>OW964828.1:32383775-33583775 GCA_943142095.1 Ophonus ardosiacus | reverse complement strand
CAACGTGTTGTTTTTGGGTGTATTTAAAATGATACCACTTGTAATTATATCAATTTTGATACTCATTTCCGTAATAATTAAATTTGTTTGTGTACTACCAATAAAATCTCTAAACGGTAAACATGTAGTAGTAACTGGTGGTTCAAGTGGTATTGGCAAAAGTGTTGGAATAGAAGCGGCAAAACGCGGTGCTCACGTTACAATATTAGCCAGAGACAAGACCAAGCTTGATTTAGCTAAAGACGAAATTTTAAACGCTTGTATGAATCCATTAACACAAAAAATTCAAGCCATTTCTCTTGATGTCACTCAGCATACTTCTGTGGAAGAAATTTTAAAACAAATAGACAATGATTTACCAGTATTTATGTTGGTCAATTGTGCAGGTATGGCTATATGTGGTATTCTAGAAGATCTATCAATTGGCGATATCAACAAACTTGTAAATCTAAATTTTCTGGGCACTGTCTACGCGACACGAACTTTAATTCCTTCTATGAAGTCCAGAAACGAAGGAATTGTAGTTATCACCGCTTCACAAGCCGCATTACTTGGTATATATGGATTAGCGGTATATAGTGCGACGAAATATGCACTCAGAGGACTGGCTGAAGCATTAGATATGGAATTAAGAGCACACAATATTTCTGTTACACTTTCTTTACCACCTGATACAGACACTCCAGGATTCGAGAATGAAAATAAATCGAAACCGAAAGAAACTCATCTTATATGTGAATCGGGTGGACTATTTACTCCAGACGATGTTGCTAGGAAACTCATTGACGATTCTTTGGTAAGAATTTTTTAAAAAAAGTTATCTTCCGAAGTTACGAATTTATTAAAAAAATGTCTGAAAGTTTGGTACATCACAAATTAAATTATATTTATTTAATCATTCATTTATAGTCATGTTGATATCTAAGTTGATATTTACTTTTGGTCATTGGACCAAGACATCAGTACACTAGTAGTCTGGCTGTATTTTGAAAATATAGATCCTCAGACGAATAATTAATAGTTATTTTTATACAAAAATCAATTTTTTTAGGTTTTTTTTCTTTCTAATTTTTTCTAACATTGAAGTGTAATTTTGATTATAACAATAAAAACAACATAACTTTATTTTAAGGTAAAATGAATATAAATTCACTGGTACTCTAGCACCTCTACAACAAGTTATCAGAATCACATTATAATTTTTAAGTTTATACAATTATAATGAATAGATGCAAGCGTTTTTAGATGTCTACATACGTGAAATAACTTTGAACTATACTTTATTTCACATAAGAAAATAGTGATGGGAAGATAGGTGTAATTTAATCTTGTTGTTTCATTAGATAATATCCGAGTATGGATGCATTGCACAAAGTGAGAGAAATAGTAAAAAGTGAGATGTTTTCAATTCGCAGTTGATTTTCTGCGCATAGAAATGATGTAATGAAATAGGTAGTTGTTAGTTTTAAATTCAAAAAGCTTGGTATGAAATCAGATTCCTTAAAATGTTTGCAACAGACAAATACGAATTGCTTTACTTCTGTATTAATTTTTAATGAAACTAACCACTTTCTTCTCATTTCTGGGTTCTTCAGAAATCTATGATACGATAATAATTGGGATGAGCCATTACAAGAAGCTACGGAACAATATTTTCAAAATAATTTGTGTTTCTTAACACATTTTACTTCTATTTGTTCTTTATTTTTGAGATATTTTTTGAACTTATAACATTTCAAAAACGCTTCACAAACTAAGCACATTCATTACATGACCACAGTATAGGAACACAGTATATACTGTGACATGACAGATAATCCATTGTTGCCAGTTGCGTTTATTATTAAATTTTACTGTTGTTTAAAACTTAATTTTGACACAAAATTCATTTTTCTTTATTGGATATATCATATTTAAATTAAAAATTTCAATAATTTTTTTATTTTGACATTATTAGAATAATTTTTAATTAATACAATCCGATTTAATTTTATATCAAATATGTGGCAACAGAGCATCGTCTCTACAAAGCTTTACAAAAATACCGCTAGATGACAGACTTAATATTACGTCATTAAAGTCACTAGATATATAAAGTACCGCAATTCATTGTACAAATGTGTTAGAGAGAGAAGAACGTTTTTTAGACACAATATGGCGGAATCAGGCCAATCAGGGTCTAGTTGTAGTTGGCTGTGCCTATAAAAGTCACTATATCTGGGGACTTTAGCGTCAATGCTGTCATCATGTCAAACGACCTGAAGAAAATTAACCTTAATTGTACTTATTTTTTATTATTTTCTTTATAATTTTGATCAGTTATGTTTTGTATTTATATGTATGCATATTATAAAAATCATAAACATAAAATCAATATTAATTAATTACCTTCATAGATTTATTTCACTGCCGATTATTTTTCTTGGTAATAACGCACTCGTTTCAAGATAATCCATTTTAAATTTGGCGCCGAAGCTCGACACAATATGGCGGCCAATTGCGGTACTTTATATATCTAGTGACTTTATACGTCATAGGGCAATTACTGTGCATTGCTTCCATTATCCAATCAAAAAACAAGATGAAACTGTACCTATCTTCCCGTCACTATTTTATTACGTGAAATGAAGAATAATGACGTATAAATTTTAAACTGTCAAATATAAAATGATCGTTTAAGTTTGAATTCAATTCACTGTAATTAAAATAAACTGGTTTCTTGGGTGAACTCAATTATTATTTTCTAACACGGAAAATCTATATTTTAATATTTATATTTAAATCATAATGGGGAAGTTTAGCATGGTAAAAATTCTACATAACATACTATTTTCTCACAAATATAACACAAATGACTGCTTAAATTGAAATTAAAAATTAAAATTATTGCTCCATTTATTTATAATTAATATTTTTTGGGTAAACTCTAAGTACGTCACAAGTCAGTTATGCGCAAACTCAGACAGAACGGTGAAAGCGAACCAATTGAACGTAGGTCGAACAACACCTCAGTCTCAAGTGGCTGGTGAACCGCAACCGCGTGCGTCAGTGTTTAAGCGACATACGTTGTACCAAGCCTCTACCGACGTCATCACAGCTTAAAACCGGCTTTTCCGGAAAATTTGGAGATTTTTGAAAAAAATAAAACATGTTACATCATTTTACAAGTCATTTCCCATGGAGTAAAAGAATAAAAAAAAATCGCTAAACTTCCCCATTGTTGGAGTAACGATGATCGCCTGGAAATTGAGGCAGGAAAAAAAATATTCTGAACTGCAGTCTGGAAGATTTTATTGATTTCAAACCAACGTTTCAATCATAACTATGATCCTCTTCAGGGTTAAATCAAGTCAGAAAAATAATGAAATATTTGTAACAAAACGTTAACAAACATCGATGATTTATATGTGAAATACACAATGTTATAATAATGATGAAAAAAAACTTCTTTTTTTAAATATAATATATAAACGGAACAGAATGAATGGATAATTTTTGTAAGAAATATTTATGGGGTTCCGTGGCCGCGTGCCTAAGTATCTGGTCGCGAACCTGGGGAACCGGGTTCGATCCCGACCGACGCCAAATATTTCTAATTTTAAATGGCACAAAAATGACCCCTGTGGCGCACTCTCCACGCCAACAATGAGTGCCCGTGAGGTGACGCCTGGTAAATGTCCGCACGGTGGAGATATGTCATCATCATCAGATTGGCACACTCAGAAATGGGTAATATGCCATGATGATATATTTATATTTTATTTTAGAATATTTTAAAAAACTGCTATATTAAACCAAATTGACATTTATTCAACTATTTGAAAGTTCATGTAAATTCTGAATCTGATTTATGACATTTGAAAATTATTTAATTGCCATCTGGTACTAACCTTCTAAAACAAAAAAAAATGCGTATCGAAATGAAGGCCTTTCGATACGCAATTAAGTTCCGCAATGACTTCAAATTTGTAACCAAATTTATAATCGTCTACAGTACCCTTTATAACAAAATTTACTTATTTCCATTTTGAAAATTGGAAAATTACATTTTCTTAAATAACAATAACTAACAACAATACTACGTAAATGTTCACTTTACGGGATGTGTAAATTATATGAACCTAACATATTTTTGGATTCTACTCATCGAGCTGCGTCGATCGGCACCAATGGAGGGTTATACACAGACATATTTTCGTGCTGCCATCTTAATTTAACTGTCATCATGACTGCGATTTGTTTGTATTACAACAGGTGAGTCATGTATATCAATAGTGAGTGTAAGGTCTTTGTAACGATCTCTCGTTTTAATTATGAAGTATGCATGAGAATTTTTTGTTTCCACAGCCATTCGAAGACAAAGAAATATGTAGAACTCAAATATCAAAACACAAGTGACCGAACTTTAAAAATGACGATGTATTGTTTGTTTTATGATCTTCCATCTCAACTTCTACATCAACTCTCTTTTTCTTACGTGTGACGTCAAAAGTATAACCCTCCATTTTACGGCAATGAAACGAGAAAAAGGTCTAAACTTCAAAATTTTCTGTGTAGAACGCCTAAATATGACTTTTGGCACTGAAACCTACCCTAAAAATAATAATAATTTTATATACTAACCTCGCGTTTGCACCAGTCACACACAAGCCATGTAATGTTGTCCCTATTCCATGCAACACTGCACTCTTGAACCCAGAGAGTATAGTTTATTCTAATGTTAGCTTAAAGAGAGTATGTCGCTGGATATGTTCTCTACATGATATTTTAAATTTGTTACAAAATTACTTATTATTCTTGACAGATTGTAAATAAATATGGGAAATATAATAAAAAAAATCTGATGTCGCCAACACAAAACCTTCCGCAATTTAATGTTTAAATTAAAACACATACCTACGTATTTATTAATGCTGCAGACTGTTCAATTGCATATAACTATTGCTTTATTTACTATTTTCTTTTTAAAATGTCACTATTATTAATTTGAAGTGATTAGTTTTTTGACAGTGACTTAATTTTTATTAATTTAAATACATACCTACATATTTACTAATGCTGCAAACTATATAAGTTCTTTTGCATATAACATAACTATTGCTTTATTTACTATTTTCTTTTTGAAATGTCATCATTACCAATTTGAAATGATTGGTTCTTTGACAGTGATATTTACTTGTCAGTCACATTCATTTGAAATATGAACTGTGTAACAAAGGAATTGTGTTTATCTTAGGCATAGGGATTTAAAAGAAAAATTGATTTTTAAATTTATCTGTAAAATATATAGAAAAAGTATTAATGTATACTTGTAGAAAATTCAATAATCTTTAATTTTCATAATGACAAAATGCGAAAAAATGACATTTAATGGTATTTTTTGAAGAAAAACCATTATGAGCTTCAGATAAAGTGCCGTTTTCGGTTAGCCGATTTACACCAAAATATAATGTTATCTTTTCATATTAGAATAGGGTAGAAATACATGGTTTCAGAATTTTTTGAATGATAGTATTTGAGTTAGAGCGTCAACAAAATCCATACACACACACATAATCGTGAAAATGTTAAAATTGGATTCTAGGGACCTTAAAACGTGGTCATTTGCTAAAATCTCGATATGTGATTTTTAGCACGATCCCTATACCTCCCTTACCAAGGGTAGCGGGAGCTAAAAAATACTAACCGCTACACCGGGGACCTGCCAGAAACCAATCACTTCGCTTCGCTGCTTGTTGGCGCTCTCATCAACATGCGCAAAAATGTGTAGGAAATGCGCGCTGATTGACTTATTTTAAAAAACTCAATTTTTTTTCGTTTCCTTCTCATAAAATTAGTACCGATCGACTCAGTTCGGCGAGTATATTCCAAAAATATATTGGGTTCATATAAACTTCACATCCCATAAAGTAAATGTGAGCCAAAATGTCAATATATTCGCCATTAAATTATTGTATGCTAACAAAAAATCTTTTTTAGGCGGGAAAGTTTTACAGCACCAACGGATTCGAGAGTTTTATGTTGAGTACTCTTTGTTGCGGAATGACTCCTTTCGTCACTTTTGCTGAAGTTGTTGTTCAGTCTTTACTACTTGGACCATTTCGCTTAATCAGCTCCTTCTATATTTTAAAATTTCAAGATATAGTTAAAAGCTGTAGAAATAAAAAAGAGGATTAATTATTATTTTACATGTACAGATGTCTCATTTCCGATGTTTTTTAGGGTATCTCGGGAAATATTAATGATAGAGCAAAATTGTTTGCACATTCCAGGGTCAGGGTCAACTTTTTGAGAAAAGTTTAATAGTCACCACAGGAATTTTCGATCTTCTTTTGTTTCTGAGCTACAGGCAAAAACTTGTTTTTCGCTCATTTCGAAAATATCTCATAACTTATTTATTATGGTAGCTAGAGAAAAATTATTGAAACAAATTTTGTACCGTTTTTTAGGTAAAATAAAATGGCTTAATTAGATTTTTTGAAAATTTTATAATTCTCGAGATATAACACAAACTTATGATTTTTTAAATGGCAACCTATATTGAAAATAGTCTCATCTTTTTGCTTATTTTATAAGCTTTTCAATGATATATAACAAGTCTACATTCTTTTGTTTTACACATGAATAAAAGATGATTTATTAATTTTTTGGGGTGAAAAAATTGAAAATTATTAAGAAACAAAAAATCTAATTGCGCCCTTTTATTTTACCTAAAAAACGGTACAAAATTTGATAAAACAATTTTTCTCTAACTACCATAATAAATAAGTTATGAGATATTTTCGAAATGAGCGAAAAACAAGTTTTTGCCTGTAGCTCAGAAATAAAAGAAGATTGAAAATTCCTGTGGTGACTAGTAAACTTTTCTCAAAAAGTTGACCCTGGAATGTGCAAACGATTTTGCTCTATCATTAATATTTCCCGAGATACCCTAAAAAAACATCCTGTATTTATTTACAATAGGTAATATACAGAGTTCAAAAGAATGAATTTTGTTTGGAAGTTTGTACATTGTAATGCATTTATGAATTATTTTTTCTGTTTAGTACTAGTACTGATTATTTTTAATATACAGTGTGTTAAATAAAAATCTAGCGTTTAACATGTTTCACTACACAGTTTTAATTTTACACGTTTGGTAACTTGTAAAATCTAATTTGAAATTGTATAAATATTTCTCATTTGTAGCGATACCCATGAAATTGAAGCAAAGTTACAAAGAAATTCGTATCGTTTGTACTGTCAGAAATTCGGTTCTCAATTAAAAGTTGCAGATAATTCAATTCTGCACATAAATCACTACACAAGTATTATTATTAAAATCTATCATATAACTTTTATTATTTTTTTTTTTCACATTTTGTAACACATAAAATTAAATTTCTGACAGTTCAAACGATATGAATTTCTTTGTAATTTTGCACAGACAACAGATTCTATTAAGATAGTCAACTGCAATGATAAAGGAGTAGGCATTCATGCCCTGCAACACTAGCGCTCGGTGTCATAAGACATAACTAAAATCAGTATGGCGGGTAGTATCGGAGATAGTCTGCATCCCGCATTACTATTGAGAATATATTTATTCTTTTTTATTGATGTAGTAATACACAGAAAAGAACAAAATATATATTTAACAAGAAATAGAACGCATATTTATTTCTTAAAATTACATAAGGAAATATAAAAATTTTACCATAAGGTGTAAGGTATACAAATACATTTAGTTGTGTACAAATTTCGCCCATTGCTTCTTATTCCTTGCCATCTTCCTAGCGTTTTCAATCGTCGTATTTATCTTCTCCAAGATCATCAATATTAACCCAGTTGTCTTTCGGTCTGTTTTTTCTACCACTTTTGGCATCCATATTTATCTCACCGTCTAGCTTCGTTCATTTTGATCATGTGGCCCCACCAATATAGCTCTCTCTGCTCAATGAAGTCCAATACAAGGTTTGTTCGAACCGTCAATTCGGAACTGTTCCAGAATTAGGAGTTCTGCGCATGACATATAAGAAAGTGAATTCGGAACTGTTCTCTCATGGACAGGTTCGAACGCTCATATTGGTTATAATTTGTCACATACATTTGTTTTAATAAACGAAACTTGTTTTAAAATGTGCGATCAAGGAGAAAATATACATATAATTAAATAAATTAGGTATAAATAATTGTAAATATCATATTTTAAATTTTCAATTGTACCTAATAATAATTGGACACACTCCTCAAAAGGAGTGTAAAGCATGGACAACAAAATCGAAGTGAATATATGTAAAAAGTAAACAAAAGTTAAAAGTAGAAACAAATACAATACTAAAAATGAAAATGTATATTTTAAACGAAATAAAACGCAATAAATATGATTATAGTGTCACTAATTGTGAAAAGAATTTTTAATATTTTAATGATAGGGATGAACGTCTTACAATCCTGTAGCTTTATGTGTATCTTAAAAATATTTAGCATTAACACTATCAGACAATACATACTTATGAAATTATCCTTAACTAAAATAATTATTAATAAAATTAGTACGTATATTAATGTATTATTTCTATATAGCCTTCTAAACATCAAACAGAATCTTAAAACTTCACTGCGAATGGTTAGAATTTGAAATACTTGCTCCGTTGCTCGAACTGGTAGAACCGTTCCACGAGAATTTGAATTCAAAGTTCTAGCCTGAAAGAACGGCGAACTGATAGTTCTCAGAATTTCGAATTTCAGAACTACAGAGTTCGAACGCTTTTAAGTGAAATGCGCATGCTCACTAGTTCGTGAACTGCTTAGAACTGTAGGTTCGAACAAACCTACAGACTTACATTATAATTGTTCACTAATTATTTTATTTCTTGTTCTATCTTGTATTTGGATGAGCTACTCGTTCAATCCAAATTTTGTAAATTCGTTCTTCATAAATAGGAAAATAATGTTTTATTGTATTTTCAACATCACAACCCGGCACACAACAACCTCTTGGCATTTTGCAGAAGCAAATAAACACAAAAACAGAACAATATAAAATAACACAATAATGAAGAATTACACTTTCAAATTTGAATTATCAATATGACGCAGCCAAGCCGCCACGATTTTAAAATCACCGAACATTTACGAATTTTAACGAATTAATCCGAACGAAGCACTACTAGCGCTAAGTGTCGTAATACATAACTAACTAGAATTCTCAAGGCCATGCTATATAGTTGACACGGCCAGGTAATTTTGTTTCAATATCATGGGTATCACTGAGCAAAATTTGTACAATTTCAAATTTGATTTTATATGTTAACAAACGTGCAAAATTAAATCTGTTTAGTGATTTATGCGTAAAATATAATGGCATCAATTCACAATTAAACATGTATGTGCATGTTTTACATCTTACAAGTCTTTAGAATCAGAGATGATTTTTTAAAAGTTGCGTTTAATTTCAAATATTTTAACGGCTGACGACACATATTCACGGATACGACAGTCGAGCTCTTCCGGTTTAATTTAGAACTATGATTATTTGGTTTGGTATTTATTTAAATAAATGGTTTATTTACATACCTTATACTGCACTAGTACTTTTAAAGAAATAGAAAGTAATAATAATCTTCTCTCTTCTATATTTTGCTATCAGCTGTCACACTTTTAGGTTAGATAACTGTTTCATATTGTGAAGCGTGTGTGTGAGAGAGAGAATTGTCTTTGTGTGGGTATGAAACTGTGTCGTCACAAATTTAGTCCGTGTTTAAAAGCGCGAAAGGTTATTATCAAATTTATGAATGAAAAGTCGCATATTTCAAATTATTTTCTATTACTATATTTATTAAATGAGATGGATTTCATGATTTTATAAAAAAAAATCGACAATTTTTTTTTTTTAAATGACCCCATTATCTATAGCTTTTATTTGAATCATTTTTGTTTAAAATTAATTGGGGACTTTTGCACAAAGAAAAACTGTTTTCCCATGTTAAACGCCTATGGCCAGGTTTTTAATTAACACTGTAGATATAGATAATAATTTCCAAGTATGTATTTTCAAAACTTTAATAAATAATATTACCTACAAAAATGTTATTTACAATTATGAATAGTTTGGATTTCTATAAATACAGTGTATAGCAAAGATGGAACACATGTACAAGATAAAAATGTATTATAAAATTGTATATGGAATTTTAATTTCAATTTTTTTTTTCCTAGTTTTACTAAATAAATAAATTAATAACACACTAATTATCTACTTGTTCACCTTGACAGATCGATGATAACTACAAAATAATGAAAAATAAAAATATAGTACGTGAAATAAACAAATAATTTTCAATGATTCCTATATGTACTTAAAATATGCCGTTGCAATCGTATAATAAGTAAATATATTAATAATAATTCAACGTTTCAGTTAAGAATGTAGCAATGATTTGGGCAGAGAAATAAATTGTTAGATGTTAGCCTTCAGTTGTTGTACTTTTGTATCTCGACTACAGTAAATCATACAACTTTGTCTTAACGAAATGGGGAAGAAAGACTTCTTTCTCCAATTCATTAGCCTTGAAGAAGTAAATGAACAAGAAAGAAATTAACAATGCGCAGAACAAAAATTTGAAATGAATTCAACATTTTTGTCAGGCCTTGCTGAAAATGCAAATATGTTTGAACATTGTTATTAAAAGAAAATAGTATTCCTAATTTCTCTTCTGTTCAATACGTGAAAAAATTTGAATGTATGAAACATATGATTACAGATCTTCGGTAGAGTACAAAAACTTTGAAGACGTACAAATAAATTAATATGAAACTGGAAATCCACGTTCGAATTAAAATGCAGTTAACGATTTACATAATAGTCAGACCTGAATTGAAAATAAGAAATTTACACTAAAGAACAATTATATTTTAACTTTAGTTATTGCAAATCATATAGTTGATTAAAAAGTTGTTTCCGAAAACAAAGTTAAGATAGCAGCACTGAAAAATAAAAGGAAACATAAACTTCTTCAACATTTACAAAGACCTCAAAATAACAGATGAACATTTTTACAGACAAAAAATATGTTGTATGAATAAAAGTTTGTTTTTACAAACTTAAAAACGTTCGATTCTCAAACCATTCTTAACTGGAGCGCTGTATAGTTCTATACTTTTTAAAAAAATTCTAAATATACTATAAAAATTGGTCATAAGATGGTAACCTTTGGTAGAGGATATATGAAAAAATTTTTTTTTGTTTATAAATATTATTTTAGAATTATTCAATTTTAAATGGAAGACTTTTCCAAAAATTTTAAGTAAGTAAGTTCTGGATTTCATTCAGTTCTCTTTAGGTTGAATGTTTCGTTCGGCAAAAATGCCAGGAGTAATAAATAAATTTTCCTTATTTTCTAACAGTCTCAAACTTCATGCCTCCTGTTATGAGGTAAGGGTTTTCTTTTGAAGTGTCTTCGTGCGAAAACTGCGATTATTATAACAAGAGAACCGACTCCAATTAGAGCTCCAGCCCAAGTCGCTGCAGTGCTGGCAGTTGAGGGAGATTCCGTTGGGTGAATGGGAAGATTTGTTGGTTTCTTGGCCTGTAAATAAAATTATTATTTATGTAGAAGTTCTTTTTGAAATTGCAATTGCGTATTGTACTATAATGAAATTCAAGGCAAATCTAATTAATATTGTAAATAACTAAAAATTATTTTATTTAACAAATTATTTTCGTCTCATATAGTTTAGCGCGTAAAACATGTGATGTAGGGTTCCCTCCTGACGTTTCTCATAACTTTTGTACTTAAGGGCGCAATGTAAAACGGATCCGTTATTTATTCTTATCATTAAATTTCACATTGTTTTTATAGTTTACAAATAACAAACACAGACATCAATGTTTTTAGAGATCATTCAATATAATTCCTGTTTTTACCTCTCGCTAAGAGAGGTATTGAATTTATTGCTAAAAATCGCATATCGAGATTTATGTGAATAAGCACGATTTAAGGTCACTAGAATCCGATTTTAACATTTTTACAATGATGTGTGTGTGTGTGTGTGTGTGTGTGTGTGTGTGTGTGGGAGGGACGATTCCTCAAAAACTATAATACTTAAAACCAATTTAACAACATATTCCTTAATTTGACATTAATGGCAAGAGCTGAAAAGGTTTTGGTAACAATTGGAAAACCGGAAGTAGTAGTTTGTTAAAAAAAATCTTTTAAATATTTTTGGAAATTTATGTTATTACTAAAATTAAAGAATATAAAATTCTCTATCAAATACATTGAATATTTTTATTATATTTCCACATCCATAGACATTACTGAAGGCTTTTTCTGGGAAATCTCTATTCCTAAATGCGGAAAACCTAAAATTCATATTTGGACAAGTCGAGATGCAATAAATTATAATATGCTATTGTTATAACGAGGAAAAGACTCTGTTAATTGAATTGATGCGCCACAACTTCTGTCCCGTATACCACTTCATGTTCCGCGCCCGGGGTCCAGACATCACAGAACATTCCACCTACCAATCTCCCACACGAATATTATGCATCGCTCACCCATTTATATATTGTGTAATAAAGCAGAGAAAATGTATGACGATATATTTTTGTAATTTTTTAACAATTTGGATATTTCTTGTTTTTTTTTATGTAACTTATCTAATATTTTTTTGTGAATATTACTTGTCCTGTAACTGGATTTCTGTTGGACAATAAATTATATTATTATTATTATTATTATTATTATTAACATCTAAAATTGGTATATACAGTAACTGTGTCACTTAAGGTTGTGTACAAAAGTGGTAGTACTCATAAGATCCGCGCCACGCTTTCTGAAGGCGCCACGTGTATGCCGCCGATACCTGCCGAACGCGGGAGGCCGCGTTTTGTGTTGCCAATATTTATTTCTATTTAATTGCCATCTCTCTCTTTCTTTATGTGCGCTGTATTATGGTAACATCTTTGCGTTTTTATTGCAATATTTCAAAGACAGTGTTAGTATTTGAATTATATGTATTTGAAATAAGTATTTGAATTAGATTAAGTATTTTAATTAATTATTTAAAATACTTAAAAATAAAAGTATTTAGTATTTTTAGTTCAAATACTTTTCACAAGTATTTAATAATTTAATACATTGAAATACTATTATTTGTATGAAATACAATTTTTCAATATTTGAAATAGATTTATGTATTTGAGATAGAAACCCTCCGTCATGGGTGGTCTGTTAGTAATTAGAATGGAATGACTCTTTAATTATTTTCTTTAAAAACAAATGCTTATATTAATATAGGAGTTTATTTTTAATATTAATAAAAATACGGGAATAAGTTGTAAACGAAAAATATTTTTACAATACCGTAACATCCTTATTTATTTTTAAATAATTAAAAGTAAAAGTATTTGAAACACTTGAAAGTATTTGAAATATTAGTTTATTTGAAATACTGAAAAAATAATCCTATTTTACCAAACATATGAAATATTTTAATTAATATTTAGTATTTTCAATTTGAAATAAGTTTTTAATATATATAAACAAATTAATTTGAAATACAGTAGAACACCGTTATTATGAACTAATTGGGTTCGAGGCCTGTTCGTATTATCCAAAAAAATTGTATAAATGAATATATAACACCAGCTATGATGCCTGGTAAGCGCCCACACGGTAATATATATCGTCATCATTACCGATGTCTACATGTGTTGTAGATACTGGCACACCCAGAAATGGGTAATATGCCGTGATGACATATTTATTTATTTATTTATATGTTATATTATTGTTGGTAACATACATACATAATCGGTTTATTGATTTTTTTCTTATGTTAAAGAAATTATTTTTGGAATTTTCTTTTCTGGTATCTGGAGTTTTGGATTAACCGTATTCGGATCAGCGGAGTTCTACTGTATTTGCATTTGTTAATACAGTGATATTTTTTTAAAAATATATTTTTGATCTTATTTGATAAATTAAAAACATTAATATTTATTTTTAGTAATATATTTCTTAATTTCTTTTACTTATTGACAGTGATGAAAATGATATCAATGAACCTCATACTCCGAAAACGAGTATAATACTTATGTCATTATAATTTCAATATTGAAAAACATGAACTATTAATCGGAAGGGATAAAAACGTACACATAAATAACTCCATTAGTGGCAATAGAATTGTTGAAATTCAATACTACACAGAAACATAATTAAATTTTCAGTATGAGTATAACAGAATTTGCACATTTGGAAAATTATGTCCAATAGAAGAAGATAGAGAGGTTTAGTTTCCACTATGATTTTACGATGTATTTACGAAACAAATATTGTACTGTTTGCGCTAGAGCTGCAAATAAAAAATACAGTGCTCTGGACCACACTTGCTTCCGTAGTTGGAGTGGTTCTAGTTCTGCAATGGAAGCTGATATTATAGTAGAAGGGTTTTCTAGAAGTGAAGAGATGCATGGGGTTAAATACATGACATTCATAGCAGATGGTAATTCCAGTGTTTTTGTTCAAATTAAAAGGAGGGTACCATACGGACAAAAAGTTGAAAAAATAAAATGTTTAAACCAGGTTGTGAAAAATTATGGAAAAGCCTTATATTCAATTAAAAATGATAAGAATATTTCTGCTGAAGAAAGAAAGTTATTAAGAACAACGGTATTAAAGAATTTCAGAAGTCAGTACAACAAACTATTTATTTATATGCGTTGGACGATATTGATGTTTTAAAAACAGAATTGCAAAATACGCCATATCATACGTTAGATGACCATCAAAGCTGCAAAAACAATTGTAAAAATACCGGAAAAAATTAAAGTAATAAAGTAAACGAATTTTAAAAAGCGGATTGACAAAGAAACCAACAACAGAGCTAAAACATATATGAATGTATTAGCGCGTTTCAATGCTGGGAAGAGGATAAATTTTTCTCAAAAAGGTTACTTCCAAACAAGAAGCTATTTGGTGGGATTGCGATATAATGAAAGAGTCAATTGGCATGTTGCACTGTGGCGTAAATCTTTCGGTCAAAGTCCTGGTGATCACTTGAAACAATCATAAATGTAGAGAACAACGTTGTACAATTGCGCCACGGAGACGAAAAACTACTGTACTTCCTGCTGAAATAAATACAGACTACGGAAAGTTTGCTGAAAAAGCGGAATTAGAGGGGCCTGAATTACAAGCTGAATGTGACAGATTTTTTAGCTAAATTGCAGATATTTATATTTATGTTTTATTTCATTGCATATGCACATTTAAATTTATTATTTTGTAGTTATCGGAGAATGAAATTAAATTTATTTCTCAAGAAACAGTGGGCCAATTTGACAATCCTATGTATAGAGCAGAAAGGCAAAACCGGCTCACAGCATCAAATTTTGGTGCTGTTATCAACAGAAGCAGCACCCGTTGTCACTCATTAGTACAAAAAATATTATATCCCGTACAAATCAACACACCGGCTGTTATTCATGGGAAATTAAAAGAAAATGCAGCCAGAATAAAATATGAAACTGATTTCAATTGTGAAATAACATCAGCTGGCTTATATATTGACAAAGAACATTGTTTTTTTAGCAGCATCTCCCGATGGTATGAAGTATATTTAATTATTATTTATTTCAAAATAGCAAACTATTTACTATGTAATCAGTGAAATAAAATGTGTATTTGCTCTATATGATACAACAGGTAACATGGAGTTGGCGTTGGAAAACGAAATTTAAAAAAATACGTCTTTTTATTTAGAGAAGAGAAATGATAAAATTCAATTAAAAAGCAACCATCATTATTTCTACCAAGTAAATAATTTAATAATAATGAAAATACTTTAGGGCGAATTAGAAAAAATAAGAAGTGTAAAGATCCTCAATACATAATCGACGCTCAAAAAAAGTAATACCTTTTAAATGTACATATTTTTATAAATTTAGGTTTATTAAATACATATTTGACTTTAATATGAAAAATAAAGAATAATTGTATATATTATTTGCTTTTTTTTTTCTTCATTAATTATTCTCTGGTGTTTCGATATATTATTTTGTATACGTTTGTTTCTGCTGCATGCTGCGACAGACAGCACGACCCTCGGGCAGATCTATTGAGAGATTAGTTTTGAGCATAGCGGACAGTGAATTCGTGAAGCGCACCTTGCGACAAAACGCTGAACTACGTTTACATTGTCGTATATGGACAATTCTTTTGTCCAGCTAATCTCCAATACTATATGTTTGTTATTAAAAAGTAAAATGTATCTGAAGTCCCTAATTTGTAAAGATGGTTTTGAAATAAATTTTAATCCAAAAAGATTAAAAGTTGTAAAAAAATAAATTATTGCTTATATTACAACAAATTCAAAACTTTTTATTTTATATTCATGACAATCTATGTTTAATATGATTGTCATAAACCAAAAATTGTTCAAATCGGTTGAGCCATTTTTGAGATTAGCTGGACAAAGTCTTCCGGGGCAATTTGTACACAACCTTAACACGCGCTTGCTATACATATATTTTATCATATTACACCCTTCAGAAATACCGCCAATGAATTGGAAGAATCTCGAGCATTTAGAAGAGTAAAAGGAAATTTGTTCATAGAATGAATTGAAAAATAAAGAATAGATGTAATTATAACTTTTTGTGTGTACCAGAAATGTTAAATAGAATACTTATATAGCCTAATATGAAAATGGCGAGATGGAGATTTTATGTTGGCCACAACAGATTTTTTTTAATATACATATCTGTCCAAAATTAAGTGGGTTAGCAGTGTCTGTGTTATAGGACTGATTTGAGTGCTGATTCGGATTTCCCTGAGAAAAATTTAAAATACTGAATAGTCCGAAAGTTATTCAAATCAGATACCTGATTGAGATACACACTTGTTAAAAATATGGTATCAAAATTTAATTATGAAGCAGGGTAGGTATGGAATAATTTAATTAAGTAAAATAAAATACTATTTTGAAAAACTAATTAAATTTTTCACATAAAAATAAGAAAATTTCATGAAAAATAACGAAAAATCAAAGATTTTAGGGGTAAAACAAATTTAAACAACAATAACCCTTATAGCTTCATCTAATCATGTTTTTATGTGAAATATTCTTGTATCTTACAATTATGGAGTTATTTGTCAAACGTGGTCATTTACTAAAACCTCGATAACTGATTATTAGCACGATCCATATACTTAAAAATCTGATGTGGCCAGTGGCGTGCGGTGCGTTTCTGTGTTGGGTGTGCAGATTTTTTAAAAAAAGTATTGTGTAAGTAGAATCTTAGGTTAACAATTCAGAATTATCTTACTTTTTATACTATGTCCCTTCTAGAAAATGGTTTCTTCAGTAAATCCGCAATTAATAATTCACTTGCAATTTCCATTCTATAAATTTTCATAAATACAAATATAAGTTAAATAAATAATCTATAAATTATACACAAAACACCTAAAATTAATAATTAATTGTTTTTCTGAACTTGTTTATGCTTGTGAATACTACCAAAAGTAATTTTACGGCGACACGTGCACAAAATATGCTGCACGCTGGAGAGTGCGATGGGGCGATATGTATTTCAAATATTTTATCCTTGTCTGCGCAAATACACTGTTCCTATACCCTCCCTGTGTAAAAACATGCGCACCGAGTGCAGTGCGGAAATCTGCACTTGCCCGGCAATTCACACATTCGCTGATAGGCAACCAAACACGCTACTGTTTGTTATTGTCCCATAATTGTATTAATATTTTTATATTTTGTATATCATATTGTTAGAAATCAATGATAAATTTGTTGAATACAAGAATTAGTTATGTAATTTCCTAAATATTAGCCTTGTTATTGAGAGTTTGGATTACGAAACGAAGTAACTGTGTATCAATAATTTTTCTATTTAATTAAATTTAACTGATTACTGTTTTATGTATTACGTCTGTCTATTACGAACCGCTGGCAGTCGGGATATGACGACTATCGAGTCAGTACATATCGCGCTTGCAGGTTGAACAGCCGTTCGCTTCGCAGGTTTTTGTTTATTAATAAACGTTTTCTATCGCACATTGTGTTTTTTTTTGCCTTGGTTAACTAGTGTTGCTAACATCAGAAGTGGGATAAGCCTAATTGCCCTGGTAAAAAGAGCAGTGCAGTGTTAAAGTGTTAGTGGTGTTGTGTTGAAATAAAGAAGAAAGTCCATAATGGAATCCCTTCTCGCCGAACTTGTTAAAGCCATTAAAACAACTAAGTCAACACCCGAGCAAATCGACCTACCAACATTCAGGCCTAGTTACACTGATGCAAAAAAGTGGATATCCCAGTTAGAGCAGATAAAAGATGAATTCGAATGGACCGACCAGCAGTTATTGCTAAGAGTAGGTCGATCCCTAACCGCCGTGGCGAAAATCTGGTTCAATACCTGGAATCCGGATATTAGGAACTGGGAAGTATTCCGGCGAGATTTCTTGGAAGCTTTTCCGCCAAAGAAAAATTTAGGGCAACTGCTAACCGAGGCCGCCTTGTTCGGAAGTAACCAGTGCAACACATATGATGCATACGTATTTGAAAAGCTCGCTTTGTTGAGAAATTTACGCGTTTCTTGGGAAGAAGCAGATCTGATTGAACTGGTAATCCATGGGATACAAGAGCAAGATATTCGAACCAACGCAAATAATCACAACTTTAAAAAGATACCAGAGTTAATTTCTTTTCTAAGTTCTATCTCTAAACAGTCAAAGTCCGTTAGGGTAGATTCTAAGAGAGAAGATGCCGACCAGCCCCCTCGTAAACGATTTCGAGAAAGTCACGTAAGTACACATTCAAGTCCCAATTTCAAGTGTTTTAGGTGTGGAAAACTAGGACATTTATCTAGGAACTGTAAAACCCAATCACCCTCTCAACAGGGACCGAGTACATCAAAGCAACAAAGTTCTGTGACCAGTAACAGATCCACACCTAACGTCTGCAATTTCTGCGCAAAAACAGGGCACATCGCAGCAAATTGTTTCACTCGTAAAGCAATTGAGCAAAGAAAGTCCGTAAACATTTGCAGCACTGGGAATCTCCCGCCACCAAATAAAATTAAAATTGACGGTAGGAATTACATGGGTATTATCGATACGGGAGCAGACATTTCGCTTATATCAAAACGTTTTACACTCTTTTTCGCACACAAACTCGAACCATGTCATCTCACTTTGTCGGGAATTTTACCAGGGAGTGTTCCAGTAAATCGGCAATTCTGGGCTACTGTCGAAATCTGTGGTGAAATCACGGAACTCCAATTTGTTGTAGTGCCAGATCACTTTTTAGACTACGACGTAATAATCGGCAGGAACTTATATAATGATACAGGCTTGGTTTCCATTACGGATTATAAAGGAACCCGTGTCGTACGAAATCAATCGGCATTTATCCGACGTATTATGCCTGTTTCTACGGAGGGATTGTGCATCGACGTTACTGAAGAATTTCGCGCCCCCGTTTTAGAAGTCCTTTCTCGTTTCCCGAACATTTTTGCGACGGGTAATGCAGTTCCTGCAGTCAAGAACACCGCACTGCAAATTCGCCTACGCGAAGATGTTATAGTGCACCGCAATCCATATCGCTTATCAGTAAGCGAACGTGAAGCCGTCCGCAATATTGTGGATGATTTACTATCTAACAAAATAATTCGTGAAAGTGAGTCGTCATTCGCAAGCCCGATTATTCTAGTCCGCAAAAAAGAAGGCACATACAGAATGTGTGTCGACTATAGAGAACTAAACTCTCATACCATTAAAGACCGGTACCCTTTACCGCTGATAGAAGATCAGCTTGATCGTTTGGGCAAAGGAAAGTTCTTTACATCCTTAGATATGTCGTCAGGATTTCACCAGATTCCAATTGATACGGATTCTATTCACAAGACTGCTTTTGTAACGCCTGATGGGCACTACGAATATTTAAGGATGCCATTCGGTTTAGCAAACGCGCCTGCCGTGTTTCAGCGTTCAGTTAATAAAGCCCTAGGTAAATTAAAGGACACCATCGCATTAGTTTATCTGGACGATA
Source organism: Ophonus ardosiacus (assembly GCA_943142095.1). Classification (NCBI taxonomy): domain Eukaryota; kingdom Metazoa; phylum Arthropoda; class Insecta; order Coleoptera; family Carabidae; genus Ophonus; species Ophonus ardosiacus. Next base: position 33,563,717 of record OW964828.1, on the reverse strand, counting down.
TCCTCATACCCTCTAAGACTGTCGCGGAAGGATTGGAATCCCTCGAACAAGTTCTTTTAGCTCTCCAGGAAGCAGGATTTTCACTAAACCTACAGAAGTGTCACTTTCTACAGAACAAGTTGGAATACTTAGGCAGAGAAATATCAGCCGATGGTATTCGACCCGGAACCAGAAAAGTAGAAGCATTACTTAAAGCTTCTTCCCCTTCGACAGTAAAGCAAGTTCGACAGTTTATGGGACTTGCAGGGTATTTCAGGAAATTTATTCCGAATTTCGCGATTCGTACAGCTCCTATTACTAAATTAGTAAAAGCCAAAGAACCATTCATCTGGTCTGAGGAACAAGAAACTGCTAAGAAATACGTGATTGGATGCTTGGCTTCGAAACCATTGCTGTCTGTATTTGACCCGGCACTAACCACTGAACTACACACCGATGCAAGTTCATTGGGGTACGGAGCAATATTGCTGCAAAAATGTAACGGGAATAAGAGAATAATTGGTTATTTCAGCAAAAGAACTAGCCCAACTGAGGCCCGTTACCACTCTTATGAATTAGAGACCTTGGCCGTTATAAATGCCCTTAAACATTTCCGTGTTTATTTGCTGGGCATTCATTTTACACTGATTACCGATTGCAATGCTATAAAATCGACCGCAACGAAAAAAGACATATTACCCCGTATAGCACGCTGGTGGACCTACATGCAGGATTTCGATTTTACGATTCAGTACCGTAAAGGAAACTCACTTCCTCACGTAGATTATCTAAGCCGGAATCCTGTCACAATAAGACGCGTTTCTGCAAATCATAGCTGGCTTTATATTGAGCAACGTGGCGACGCTGAAATTCGCCAACTTATTGAAGATTCCGAAGAAGGGCGTCTTGATTCAACTCGATATGTGGTTAAGAATGGAGTTCTATATTACAAAAGTGTTTCCCCAGAAGGAGAAGTTAGCAAGCCTTTTGTGCCGCGCCAAAGTCGACTTGGGCTACTAAGAATTTTTCACGATGAGCAATGTCACGTCGGTATCGATAAAACCATTAGCTCAATACAAAAACATTTTTGGGTTCCTCACCTTCGTAGATATGTCAAAAATTACATCAAACACTGTCTAATTTGTGCGGTAAAGAAAACTCGATCGGGACCACTACAAGGGTTCATAACAAACATTGAGAAACCGAATAAACCGATGCAAGTCCTCCACGCCGACTGTCTAGGTCCACTTCCTGCTACGTCGGATGGGAGCAAGCATGTACTTGTTTTGATTGACGCATTCACAAAATATTGTGTATTACAGCCACTGAAAACTGTTAAAGCCGATGAAACGAAACTCGCATTCCAAATGTTCATAGCACTATTCGGAACACCAAAATGCATCGTAATGGATGCTGGAACAAATTTTAAAAATCTAAGTATGCCAGACTATCTCGACTCATTTGGCATCAGTTGCCATTACATAACACCTGGTGTACATCGTTCTAATGGGCAGGCAGAACGGTATATGCGTACCGTCATGAACCTCTTAAGAATTGAAACTACTGTAAAGTCAGAATGGTCGAACGGTCTCTGGAAGATACAGCTCGTACTAAACTCCACGACTCACAAAGCTACTCAAATTTCACCACTTCGAGCATTAATTGGAATTGAGGGAGCCACCCCCCTTATTCAGAGTTTATTGAAAAATGTGAGCTGTGACTTGCAGCCACTACGCAATTTAGAGCTAGATCGCGAGCGCATTAGAGAGAGACTGGGACAGGTAACCGATAAACAACCAGATGTCAACAAAAAACGAAGAGATAGCGTGAAATTTAATGTGGGCGATTTCGTATTGATACATAAAGATGAGAAAATGCATCAAAGCAAACTCAAATACGAGTTTCAAGGCCCCTTTGAAATCGTTGGAATTACTCCACATGGCCGTTTTGAACTTAAAAGAATTGGCAAGACACTAATTACCAAAGCTGCTAAGGAGCAATTGAGGCGTTGGCCCAGCGACTGGTCTCTTTCGATGAACCTACCTGATCTGCTAGATCATCTAGAATGCGAATCAGGGTATGTAATCTTTTGTATGTGATAGTAGTTACATGTTGGAAGCCGATAACGCTTTGCATGTATTTTATTTAGAACCCTGTGTTTGTACTGAGTTTTGTAGCTCTCGCCCTGTAGAGGTAGAGCGTGACTGTTGAAAGCCTTGCGCTTTGCAGATGTTGTTGTAGCTCTCGCCCTGTAGAGGTAGAGCGTGACTGTTGAAAGCCTTGCGCTTTGCAGATGTTGTTGTAGCTCTCGCCCTGTAGAGGTAGAGCGTGACTGTTGAAAGCCTTGCGCTTTGCAGATGTTGGTGTAGCTCTCGCCCTGTAGAGGTAGAGCGTGACTGTTGAAAGCCTTGCGCTTTGCAGATGTTGGTGTAGCTCTCGCCCTGCAGAGGTAGAGCCGGTTCGTGTAGCTCTCGCCCTTAGTGGTAGAGTTCGTTGATGTTGAAAGCCACTAACGCTTTGCATCCAACTTAACGATATCACTAAAGTTTACTTTTCAAATTAGATACTTTTGAACATATTAAAGAGACGCTTTTGTCCAGTTTAGCATTATCTGTTTTACGATGCTTACAGGAACGAGGAAGAGCATCTGTCATCAGAAAACGAACCATCTCCGGGACCCTCCGTGGAGCTTCGAGATCGAAGCTAACGTCAGGATTGGCCGTGTTAGAAATCAATGATAAATTTGTTGAATACAAGAATTAGTTATGTAATTTCCTAAATATTAGCCTTGTTATTGAGAGTTTGGATTACGAAACGAAGTAACTGTGTATCAATAATTTTTCTATTTAATTAAATTTAACTGATTACTGTTTTATGTATTACGTCTGTCTATTACGAACCGCTGGCAGTCGGGATATGACGACTATCGAGTCAGTACATATCGCGCTTGCAGGTTGAACAGCCGTTCGCTTCGCAGGTTTTTGTTTATTAATAAACGTTTTCTATCGCACATTGTGTTTTTTTTTGCCTTGGTTAACTAGTGTTGCTAACAATATATTAAGATCAAATCAATTAAATAATTTACATTTTAATGCAATAAATTTTGAAATTATTCGCAGGGTGTGCAGTGCACACCTTGCACATATGGACTGCACGCCACTGGATGTGGCCAACACAAAACCTCCCGCTATGTAATTTTTATTAATTTAAATACATACGTATTTACTAACGCTGCAAACTGTTCCATTGCATAAAACTACTGCTTTATTTACTATTTTCTTTTTAAAATGTCACTATTATTAATTTGAAGTGATTAGTTTTTTGACAGTGACATTTACTGTCACTTACATACATTTGAAATATGAACTGTGTAACAAAGGAATTGTGTTTCTTAGGCATCGGGACTAATAAAAAAAAATATTTTTAAATTTATCTGTAAAATATATAGAAAAAGTATTAATGTATTCCTGTAGAAAATTCAATAATCTTTAATTTTCATAATGACATAAAATGCGAAAAAATGTCATTTAATGGTATTTTTGAAGAAAAACCATTATGAGCTTCAGGTAAAGTGCCATTTCCGGTTATCATTTACTCCAAAATCTAATGGTTTCTTTCCATATTAGAATAGGTTAGAAATACAAGGTTTCAGAATTTTCTGAATAATAGTATTTGAGTTAGAGCGTTAACAAAATCTATACACACACACACACACACACACACATACATACATACAGACATCATCGTGAAAATGTTAAAATTGGATTCTAGGGATACATACCTACCTACGTATTTACTAACGCTGCAAACTGTTCCATTGCAGAAAACTATTGCTTTATTTACTATTTTCTTTTTAAAATGTCACTATTATTAATTTGAAGTGATAAGTTTTCTGACAATGACATTTACTGTCAGTTACATTCATTTGAAAAATGAACTGTGTAACAAAGGAATAGTTTTTATCTTAGGCTTCGCGACTAATAAAAAAAATTATTTTTAAATTTATCTGTAAAATATATAGAAAAAGTATTAATGTATTCCTGTAGAAAATTCAATAATCTTTCATTTTCATAAGACATAAAATTCGAAAAAATTGCATTTAACGGTATTTTTTGAAGAAAAAGTAAAGTACCATTTCCGTTTATCCGATTTACACCAAAATCTAATGGCTTCTATTCCTATTAGAATAAGGTAAAAATACAAGGTTTCAGAGTTTTCTGAATGATAGTATTTGAGTTAGGGTGCAAACAAAATTCGTACACATACACACACACACACACACACACACACACACACACACACACACACATACACACACATACAGACATCATCGTGAAAATGTTAAAAATGGATTCTAGGGACCTTAAAACGTGGTCATTTACTAAAATCTCGATATTAGATTTTTAGCACGATCCCTATACCTCCCTTACCAAGGGTAGCGGGAGGTAAAAATAATCTGATGAGACCAACGCAAAACCTCCCACTATTTAATTTTTATTAATTTAAATAAATACCTACGTATTAACTAATGCTGCAAAACTGCTCCATTGCATATAATTATTGCCTTTATTTACTTTTTCTTTTTAAAATGTCACTATTATTAATTTGAAGTGATTAGTTTTTTGACAGTGACATTCACCTGTCAGTTACATTTATTTAAAATATGAACTGTGTAACAAATAAATTGTGTTTATCTTAGGCTTCGGGATGCATATAAAAAAGAATATTTTTAAATTTATCTGTAAAATATATAGAAAAAGTATTAATGTATTCTTGTAGAAAAATCAATAATCTTTAATTTTCATAATTACATAAAATGCGAAAAATAGCATTTAATCGTATTTTTTGAAGAAAAACCATTATGAGCTTCAGGTAAAGTATCATTTCCGGTTATCCGATTTACACTCAAATCTAATAGTTTCTTTCCATATTAGAATAGGTTAGAAATACAAGGTTTCAGACTTTTCTGAATGATAGTATTTGAGTTAGAGCGGTAACAAAATACATACATATATATATATATATATATATATATATATATATATATATATATATATATATATATATATACATACAGACATCATCGTGAAAATGTTAAAATTGGATTCTAGGGACCTTAAAATGTGGTCATTTACTAAAATCTCGATATGTGATTTTTAGTACGATCCCTATACCTCCCTTACCAAGGGTAGCGGGAGGTAAAAATCAAAAAATTGTGGAATCCCCCATTATAACCTAAATCTAATCAGCTCTTCATATGGATGTAAAGAAGAGGAATACGAAAGAATTATAATTTTTAGAATTGTAGTATTGGAATTATCATCAGAGATTTTTTTGTCACGCACACAAATCATAATAAAACTACTAAAATCTTATTCTAGGGACCTTAAAACTTGCTTAGACAATACCTTCCTTACCTAAAGGTAACGGAAGGTAAAAAATTAACATTGTATTCCCTATACAACGGATTTCAGTAGACATCCGGTATATAAAATTTTTATATTTATTTAATATTTTACAAACAAAAATAATTACTGACCTCTACGATTTTTTCTCTCTTCTGTGTCTGCTGCGGTTCATCTTTCGGCAATTCAGAAATTGCTTCGTGTGCTTGTAGTAATTTCGGTGGTATAGTCGTGCTGGTCGTTGTTGTAGTTGTTGTGGTTGTCGTGGTTGTAGTTGTTGTCGTTTTCGGAATTACAGTTTGTGTCACTTGTTCAACAGGAGCAAAATCCATGTATTCTTCAAGTGGTTTAAAATAATTTAATAAAGCGTCTGAATCGACTTCATAGTAAATATTGTTGTTAACTGCTTCCGGCCATGAATGGGTGCTTCTTTGTTTTATCATATCACTAAGAATAAAAATAAATTATATTGGGGCATATATTACAAAAATTTCATTGCTGGTTCATAATAGAACAGTTATAAAAAAATACATGTAGCATAATGGTATTCTGGCGTTCTGGTTAACACCTTAAACGGTATATGCAGGTGTTCATTTTAAATGGGCCACCATTGCTATCTCGAGAACTATAAGAGCTACTAAAACGGTTAAATGGGCAAACAATTTCTATTATACAAGACAAATTTAGGGAACAGAAAAAAAAATTTTTTCGACCAGTGGTTTTCAAAATACGAGACTCAACTTTTTTATTTTAAATGTGAATATATTTTTTTTATTTGCTTATTCGATAGAGAATTTAATTCTGAATTCAATGATATAATATTATCATATCCTCACATAACGATTTTTTTGAGTAAAATAGATATAAAGTTTTAAATTAATTTGATTAAAATATGATATTACTAAGAGTGCCATGAATGGAAAAACTGAATACAAGTAAATTTTTAACCTGGAATTAGAGTGCTCTGAATGAAATAAGTGAATATTTTGTTTTGTTAAGTGATCATAACTGTCAAGTGAAGTTCAAAATCATTTAATTTAATTTTAAAAATGTATAATTTTACTCACATTGAAAAAGTTGAGATGTTTGAAACATACATTTTATCAAGAAAAAATTCGCGAGCTGCAGTTAATATGTATAGGGAACGATATCCTGAAAGAGTAGTACCGTCGCGGAAATATTTCCGAAAACTTGACCTAATATTACGTGGTAATACTACTGCATAAACCCAGAAGACCGGTGGATGAAAATAATGAAATAAATGTTTTGGCATATTTTGAAGCCAATCCAAGAGCTTCTGTACGAATGTTGTTAGAAATCTACACTTTCAACAGGATGGAGCACCAGCCCATAATTCTCGTCAAGTAACCGAGTACCTGAATGAAACATTTCCAAATTAATGAATTGGTACCAAAGGACCCATTGCATGGCCTGCAAGATCACCCGATTTAAACCCTTTAGACTTTTTCTTATGGGGTTATTTAAAAGATAAAGTCTACGATACTGTGCATCAGAATCTACAACAATTAAAAAACAGGATTGAAAATATTTTGAACAATATTGACGGAAGATAATTAAGATTAGTTAGAAATAGTTTATTTCATAGAGTACAGTTATGTATAAATGAAAATGGAGGCAATTTTGAACAGTACTTATAAATTTATAGGAGTTTATTTTATTTTTGTAAATATTTCTTCATTATAATTAAATATTAAAATAAAAATTATAACAGTTTTTTTCATTCATTATACTTTTATTCACTTCTTTCTATCATGACACTCTAATTATGCGTTACAAACACATGTACATATTCAGTTTTTCCATTCAAGGCACTCTTATTAATATCATATTTTAATCAAATTAATTTAAAACTTTATATCTATTTTACTCAAAAAAAAAATCGTTATGTAAGGATATGACATTACAGGGTGTCTCTTAAATAGGGGGACATGGCTTAACCACAGATTCCTGAGGCTAAAATAAGACGATTTAACCAAACTTGCTTCTACCGGAAAGTGTACCATTTAGCCAGAAATCTGCTTCAAAGTTCTTCAAAAAAAAATTAATTTTGCTTATAATAATTGGACGCTTTATTCCATTTGGATGAAATTTGGTATGACAGTTTATATGGTTATAGGTCATCTTTTCAGGTGATACTTGTTATTATTAGTGAACCACTAGTTTATGAAACTTAGGTCTCCCAACATTAATTAGACCGTAACTTTTTAATGGCAATGCCGAAAACGTGAAATTATTTTTCTTCAGAAAGATACATTCAATAGTAAACTTTTGTCTCTCTGTGTAATTTGTGATATCTGTTACGGTTAACACAGAAAAATATAAAATCGGAGTGTTTGCACTGCTATTTTTTTAAAATAAATTTAATCTAGCAGTCTATCCAAATGTCAAACAAGTAATTTTTAATGACAGTAACAATTGTTTTACTGGTTGTCAAAAATTTTCTTCGCAATATTCTAAAATTAGTAACATCCGTGTGTTCGGCCTAATAGTATTTTACTATCATTATTATAAAAAAGACGATTACATCTCTTAGCTTACTCCTAAACAAGTTGTGACGATTGACAACTCGTTACTGTCATTAAAAATTACTTGTTTGACATTTGGATAGACTGCTAGATTAAATTTATTTTAAAAATTTAGCAGTGCAGACACTCAGATTTTATTTTTTTCTGTGTGAACCGTAACAGGTATCACAAATTACACAGAGAGAGAAAAGTTTACTATTGAATGTATCTTTCTGAAGAAAAATAATTTCACGTTTTCGGCATTGCCATTAAAAAGTTACGGTCTAATTAATGTTGGGAGACCTAAGTTTTATACACTAGTGGTTCACTAATAATAACAAGTATCACCTTAAAAGATGACTTATAACCATATAAACTGTCATGCCAAATTTCATCCAAATCGAATAAAGCGTCCGAATATTATAAGCAAAATTAATTTTTTTTCGAAGAACTTTGAAGCAGAATTCTGGCTAAATGGTACACTTTCCGGTAGAAGCAAGTTTAGTTAAATCGTCTTATTTTAGCCTCAGGAATCTGTGGTTAAGCCATGTCCCCCTATTTAAGAGACACCCTGTATATCATTGAATTCAGAATTAAATTCTGTATTGAATAAGCAAATAAAAAAAATATATTCACATTTAAAATAAAAAAGTTGAGTCTCGTATTTTGAGAACCACTGGTCGAAAAAAAATGTTTTTCTGTTCCCTAAATTTGTCTTGTACAATAGAAATTGTTTGCCCATTTAACCGTTTTTGTAACTCTTATAGTTCTCGAGATAGCAATGGTGGCCCATTTAAAATGAACACCCTGTATATATATCAAAAATACTGAAATTTGCGAATTTAAAGCAGATTGACATACCCAGAAATAGGAATAAACCGTGATAATATATTTTTCCCACGCCCGATATCGTGTTGTTTGTAGGGATGTATGTTTATTTTATCAAGGTATCTGTTTCTATTAATGGCGGGATGTAAGTAATTCCATTACATCCGTACGCAGATACCTTACCCCTCTCTTTGGAAATACCAACAATTAGATATTTTAAATTTGTCAAAAATTTGCTCATAGGCTGGTTTATATAAGCTGTAAACTTATGCATTTATCTTAGCATAACATCATTTTGTTATTTTTGAATATTTCTGTCACATTGTCTGACTAAAAATGAGTGTCATTGAAAAAGATGTTCAACTAATACAGTTAATTGAATAATTTAGATATATTTATGATAAAAAAAGACATGTCGATTTTACAAAAAGTGATATTACCGGCCTGCTCTTATTGGTTTGCCCTAAGAAGTACATGAACCGGACAGCGTAATGTAAAATTGAATGCAGTCATAATGCTAATACTAAGGTAAATGCATAAGTTTACAGCTTACATAAAACAGCCGTTATAATTCATGACTTTGCATTTAATTCTTCAAATTGTCCTCATTCATAAATATTTCCATTTTTCACACAAGTGCATATATTCACTGATATTCGATTATCATTGGTCAAAAGTAAAAAAAAAAAATACAATAACATGATTGGTTGAAATTTTTCGAGTAAAATATTCAACGGTATTCCTTGACATTGCTCGCAGTAAATATGAAAAGGTACAAAATATATCATACCGAGTGGAAAATATCTTATATGCAATTCAAGAGGTAAATATCTTTGACCAGTCTCGGATTTAATTACAACCCTTGCTTCTCTCGGGTACCAAACACGTCCTCGACCATATCATACTATTTACCTCTCATATAGCATAAATAACTATATTTGCTTTTTTAACCAAGACATCAACGTTCTTATTTAACCAGAACAACTGGTCTAGTCCCCGGGTGCGAGTATGACTGCCTAATATTATAGATTTTACGACCAAACTAATAAATGTAGGGCGAGTTTCTTTATTCAGTAACAATTAATGCGCTGAATTCCATCAGCAATTGAAAATGACGTTACGATGAATAGCTGATGGATCCGATGGATAGCCGCTGCGACCGAATAAAGAAACGGGTTGCTAAAAATTAGAGAGTTATTGCAGCTTCAACGCAAAAATATCGTGCACTTTAAAGTCACGTGACAGTCCGAGTGCGCATGCGTACTAATAAGGTTCACCTTATATGAATAAGGAGACACGTTATGTGCAATGGAATAGCGAGCGTTTAACGTCACACGTTCCACGTTCTATATCTTTTGAGGTTATGTTTCGGAAAAGTGTGGATGTAACCTCGTTTGTGTTGCTTTTAGCGTTAACGTTAGCGTGAATACACTAATTAAATGCGGTAAACATTGAAATTGAAAGTCCTTTATTTCTAAATTAAAGTGTTTTCTACATAAGGTTAATGTTTAAGTTCTTTCATTTTAGAAGTTGCAATAACTTCCTATAGACCATTCCAGAATAAACGTCACCTGCCCTCCAAAGGAGTGATTTTAACCTCACTTTTGAATATTTTTAAAAATTATTTAATTATATATCTTATGATAAATATCTAGAAATTTTGATTTTGATACAATTCATTCATAAAATTAAACCATAAATTTTTCCATGGCTCCATCATTGAGTAAATTATTTATGAAATTTATTTCTGACAGCTGCCCCTAACGACGAAATATAACAAGACCAAACTAGACAAAACATCGTTTCATTTGTTTTGATTTCGGCTGGCCAGACAGAGATAGAGATGTTTTATCTAGTTCGAGCATTTCTCATTAGAGGTGCAATATCATTGACATTTTAGAATAGAAAGTTTTTTAGAATATACATCAATATCAAGAATCTCATATGTTCTGAATATGTGGGTGAATGGACCGTCGCTGTATTGCAATCTTCAGATTCTTCATATTGAACAATGAAGAATCTGATGACAGCAATAGCAGCAGTAATGTGGAATTCATAATTATAATAAAAATTATCTACATCTATAACCATCTACTTTCCGTTGTGAACAAGATATGTTTTTTTCTTATTTGAATTATGCATTTGGTTTTTTTTTCTTATTTGAATTATGCATTTGGTTTTCTTTGCATAATCTTACACCTGCACCATGAAAAAAAACACACATGTCAAAAATATAACATAAAAACATTTCGTTAGACCCCCCCCCCCCCCACTACCGATCCATCGGAAATCGTAAAATCTATCGGTAGTCAAAGCCGATGCATGCGATGAATTTACGATGGATAGTGCGCGGTATTTAGAAACGGTATGATGAATTTCGTCTGCAATTCAGCAGTGAATAAAGAAACGGTGTGATGAATTTACGATTCATGCGCATTACTCATCGGTGAATAAAGAAACTCGCCTATAGTTTTACTTACTTAATGTGATGGTCCTCAGAGATATACGTTAAAATATTTAGACCTTTTGTATTTTCTGAATTGATATATTCTAATATTTGAAATTGCAGTATCGTTCCTAAAAATTTACCAATATATGGTTTATTAGAAGTTATATAACTATCTCCTAGGAAATCTGGTTCAGTTTTAGATACACTATTCACACGCTGAATTGATTCTCTGTAATATAAAGCATTCACATTAAAATACAAATAAAAATCAGTAAAGTTTTAAACACTAATGCTGGGTTTATGCAGACAACTAAATTAAAAAATTAAATTTTAAAATTAAACTAAACAAGTAGAAACCATTATTATCAATGACAACGTTTATGCAACTGAACTGAAGAATTAAACTAATGAAACTAAATTAAAAAGTTGGTTATTTTCGACTTTTAGTTTAATTTTATAATTTCTTAGTTTTGCGCCTGCGCCATTCGCTCACTTATGACAGATTTTCGCACCAAACCTACGAAAATGTACGTTGATAACGAAGTTTCTGCAGAAAAGAGCGACGAAATACTAATTGGACATATTCAACAAATTGCTTACCTTTATTTTTTATCCTATATAAATGTAATGTATCGCAATTTCACCTATAAAAGTTAGTTTATACGAAATGTCAAACATAAAATTCTGAATTTTAATTTACTGCATAAACAACGTTATTTTAGTTTAATTTCTTAATTTAGTGGCTTAATTTAATTTCATAATTTACATGCTGCATAAACCCAGCATTAATTTTGCTAATTTTATTACGAGACGTACTATTTTTGGCTTGTATTTAAGTGAGCACCAAAATCGAATTTGGTCAATAAATTAATACTTGAGCACCAACATTTGCGCCCCTCATTTGTTAATTTGGGCACCAAATATTTAATGTTGCCACCAAAAATATTATTTCAGGCCTAGCAATGGAGCACTAAAATATTCCAAATTTTAACTCAAAAATTAAGATTTGGTACTAAAATTAATAAGCTGAGACGCCAAATCAAAAACACTAAAATTAATAAAATTTGAACTAAAGTAAAATAGAGTGAGCACTACAAAAAGTTACTACATTTGAAAAATAAAAGAATTTTCTGACAAAAACAAATTACATAAGTTTAGTAATAAAAAATGTTGGGCATTTGCAAGTACCTTGCATCCACTCGTTTTTATCGTCCGACAGATAAATTTCCAAATCTAAAACGTTGCCACTTGGTATGTTTTCCCACCATGTACAGGGTTTATTGGCATATTTCTAGGAAGTTTAGCCCATTAATAAGCATCAGTCCATTGTATAAGGGTCACAGTAAGACTTTTTTTTGTAGTTTGTACTCAAGGGACCATTTATTAACCATCTCTGAAGCGATAACTCAAAAACGTGGAAGAGGGTAGCGTTCACGCAGCGTATGACTGTCTTTAACTTTATTGAAAGATTCTAATGCATTATTAATCGCTGGTGTTCCTATGCAGCACCTGAATACCAATTGCGATTTTTAATAAGCCATTCTTCTTCAAAGTATTTCAACAAGGTATTCTCATTTGTCCATTTTTCAAGAAATGCGTTATATGTCTTATTAAATATTTCGGGGCACCCTGCCACTTGCAATGCATCGTAATCAATAAATATTTTTTTGAGACCTTATTTATTATAACCCGGGCATCAATAATAGATTTTTAAAGATCATTTATTATATCTGATGCTCGAGTATAATTTTTGGCAATCATGATTATTTTAGGATAACAAAACAAATTTTATTTGGGGTACAAAAATTGGTGCTTGGCATATATAGTTTTAGGAATAGCATTATAGTGCACAATTATTATTTTTAGTGCTCAAATAATATTTTGGTGACAAATAATTAAACTTGGAGATTTAATTTGGTGCTCACCAATTAATTTAGTACTCATTTAAATTTTCACCCTATTTTTTCTCGAAATAAATACATATTTTAGGTATCGTACTCAATGGAGAAACCGAGCATTAGTCGATTTTACATCAGAAAACGGAAATCACTTTTTTTAAATAAGATACTATACTTGCCGTCAAATAAATATGGACTGATGCTCAACTTTTTCTTTTCTCCCCACCCTGATCCTTGCCCAGCAGAGTTGCCGCTTCTTCATAACTTAGCATTTTCAACATGACCAACGGAATTGGCAATAGTGTAGAAATCTCCAGTACATATTTATTTGACGGCAAGTGTAGGTCATATTTTATTTAAAAAAATTATGCTTCATTTCTCGATTTTGTGTCACTAGTAAATGAACTGTATTTGATTTTAGGATGAAGGTATATTATTATAAATTTAATGAGTGATAGAACCCGTAGAGAGCAACAATATTTCTTAGTAAGTATTTTTGTAAATTTTCTAGATATTGTATTAAAAATCCTCAAAGTTTTGTAAAAAAAAAAATCCATTACCTGCCTAAAAATACTAAAAAAATTGAGAATTCAAAAAAATGTTACTAAGAAATATTATTGCTCTCAACGAGTCCTGGCAATGTCACTTCCTTTTTTATGTTTCAAAAGCATATGTCTAGAAATAGGAAATATTTTTTTTCCAAAAAATAAATTGCGATTTCGAAAAAAGTTACGAAGAAATATTGCTTCTCTTCCAGAGTTCTATCACTGATTGAATTTAATGTACTTATTTTTGTTACACCAGTATGTTTACTATTGAAAAATTTCTTCTTTTTTAATAATATCTAATTTCTCGCATACCTTAAATCCCACCATGTTTTGAGCGGTGACTCAGTTATATCTTCACTAAGTTGTTCAAGTCTCCATTTGTCTGCAAGGAAATAATACGGCAGTTTTGGAAGAATACGTAAAGCAGTTAGCATTAATGCTGCCATTTGGTTTTCATTGCTACTATCTTCTTCAAAAACCCTTTCGGGAACTACGCCTGCCTGTGGAAGATTCTTCACAGCTAAGATGGTACCTAAACTTGCTAGAGCTTCATCCAGAGCTATAAAAATAAATAAAAATTTGATTTTGACGGCTTGAGTTTGAACCCGGCCGAAATAAAATTTTAAAATTATAAGTAATTTTTAAATCGAAAAGAAGTGACAGATTAAAGAACCCGAGAGGTGACGCCTGGCAAGCGCCCTCAACGGTAGAGATTTATCGCTATTACCGAAATCTGTAAATAAAAATTAAATTGACACACACGGTAATGAGTAATGGTCCGTAATGATATATTTATTTAAATAATTTTGAGTAAAGTTATAAATATAATATCCAGTATAAATAAATGGGGATAATTCATATAAACATAATTTTAATTATTAATATATTTAAATTTCTAAAGATTAAAAAAAAATATTATTAGCTTATCTAACAATTATAAGTAAATACAGACTGGTTGGTTTTTCATTATCCAGCTTGTATCTGTTGATATTAAAGATACAAGAAAAAGTTATGTGTTTAAGAAAAAACAATTTTTTCCATGGCCTACTAATTTTCCAGAATAATATTTTATTTTGATTTTTTAAATGGAACACTCAGTATATTTTCGCGGAATAAGGTTCTAAATCAATTTCTTTTTACAATGATGTATAACAAGTAGGAGTGTGCCTTTAAATTATATGTAATAAAGCAAAAAATAAAATGATAACAGTCGGCTGTGATGTGTCTGTATACATCTTTCAACAGATCTGGTAGTAGTGTTTATTAGTGACTATTTGACTCATACATTTATAAACCAATCCAAATTCAGGATTCTACCTAGTTACCAAGTTTCATTTTGACAAAACAATCTCACAAAAAAAAATTCGCACCCTTTCAGCCAATAAGATGCTGTATTTTTAAAAGTAAGTGAGTTTTGATAAGTGAAATTTTTTTGACGTTTTAAGCGTTTTAAGAGTGCCTAGTAAATATTGTTTATATACCTGTCAAAGTGCATATATTTTCATTTTGAGTGTTTTTAGAGCAGTTTTTATTAAAAATGAGTCGATTCGGGCAGGAATCTGCTCAGAACATTGAAAACGCAATATTAATTACAACACCTCAAAATACAATAAAAACCCGGTAGTCGATATGGACTCAATTTGAAGATTTTTGTCAAGAAAAAACTATAAATTGTTACCTGATACGCCAGAGCAGCAAATTGCTAATATTCTTCAAGACTGGGGATTTAACATGAAGAAAAGGAATGGTGAGGATTATAAAGAAACATGTGTGAAAACAATGTGGAACACTACGGCAAAAATAATTCAAGAAAAATATTTTAACGAATATGGACGCAGAATTAATCCATTCGAAGATATAATTTTTAAATCGGCAAGGCAAGCAATAGATCTTCTGAATTGCAGTGCTGAAATATGTTTGTAATAATTAGTTTTCTCGTAGTAATAAAATTTGTTTTTGTACGCTGTCCGCTTAATTTTATTTTTGAAATAGTCATCCGAATACCATTCGTGGTTAAATTTTATCCTGGCAAAATTTTCAGATTGTTACTCGAGCCTTTTGCTAATTTATCTCGTGACATTGATCAAAAATCACTCGCTTGACAGCTCGTGATTTTTTTGTCAATGTCACTCAATAAATTGTTAGGCAACCGGCTCTCGTAACAATCTCAAAATTTTTCCGGCAAAAATTTACCACTTATGATATTTATATATGAGAAAAGTATTGAGGTTCTCATTTAATTAAGAAAAATTAACATTGGTTATAAAAATAGTGAAAAAGATTATATGCTTTATTCTTTTCACATATTTATGACCGGTTGCACCAATGTAACGTTCCTTAATTGATAATATTCCATCGAAATGAAATGTCAAATGAATTATTATATACTGCTGTAATAAATTATATTTGCATTTTTTTGTTTAAAGGTCGTTTATAATTTACGCCTTGTTGGCGCAACTGGGCATTACAGGTACAAACAATAGAATTTCATTTTATTATTTGCTTTATTAGACATAATTTAAATGCAAACCCCTACTTATTATTACATTATTGTAACGAGAAATTGATTAAAAACCTTATCCCGAGAAAATATTTAAAAAATCAAAGTAAGATATTTTTCTAGAAAATGAGTAGGCTATGGAAAAAAATTATTTATGCTAAATTATAGATTAGATTGTATTAGGGCCAGTTTTACAATCTCCGGTTAGAATTTAACTGTAGGTTAAATAAACAATATTGAATCGGGTTACTGACAGCAATTATCAATTTGTCATTTCATTTCGTTTTAACTGACAGTTAAAATTTTAATCAGAGATTGTAAAACTGGCTCTTAGACAACTATTACATTTAACTTTTCCTTGTACAGTCGAACCTCTCTGTAAGTCGAAGTTTGCTTGTGTTCCCGGCATATTTTATATATTTATAATGTATTTTGACCTCCCTACTCGAATTTCTGTAACTCGAAAATCTCCATAATTTGAAACCACTCACATTGTCACATGCCCCAGTAACATTGTAATCTCTATAACTCGAATTTTCAGGCACAAAATAATGTTTTTTTTTTTTGCATATTATTATGCACGTTGAAAGATACGGACGAAGAAATTATCTCTACTATTGCTAAACAAAATGAGCTTCAAGACACGGATGAAAGTGAGAGAAACCTTCTCACAGGAAATAATAAGAGCATTTGAAACAATTCAACTTTTTTTCTATAAATGAAAATACAATAGATGAAATATTTAGTTTGCTCAATAAAATAAGAAAATTTTATGAGTTATGCATGCAAAAAAACAAAAAACAAAATTAATAATTGAATAATTGATTATTTTAAAAAATAACTTTTTTGTTTTAAAGAATCTTTAAAAATGTTTTAGAATTATGTAATTTTTTTTAATAAATTAAAGTTGTTTGCAATAAGAATGCTTTTTCTCTAACTCGAAATCTCTATAACTCAAAATAATTTCGCGGTCCCTTGAGTTTCGAATTATAGAGGTTCGACTGTATCTTTAAGCTGGACAAGGAAAAACCAACCAGCCTGTATACTAACAGCTACTGGGGACTTGGAAATGAAAACCAACCTCCCTGTATATTATTTTTTAAATAGAGTAGAATAAAAAATATCTACACAAGTTCAAAACATAATTAACATTATCGATATTTTCTAATCAAAAAGATAATATTTATAGTGAAGGAAAATTACCTGATTCTCTATAAGCATTTAAAGCAGTTGCAGGGTAATCCATATTGTTGAGCGCAACACGAATCATGTCTTCATGTGCATCTAAATATTCTTTCCATCCCGTGGAATTGCAAGTTATCACACTATCAACAAACATATATTTATTAAAATATGTACGCGTGAATAAAGGCACGTTTTATGCACAAGATGAAAATTTAACACGCGGGGTGTTAGTCGAATATCCGCGAGTGAATAAAATGTCTATTTCGCGTTTACAAAATAGTTATTTGTGTATGGGCTATCCAGCCAAACAATTTATTTATATTTTTTAAAATATATTTTATTAACTGTATTTTTATTATTATGTATTTAAAACTTTTAATAGAAATACTTATATTTGGAAATATTATTATTAAGTAAAATTTTGTTAATTTTCCAAAATGACGTGTGATTATTTTTTTATTATTGGTAATTCTGAACATGTATATTACTAAATATTGTCTGCATTATATTTTTCAATCTGTATTATGATTTCATTTTGTTTTTTGTTTCGTTATTCATTGACAAAATGTCAAATGCTCTGTCATGTCAAATAGTGACTAAGTTCACTCCATTGCTATATTACAAACAAATCGCTGCCATGGTGACAGTTGCAAAATGGTGCCAAATATGAGATGAGTGTATGATCTTTGCAACAGTGACTCCCGCTATAACTATAAAGAACACATAACAAATGTGAAATTCTTTAAACTTTCACGACCATCCGAAAACATTCAATTATGTAAAACTCAAATTTCAAAACACAAGTGACAGAAGACAGAACTTTAAAATTGGCGATGGTTTGTTTGTAATCGGATCTTCCATCTCAACTTCTACATCGTCGCACTCTTTCTTGCGTGTGACGTCAAAATCATGACCCTCCACTGATTACGTGGTATTCAGCTGGTCTAGACCTCATGCATACGCTATATAGTTTGTTTTTGATTATATTATTATTTATTTTTTAGTGACTTTTAATTATTATTGTTTTATTTAAATTTTGTTATGTTGGAAATTAATTAAAATACATGTGTGTAATGCACAAAAGAAAAATAACCACAAAATAAGTTGACCATTTTCATTGCAAATGAGACATCCATTAACATTTTTGTGAACTAAAAATTATATTTCGAATGGCGGGTTTACATTGGTGTAGTCACTAAGCTTAGTTACTTGTACTAGTAGCTAACCGGCTAGCCTACTGTCTCGGACACAAGACAGTGGATGTCTACACTTAAAAAGTATTAATCTCCACTTGGACTAGTAAGGCTATCACATCGAGAGGATGTATACAATTTCTCGTCATACTAGAAACAAAAAGTTAAAAGAAATATTTGTGCAAATTACTTATTAGAGAGATTGAGAAAGAAAAATGTCATTCAAAAAGAGTGTGGGTCAGGAAATTCCGATAAAGTTCCACAAACTTAATTGTTTCTCCTTCAGACCATCTTTCATTGTACTCTTTTTAAAAAAATCTTTTAATAAAAAAAATTGTTGTGGCCAGCACAAGACCTCTCGCCATTTCTATTTTATGTTATATAAGTATTGTATTGCACTTCGGTATGGAACCGTCGTTTTATAACAAAAATTTTATTGTATTTAACATGTACACATACAATTCTAATTATATCTATTTTTCATTGTATGAGGAAGTTCCTAAATGTCAGAGGTTCTTCCAACTCATTAACAAGATTGGCGGTATTTCTAATAGATATAATTTTAAATATTTAATTAATAAAATAATACTTCCCAGAAAAAGCTATCAGAATGTCACTAAAAGTGTTGATTTTTGGGTTTGAAATGTAATAAACTTTCATTATAATATAACATATTTTTGTAATATATCAATAAATCAGTATGTATTACAAAACATAGTTTTGTATAAATAAATGTAAATTGGGAGCATAAAATTTCCATGTTTTCTTCTTTAGCATATATTCAATCCTGAATTAATCAGAAATTATTCAACAAAAAAATCATGCTTCTGATACAATGTAGACTGGACTCTAAACTTTTAAAAAACTATCATTTGAAGTATGTCTAATTTGTTGTTTTCTATGAATTAAATAAAAAGTGACGGAAAAGAACTCGATTAATATTATTCTTTAAGAAATTTTGTTTCAATATTCTATTAGTAATAAATATTTTAAGCGTACATATTAAAAAATAAATAAAAAACAAATTATATAATGCCAGAATATAAACATTACAATTTCAACAATTTTCTGTCTTCAGCTGATCTAATACGTATTCTGTGCA
The DNA here is from genome assembly GCA_943142095.1 of Ophonus ardosiacus. Lineage (NCBI taxonomy): Eukaryota > Metazoa > Arthropoda > Insecta > Coleoptera > Carabidae > Ophonus > Ophonus ardosiacus. Next base: position 33,544,105 of record OW964828.1, on the reverse strand, counting down.
CAGCATAGTGACAAACGAGTATTCGGCATTATAAGTGAAAGAACATTTTTGTTATATTTTAAATATTCACTTTATTGTTATTTAATAAATTTATTATTATACTCCACATTAAATAAATGAAAAAATTGCTTATTTATTTATGAAATAAAAATAAATGATTAAAAAGAAGGATCAAGTAACAAATAGAGATTTTTTTAAAATAAATGTAAATTAAACATTCGATATTCTTGTAGTTACAAAAAAATATTAAGTATTATAATTCCGGAACAAACGTGCAATAATTTTAATAGCAAATCTTGCCGCTCTATACACTTTGGGATTGAATATCTTTGACTCACGACGATAATAGACAACGTAAACGAAATTTGTAATCCGGCATCCTCTCTGACCCCGAGGGGGTTTTAACAATTAATTGCACGTTATTGAGTTGCTATATGTAATTATTTTTACGTTTTTCTTTCATTTCAATAATCATACAATCTGTACATATTAATATTTTTTTGATATTTTTTCTGTATGTAATGTTAGCTGATGTTTAGTTTTTTTTTTTATTTATAACAAATTTCAATAATTATACTTCTTTTGTACCTCAAATTGTAGATAAAGGTGCATATTAACATACATTAAATTTTGAAAAGCATGTATTTGACAATATATGAATTACATTGTTTGAAGTTAGTGTATCTCAAAATTTCAATAAAAATGGGTCTCATTTTTTTATATTTCATACTGTAACACTTAAATGGTAAAACAATATACGTATATATATTTCTTCATGTAAAATAGAAATAATTATGGAATATCATTTTGCAAACCGCGATTTTTTTGTTTAATTTTGTACAAGTTATAGTGTCCTAAGCTCAGGGGATTTTACTTTTGAAACCAATAATAAAATTCAATATTTATATTAACAGATTATTTTTCTAAATAGTACAATACTCGATCTGTAATTTTAGTTTGAATAATTTTAGTGACATTTGAAAATAATAACCGTAGCGCAATGGGAACAGGCGGGCAAAGCTCGACGTAGATGGCACCATCAGAGTTATGAACTTTTGCCGCTGATAATTTTGAATGACTTCACTAAACAGTTACAATGGGCTACTTGCGTGGTACTGAAAATCCAATTTCTATCACTATATACGTAATTAGTTGGAGTAACGATGATCGACTGGAGATTGTTGTGTGGAGAAGAAAATAAAGTTATCGGAAACTGCAGTCAGTACGCTTTTATTTGATTGGTCTTCTTCAGGGTTAAATCAAGTCATAAATGAATATCTTCATCACCGTTTATGACTTGATTTAACCCTGAAGAAGATCATTGTCATGGTCGAAACGTAGGTTTCAAACCAAATAAAAGCGTACTGACTGCAGTTTCCGATTACTTTATTTTCTTCTCCACATATACAGTGTGTCCCATTTAGAAGTGCCACCATTGGGATCTCGAGAACTGTCAGAGATACGATGTCGGTTAAATGGAACTTTTTGTGCGCCTTTGGGAGGCCATCTCAGATGTGCTTTCGTTTTTCCAAAAATTCTCATAGGGCACTAGATAATGACGAAAAACTGAATATTGTTGATTTTTTCTTTTTCAAGTAACTTCTAAACTATTAGTAATTGAGAAAAACGTTTCAAATATAAAAGATAGATATTTTTATTAAATAACCATTGGCATACGAAATAAATTTTTATATCCGTAAATTTTCGAGATATAACACAAACTTATGTTTTTTTAAATGGAACCCATATCTGATTTTAGTCTCAAAAAAATAATTATTTTTTTTTCTTTTCTTTTTTCTTTGTTTTGCTCCTAAAATTTAATTTTTCTCTTTATTTTCCTGAATTTTCTTATTTTCCAAAAAAAAAAAAACATTGTTATTTTTATTAATTATATTGTATTTGATCGATATGATTTATTTTATGCCTTTATTACTTAATATTTTTATTTTAAACTAATAATTACAAATTACACTATAATGTGCCAAGGGAGACCTGATACAAAATATTACTTTGATACGAGTTTTGAGCAAAATTTTCTAACGAAATAAATTATTTAAATACAAGAAGTGATTTCTAAATAGAAATCTACCAATATTTTCAAAATAATTGTAAATTTAATGCAAAATAAGGAAAAAATAATAATTTTGAAGGCAAAAAAATATAAAACATAATAACCCTTACATCGATGAAAAGAGAAAAAAATAATGATTTTTTTGAGAATAAAATCAGATATGGGTTCCATTTAAAAAACCTAAGTTTGTGTTATATCTCGAAAATTTACGGATATAAAAATTTATTTCGTACGCCACTGGTTATTTAATAAAAATATTTATCTTTTATATTTGAAACGTTTTTCTCAATTACTAATAGTTTAGAAGTTATTTGAAAAAGAAAAAATCAACAATATTCAGTTTTTCGTCATTATCTAGGGCCCTATTACAATTTTTGGGAAAACAAAAGCACATCTGAGATGGCCTCCCAAAGGCGCACAAAAAGTTCCATTTAACCGACATTGTATCTCTTATAGTTCTCGAGATCCCAATGGTGGCACCTCTAAATGGGACACACTGTATACGTAATGTTATGTTGAAAACATATATAAAACTATAAATTTTATTTAAGAAAAAATAAAATTGTTTTTTAGTAAATGGGGTCCTATACCATAGTCATATTTTAACTATCTTAAATAAGAAGACGAAAATATACATTAATTAATGAGTATTAGTGAAAAAAAATTCTTTAAATATTGTCTAGGTCACAAACTACAAGCGATTAAAGCTGATTACTAATTGGGTATGACGCGTTAGGTACTAAGAATTTGATTGGTAGCCTGATTTGAAAAGGAGATTCGCGCGTCTTCAGCGGTCACTTTTAAGTCATTATGAAATGTCATGTTGATGTATAACCTAACAAAACATTTAACTATTTTGTGTTTAATGAATTTGTTTAATTACAACATCTAGTAATATTAACAATAATAATGTATTTACAATTAAATCAATTAGCCGCCTCGGTGGTCGAGCGGTTATAGGTAGCACTTCACCGTTCGGCTCTGGGGTCGTGGGTTCGATTCCCACCAAGGGCTTGGATGTTTGTGAATGTCCTAAATTACACTCGAATAATAAAATTGTAAAAAAATTAAATCAATTCGTAATATTAATTAAATTAATATTGAAACTTCAAAACAGACAAACACTAGCGCCATCCGTCGTGATACTTTGTGTCATAATATTGTCAAACTGTTTCAAAGTTTTATAATTTATTAGGAAAAAAATACTTAATAATCATTTCTTCATGAATATAACGTATACCTAAGTTTTTATATAAAAACATTTCAGCTATGCAAACATGAAAAAAATTGTTCCCTTTAAAACTAACAGTTTGTCCATTGTTTGTCGATCATTGGTCAGTACCTGCTACGTCACGCACCAAATTCTTAAACTTTAAAAATTCATATCTTGCTTATTATGTAAAATTTTTAAGTCGCGTTTGCACTAAAATTCTTATTTCTCCCTGTTCTTACAGAAAAAAAAAAAAAAATGGTATAGGACCCCATTAAGAAAGAAAATTTTATGCGACGTCATTATATTGAACTGAAGAAGAAACCATGTTTAAAAATGTAACGTATAGATGGCATAGCGTGCGAGAAAGTTTTAATTTGAATTTGACATTTGTTCATTTTCTCTCTCTCTCTCTGGTCTCTCAAATATATTAATTACTTCACAAATAAACACATAGGTAGTTACATGTAATTTAAAATATCGATACCAAAAAGATAAACTAAAATACTAACCTCAACCTCCAAACTATTGTTGAAACGTCAAACAGCAGATCTACATTACCCGTACAAACAAACGCTATGACTTTACGACCATTCATTGGTGAAGCGTAATTCTACGTAATACATGACGGTAATTCAAATAATCAAATTTCATTATTTTTTTTCTGGCTAATTAATAAAAATTTTGTGAAAAGAAAAAATGTTGGTAGCAAGTTTTTACCTGCTCTTCAAAAATATTAAATAAAGAAAAGGTACACAAGTAGCCAATTCTAAAGTTAAATCCCTAACCTTAAGAACTATAGCTACATACTGTCATTCCAATGACATTCTCAAATTGTTTCATGAAATAGATTGAAATAATATTTATTTTAAATATTATATTTATTTTAAACATTTTTTTTTTCTATTTCTGTATTCAGTAGTAATTAAGGTTCATTCACAAATCGAAATTAGTTTTAGTTTTATATTTTAAGTTTTTGTTTTAAGAACATTGGAGTCATGTTATCTTATGTAGCCATTCACAAATCATTATTTAGTTTTCGTTGTAATATAGAAGCTTGCAAACTCCAAACTTATGTTTTATGGGTCTACTCTGAACAAATCTGTAAGTTTTACAGATCTGTAAATAAACGAACAAAATCGCAATGAAAGTTGCCACCCTAATGTATGATTTTATATTAATCAACAAAAATAGATGCGTTTTTGTCAGATTTTTACAGATTTACAGATCTGTCAGACTTACAGATTTGTTCAGAATTGGCCTATAAGTTTTACGTTTTATATTTAGAAGTCGACCAATAGGAAGAAGCCTAAAATGATGTAGCGACGTATAGATGTCTCTTTCTATCATCTGTCAAGTCAGTCATAACCAAATTCACTTTAGCAGTTATTACTTCCAGAATGAATATTAGAAAGATTTTATTATGTACATCCACAATTTTATTAATAAAATTGTTCATAAATAAAAAAAATGAAGGAGATGGTGGGTAAGACCGATTAATAATAATAACTGTTTTATCGATCTTCTTTATTCATTTTTCGCTAGATGTCACTACTAACTAAAACCGAAAATTAAACGTTATTTATGAATGCTACTCCAAGTAACTATAAAACATAAAACCTAACACAAGAACTAATTTCGATTTGTGAATAATACTTTAATTTGACAACGGAAAGAAGATTTTTAATAAAAATAAATGAAAATATATGCTTAATACAGACAATGCAGGTACTCCTACAAATAATTGTTCGAGAAGCATAACCAACTCGGGAATATGACGTCACAAATAATTTCTGACATTCAAACATCCATATCTCGCTTACTAATTAAAATTTTAACATCGCGTTTCTGCCAATATTTTTAGATTTTTATATATTATCAGAAAAAAAAAAAAAAAAACTGGGCATGAACAATACGTACTAGTTCTTAATCCGTGTAAAAGTATGTTATTACTATGGTAGCCAAGACGGCAACGAATGGTTCTGTGCAACTAATACGAGGGTTACCTTTTAAGTTTTTACAATCGAACAATAGATGGCGTTAGTGAGTTGGGGCAACACTGTATGTGAACATTGACGTTTGTTATTGCGATATTGCGAAGCCAGTGGCAACTTAGAAATTGACCGAGTAGGTTGTTGATAGTGACCGTTTAAAAGAAGCAAGTTTGTGCAAAAATGGAAATCACTTTTTTATGATTTTAAAAAAGGCCATACTCAACAACAATGCATAGAATCGCATCGTGCAACTTTGAAGCACCATCAGAGAAGACTGTTTACAATTGGTTTGCAGAATTTCGTCGTGGTCGTGCGTCCGTCAGTGATGAATGTCGAGAAAAATCGATGCTGTGCGCAACATAATGAAAGAAGATCGGCATGTGACTTACAGACAGATAGAGGCGTCTCTTAGCATATCGCAGACTGCAATACAATCGATTTTGCATGAACATTTAGGTGTGAGAAAGATTTGTTCCAGATGGATTCCGCATAATTTGACCGAACCGCAAGAAAGGCTCGTGTTGGTTGGTGTCAGGATATGTTGAAAAAATTAGACTGAGGACGTTCAAAATCGGTATACAACATTGTCACAGGAAACGAAACTTGGATATATTCGTATGAACCTGAAAGCAAACAACAATCTACTGTTTGGGTGTTTGACGATGAACCCAATCCCACTAAAGTTGTTCGTTCACGAAGCACTTCTAAGAAAATGATCGCTTGTTTCTTTGGTTGTACTGGACACGTCGCAACCATTCCTTTAGAGGATAAAAGAACTGTTAATGCTGAATGGTATACAACAATTTGTTTGCCAATGGTCTTTGATGAAATAAGGAAAAAAAAACAAAAACATCATTCTTCACCACGACAATGCCAGCTCCCATAAAGCACGTCAAACAACTGAATATTTGAAGGAGAAAAACATCGAATTAATGTCTCATTGCTCGAATTCACCCGATTTATCGCCTAATGACTTTTCCTTGTTCCCCACTGTCAAACAAAAGATGCGTGGACAGCGATTTTCATCACCTCAAAAAGCTGTTGAAGACTTTCAAAACCATGTTTCTACGATATCAACATCAGCTTCAGAGTGGTGAAAATGTTTCCAGAATTGGTTTGAGCGTATGCAAAAATGTATAGATCTTAAAGGCGAATTTCGAAAAGCAATAAAACACTTTGTTTCGATCTTGTTCGTTTCTGTTTCACTTTTTGTAAAACTTAAAAGGCAACCCTCGTATTACAATACTTTTAAGGGAAAAAATTGGTCTAGTTAACGCTCATTATATATAAAATTTCTAATGTTATAAGTGTCGTACTTCTCAGAAATATAACAGGTTAATGTTTGTAAAAATTCTTACTTACGAAGTGTATTTGTCTCCACAAAATGTCAACATCTGGCTGGGACATGTTTGATTAAAAATGCTATTTTGCCAGAAATCTTTACCGGCTTTTCCAAGACCCATATTGTTAATAAACTTCTCAGCAATTTCGTATACTTTTTTTCCACCAATTTTCTAAAATATTAACAAAATATTTAATGAATAAGATAGTCAATATAAAATGTACTACTTACATCAAAATCTAGCATGGATGTAATTTCATCATACAAATATCTATGCGGTAGAACAAGTGGAGCAATATGAGTCCAGTCTTCTCCAAATTTTGATCCTAAAAAGTACAGTAGATTGTTCAATAGATAAGGAAAAATGAAAAAATGTTAATTGGTATTAAAATATGATGAAAAACGTTAATAATTAATAATAGAAGGAGTCTAACGTTAAATTGTAATTAAAACTAATAAAATTATCCCTTAACCTGAGTTGTTAGAACCTCTGGCATGGTTTACATGTTGAGTAATCTTGGTTACTCTGTTTAACTTAAAAAAAAAAACCGGAAATGGGTTGGTTTTTTTTTTAAAAAAACCCCCAGTGGGCATATCTCGAAAAAACCCGGGATTTTGACAACCCTGACTTGTGTTACAATTTATGTTACGTTTGTTGGTTATATTTTTCACTGCTGCACTGCTGCCCGAAGCCGATTGTTGTCATCACAGGTACAAGTTGTGACCAACATTGTGAACCAAATGCACTAAATTTATTATATTAAAATTAAATTTCATTTAATATTCCACCATTTTCTCTTATTTTTATTAAGCCGAAGAGTGTTTGAGAAACTATACTTTTTTATTATAAATACAGTTTTTTTAAGAAATGCTTTAGAAATAATAGTTGTTTTTTCCAAAATTTCCCGGTCGCTCATCTAGTGGAGACCTGGGAAATTGACTTTTCGGACGTTGCTTAAACGACGTGAAACAACACATTTCAATGCATGAGTACGAAAATGTATTTGATGAGGTGCATCTTCAATGTGCAAAGGGCGTTGTAATTGCGTGACGAAAAGTTCCCGGATATATATTTTTTATTAAAATCTCAAAATGACTCCCCTAATATGTAAAACATCGCAATGACGAGTAAATAATAAAAAAAATCCATGAGCGAGAGTAAAAGTCAGTTTCTATAGTATCAAAATTAAAAAAAGAAGTTCACCATTTTGCCTTTAGAGACGAAGTTCACCATTTTGCCTTTAGAGACGAAATGTGGAAATTATTCTCCTAAATGAGCTTTTATTATTTTGACAAGTAATAACTATAAAAAAATTGTCTGGATTTCGGGGATAACAGGATCAAAACTACCGAACCGGGAACCGGCAGCAACTACTTCTTGAGGTTATTCAGGACTGACAGTAATTGAAAATTGAAAGCAATTTTCAACAAACTGTCAACTAATTTCTGTTGTTTTTTGCAATGATTCAAAGGCTACTAAATGTAGAAATTCGTTTAAAATTGTTTTCGCTTGTAATTCAACTAAGGGCCGGTATTATAAACGTCTAGTTAAATTTAGTTTCAAAGTAAATTTAATAAAGTGAACAAATTCTAATCAATTTCTATGTTCTTTAAATCATTGCTGTCAAAAATTCGCGTTGCATTTGTTCATTTAATTAAATTTACTATGCAACTAAGTTTAACTGGACGTTTATAATAGCGGCCCTACATGTAACAACAATAACCTCACCTAACGCACATAACTCACCTCGAGTTTTTCAAGAGTGACTTTCGTGCGTTACGTGATGTTATTGTTATATTTGGTTGAATGAGAGCGTTCACGCCAAATTTTTGTAGGTGGCAGCACAGCTGTGCACATAATTTTGTGAAAGTTGACATTTTATGGCACATTCACAAATCGAAATTAGTTTTAGTTTTATGATTTATATTTTTTATTTCAAGAACATTGACCCATGTTATCTTATGAAATCATTCACAAAACGTGTAGTGAATACTATAATAATTTACTGTTAAATTGTGTTAAGTATAAAATCATAAAATTAAAACTAATTTCGATTGGTGAACAAACCTTTATATCGCATGTTTGTGTTTGCGCAGTATTCGCGACTAAAATTACCACCGCAGCGCTAGTGTGCTATTCAACATGGCCGCTCAAAAACATACTCTTTGAATGACAGCTGCAAATATCCGTATATGATAAAGCATCTGTTTTGTACGGCGTTAATCATAATTTGTTATTGGCGTTAATCATAATTTGTTATTTAAAGTGTTTTTTAGCTAAAGGGTACATATTTATGTTTTATTATTTGATTATACATGTCATAACATTTTTATTTACAGATAATCATGAATATGTTTGTAGGAAAAAATCCTCGATTAATATAGACGGAATTATTTTCTTATTTATAAGCCACCAATTTTTTGTAAGGAGAAGAAGTCATAAATAGTGGTTTGGTGGTTTTATGCGGTATTACAAATACGACCGAGGAAAAATGTTATATTTTTGCACTGGTCTTACAAACTAGTGCTCTAATATCAGATCCACATGAGATCACTGGTATTTTAGCGTATGAAAATAATATAAAATTTTTGTCTTTTTATGTTCATGTAAAGCAGGAAAAGGTGGACGATGTTTGTTTTATTCTGTTTGTCCTAATTTATTTTGAATTTTAACCTTTTTCTCTCCCGCTCTTGGGAATAAATGAAAACTAAGATTTTTATCTTTACTTTTCTTAGAAGATCAACCGTATACACAACAATTAGTGTTATCCGCTTTTCGAGACTTTCTCGGTGAATTCATTGTTTCATTTAATTTAATTAATCGTTGTTCCACCTTAAAACAATGATACAGGTTAGGTCGCTAAAAATATATTAGTGAATAGTGAAAGTATTAAATAATAGTACATTTAACAAAATGTAAATATTATAAATAAAAATCAGTTCAATTATTTACCGAACAAAAACTGCAGAATACCTATATACATGTATTTACAACCAATAAATCAATTCATCTAGCACTATCTGGCTGAATCAGCTGTAAGCTGAGTATGTTTTTGAGAATTTCCGATTTTCCTCGCTAGGTGGCTACGAGTTAATTTTAGTCGCGAATAAAGCATACCGCGTGTGAAGTGATGTAAACAAGCATTTTTAAAGTTTTCGGTTTTTGGAAATGAATGCCCTATTTCATTTCTGCATTCCTTTACACAGCAATACGGCATTTTGTTTGGTTATATAATATACAAATGTCAGATTGACAGATGAATGATAACAAAAAATCTGGAGGGGATAAATGTGTCAGGAACTACAGCGCCATTAGTTCTTACTAAACGCTCTCATTGCAAGAAAGAAGTAGTTTTGGGCGTTTCTATATTTATCGACAATGTGCACATTATCCCACTATCTACATTCACTTATACATATACACCCCAGGATAGAATGCTATTTTTCTTTCGGTACTCTCCTTTGCTGTGTAATATACTATTTAATGTTTGAATGATTAAAGTTTGATCATTGCTATTCGTATATAGAAAGGTGTTGCCCAGTAAAAAAGTTTTGCTAGGTAACAATATTTATAGCACTTTTTCTGTGTTGCCAAATTGGGCGCTTTTTCCCAAATTGGGCTACTTTTTCTGCTTTTTTGCAAGACTTTTTAAATCATATCTTAATAATTGCTTTTACTCAATAGAAGAGAGAGACTTTAATTTTAACGAACTATTGGTATGAAACATATTTGTGACTTCCCTTTTTTTCATTGTTATTGTACATCTTACACTTTTGACGTGCTGTAAACGTTATGTACCTAATGTAATATGATTAAAAAATATATATATATATGCGATGGGAGATCAATTTATGCTATTTCAAAAATAATCGCCGAATAATTTAAATTACATGTTTTTTAAATTAACACTATGTGTGCTCAATTTTCCGTATTATAAGAAATGTGGGGTTCGTGTAAATATGTGATTGAATTCAACTTCTCGTACTTTCGTTACAAACACATGAAAGGAAAGTATGATAGTGCAAACATAACGTTGATTATTAAAACTTTTTTAGATTGTAGTACAAATAATATGAAATTCTTAAATATAAACTAATTCTTTCTTATTTTATAAATTGGCCATCCATCCGAAGTTAGTACGAGATACGGATTGCTTGATCAGTACTAAAATTTAAAGGAAAACTGTTCTTGTTTAATTTATTTTCGTATGTTAATATTTTCTACATTCTAGAATATAAAACTAACTTTGCGATTTTGAGCTACTTTTCCTCCGTAGAATGGCGATTTTCAATAAAAAGTCTGGCAACACTGCTTTTTCGTATTATTTTTATAGAGAAAAAACTTCCTTTTCCTTTATGTATGTATACGAAACAGTATTAGCTTGAATAGAATGAATTTAAATATGGAAATGTTATTTTCAGAATTTTTAAAATTTAAACATAATGGCTGCTATTTTTAAACTTTGCAATATGAATATACATATTTGAATTGCAAATATACTTAATACTCTTTTACAGAACTGTTCTATTTTAGATGTTTTTTAAGGTAACTCGGGTAATATTAATAATAAAGCAAAACAGTTTTTACATTCCAGAGTCAATAATTTATTTAGTTTTATCGTTATTTTTTTCATTTTTTCAATTTATATCCTTCAGAAAGCATTTAAACCACATTTTTCGAAATATTTTAAATTTAACTACGACGTTTATACCAAAAATAATTTAACTAAGGTTAAGAATAATGTTGAGAACATATAGCCTATTATCGAAACGGTGTAAAGAAATGATTTTGAATGCTTCTGCATACTGTACCGTAATTCCATTCTCTTCTGTTGAAGATGTACGTATTATATTCTGAGGTTATCACATGACAGTTTTGTATTTCCTATGTTATGTTATTTCTTATTATTATTTTCAGAGAGTTTATATTAGTTTCGTGTCACATATGACTGTAAGCAATATAAATTTAAACTTGAGATTATTTCGTCATCAAAAAAATTAATAATCCATCAAAAACCAATAGACATTTCAGAAATTCAAAGCGCATGTGCGACGTGTTAGATTGCAACAAAATATTAGGGGCGTTTACTGTAAACCCTTCTTTTTTATATGACAGTTTTATGTGTTTCACAGTTTTATTTTGTTTTATTGGTTTCGTTTTTCAAATAATTATAATGGGTAGGTAATAAATTTGTGGTCCCCAAAATAATGTAATTTAAATGTTTTGTCTGGTTTGGAAAATAAAGAGTGAAGTTATATTTATGCAAGTATAATAATACAATATTTGATTGATGAATATATTTCACTTTTTCACATACTAAAATAAGTTTTAATTTGTAAAATTAAAAATTGAACCATACTTTATATTCGTATTCATTTTAACAACTCCAGTGTAGTTCTAAAATCTAAAACTATATGCCGGAATCGCATGTAAATTTCTAGTTCAAAAAGTAGATGTAGGGGTCGCTCAAATTTCTGAAATAGTCTATTCAATGCGAGACATTGGCAGTTTTACTCAGTCTACAATTCGACGTATCTAGTATGTATCTACATGTATTATAGTGACAGTAATTTGCTTTTTGAGGCCCTTTTCATATTCAATTTTCTCCTCCTTAGATGTCTGTAGATGTCAGTAGCGTCGACTATATTAATTGGTTTCACTACCTGGCTCATATAAATTAATTAAATTACGTCATCACATTGGAATTCCATTTTCAGATAAATTTCACTGTATAACTACATTTTTTACAAAAATTAAATAAGTGAAGGAAACAATATCTAAGATCCTTATTTATTTAGAGAAAAAAGGTACAAATGTCTATTGTCTCCTAAAAAGTAGTAATATTAGTAACATCTACATAGTTTTTAGAATGTTTAATACTCAATAATTTCTTCAGCTTCTAGATTTTTACTGTATTCCGAAACTGAACCATACCAACCGCGGTTACTTTTTTAGAAACCGGTTGTATTTTCAGAACCCGATTACTGAAAGATCTGATAACTTTTCCTGAACTAAGCTAACCGAGCTAGATCGGTGGTTGTGGTGAGGTTACATTTTAGCGCATGACAGATGAGCGCTGGTGTGCACGTGTTAAGTGTTTAGATTTATAATAGATTTGTTTTCATAGATTTCAACTTCTCAACCTTCTTAAATTTTGCAAGTTGAAGTTAACTGTTAGCTGGTTGCCAAATGTTAAGAGAAAAGCGTTTCGATTTACTAGCCAGGTGTTGTTACATTGTAACCAAGGTAAAACCATAACCATTTTTAGTGGTTACCGTGATTCAATTTTGGTGTACACTATTTGTCATATACTACTTTTCTACTTAACCCCACACATAATAAAATAAAATTTGTATTATCAATAAAAAGAATGCTATAATTATTGTTAAAAAAATTAACTATTAAATCGTAAATTCATTAACTTTGTAAGTGATAAAAGCCATTGCCACATTTCAAGTTGTAAATATTTGCATTTATTCATTTATTTTTTTATTTTATCCTCATAAACGTGACTTTGTTCTACTTTTTTTTGATAAAATCTGAACCACGAACTCTCATATACTGTGACACATCCAAATATGTAAACACATTTCTTATCTAGTTAAACTTGACGTTCACATGCTCCGAAATTTAGGAAATAATCAACAATTTATGAATGCGATAAAAGCTATTGAATAAAGTTCAATTTATAAATAGTTGCATAAATTATTTGCGTAAACTTACCTAGCAAATAAACAGGTATGTATTCTGAATTACTAATTTCACTGTAGTGTTGTTCCAGTCTTTTTTTGACGAACGAATGGAATTTATTATAAAGAGGTTCTATTTCGTCCCACAAATCGCTGGCTCGCTGAATTGCACCTTCATATTCAGTCAAGTGTTCCCAATATTTTGTAGGGCTCTCCATCCCTATAATAATAATACATTCTCACAATACAGGTTGGCACAAACCCGAAAATTATGCATTTGCACAATATACTAGGAACAGAGATTTGTAGGTAATCTTCCTAGCTATGAAGAAAAACATTTGTAATATTTTATTTAGTTCATTCTATCACCACTTTATTTGTAATCACTGAAACATTCATTCTTCGTTTTATCACAACCAAATCTTTAAACAGTAATTTGTCAGCAAAAAATTGCGATTACATAAAAATCTCCACCCGTATAAAGCACAAACACTTCATTATACACACTTCTTCGAGCATATTATCTAGATATATATATTCACGTTTCTAATGAATGTATCAAGGTAACAATAATAGCATAAATAAATTTCACTTTTAGTTCATATTTTACTAATAAATTTCATCCTTAAATTTAAAAAAGTTAGTATACCTACTTACCATTCACTTCAACTGTCTTTTGCACAAGTTTTAAAATATCTTGATATTCTTCTAGTTTAGTTTTTGAGTAAACATCTTGAACAGCAATCCATACATTTTTTAAATCTTTGGCATCGCGGGATGTAGATAAAATATTTGTTATATCTGTAAAAATCAATTTATTATAGTATCTATATTTATGTATAAATATGAGCTTATTTTTATTACCATTTTTATTGAGAGTACAGTTTTCAGTCTTATTAAGACAAGGTATATTTATATTTGTAGATATTTCTTCTCTGGAATGTTTGAAGGAAATTAGCTGAAAATATGTCATATATTAAAAAGAGTATTTAATTTTATCAGTACTACTAGTCCTGCCTTGCGATTAGTGTTACTTGATCCACTATTTTGAGTAGACGAAAAAGCACACTTTAAAATCAGTTAGAGAGAGAAAAAAAAAATCTGAATTGAAAGTATATAAATACAGTTTAGTTCTCCATAACAAATTTAGAGGTATTCCTACATATCAGTCGAAAATATAAAGCATTAGCATTCCATAAGTATATATTTTTTTTTTCAAATTTACCGTGTATCCCAAGATATACCTTCTTAAACTTAATCAACTTTTTACTTAAATTTTCTCATTTATTATTTATTTACAAAATTTGGACCTGGTTTCTTTTCTTCAAACCGTTTTTAACCACTGCAAAAATTATAACGAGCGAAATTAACTTCCTTCTTGATATTAATATACAACCATATTTTTTTGCAGATGTACCTAACTAAAGTTTTGAATGAAATTATATATTTACACACCTGACTAAAACTTTTTTCTGGCAGTTCAACATCTCCCATATTCGATGCAATGTTCCACTGTCTCTGCACTTTGTGTGACAATACACGGTCACTTACATCGTGTGTATCTCGTAATCTTTTCGATTCATCTTTAATAAAATTGCCAATTTTTTCTTCCATATCTATAACCTAAAAAGTAAAAATATTTAAGTTAAAAGAACAAATTTACGTTTTAGAAAATGATATATACCTTGTATAAAGTGGCATTTGTGTTACTTAGTATGAATTGTTTTTGCGCTGTAGATAATGCATTACATTGGTCTTCTATATCCATATTATATAATTCTAAAACAACTTGTATTTCCTCTTCACGAGATGATTCTTCATCGCCATTTCCATTTGTTAAAGTTATTGTAAAATAAATTAAAAATATTATTTTTGTAAGTTTCATATTAATCCTATAAATAATAAACATTATAAATAAAATAGTCATACAAGAAGTACAATCTACTCAATAATCTAATAAAGTAAAACATATTTCAAAGAGGATGGTATAGCTCGTCCAGTAATCATTTGAATAAATGAGTTTTAAATCCTCCGTATTAATACTAATCGTTGCTACTGTGAAAATTTTTGCATTTCACACAAATATCGTTTTTTCTTCAGTGTACAACTGACCTTTTTTGGAAAGGACTGTCCTTTTTCGAGCATATTTTGTCCTTGTCCTTTTTTAAACCAGGAAAGAACGCGATTTGTCCTTTTATAGTAATTTTTGTTATTAATAATATTTTTCTTATTATTATAAATATGAAAATGAAATAATTATTTCACATTTTATGTAATGTAATGATATAACGATAGAATTTTGAAATTATTGATGTATTGGTACTAATTTATCCACTAACATTTAGTTACTCTTCTCTAAAAGCTGACCGGATCAGGTATTACTCGTTAATATTTTATTAACGCTAAATAACTGCTTTGTCAGTTTAAAAATTTAAAATTAAATATTAGCAGCTAACATTAGATAACTTATTGTGTTTTACTTGTTTTCGTCATAAAATATTGATTTTCATTTTTAAGAATTTGCTAAATTTGTTTTATTGTAAAAAAACTATATTATCTAACTCTGCATTAAAACACGTTTGACTTTGAAAATTTTCAAAAAATCGCCTACGGCGCATTTTTTTCTCATATATTTTAAATCCTACATATAATTCAGAAAAAGATTGCCGTAAAAAATGTCCTTTTCTGTAATTTTGTAAAATTGGCAACCCTTGTGTACATTATTATGTCTATGAAAGTTGAAAATTTCTTGAAATTAGATATTTAAATAGGCAAAAAAATTCATTGCAGTTCCGAAGACCCGTAGTTGCACAGTAAAATTCTTATCCAAGATGTTATACTTGCTTTAATGAATGCTCATTACTGAACTCAACTGAGCACCTGATAATGCCAAAATATAAATGTACACGAGTTACAGGATTATATTGAATTATATTAAAAAAAAAAAATTAAATACCTATATACACTTAAAAATTATAATAATATTGTAGATTTCCTGGACCACCCATGCGGTATCTATCTTTTTGCTACGGCGGTTTTCCCCTGGAGGCAATATGAACGTAGAAAATTCATACTTTTTTACATTTTGCTTTTGTTCAGCCATGTACATATTATAGATTTAAATTTTTTAGATTCTGAAACACACAACGAAAATTCTGATAAAAAATTTGACATACGGTCAAGGAAATCTACTACAATATTATTATAATTTGTAAATTTATACAGGTACTACATTTTAAAAATATCATTCAATATAATCCTGTAACCTCGTGTACTATTACATTTTGGCATTGCCAGATCCTCAGTTCAGTAATGATTGTTCATTGTTAAAGCAAGTATAACATCTTGGATAAGAATTTTACTGTGCAAGTAATTTTCAAATTTCATAGGCATATACAGCCCGATTCACAAAAAAGTTTAAGCTAATCCTCATTTTTGGATTAGTGAATTCTATTCTATTTCGGTATTTCAAATTTAATTTTCATGATATTATCAATAAAGGTAAATACTAGGAATAGATTATATTATATTTTAAGTTATAAACTGTTAAATTAGAGTAGAATTCGTTAATCAAAAAATCTGATGTGGCCAACACAAAACCTCCCGCTATTGAATTTTTATTAATTTCAATACATACTTACGTATTTACTAACGCTGCAAACTGTTCCATTGCAGAAAACTATTGCTTTATTTACTATTTTCTTTTTAAAATGTCACTATTATTAATTTGAAGTGATTAATTTTTTGACAGTGACATTTACTGTCAGTTACATTCATTTGAAATATGAACTGTGTAACAAAGGAATTATTGTTTATCTTAGGCTTCGCGACTAATAAAAAAAATTATTTTTAAATTTATCTGTAAATTATATAGAAAAATTATTAATGTATTCCTGTAGAAAATTCAATAATCTTTAATTTTCATAAGACATAAAATGCGAAAAAATGGCATTTAATGGTATTTTTTGAAGAAAAGCCATTATGAGCTTCAGGTAAAGTGCCATTTCCGGTTATCCGATTTACACCAAAATCTAATGGCTTCTTTTCATATTAGAATAGGATAGAAATAGAAGGTTTCAGAATTTTCTGAATGATAGTATTTGATTTAGAGCGAAGACAAAATCCCTACACATACACACATACATACATACATACATACATACATACATACATACATACATACATACACACATACATACACATACACATACACACATCATCGTGAAAATGTTAAAATTGGATTCTAGGGACCTTAAAACGTGGTCATTTACTAAAATCGCGATATGAGATTTTTAGCACGATCCCTATACCTCCCTTACCAAGGGTAGCGGGAGGTAAAAATGAGGAGTAGCTTAAACCTTTTTGTGAATCGGGCTGATAATGTACACTGAAAACAAACTATAATTGCTTGAAACACGAAAATTTTCACAGTAGCAACAATCAGTATTGATTTAAGGATTTAAAAGTCATTTGTTCAAATGATTGCTGGACGAGCTATACCTTCTTAATATTATTTTGGGAAAATTAAATTATGACATAAATCCGTAAATACTAAATATTAGTTTTATAAAAAAAAATTTTACCGCTCGCTAAGAGAGGTATTGGATTCATGCTAAAAATCGCATATGCAGATTTTAGTGCATAAGTACGATTCAAGGTCCCTACAAACCGATTTTAACATTTTTACGATGATGTCTGTGTTTGGATGTGTGGATGTTAGAAGAACGATTCCTCAAAAACTATATGACTAAAGACCAATTTAACTATGTATTCCTTAATCTGACATTAATGGGAAGAGCTGAAATGGTTTGGTAGCAATTGAACAACCGGAAGTAGTAGTTTCTTACAAAAAATCTTCTAAATATTATTTTTTGGAAATTTATGTTATTTTATTAAAGAATATAAAATTCTCTAGCCAGTACATTGAATATTTTTATTATATCTTCCATAGATTTAGAGATAGGGAGTTATAAATGTATAAAATAATCCATTCAATTCAATCCATCCAATCAAATAGCCCATGGAAACCAGTTGAAAAATTAAAATGTTTGTAATTGACATAAATGTCAGCGTCAAATATTCAGGGACTTTACAGAAGGCTTTTTCTGGGAAGTACATTTAATATTTCTTATTTTATCACTAATTAAATATTTAGAATTATAGATATAGCTGCCGCACGTTAAATTGAATTGACACTGTCCTTGAATGCGGAAAACCTAAAATTCTTACGTGGACAAGTCGAGATGTAATAGTAATTATAAAATGCTACTGGTATAAAAAGAAATGGAATTTATTTATAAGGCAAAGTATGTACAGTATCAGTGTCAACTAAACACGCGCTTGCTATACCTATATTTCATTACATAGCCTTCAGAAATACCGCCAATCTCGTCAATGAATTGGAAGAATATCGAACATAAAAAATGAATTGAAACAAGAAGAATAGAGATGTAATCGAAGATGTAATTAGATTTTTTTTTGTGTGTACCAGAAATGTTAAATACAATACTTGTACAGCCCGATTCACAAAAAGGTTTAAGCTAAACCTCATTTTTGGATTAGCGAAGTATACTCTAATTTTGACTGTTTATAACTTAAAATATAGTCTAAACTATTCCTAGTATCTACTTTTATTGATAATATCATGAAAATTAAATTTTAAATACCGGAATAGAATAGAATTCACTAATCCGCAAATGAGGATTAGCTTAAACTTTTTTGTGAATCGGGCTGTTATTGTTTAATATGAAATTGGCGAGAGGTATTGTGCTGGTCACAACAGATTTATATTATTGCAAAGTTCATTTGCTTACTTGGACGTAATAAATTTTACATCATTTAAATAAGTAAAAAAAAAAAACGTATCATTGATAATACAGTAAATATGATTATTATTGGCTAATTTCTGCGATTTGATTATAATATGAATAAGTAGTATAACAAACATAGTAAGATACAGACATTTCATAAAGAGAATAAAATTAATTAATATTTGTTATAAAAATAGATTGTAATTACTGAAATCACGATTATTATTATTATTAGCACACTGCGTAAAAAGAAAACCATCACAATATATTCATTAATTTTTAAATTTATGTTTATGTATAATAATACCCGCTTTACAATTGTTAATTTTTACGTCATTTTTAAGAACCAGGCCAAGTTCTAGAAATTGAGCTTTAAAAAAATTTGCATTACACTTGTCAATTTTAAGTCAATTAAGCTGGAAATAGAGCATGTATTATTTTTTCTTCAATTTTTTGGTGCTTTCTAGTAATTTTAATAACACATCAATATACCAATTTAATTTTAATTATATGACTGTTACATGTAAAAGACTTTTAATATTTCCATAAGAAAAATTTGATAAATTTAAACAGTTGGCTAGAAATTGGTACAATTTTATGTTCAATTTATTGAGCTTGGCCAAGTTCTTAAAATTGACGGAAAAATATGTAAAACAGGAAAAGCAATAGATTCAAGTTGCAAATAAACGAAGAAAGTGCTGTTTTTTAAAAAGATATTTTTAGTAGTCCTGCGATACTTCACTGACGCTTGCCAACACATAATTACGTTCATTTTGCATCTATAAAGATTATTTTATTTAAAATAATACTTTTATAATTAGAAATAATGAACCAAAAAGAGTTGCTGCAAACTAGAAAAAGCCATTTTTATGGTTTTTTTGTAAATTGACCCCCACTACGTTGATTGGTCGTAAAAAATAAATTGGATTTTGTAGGTAATAAAATTCTCTACAAGATTGTTTATGAGGACTTTTACGCTAAAATAATGTGTTACGGAGCTATTTAACCTTTTTTGTCAGCTTCATAGCTCCGTTGCTATTAATCGTACAAAATAACTTCACATAACTAATTTGCAGGAAATTTTGTGTTCTACAAGTCGGCAAATAACGTTCTTTGCGCTAAAATTCACCAGAAAGCCCAATTTTATCATTTTATCAGGAACCTGGGCTCATTTATAAAATTTTGGTTTAGATGAAGTTAAAAAAAGCGTAGCCTATGGAGCACAGAGACCTAAATCAGGCCCTGACCAATGTTCTATATTTTGTAATATACGAGTACATATTTGTTCACAACATACATATTTACTTATATATAAAGTAATCTTAAATCTTATCTACTGAATCTCTACCTCGTAAAAATTTAATATGATACTCGAGTAAAGACAAATTTTCCGCTTGTGAATAAAGTATGGCTATTCACTTTGTTTGTACCACCATAAGTAATTATTAATGCCATATACTGCTTTATATCTTGAAACAGGTTTAATGTGTAGTTTTCACAATATAATTGCTTTGAAATTAACGCATTTTGTTTAAACAACAGATATTATTATTATAAGATGAATATACATGTTGTTAGTATAATCTAGAATATATTTGATTGGATTGGCTACTTGCTGGGTATTAAAAATCCGATTTCTATTAGTATAAACCTAATGTTATGTTGAAAACGTATGAAAAAATATAAATTTGATTTAAAAGATATGTTTTTTTTTAATAAATTAAGAAAAACATTTTCTGTGGCCATTATTTTAAACTGGAGGAAGGGAAGCGCATATTTAAGAATTAACTTGTAGATGGTGTGAGACGAAGTTTTAATTTGATTAGTTCATTTTTCTCTTTCTGTCTCTCTTGTTTATTATTTGCAATTTGCGTGGCTTCTGTAACTTTTATTACGTATTTCGATTGCGGCGTAATTCTGCGCCATACATAAGGGTAATTTAAATACTCAAATTTCATTAATTTTAAAATTAAATTAATAAAAAATTGTCAAAAGGAAAAATATGGGTAGCAAGCTTTTATCTTCTCTTCAATAATATCAAATAAAAAAGGTACCTACGCAAGTAGCTCATTATTATTACTGCGTGAATCAAAGTCACAAGTTTGTTACATAAAAATGTATTTTATGAGTCAGTAAGGAAAAGTACCTCGAACGATCTCTCTTGTTATACATGAATCACAAGAAAATTTCACTAACGTTGCGTGCAATTCCTGCATTCTTGACTAGAGAATGACTTCAATTTATTCTTCTATTTATCTATACGAGTAGTACACAAATATAGAAAATTACGTTCTGTATTGCATAAATGATTACCTTCTTACAGATATATAAATAAAAGTATTATTGAATTTTGCATGTATAATTTATTTAGTTTATATTTCCGCTTTGTAAATGCATAAAAAAAGCTGTTGTGGCCAGCACAATACTTTCCGTCATTTCTATGCCTTTTATATAAATTCTACACAGAAAGTTTCTTGTATTTCCAGTAATATTATTTCACAGAATGTAAATTGTATGTGTCGCAGTAAAGATTGCAAGATTTATGAATATTAAAATGTCATATCAAGCACATTGAATATGAAGAAAATAATGCAATCAAATCATATTGAGAATCACCTGTTCATTTGGATGTAAAGAGGAGGAATATGAAACAATTATAATTTTTGGAATTGTAATACACAAACACACAGACATCACCCAGCAAGTATTAAAATCGTATATAGGTGGCTCTAAAATTGTGCTTATTAATTAATAACTCATAATCGAATGTTTTGACTAGACTATACCTTCCTTACCTAAAGATGACCGAAGGTAATTAAGTAGGGCTGTAGCAAGAATTTTTATGTCTTCTAATTAAAAATTAAAAAAGTAATATTCATTAAATAGCCTCAAATTTGAAAATATCACTAAATATCTAATATATATTTTATAATTAATTAATGAAATTTGTGTAATATTTTGAAAAAATACGTAATCTGAAATAGAATGTGACATCAAAGTTCATATAGTTTAACATGTGACAAACTATCGCCTACGTTTATTTATATAAATCTCCTATTGGCTATGAATGACATGCTGTATGTACTTTAACCTCACAGGAGTGGGGGGTTGTTTTTCAAGACTATTTTTGGCACCAACCTTTTTCTTTATTATATTATTATTATTAATTATTTAAGAAAATAAAAAAATATTATTTTTTTATTATTATGAAAAATATTGCATAAACTTTAATTTAAAATGAAAATTGTGAAACCGACTCATTGAAGTAGGTATAAGAAAACCATCAAAGCATATTTATGCAAATTTTACAACTTACTGAAGTGATTGGTAAATAATACAATTAACAAATTATTAAAGTGTTTAACAAGCGTTCTAAAATATTAAATAAGTAAATAAAATATTAAGCTATATACTACTTCTATGACTATACATTATTGAGTTAGGTAATGACTGAAAGTACGTATTATTTATGTGCATACGTCAAACGTATTTATTGATAAAATTTAAATTGTCTGCATAACAATGTGCAAAACCTTGAAAAAAGTAATCAAAAATGTATGTTTTCTTATATAAGTCGTTCATTATTACAATTTATATACAAGGTGTTATGGAACTTCGGGAAAAAACTTTAAGGGCATAGTACTGACCAAAATAAGTAAAAAACAGCTTATTCAACATGGGTCCGATCTTCAATAGTTTCCGAGATATAGGGCAGTGAAAAATTAGTTTTTACGAGTACATAGGGTTTACCTCTGCTATCTCGAAAACTACAAGAGTTACTACTTCGATTAAATAAGACTTTTTGTTTATCTTAGATGTGCTTTTGTTTTTTAAAAAAATCAAATAATTGTACAAAGTTAAATGTTGCGATGACCTTGGCTAATAATTAATTTTCATATAACTTCGTAACTATTAGAAATTGAGAAAAATGTTTCAAATACAATTTTATTGTGTTTTTATACTCTTTTTTTGGCAAAAACAAAATTTTGTTCGATCACTATCTTCAGTTTTTCTTCAATAGGGCTGTTGCAAGAATTTTTATATGACTTCTAAGTATTAAATTTTAAAAGATATTGTTCTTTAAAGAGCCTCAAATTTGAAAATATCACGAAATATCCTTTAGATATTTTACAATTAATTTTTGAAATTTGGATAAAATTTTGAATGTCACGTGATCTGAAACAGAATGTGACGTCAGAGTACATACATCTTCAGCGGTTCTAAGGTGTCAAGTGTATTGTCAAAGTTGTCAAACAAGTGTCAAATAAGAATCACGACCAGAACTTTAAAGTAAAATATATTATCAATTTATATAATAAATTCAGTTTTTATATTTTTTTTTACTTCAACTCTTTAACACCACTTATTTCGGTAGCAGTAAAACAATCGTTCTGATATAAATTCAGCCATCATCCAGCTATCGACCTTCGGTTAAATGTCCGATTTAGCTTGAGTGTAATTTGAATTAGCCATTATTACTTTATTATTCATTTACGAGCAATGTCAGCGTCAAACCTGGCGTCAAATGTCAAATTAAAAGATTTTGTTATTAACATGTGACAAACTTTAGCCTACGTTTATTTATATAAATAAGATGGAAAAACTATTTTCCTATTGGCTATTAATGATGTAATGTATGTGCTTCTACGTCACAGGAGTGGGGGGTAGTTTTTCAGGATGCCAATCTTTTTATTTAATTATTTCCACAAATAACAACAAATTATTAAAATAAAAATTATTACTAAGAAAATCATTCCATAAACTTTCATTTAAAATAGTTTTTGAAAAATGTGAAACAGGCTCATTCTAATATAAAATAGCCTCTTCCTCGGAAACAGGTTAAGATCAGACCAATTTTGATTAAGCTTTTTTTTACTCATTTTGATCAGTACTTTATGCCATTAAAGTTTTTACCGAAGTTCGATAACACATGTATATGTAGATACCCACGTATATACCTAATTTTATTAGGGATTATCTAATTATAATTAGTAGTGGTCAAAGATTAATTATAAGGTATTTAAAATTTACTACTACGATTTGAAAACTACCATGGTATAAGTACAGTAAAATTTTTGAAAGAAGTCCGATCAAGGCCATCTACGAATTACATCTATGAATTTAGATTTTATGCTGTCAAATTTAGTAGTGTCGTTTACATAGTTTTTATGAGGTACTCAAGATATTATGTACCCTCATAAAAACTAAGTAAAAGACACTACTAAATTTGATAGCACAAAATTTTAATTCGTAGATAAAATTCGTATATGACCTTGATCGGACTTCTTTCAAAAATTTTACTGTATATGTATACCTACTTTAAATGTACTATAAAAATTTATTTCCGGGTTTCATTCTGGGACATGGCCAACATATTACTTCTCGAAAAATTAATTTTCTTTCATTTATTATCTCAATATTACCCATTTCTGGGTGTGCCAGTCTGTTTTCACAGATATAGGTAATGACGATGACATATTTGTACCGTGTGGGCGCTTACCAAATATTTGCCATTTATTTTTCTTCCATAAGAGACCGAATTTAGAAAAAAGAAAAATTAGGGAATTTCTGAATTAAAAAATACTATAACATGTAAAAAAATCGTGGAATCCCCCATTCGATTAAGCTGGAATAGCAATTATTACAAATATGGAAAAAATGGCGGAATATAATGCAAGATTCCCTAATATTCGACTTCTTGATGTTCTGTTTAACAAACAATAACAAAGATAGACATACGATTGTTTATTAATCGTCGACTTTTTACTTATACAAAAATTTCCAGTACAACTAATTCTAATGCTGGATATACGATCCTTTAACATTATATAATTTAATTTCTTCGAGTATGGCAAAGTATTCAAACAATGAATTGCATAAATGTGTTTGGTGTGTGTATAGTGAATAAAATATAATACAAAGCAGAAAATTTATTAAATCATACAATACTTGCAGTTGTATGAAATAGAATATATTCTACTTTGACATAATTAGTCTCTGAATATAATGATAATGTTTAGGATCATGTAGAAATTTATATAGTTCGTATTTTTCGATTTTCGAATATTTTCCCTTTTACTGCTTCGATTTAGAGTCTGGTGTTTATTTTCAATGAAGAATCTGTTTTATTTACAGTGAATACAATATGATCCAATATGGGGTATGTGACCATAATATATGGATAATAAAATATATAAATTAACTACTACAGCTCTCATTATAATAATAAAATATAAACAATATTTTGTAATAATATAGTTATTTGCAGTTGAATGTTTATATGTTTACCGCTGTCAACAGTTATACGAGTACAGTCGGAAAAATTAACTCTGTCGGATTCAGCAATAAAAATATAAATATCGTAATTACAACAAAGCGGCATATCGCTCATTGCTTCTATTATAACATTGGATGCCAAACAGGCAATATTTGCACTGTATAGTAAAATAATCTTACCGTTCCTTTAACATAAATGCTATAATTTTTGGAACTACAGTTTTCATTTTCATAAGAAATTATTTCAAACAAAAATAGCATTTATGTTAAAAGAACAGTAAGATTTTACTATACAGAGCACTCACACTAGGTAGAAATACCAAAGTACAATGCAATGCATGTCTTCATTCCAATAGAGCCCGTTTGTCATAATTATGATATTTATAGTTTTGTTGCTGGACCCGACAGAGCCCCACCACTCTCGGTCCATAGCTAATTTAATTTAATAATTTATTTCTCGCAAATTGCAAATAATTGACATGTTACAGAATGGAAGAATGAAAAATAATTAATAATTTAAAAAAATCTGGAATTTTACTTTTTGTCTAGTATTCATATATGTATGTATGTAAAAATCAGAATTTAATCACATACCTAAAAATACAGTATGGTTGGTTTTTCATTGTTCAGCTTATATCTACTGAAATATTAAAAATATAGAAGAAAAAGTTAAATGTAAGAGTTGTTTAATACCACCTAATCTATAATACATATAGCATAACAACTATTTATGTAATAAGTTGCGAAATGATGTGTTTTAGGCACGCGACGTGAAATTTGTACGCACGAGCTTAAGCGGTAATACAACACGTCAAGTGTCTAAAACTTTCATTTCGCAATGTATTATGTAATACATACAAGATTTTTTATAATAGCGTTTTAAAACAGATAATTTATTCTCAAATATCAACGTTTTGAATTTTTCAGAATAAGGTACTAAATCAATTGCTACAGTATTACTTGTTCATGCCTAAAGATTTAACAAAGCACTCTCAGAAGCTAGCAACGATTGTCGTGAACTATTTCGAACGGGAACTGGCAGACGATGTGACACTGATTCCGATGAAAGCCGTTCGAGAGGTAATTTTTTCAAATATTTCTTTCATTATCCAGCTTCAATTGATTTATGTATTTTTAGAGAGCAGCAAATGCCCCGTAAATAAGCAAATTAGTTGTGAGCAAGATTTTAGGAAAAAATGATAAGAGGCACTTTTATTTCTAGAATAGGAGTGTTGACTTAAATAAACCACGTGGAAATGGAAAATCATGAAATTTTGAATGACAAATGATGGCATTTGACATCTATGTACATACATTACTAGTTGTTATTCTGACTCGGGCCCCCATATCTGCTTGACAAGAAAGACCAACAAAGTCACATGACTGCTCGCGCCTTATAAATTAGTATCCCACGTAAACCGTAAACGTAGAAGTATATGAGTCATTACTTTAGTAATATTATTTGATAATGTGCGTATTCTGCCTAATCATTTTCACCATAGCAGTGTTTATTAGCAAGAAAAGTGTTGCGAGAGGTTCTTATTTAAGAAAAATTAACGTGTTACAAAAATAGAGAAAAGTTTATATGCAGATGTACTACAGGCTACAGGTATAAACAATAGAATATACCAGCAAACTGCTTTTTTTATTATTTGCTTTATTACACATAATTTAAAAGGAAACCCCTATTTGTTATACATCGTTGTAAAGAGAAATTAATTTAGAACCTTATTCCCTCAAAATATACAGAATGTTCCATTTAGAAAATCAAAGTAAGATATTTTTCCGGAAAATTAGTAGAGGCCATGGGAATTACGCTAAATTATAGATTAGATTGTATTAGAAAACTATTACATTTAACTTTTTCTTGTATTTTTAATATTTCAGCAGATATAAGTTGCACAATGAAAAACCAACCATCCTGTATAAATTAACTACTATAGTTTCTCATTATAATAATAAAAATTAAACATTATTTCGAAATAATAAAGTTTTGGAGAAGAGACATGATGACACGAGCGCAGCCGGTGATTTACATCTACCGCTACCGTTTTCCGTTTGACACTGTCTGTAACGCTCGAGCCACGGTGACGTCACTATACTCCTCTCTAAAATCCTGATCACAACGGATAGTTATAATAATGTAACTAATCGTTGTGATCAGGGCCAAAACTTTACTAATGTTTTTTCTTGTAAACAACAAATAATTAATCAATTTAAAAAACACGGGTATTTTATTTTTTTGTCTAATATCATTTACGTAAAAAAATAATATTTAGTCACATCCAATATTTAATCGCCTTCTTTAAAGACAATGTAATATAATAATTTTATTATCTTGAAATATAAATATTTGATTTTTTAAGTATTTTTTTTAAAGGAAAATATTCTTGAATTTGAAATTGATTTTTGATTGCCCCGTTACACTTTTCATTCATTCTAATAAGCGAATAATAGACAGACCATACCTAACTAACTAACTAACTAACTACACCACTAACAAAGAATAGTATACCTACTATTTCTCATTTTTATTAAAATCTAATTAAAAGTACTTACATATAACGGTTTTGTCTGAAACACATTAATTAAAATTAACTTTGACACTGTGTAATACTAAGCCACTTTTGATACGAATGACACAATTACTGATACATTATCTGATGGAATACATAGAAAGATATATGATAGGTACATTGAAGGCAAGGACTTTAAACTTGTGTATCACTAAAGTGCTTGAAGTTAAAGATCAGCAAATATCAGTCAGTAAGGTCACAAATATTTGACACACGATGCCGGTAATATTGCATTCATTTAAAGTTTATTGCTATTATAGGGCTTTGATTACTCAGGTTCAGAGATCAGAGGTAACAGACAATAGACAGTTAACCGTAATTGTAATATCGCAGAATTTTTTTTAATATAATATACTTTGTCCCACCAACGAGGATTTAATCAATTTTTAATTTGATGGGTTCGGTGCAAAAGTGGTACACCTGATATTATTCATTTATTTCAATTAACCATTTACATTTTATAGAATTTGTTTATGACAGGTCATGTACTCGTATTAGATAAAATAATTTGAAATTTCATATCACATAATGTGTGATTGATAGTGCATCTGAGGATCTGGGTTCGATCCCGACCGACGTCAAATATTGATAATTTTAAATGGTACAAAATTGACTCCAGTGGTGCATTCACCACGCTAGCAATGTGAGATTACGCTTGGCACACAGCAATGGGTATTATGCCGTGATGCCCTATGTTAGAAGATCGATTTATTTAAAAATATTTGTTTAAATATAATCTATATTTTGCTTTAATATCATATTTTGATAAATTTGATAGTACACAGAGAAAAATGGATAGCTGAAATTGTATTGCTAACTTATTTTTAATATCGCTAGCAATATTCTATTACTTCCAAACATACATATTGCCATCGTCATTGAAATAGTGTTTTAATTGTAATTATATCTTTATTGTTAAATGTATCTATTAAGTGCAACAAAAATATAAACTTGCGGGTATAATACTAAATACTTAATAAAATATTATAATATACATATAGTAACTATTACAATCAGTTGTCTTCTGTTTAATATATAGATGATTGTAATAAGAAACATTGCACACTCAAATATCTATGTCTTTACTTTTCACTTCTGTTTCTTGTAACTACGTCGTGTTCTGGCTGTTGAGGTTTTATTACTTATAGAACATTAGAAAATATGGCAGATTCTTTTGTAAAGACAATATTACAAGAATGGTCTTTAACTGTTTTGATTCCAGTGCTTGAAGGTAAGTCAAATTTGTATAATCAGTAAACTAACCATCAGCAATGTGTATTTCGCAATACTTTGCAATCACAAATATAAACAAGTCATAAATAATTTTAGATGAGTGTGTAGACTCAGAGTCATTAATTTGCTCAATGAGAAACTTATTACTAACCTGATTATTAAAGAAGAATTACGTGCAAAATTTGTAGCTAAATGTGAAGAGGTTCAGGTACACGTCAAATATTAATATTTAGAATATTATTTCTGTATTTTGTCGCAGTTTGTGGTGAAATTTTGTTATTTTATAGAAGAAATAGTGAATGATGATGTGTTGCTCATAGTCTCATTTTATATTAAAAATTATATTGTATAAAGTGATAAATTTCACAAGAAACTTGCGAATTTCATATTTTGTTTCAGACATACTAACCATATATGTATTATTTTAGCATATTACAAGTAATTTTAATTTATCTGGTTTATCGTCTGTATTAAGCTCAACAAATGTAAATTCTTCAATATCACTAGTAGATGATGACAATATCGTGTTTGAATTGGATAAAGAACTTATGCCTCCCCCTGTGGAACCATTCATGCATATTAGTCAATAATTCATTTTCAGGTTGTTAAACGAATATTATGTGTTATGTATTTCAGAAATACTATAAAATGTATAATTGTATTATAAGTAATATTTACGAAGAATTACCGGATAAGAAATACTCAACTCCGATTCGGAAGAAAAAATTGTACTTGCCAAGAGGCAAATTAGACTCTGTTGGAAGGTAATGACTAAAGGAACCGTCTGGTGTTATTTATTTATATTTTTATAATAATGTATATAGTTTATAAGAATATTATTTTCTTATTAAATTAAAACTTATGTATGCATATACAAATTTCATTTATTATCCTAATATTCTCCATTATTATCCTATATACTGATGAATAATATAAATATCTAACCACTTTATGGTTACAAATCTTATAATACCCATAGCAATGTTGCATATTGCCTTCCAATATGTCAATTTAATAACAGACAATATATTTTTTAATAAATCATAAAATACGTAGATGTTTAGCACTAAGTAACAGATATTCACTACAACAATAAAGATATATCTAGCAATAAAATATGTATTTTAACCTTAACAAAATAGTTTTGCTTAGCATATAAAATAAGATATTTTCCTTTAATAGACAGCTTCGCTAGTGTTATTTGGGCAATATTCTTAAACATACTATATGATTTTAATAAATTAATTTATTATCCTGAACAATTTGTAGTGCTGTCCCAAATAGTAATAGAAAATATAATGAAGGATATTATAAATGTACTACTAGTAACGATATATTTTTCTCTGTGTATTTACGAGGTCTGTCCTAAAAGTATCCGACCTTCCTTCATATCTTCCTTGCTTGACAATTTTAGCGCCCTCTGCCGGGTACGAGTGCCAACTGTAAAGCTTCACTAATTCCCGAGATGCCGCAGTTTTGGTCGGGTCGCCTTAGTTTACGTGCAGCATGCGTTTGTTTACAAAGTATTATTTACGTTTGTCGCATTTTGCTATTGAAAAAAATGACGGAAAGATCGGAACAACGAATTTGCATTAATTTTTGCTTGAAACTCGAAAAGAGTTGTGTGGAGACCATCGAAATGATGAAGACGGCATTTGGGGACGAGTGTGTGAGCAAAACACAAATAAAAGACTGGTATAATCGGTTCAAAGATGGCCGCACATCTGTTGATAGCTCGGTTGATAGTAACGAGAGGACCAGGTAGCAAAAAGGTGAAGCATTTCTGTTTCCCGCAGTGGTGGGGGAAGCGGGCCGGGTATATCAAGCGTTTAAATAAGTTAATTCATGAAAATACTGTTTTATTTACTAAATAAATTTTATTTGTTGTTTGTTTATTTAACAACTATATAAATATGTTAATAATTTCAAAATAAAAAGAAAAGGGAATAAAATAATTGCATGTATACAGAAAAAATACTGTTTCTATTTACATTAACATAAATTAATGCAAAACTTTTGGATGTAGTTTAGTATATTTTTACTGAAACGGAAAAAATATTTTAACTGATGATAAGTATTCTTTAATTATGATTGGCCCGAGGATTGGCCAGTATATAAATAAAAAATTACTAGGAAATAGAAAAGTTATTTTTTTTGTAACTTGGACATTTTGCGATCTTTAGATTGCGAAGAATTTTTTTTTTCTATCATTCCGGAAATATTGCCTTAATCTTAATACAATGAAATCATAAATTAACACTAATTGTACAGGCTGGAACAAATTCGAGTGCCTTATATGAAAAACTTTCCACCATTTTTTTTTTTTATAATTTCATCTGAAAATATTAGGAAAACTAAGTCTAAAATCTGGCGAAAAAATTCCTGTTAATAAGCGAGTTATGGTCTTCCGAATTTTGAAAAGATTGACGTGACGTCACGCTTGTGTTTTTTTATCAAACTGTTTTCATCATGGACCTAAATGTTCTTGAAATATATGCTATTTTAAGTTATATTTATATAAAATAAATGAATATTATAACACTGTATAAGTCTACATACTTTACAATTGCAGGTGTATTTAAATTATTAAGTTTAATGCAAGAAATTTATGTTAAAATAAAAACTGTTTGAAAACTGCAGTACAGGAATGTTAGCCCCTCCTTTCGAATTTGAATTTTTTAACTTCCATTGGTAGTAACCCCCACCTCCTAACACGCTATTTGTTATGCATGTACAGGCGGTCGCCAATCAAAATATTATATATTGATTTCATATTCGTGTCGAAGCGCTATAACAAAAAACCCCTTATTTCCGAAATATCTCAATTATATCATTTCATTTTTTTTTTTTTATTAATATTCGTTACACTCTCAGAACAGACGATGAAAATTTTGCCCAAATGGAGTGATTTTCAACTCAAGTAGAGTGTTGAAAATGCATCGCACAAGGTGGATTTATAACAAACATAGTAAACACAACATAACATAGCATAGCACAGCATAAAGCTGGATTCAGAGATTGCGTAGTAAACATAGCATAGAATAGCACAGAAAAACATAGAAAATGAACATACGGAAAAGCGTGTACTGATTCAGAGTTACAGACATAGCATAGCACAACACAGCAAAACATGGGGAATTGGTCATATTTTATTTCAAAGCTATGTTTTGCCATGTTCGGCCATGTGCGCTATGTTTCGGGAGTATTCGTATTGAAGTTTCGTTAAGACAACTTTTAAGTTATTTTGTATTGCAGTTGTGTTTATTATAATTATTTAAAATATTATTAAAATTTAAATTTATTAAATAAATAAAAACATTCATTCTTGTATATTTGAAAAATTGTTGTTCATCGTGAAGTTTCATTTTCTTCAAATACACGAAGAATCCAATTTTCTTCCGATCTCGGTTGATGAAACTAGTTTTCACTAGACGAGATTTCTTTTTATCCTCTTTTTGTACAGCAAAAAATATTTGTTAATTATTTACATAACATTTTTACCTTTTCTCGATGTTTTAAAATATATAACGCAGCCACACAAAACGAGGCCGTGGCTGCAATAATGATTTTATTTCTGTTTATTATATTAATATAAACTACTCTTAAAACTATTATATTAACGTACGAAAAATACTTTCTTTGACAGAAGTGACAGCTAAATAAAACTTGTGAAATCAGTAACAAATACTGACACGAAGTAATTTACATACAACAGTTCTATGTTTTCTGTACAATCTCTGAATTGGTTTTAAGTTTCTATGTTTTCCTGTGTTGTGTATTCCTATGCTGTGTTTACTACGCAATCTCTGAATCCAGCTTAACTCATATTTGAATTTCAAAATATGGACTTTCGTATACGCATTTATAACTGACATAGAAAACACAGCATAACATAGCACAGCATAGCATAGCATACGGAATTGACGAAAGTTCAATTTTTGCTATGTTTTTCGTATGTTCGTGCATGCTCGGCAAACTTCGGAATAGTTCGAGTAGATGAAAGAGATGTGAATAGTTTGTTTCCTTTTCTTTTGAGGTTATGTGTCAAACTTTGTTTGGAATTTTTTGTTTGTGATTTGTGTTTGGTTTGCTTTATTAACATTTATCCATTATTAAATAATATAACAAAAACACAAGCTAACAGCGTAAGAAACGAAACAAGAATAAAGTTAAAATT
Organism: Ophonus ardosiacus; assembly: GCA_943142095.1. Lineage (NCBI taxonomy): Eukaryota > Metazoa > Arthropoda > Insecta > Coleoptera > Carabidae > Ophonus > Ophonus ardosiacus. The sequence continues at coordinate 33,510,726 of OW964828.1, read as the reverse complement.
CTTAACAGGTTCTTCTTCCTACAGTTCTTCTATATGTGTTTTTCCTATGTCTTATGTCAAGTTATAAAACCCACAAATAAAATTCTGTGTTTTGCTATGCTATGCAATGTTATGTTGTGTTTTCTATGTTTGTTATAAATCCGCCTTTATTGAGTTCTTTTTTACCCTTTTAGGAGTAAACTAAATTCGCTCTTAGAAGAGTATTTTTATAATTAATCTTTTAATAATTACATTTTAATCTTAAAAGTGTGAAATATAAACTTTGATTGTCAAAAATTACTCTTTATTTTAGTGATATTTATTCTTGAAAAGTGTATTTAGTTCTTCACAAAAGTGTGAAATATAATCTTTTATTGTCAAAAATTACTTTATTTTAGTGATATTTACTCAATTAGAGTGTATATAGTTCACCACAAAAATGTGAAATATTACTCTTTATTTTGGAAATATTTACTTCAATAAGATAAAAAAATACTCCTTAATATAGTACTTTTTTCAATTAAAGTGCGACTTTACTCTTTGAATTAATAATTTTAATAATAATAATAATAAATTATTTTATAGGAACCAATAAAAGCAATATATTCGATTAGAAAAAAATATTTATTATAATAATTTATGTAATGCTGATACAGTGAAAGCTCCAATCGATTTTTAACATAACTGGGTATCTCCCGTAACCGGACAAAAATACCGACTGTCGGTGTCCATTTATTAGGTTTCACTCTACTTGTACTTGCATTAAAGAAACACGGTTGGGTTTACATTTTTATCCGTATTATATATCAATGAATAAAAAAAAATATAAAATTTTGTTAGTAATGTATCGTACTGTATGTTAAAAACATGATAAAATTTATATAAAATATCAAAGCTTTTCAAAATGTTTCTTGTTTCCAGAGATATTGTTGTGTCTTCTGCGACTAGGAAGTAATTCTTATCTTGGAGAATCAAGTACGGCTGTTTGATTTTCATCAGCTACCTATGAAATTTAAAATTAAGTGATACAATTGTTAAAATATATTTCCTTTCATATATTTACAGGTAACTAAGAGTTGATCTAGGTTCTAGTTACAAGGATCGATTATGAAATAAAAATAATACAACTTACCTTCAATTCTGCTGGCTGTTGCCTCGTCCACACCATTTTGAATAATAATTTTTTTAAATTCTTACACATTCATTTTTCTATTTTCCACCTTCCTAGCCGGGTTGAAATAATGATGATTGGGTATTACGCAGTAAAACGTACAAGAATGCGAAGCAAATATATGGCGCATGCGTGAAACACAAATAACTACACTTCTTTGAGTGAATATAGCTCTTATATGATTTAAAACGCTAATTTCACTCTTTATAGAGTACATTTTAACAAATATTAGAGTAAATTATTTAATTAACATTAATAAGAGTAAAATTTGTTTTTTTGAAGTGTACATTTTACTTTAATGCAGAGTAAATTATATTAATGAAAAGAGTAGATTTTACTCGACATTTGATAACAGGAAAATATACTCAAATAGTGTAAAAATTTTACACTTAAAGATGAAAATATTTTCATCTTCAATTGAGTACTCATATTTCACTCATTTCGATTAGATTTTATTCAAGTAGATGAAACTATACTCAAATTAAACTAAAAAAGTTTTTACTTCGTAGAAGACAAAAATTTTCGCTCTTCTGTTTTGAGAGTGTATTCAGCATATACATTTGTATTTTTTTACTATTTTCCTTTAATTCGATTGAGGTTATCATTTGTTTAGTTTTAATGTTATTTTATTTATTTTCACCCATCTTTCTAATTTACATACTTCAAAAAGCATATTACCACATTTTTCGATTTGTGGCAAAGCCAACTATACAACGTCGATAAAAAATTAATTAATTAACTAAATCGAAAATAATTGACTAAAAAGAATTTTGAGAATTTAAATAATAGATATAGAATCGAAATATATAAATGATGATCTGATTTGGAGATTTTATATTTTCTAACAAAATATTCTCTTAGGTTTTAAATAAATCAAAAATATTTTTATGTAGATGAATTAAGCGGCCTCTATTTTTAATATTCTTTGAAATGACCTGATTCGCTTAAACCAGGTATGCAGTTTAGCAGGTAATTTTTTCAACAATTTTTTGCATAAAAATTCCGTCATGTAATGGAATAGTGCAATTTCGGACTGATAATAGTCGACTTTTCTAACAAAGTTTTTTTCTTTGGGTGCAGAAAAATTGTAACTTTGCATTTATTTAATTAAGAACAATTTGTAAAATTAGGTGCGAAACATTTACGACCCATTTTAATAAAAAAAAAAAATAATTAAAATAACACAAATTTTCAAAAACACGTCCAACACATAACACACTATACAAAACTAGGCCCGCTTCCCCCACTCTTTCTCTGGGAAACAGAAAGGCTTCACTTTGTTAGTACAGCCCAGCCAATGGTACAGCGTAGATATGAAGTTGCCAGAGAGCGTGATAGTAACCCACGTTCTGCGCGGCCTTCGACGACAAAAAACACCGGATAATATCGAACGTGTGCAACTTGCGATCAATGAAGATCGTCGATTGACTGTGCGAGAACTAGAATGTGATCTGGGAATACCGAAAACTAGTTTTTGGAAGATTTTAACTGAAAATTTGCAAATGGTTCGTATGTGTATGAAATTCATTCCGAAATTGTTAACGGTGGAGCAGAAAAACTTTCGCCTTGAAATCGCTCATGACAATTTGGAAATGGGCAATAATGATGAAAATTTCCCAGCGACTTTTGGCTGTTCCCAAGATTAAAAATGTCGCTCAAAGGACACCGATTCGACGACAAAGAAACAGTCGAAACTAATACGACGAATGCTCTAAAGGTAATACCAAAAAACGAGTTCCAGGACTGCTTCCAAAAGTAGAAAGGCCGTTGGAAGCGTATTCTTCAATCAAATGGGGTCTACTTCGAAGGATTCCACTAGCCCGATGACGCAGAATAACAGTAGCGGGGAAATATAAAGGCCAGATACTTTTGGGACAGACCACGTATTATCATTAAATAATGAAATTTAACATTTCTTAAAACAGTGTTTTAGTTAAAACCGTGAACGTGGTACGAGCCTTAAGTTTTACCGTTTTTACCTCTCGCTAAGAGAGGTGTTGGAATCATGCTAAAAATCACGTATCCAGATTTTAGTGAATAAGCACGTTTTAAGGTCACTGGAATCCGATTTTAACATTTTTACAATGTGTGTGTATGTGTGTGTGTGTGTGTGTGTGTGTGTGTGGATGTGTGTGTGGATGTTGTAGACACAGTTTCTCAAATTCTATAAGACTAAAGACCAATTTAACTACGTATTCCTTAATCTGACATTAATGGGAAGAGCTGAAAATGTTTTGGTAACAATTGGACAACCGGAAGTAGTAGCTTTTTAAAAAAAATCTTCTAAATATTATTTTTTGGAAATTTATGTTATTACAAATATTAAAGAATACAAAATTCTCTATCCAATACATTGAACATTTTTATTATATTTTCTATAGATTTAGAGATAGACTGAATTATAAATATATAAAGTAATCCATTATATAATGAATCAATCAGCCTATGGAAACCAGTTGAAAAATTAAAATGTTTGTAATAGGGTAGTTGCGCATTTTCCAATTTATTTTTTTTTCTGAATGAATTGTTCAAGTTTTTTTTTAATACATGTTTTACGTGTGGCAACTGTATATTTTTCAAATTATAATTATTTTAAAAAAAATTCTTATTTCAAATTTTCCCATGGTGACGTGTATTTTTAATACCAATCACAGTCTTTCTTGCCCTAGTGGTACACTCTCTGTAGTACACTCTGAAAAGATTTATATATTTGAGAGAAGCACTATTTTAAAAGAAATTATTAATTTTCACACAAATTCATTAGTTTCACTATCTTGTCTTAAATTTGCTGATATAGAAAAGAAAAACAAAATATGATTTTATTTTTAACACGAATCAGTCGTCCTACACGTAAAAGATAGGTTAAATGTCATTAAAAATGACATGTTCATTCCCGGGAGTGTGTAGGCATCTGGTGGCAAAATTATGAAGTTGTCTATATATTAATTAAGCATCTTGAAAATATCTGGTATTCAAGTAAATAATTATAAAATATACGTACTGTTAAATAATACTTTTGTATCTGTTATTTTACTTTTACAATTATACATTTTACATATTTTATGATACAATAAATATAATTCAACATCTTCGCTTTGTCGTAGTAGTACAAGCTTGTATGAGTCATTACAGATTTGGTCGAACTATATAATTATTAATAGGCTACGTCACAAGAATTTCACCGCAAACTTTATTTATGGAAATTATGAACGAAAAGTTTTATATTTTGTAAAAAAAATTACATTAATATGTTTAGAATTAGTTTATGTTTCATAATTAATAGGAAAAAATAACATTATTTTTTCCCAACTACCCTATTGACATAAATGTCAGTGTCAAAAATCCAGACTTTACTGAAGACTTTTTCTGGGAAGCACATTCAATTTTCTTATTTTATCATTCATTAAATATTTAAAATTATACATAGATATAAAATTCGTACATGGACAAGTCGAAATGTAATAGTATTATCATGGAGGTATGAAACAAATATGGAGGTAGCTTATGCGAACTCAAATGAAGCCAACTGCTCCCCACTACTAGTCGGGACCATGTGTCGTGTACAGTACAAAGTTTTGTTGAGATTTAATTTTCTGGTGTGTTGTGCGAAGTAATATATTGTGGACTATTTTTATTATTGTTACTTCTTTATTAAAAAGGTGTTTACAAAAAACTCTATAAGATAATAAGGATGTTATTAACGAGTACACAAAATGTGATATTACATTACGCCAAGAAGACGACAGGAAAATATATCATACAAAAATGCTATATTTCATGTCTTTAAATGTTTTTAAAAAAATTATAAATACAGACATTTATTTTACTTTGCAAAAAATCACATAGTTCATTTAATTAAATCTATATGTCATATATATTTTAAAGTTAGGTTGCATTTTTTTTACAAAATCAAATTTTATAATAAAAATGATCAAAATCAATTGTTTATTTTTTAATGTACTCTTATACCTTTTCCATTTTATTTAGACGCAACATATTTTATGTAGCTTAATTTTTACAAATTGTAGTGAATAAAAGATTAGTAATTATTTACTACTGTAATTTAATGTATAGTATATATTTGAAGTAACTTTTTACTATTTAATATTTCCAAATAGTTTTAAATTTATTTTCTTAAGAAATATCATTATCAGTTAATCCCTTTTTTTTAAAAAAAAATGTAATGATATTGTTTCAGTTACACGTTTTTCGCATTTCGTACTTCAAAAATACCGCGAGATCCCCACTCTAGCTCGGGACCAAGACATGTATGCGTCCGTCCCCACTAGGCTTCACTCCCCTCGCATATAGTATCGCTTTACGCTCCCTCAATATTTGTTTCATACCTCCATGAGTATTATAATATGCTGTTTTATAACAAGGAAAAGTCTCCGTCAACATCCAAAATTGGTATAAAAAGAAAGGGGACTCATTTATAACCCAAAGTATGTACAGTATCAGTGTCAACTAAACACGCGCTTACTATACATATAATTGATCATATACCCTTCAGAAATACCACCAATCTCGTCAATGAATTGGAAGAATCTCGAATATTTGAAGAGTAGGAGGACACTACTTGTTTATAGAATGAATTGAAAAATAAAGAATAGATGTAATTATAATTTTTTGAGTGTACCAGAAATGTCAAATATAATACTTATATAGCCTAATTTGAAAATAGCGAGAGGTATTGGGCTGGCCACAACAGATTTTTTCATAGCGCGACGCCGACTTGTACTTTATTCTGTACAAATATCGTTTCCCCAGCAACGAGTCGACACTTCTATATAGAAATATGGCGTGATGCAGATTATTCTATAAATTATATACTTTATATCTAAATCTTTAGAAGATAATAATAATAATTTTAAATGTATCAGATTGAGAATTTAATGTTCTTCATTATTTGTAATAACATAATTTTCAAAAATTGTTAGTTTTGATTAACATATTTGCAAACTACATTTATAGGCCAATTCTGTACAAATCTGCAAGTCTTACAGATCTGTAAATCTGTAAAAACCTGACATAAACGCATCTATTTTTGTTTATTAATATAAAATCATACATTAGGGTGGCAACTTTCGTTACGATTTTGTTCATTTATTTACCGATTTACATATCTGTAAGACTTACAGATTTGTTTAGAATTGAGCCATTAGTATGCCTTGTAAGTTTTGTTGTTATAGGTTATATGTAGTATAGTTATTAATAAATATAAACAGATTGATTGATGTATGTTAGAGAGAATAAAATATATTTTTGGACTTTTATTTGTACTATTAAATCTACACTGCACAAAAATAAAGTAAATACTAACAAAAAAAAATATTTAGAAGAATTTTTTTAAGCCAAAACCTAGTCAGCTCACACATCCCATGCACACAGACATCATGGTAAAAATGTTAAAATCAGATTTTAGAGATCTTAAAACGTGCTTATTCTCTAAAATCTGGATATGCAATTTTGAGCAAGAATCCAAAACCTCTCTTAGCGAGAGGTAAAAATGTACGGTCTCTGATTTCACAAGGTTCTCACAGGGTTGTACGCGGTTGTACGTATCTATTCGTTGCATAATATTTGTAGTTATAATAATCTGAATATGTCGTCAAAAACAGAACAATTTTTATAGAATCAAGCCAGGTCTTAGTACAAATTTTACAGACTTAAAGCAATTTGTGGACGGGTGCTAAGAGATTTCTTTGTATTCCAGGGTCGTTTAAGGCCAATTTTGCGCCCGCGACGTATCGCGTCGGGAGCGATCACTCTCGCGATCACTGCTTTTTCAGCAGTAAAGACGTGCACTTTGACGTGCACCAAAACGCGCTTGTAGTGTTATGTACGAGGTGTGGCAATTAAATAACGAGATTAATTTTTTTCCGGCTTCCATGTAAATTTGGCAACATTGCAGGCTATGTTATATTGATTTGTCATCTTCCCTCCATCCACTATTAAAATTTCAAGATAATTAGGCAAATCGTTCGACAGTAGCCTTTGATTGAAGTTAACTATTTTCTCGTACTCCGCCGGAATTATGTTAGTGTCAATATTAAATTATGTGTGAAACTTAAAAAATCCGCTAGAGAAATGTACGAATTGTTGAAGAATGTTCATGGTGATGCGAGTCTATCTAGTACTCAAGTTTTCGAGCAGTTTAGAAGATTTAAAGAAGGAAGAAAAGAGGTCGGAGACGATTAGCGCCTCGGCTGACATTGTTTTTTGCGAAATGCGAGTGATTGTTCACATGGATTGGATGCCTGAGGGGTATTTCGTTAACCAAGCATATTATAAGAAGGTTTTGATAACCCTTCATGCACGGGTGAGAAGAAAAAGAGCTGAAAAATGTGATGGATTCTCCATAAAGACAACGCGTCGGAACAAAACGCCCTGTCCGGCAAGACATTTTTGACAAAATACAAAATCACCGTGTTGGTACATCACTCGAACTCACTTGACCTAGTGCCATGTGACTTTTTATTCCCAAATTGTAATTCTGCGTTAAAAGGCACCAAATTCGGGGCCGAGATGTAGTTCTAGAAAAGCGGCAGTGCTCTTGAACAACCTAACAAAAAAGGCCTGCAGGCATTGCTTTCAACAATGGAATATTCGCATCGTGCGGTGTAGGGTTCGGGGAGGAGAGTACATTGAAGGTGGCAATATTTGTTTTGTGTAATTTTATACATTGTTAATGTTTTAAAATCAATCTTGTTATTTGATTGCCATACCTCGTATGTATTTGGTTATGAAGAGTACAGAGTACATTGTACTTGTATATTTTATGAGCGACATGACACGAAGAAAGATTTTTTTGTGGAAAATTAAATTTTAGTTGTATTGGCGGCAAAATGTCTTTGCATTTATGACATGAATGCAGTTTTTTTTTCGGTTAGAATATCCTAAACTCATAGCTCATCACAGCTAATAGCAAATCGTCTTCACTTTCATGTAGCAAAAGCAAAATATAAGGCTACCAACTTCCTTATCTTGTTACTTGTCATTCACTGAAGAGTACTGATTGAAAATTTGATGCACCATTTTGGGAAAACAAAATATTTATCAACAGGTGCGCCGATCGCGCGCGGTTTAATAGCACGTATTTGACGCGAACTAACATAATTTATTTAATCGTTTTATGATCCCTCGAGTTTACAAATAAACAACACATAAAATAAACACACACCGCTTCTTCGCAAATAGCTGTATCACCGGAGAAATTTGGGTATTATTTAAATTTAATGTTACAAAGAAAAAATATTTGTGAAAAGTAGCTATTCTACAAGTATTAATAAAAAAGTAAGATATTCCATATTTTTGTACCCCAGAGGCAAAGAGTATTTTGAGTGAGACATAATACGCACGGTTTACTATTACGACTCCACTAACAGTTTCATACATCTACGGTTTTTCAAATGTAAAAGGGAAGGTAGAAGATGGGCGGGGCTATAAATATTTTCCCACTCTTAAAAATATATGCAACTTCCGCAAAATGTGTGTCTTACAGCATAATGATATTTTAGTCCACATTGGACTTAACACATTTTCTCTCTGGTGTACGGATACAGGAAATATTAAGTGTGGCAATTTGAAAACTTGAAAATTATTGTGTATCGTTTGTGATGCTCTCTCCACGTCAATTTTGAGAGCCCGTGTCCGTGTGATGAATCCTAGTAAGCGCCCTCAATGGTACAGATAATTAGATCGTTATTATTGAAATTAGCGAATAATAATTGCTTAATGACACACCCCGAAATGGGTAATAAGCTGTAATGATATATTTATTTATGAATAATTGTTATTTACGAAGAATAAACCAAATTCAGAGATACTCTTCAAATTTTACTTATAAAGACTACAAAATCGCTACTGCCGGGACAAAAGTTCATAAGCCGATTTTTAAAATTTTTGCGTTTGGAATAATTTTGGAGTTACACAGATTTATGGGCAGGCGTAAAAACGGTTGAAAGGGTCAAGTACGTTTAAGATGCCAAGTTTAATCCAAATACAATAACTGAAAAAAATCGACTTATGACCTATTGTCCCACCACTACCAAAATTTTGTAATTTATTTTCAGATTTATATACATATTTTCGTGACTGAATTTAAATGTTTTTTTTTTTAATGTAATTCAAGGAACAACGCGAATAAAACTACAATGAATATTGCAAATATTCTGAAAAAAAAAATAATCTACGTCACACCGCGTTTACTCTGAAATATGACATGTGATAAGAATAGTAAATACGTACATATCTTATATCATAAACTTAAACTAATGAATCTCATCTAATATTAATTATATTATGTTCTTTCTTTCTGTTTTCTTTTTCTTTCTCTTTCTGTAGATCACACACAAAATATTTTAGCTCATAAAACTTCAGACATTGAAACACATTTTCCAAGGACGACAACTAAATTAACGAAAAAGTAAAACATCAGAAAAAGATGGAAAAAAACCCAATTGTATTTTTTCGGGTTTTCTATGTTATTTATCTGTTTCATGCCTTGTATGTTAAACAAAATTATTTAGATATAAAAATGTAAACAATAAAAGATTAAAACTAAAATTTGAGTGGAAATGTTGGATTAGGAAACTATTGGGTATAATTATACCACGATTACAAGACGACAAATCGCATGTTTATAAATTTCTGCATTTTAGTAAATGTATAAAAGTTAAAATTGATATTGCCGAGGATATTGAATATTTGTCTGTTACATAACATAATTAATATCAGCTTTATGCAGTCATAAAATAATCAAAAACATGTATTTGCAAAACTACATGCGGCATGCAATTATCTACTTACAAATAATCTTCTACTTTGGAATTTTACGGATTGCATTAAATAATTTCAACCTTGCACATTTCGAAATAGCACAAATAGTAATAAAAACCTAATTAGTTAATAGCCATTAACGCAAACTTGTTTTTCTCTAACAAATATTTATATGACGTCAAAGATTACCTACGAACAGTGTGAACTGTTTAAATCTGCAATTTATATGTACATTGTTATTTTAGTATCCGATAACGATACATACACAAATTCAAATGTACATATCACGTGTTCACAGACCGTATAGTATAAAATGAATCATTAGGAAACACCTCATTTTACCGAACGAATAAAAAAGCACAACAGACAACAGTTAATGTACATTCTCTGTATTAACATTTTGAATGAAAATCATATTATAAATTAAAATTTCATGCATATATGCAAATAAAATAAATTTTTCCATGTTTTAAACATTGTCTAATATAATAACAAATAGTGTTTTATTATTAAAAACTACGAAAATACTAAAATCTCTTTACAAGTTTGTTGAAACGATTAAAAAACATTAAACAAAAAAAATCACCAATTTATGGATTTTTGAAGCAATATAACTGTAAATTTCACAATATTTCAAGTAGAAAACATGAAAATTTAGGTTATATTTACCTATTTATGTAGAACAAATGTTTTAAAAATGTTTTGCACAAATTTCACTGCACGTTCAATTCACATAACTTTTCATTCCAACTTTCTGATAAAACCTGCGACTGTCTGCTGTGAAATGCTTACAATCAAATGACAAACAATACGAGCTGGGAGCTGGCCCGTAAACGCTCGCGAACGAGCTCATTATTATTTCCAAGCTGAGCTGAATGGTCGCATGGTCGTGGTTGCAGGTAGTGGAAATTATCTGCAGTCTGAAGTTCAGATTACTCAAAAACTCTGAATTACAATTTACTTCCTGTATTTGATAAATCATGATTTATTTATTTAATGAAAGAATAATTCAAAATTATAGAATATTTTTTTTATTTTTAAAGCGAATATTGTTGATAGAAAATAGCGACTAAAATATTGCTACTTATCTACATTAAACGATATGATTCTTACATCGAACATTGCTAAAATTATTAAAAATCTGAGTCAATTTATGTTTCTAAACGAAATTTTGCAAAGTAAAAATAAAATTTATATATTTACTAATATTACAATATATTGCGGTTTTATTTTTTTAGATTACTTATCTTTAATTTAATCTCCGAAACATAAATTCAAATTTTTGTTCTACAATTCTCGTTTTAATGCTACTAGCGCCATTCGTGTTTGAAACGCAGAATTACAACATATGTAGGTAACTTGTCCCCGGCACTCCATGCGGGGAGGGAGGCTTTTCAGATTAGTTCTTTATACACGCACTTGTCGGTAGCATCGCATCACTCTAGGTCACTGTCGTCACTGTCCACTGGGTCCACCATGGAAAACAAAACATATACTCAAAGACTACCAATCTACTAACGTAGAAAGACTTGCCAGAACAATGTTACGAAAATTTACTAAATTCTACCGTTACGCCACATAGTGGTGCCGTATGTACTTAATAAACAGAAATGTCGGTATGGCCGAGATATTTATTTTGAATTTAAATTGAAAAAAATCTGATGTGGCCAACACATGACCTCCCGCCAATTCCATGTTTAAAATAGCAGTGAGCTTTAAGTAAAGTGTCATTTCCGGTTAATCGTTTGTAAATAAAATCTAATTTGTTGTCCAATAAATAGAAAAGTCTGCAATACGAAATTTTGGATTGTTTTATTGTTTTTCCTCAAAAATTTGTACTACATTACATTAAGTACTACATCCGATTTATCATATATGCGCAATCTTTGTAAATTCTTCGCCGTACATAATCCATTTCGTAAATGTGTAGTTGTAAATTAATATTAATTTATAGTGCTGCAAAAATAGCAATTAGCAAATTTAAATCAGATCATCCTGTACATCTAACATTTATGTATGATGGAAAATATATTATTTTTACAAACCTTAATAAAATATTTTACTATTATATTATCATTACACGGTTTTATTACTAATTTTAATATAATTGCTGCCTGTCAGTGACATTTGTTTAAATATGTCAAACCTGTCATTAAAATTATGATTTTGTTTGACGCTTAGGTTAGCTGATACATGGAAATAAATTATATTATGTATTCATATTTAAAGTTATTTAGAGTTATTTACTAAATGTTATTATCGTAGAATTAAAGGTTAAACCATTATATTCCATTTTAATTACTAAAAGTTGCTAAAAAATTATATTCAATGAATTTTTTACAAGAAAAACTGTTAAAAGCTTGTATAAATGATACTTCCGGTTATCCGATATACACTAAAATCTAATGAGCACTTCCCATATTAGTATAGAATGGGTATACAAAATTTCAAATTTTTCTGATTGATAGTATTTGAGTAATCGTGTCCACATGATCCACACACACACACAGACACACACACAGACACACACAGACACACACACAGACACACACACAGACACACACACATACATACCTACAGACATCATTGTAAAAATGTTAAAATCGGATTCTGGGGACATCAAAACGTGCTTATTATATAAAATCTCTATATGCCAATTTTAGCACGATCCCTATACCTCCCTTACCTAGGGTAGCGGGAGGTAAAAACAGCAGAAATTATATTTTTATTAAAAATATTTATTAAGTTAAATAAAAAAATAAATAATTATACAAAAAAATAATAGAAATAAAATATTTACAATGGAAAACCATATCTAAATATATAATAATCTAAAATAAAAACTATATACAAAATTTATTTACAAAATTTAATAAAATAGCCTGCTACAATTTTATTTTTGACACTAAGTTCTATTTTTACCTCCCGCTACCTTTTTTCTATCATTCCGGAAATATTGCCTTAATCTTAATACAATGAAATCATAAATTAAAACATTAATTGTACAGGCTGGAACAAATTCGAGTTCCTTACATGAAAAACTTTCCACCATTTTTTTTACCTCCCGCTACCCTAGGTAAGGGAGGTATAGGGATCGTGCTAAAAATAGCATATAGAGATTTTATATAATAAGCACGTTTTGATGTCCCCAGAATCCGATTTTAACATTTTTACAATGATGTCTGTAGGTATGTATGTGTGTGTGTCTGTGTGTGTGTGTGTGTCTGTGTGTGTGTCTGTGTGTGTGTCTGTGTGTGTGTGTGTGTGTGTCTGTGTGTGTGTCTGTGTGTGTGTGTGGATCTTGTGGACACGATTACTCAAATACTATCAATCAGAAAAATTTGAAATTTTGTATACCCATTCTATACTAATATGGGAAGTGCTCATTAGTTTTTAGTGTATATCGGATAACCGGAAGTATCATTTATAAAAGCTTTAAACAGTTTTTCTTGTAAAAAATTCATTGAATATAATTTTTTAGCAACTTTTACTAATTAAAATGGAATATAATGGTTTAATCTTCAATTCTACGATAATAACATGTAGTAAATAACTCTAAATAACTTTAAATATGAATACCGTGAGTATTTTTTAACGTGAAACATTGGGTGTGTCATATCTATGGTTACGACATTTGATTGACAGCAATGTATTTGCGTGTCCCATTTAAAATGAAACACAGGGAACGAATATGACAGAAGTATTATATTTAAATATTGTAAGAAATTTAATTGAGTCAGAAAACCACTCGAGAGCACTAAACATATTTCGGGCACAAGGTGCACACAATATTTTTTCTACAACTACATTTAATTTTTAAAAAACATGTATAATTATTTAAACAAAATTAACCTCTAATGACATCTTGTCAATGTCACATTTGATGACAGCAATGTATTTGTCTGTCTCATTTAAAATAAAACATAGGGAATGAATTTGACAGAAGTATTATATTTAAATACTGTAAGAAATTTAGCCAAGTCAGAAAATCACTAGGGCACAAGGTGCACACAATATTTTTTCTATAACTGAATTTAATTTAGAAAGCAGGTACAATTATTTAAACAAAATTAACCTCTATTGACGTCTTGTCAAATGTTAAATTCGTTCCCTATGTTTCATTTTAAATGGGACACACAAATACATTGCTGTCAATCAAATGTCAAGTCGTAACCATGGATTTCACAAACCCAATGTTTCACGTTAAAAAATACTCACGGTATATAATATAATTTATTTCCATGTATCACATAGCCTATGCGTCAAACAAAATCAAAATTTTAATGACAGGTTTGACATATTTAAACCAATGTCACTGATAGGCAGCAATTATATTAAAATTAATAATGGAACAGTGTTAATGAGAATATAATAGTAAAATAATTTATTATGGTTTGTAAAAATAATATAATTTCCATCATACATAAATGTTAGATGTACGGGATGATCTGATTTAAATTTGCGAATTGGTATTTTTGCAGCATTATAAAATAAAATAAATTTACAACTACACATTTACAAAATGGATTATGTACGGCGAAGAATTTACAAAGATTGCGTTTTAGAGCACCTAGAAGATGATGCTGATTTTTATAAGAATGTACGTGTGTGACGATTTTTCCTTAAAGCCTATTAAAATATGATCCAAAACTTCTGAAATTTGGTATTTAAAACTCATATATAATTTGAAACAACATATAAGATTTTAACCATATATGATAAATTGGATGTAGTACTTAATTTGGAGCTCTAACAAATTTTTGAGGAAAAACAATAAAACAATCCAAAATTTCGTATTACAGACTTTTCTATTTATTGGGCAACAAATTAGATTTTATTTACAAACGATTAACCGGAAATGATACTTTACTTAAAGCTCACTGCTATTTTAAACATGGAATTGGCGGGAGGTCATGTGTTGGCCACATCAGATTTTTTAAATTTTATTGTTAATCATTTTGACAAAAAAATGAATAACTATTAAGTTTACAAAAAGTTTCGGACATTGAAAGGAGAGGATGCTCTTGGGTTAGGATATTTGGATTTGGAATAATGTCAGGAATACAGGAAATAATCTGCTCCCTACATTCTTCGACCATAGCCGTGAAATTCTCGTTTGAATATTTCAATAAATTATCCCTATAATCTTTATCTTTTGTTAAATCATGAATGTGACTTATACTTTCAGCACAAAAGAACTTCTTGCATTCATAATTTAACAATTTTTTTATTAAATACCCAGCCACATATGCAGCAGTTTGAATACCGATTTCGAATGCAGTAGTATTTACGATAGAGGTCTGTGGGAAGGAAAGAGGATGTTGTAAAATTCAACTTTAATTTTAGTTCATTTTGAAATTGGATATTGTCAAAATGGAGTTGGCAAACTCTGTAGCCCCGATCCAGTAGCTGTCTATATGACAACACTTCTAAATCTTCTCTGCCCATGTTCTATAAACACTGGCGTCTCAAATCTTCACAACGAGGAATACAGAACATTTGTCCACTTTCCTTTGGTGGAATAGGGGTTTCCGATTAAGCGAATTTCAGCGCCCCGTCGCGGTATTTTTTGTGAACTACGCGGACAAACAAATAGCTGTCATCGTGCTGTCAAGCTATCAATTTGTTGTTTTATATTAAAAATATGGGTATTAGGTGCGCATATGGTCTCTGTAAGAATGATTCCAGGTACAAATATAAAAAACATATGAAAGGAGTTAATTTTATTCCATTTCTTAAGCCTCACGAAAATATAAAAAAATGTAAATTATGGGTGCAAGCATGCGGACGACAAAATTTTACTATTAAAAATATTACTCGACACACATACATATGTACGAAGCATTTTACTGGAGGCAATGGGCGTACAAGAGATAATCCACATCCCATTCCTGAAACAAGAAGGGTACAATGGACATAAGTAGTATAGTCATAAGAGTACGGGCTCAATTGTGGGTGCTCGAGGGGGTGAGGTGAGGCTAGAGGGTGTCAGAGGGGGCAATTAATGACGTCATAAGTGACACCTGGGTTTGAGGCATTGTACAGGTGTGTTATTAACCTAGGTCAGTGCACTCTTGGGTGACCACCTGGGAGAGGGTGAGTTATACAATCACCTGGGGTGCAGGTCACTGCTCTGATGCTCTGGTATGTGAATTGCACGTGCGTTCTTTAGGTTAATACACTTATGTTTGAACACGTGCGGGGTGATGAGTCATATGCATTTCTTAGGTTATACTTGAACACCTGAGGGTGATGGATACCACGCGTAAATGGCAGGTGTGTGACTTTGCCACGCGTGCAGGTCATCGCTTTGGTGCTGTGTTA
Organism: Ophonus ardosiacus; assembly: GCA_943142095.1. Classification (NCBI taxonomy): domain Eukaryota; kingdom Metazoa; phylum Arthropoda; class Insecta; order Coleoptera; family Carabidae; genus Ophonus; species Ophonus ardosiacus. The sequence continues at coordinate 33,494,471 of OW964828.1, read as the reverse complement.
TGTGCAAGGGTGGACATATGCATTCCATAGGGCAACGTACTTTGTGACGATGGTCACTAGATTTAAATTTATTCTTCATGTTTAACGTAATAGCCTTGTGGTTAACATGTCAGTTTTTTGCTAAAGTTTGTTTATTTAAATCAAAGTTCAAATCCCACAAGTAAAAATATTGTTTTTCATTTTTTTATTGGTTTGTATTGTTTTGAATTACGCATACAATATAATTAATTGTTTGGTTATATTGTATGTCGTTTGTTGTAAAATGTATTGTTGTATTTTGGTTATAGCTGCTTATGTTTATAAAAATTGTTGTTTATCTGTCAGCTATTGTGTGGTCGAGTGGCTAGTGCGCTTGACCAGCACACTAGAGATCGTCGGTTCGATCCTACATGAAACTGTTTTTTTTATATATATTTTTTTATTCAAACTTAGCGAGAATTTGCAGGATGACTAAAAACGTGTTTGAACCTTTTTTGATATTTTTAACGGTTTTTCGGGGTATAAATAGAAGCTCGAGCATTAGCTACAGGCAGAAAGTGTGTGCTTTCTCAAGAGAGAGTGTGTGCTCTCTCAAGGGAGCGTTAGCTCTCCAACGAGCCTAAGATGGTGTGTGCCGTCTTCTGCGAACCTGGTGAGGGCCAGGTGAGCGGGTTGTGGATGACCTTGGCTGCCTCTGACTCAGTGTTGTTGGTGTGTGCCGGCAGCTCGTGAGAGAGTGCAGCAGGTGGACCGTACCGGTGTAGCCGGTTGTTTTGTGCAGTGGTGTTGGCCGCTGTACGCCGTAATCGCGATTGTCAATGAGTGTTGGTGTGTGCCAACATTGTTAGATTGAAATCGCGATTGTTGATGAGTGTTGTCAAAGTGACAACACTGTAACCGTACCGTGTTCCCGTAACTTTGGTGTGTGCCATTGTTACTCGTTCATAGCGTGTTCCCGCAACCTTGGTGTGTGCCATTGGTGCACGTTCAATTGTTGAGCGTCCCGTCGTCGCCATTACAAAATGGCGCCCGAGCAGGGACCTTTTGACAGAAATGAAATCATGGGAGAAGACTGCAGGGAGACACCAAAATCGTACGGTGTCGATTCCGAGACAGCCCGTTGTAATCATCTGATGTGAGAAGTATGACCGTCGCCCCCAGGTGTTCGGGGTCATGGTCTGTGCGGAGATGTGAATTCTTCACAGTTCTGTGACCTGGAGGGCGTACGACGCCGCCGTGTTCGTCGAGTCCATGAGTCCGCCTACCGACCGTAGTGCTTCCTTAGATATGGCCGACGACCGGCATCCTATGGTTGCCCCGACCTATCCCCCGAAGCTGTCCACTGTCCGCACGCCCTTTGAGAGCAGTGTTGGAAACTGCGAACCACCCCATCGGGAAGCGCGCCCCGGCGAGGTCCAGTTCCAGAACGTGTCCAAAACTTAAGGCAGCCAGTCAGCCCGAAGGACAGTGCAGTCCAGCCAGGGGAGGCCAGTAGTGTAAAGACACGTGTGAGTTGGGTAAATATGTTTGATTGACCAGTAAAGTTTTGGGTGTAAATTAAGTTTATGATTTTCTAATAAGTTAATAAAGTTTTGATATTCCCGTTCCTGTTTAAGTAAAGTTCTTTTTGAAGCTAGTGGGAATTGAACTGCCTTTTTTTGTTTTTGTCTCCGAAGTGGGAGGGGGGTGTGACGATGGTCACTAGATTTAAATTTATTCTTCATGTTTAACGTAATAGCCTTGTGGTTAACATGTCAGTTTTTTGCTAAAGTTTGTTTATTTAAATCAAAGTTCAAATCCCACAAGTAAAAATATTGTTTTTCATTTTTTTATTGGTTTGTATTGTTTTGAATTACGCATACAATATAATTGTTTGGTTATATTGTATGTCGTTTGTTGTAAAATGTATTGTTGTATTTTGGTTATAGCTGCTTATGTTTATAAAAATTGTTGTTTATCTGTCAGCTATTGTGTGGTCGAGTGGCTAGTGCGCTTGACCAGCACACTAGAGATCGTCGGTTCGATCCTACATGAAACTGTTTTTTTTATATATATTTTTTTATTCAAACTTAGCGAGAATTTGCAGGATGACTAAAAACGTGTTTGAACCTTTTTTGATATTTTTAACGGTTTTTCGGGGTATAAATAGAAGCTCGAGCATTAGCTACAGGCAGAAAGTGTGTGCTTTCTCAAGAGAGAGTGTGTGCTCTCTCAAGGGAGCGTTAGCTCTCCAACGAGCCTAAGATGGTGTGTGCCGTCTTCTGCGAACCTGGTGAGGGCCAGGTGAGCGGGTTGTGGATGACCTTGGCTGCCTCTGACTCAGTGTTGTTGGTGTGTGCCGGCAGCTCGTGAGAGAGTGCAGCAGGTGGACCGTACCGGTGTAGCCGGTTGTTTTGTGCAGTGGTGTTGGCCGCTGTACGCCGTAATCGCGATTGTCAATGAGTGTTGGTGTGTGCCAACATTGTTAGATTGAAATCGCGATTGTTGATGAGTGTTGTCAAAGTGACAACACTGTAACCGTACCGTGTTCCCGTAACTTTGGTGTGTGCCATTGTTACTCGTTCATAGCGTGTTCCCGCAACTTTGGTGTGTGCCATTGTTGCCCGTTCATTGTTGATCGTGCATAGTAGAGAAATATCCTGCAAGTATCGCTGATTCATTGTTACTTTGCTTTGTTATATTCATTACCTTCTCATTTTAATTTATTTTAATAAAAATATTAAAAATGATTATAATTGATTTCATTGTCAAAAGCCGAACTCTGTCTCCACTAAGCTATCCGAGCACTTTTTGGCGTTCCAGCCATCCTTTTCAGCGACGCTATGAGAGCGTCCTTTACAGGATCGACCATCTCTCCTTATGCTGTGTTTCCGAATGATTGGCGCCCGAGCAACCCCTTTGACAGCATGGAGAACGAGCAGGGATGTCATTACAAAATGGCGACCGAATAGGGATAACAGCGGTCCTTCATTCGTTTTCGTCGTTACAACTTATACTTGAACACGTGCGGGTGAGTCATAGTGCCACGCGTCTGTGACATATAAAATGTGCTAATTTGTGACATGTGTAAGATTAAGTTCACTGCACTCGTGGTTGGACACCTGGGGTGGTTTCAATGAGCTGATTTGAATCAACTTTGAGGAGTGGGGTTATGATTATATAAATAGATTCATTCATATTGAGGTACACAGTTTATTTACATACTGTTTACTATTCACATCAATATTATCATGAGTCTTTTGCAAAAGTTAAACGAAGTTGCTAAGGTAAAGGAAACTTTACCTTTGTCTAATTTGGAAATTGGGAAGAAATATAAAATTTTGTCAATTTCTAGAACCACTACAACATTTGGTGATTGTATAGTTCTAGAGTTACTACAAAATCGTGTGTATTTGGGTGCACGATTTAACAAACTTGAAGATGAATACATCGAAAAGTTGAATGAAAAGGCTGCTAGTGGAAAACTCTTGGCAGTATCCCGAGGCAAGATAGGAAAATCAGTTCACATCGAATTCTTGGAAAAGTAAAATACACAAAAATGAATGAAATAGAAAAATACTTTAATCGGGTGAAGGAACATATTAATAATATAAAACTATTGAAAGAAGATATTGAAATTTATAACTTAAACAAAAAAATTAACAATATTACATTTGAAGAAGTGAAAAATGAATGGTCGATTCAACGAAGAACCTCGAGTCCATCTATTTGTGAAATGGAGCAAGATATTGAAATTTATAACTTAAATAAAAAAATTAAAAATATCACACTTGAAGAATGAATGTTCGATTCAACGAAGAACTTCAAGTCCATCTACTCGTGAAATGGAGCTACGCATATCGAGCAGCTCGTCGTGGAGATTGGCAGATGTATGCGAGTGATCGGGAAAGATTTAGATTTAAGATATATAATTTTTATGCGCCTATTATTACTCCTGTTTTAGAATATAAGATTAAAAATATGTAATATAATAGGTAAATAAAATAATGTACATTATTGTAACGTCACAAATATTTCTTAATAAATGCATTAAAATATTTTGTGTATTTTTATTTAATTTTCAGGTTCCTCTTTAATAATAAATATATTATTATAAAGAAATATAAATTTTTAAAAGTAATAATAATGGTGTCACCTAGAATTACGAGCCCACATGATTAGCTATTGGTGGAATACAAAGAAAAGGTACAAATTTAAAAAAATTGTACTACTATATAAGGGTGAACTTTATACGTTTTAATCAGTTATCGATATGGAATTAGTAGATACTGTTGAAAGTGAGTGGTGGTTGAACCAAGAAGATTTCCAGTGGTTGGAAAATATTCCAGATAAAGTTTTCAACGAAATGTTGGATTCTATGGAAGTAGATGAAGAAGTATCGCTTCCAGTTGAAACTACAACAATATCTTTAGAGGATCCTAAAATGATACCAGTCCAGCACCACACATCACCATCAGCAACAGTAACAATTCACGCGCCTATATGTTCAGAGGATCCTCATATGACTCCGATCCAGCACCACCCATCACCATCAGCAACAGTAACAATTCACACACCTACATGTTCAGAGGATCCTAAAATTACGCCGGCCCCGCACCACCCGTCACCCGTCACCATCAGCAACAGTAACAATTCACGCGCCTACATGTTCAGAGGATCCTAAAATGACTCCGGTCGAGCACCACTCATCACCATCAGCAACAGTAACAATTCACGCGCCTACATGTTCAGAGGATCCTCATATGACGCCGGTCCAGCAGCACCCATCAATACAACACTCTTCACCATCAACACCCCTCACACCAAGTGTAATAGTGCATCGAATCCCGAGCGCTGAAATGCTAACCAACTTAAATTTATTTATTTGTCCCTGTAAATTGTGCATAATAGTAAAAGAACATTTGCATGAATTATTTAATTAGTGTACCTATACTATAAAGTAAGTAATAAGTTTTAGATAATAGTAATATATATATATATATATATATATATATATATATATATATATATATATATAGTTCGTAGGGTAATCGCTCAATAGCAGCTGTAGACACGTGTTTCGCTCTTAGTAGAGCTCATCAGTACAGCATAGCTAGTTAATAGATGGACATTAACTAGAGATAGTAATAGGAAACCGACAAATTGTAACAGCACTAGTAAGCAGCCAAATACACATTTGTTGCTTCGGTCAGCATTTCCACGGATTTGTGGATAAATACGTCGCAGCGGCGGTAATGCAACTAAGAGCGAAACACGTGTCTACAGCTGCTATTGAGCGATCACCCTACGAACAATATTTTTCTAGTTTTTATAACTTTACGCTCACGATATATGTATATTTTTATATATATATATATATATATATATATATATATATATATATATATATATATATATATATATATTGTATTTATGCAATCAATGAAATAAATTTTAATTTTTACGTTATTATTGTTTTTAATTAAATTACCAAAAACACATCTAATCTATAAGAATTTATAATAAAATTTGTTTTGATGAACTAATAGCTATTGTGAAATAAAACACAGGTATGTACATAAAATTAATTTATTTTTTATAATATATTATTACATACATACATTAAAAGTAGCTTATAAAATAACAAATTACATTCAAAACAGTTAATTTTCATTGGATATCTTCCTCCAACCTGGTCGTTGGATACGTTGTCCTTGTTGTGTTCAAAACAGCATTGATATTTTTGAAACTCTTTGTCCATTCTCCATGCCTCAGGAAACCTGTACCACAAACTGTCGATTTCTCGTGCGGCGAAAATCATTACAAATTCTTTAGACAATTCAGCAATTTCCTCCTGTCATTAAATGGAGCACATGTTGATCATGAAATAATTTTAATGAATTTAACTTATTAAACCGATTAATAAACCATTTTTTTAACATCTGAATATTTTTAAAGCGCATATATTATGAAAATTACAATAAACGTTAAATTGTGTTTTATTTAAATCTTTTAATGATGGACAACCCAACATTTCTAAGTTTTTAATTTTTATTGAAGTATTAATAATATCTTCCAACCAGCAAATTTTTTCAGTGCCTTTCACATAAATTTTCTCAACATTATCCAGCATTAATTTTATTACATCTTTTATTTTATTATATGGCGTATTACCGTCATGCCAATTCAAATTATGATGATTTTTTGTTAACCATAATATATTTTTCTTACTCTTAAAATCTAATTCATCCCAGGGAAATGGTGGATCAAAAATTTTATGTTCGTAAATATTAGTTTTTATATTTATATAAGCAATTTCTTTAAAAATAAATGTTTTAACATTGTTTGTAAAAATATAAAATCCTTGTAGGTCGAATATTATAGTATTCATTTTAATGAATGTGTAGCCAACAAGACTAATGAATGTATGAATTGAATGTAAACATGCATTCTTTATATACATTCGACCCCCATCCTTTAACCAATCATATAGCGGTATTTGTTAGAGTACATTTTCTTTAGAAATCCAGCTGTTATGTGTGCTATTAAACCCCAACCATTTAACATAAACTTGATCACCCTTCCGTTTAATTATTTTTTCAACAAGATATACATCAGGATACTTTACTTTTTGTAACTCATATTCATAAAATCCACCTTTTATGTTTTGACCAAATTGATCCTTAAGAATATAAGTTACAGGATTTGTGAATTTTACTTGATCTATAGTAAAAATTTCATTAGACCAATTAGGTGTATAACCTTTAGTAAATACCCCTCTATATTTACTAATACGAACAAAATCACCTACTTTAAATTTTGCTCTCCCAACCATTTTTATTTTGCTGTAAACAGTATTAAGAAGTAACTTTTCATTCTTCTTACTTACGTTAGTAGGTTTTATATTAATAGTTGTGTGTTTTGTATTATTATAATCTTCTGTAAGTTTAGGTAATAAATTTAACCATTTATATGTACCTTGTATGCTAAATCTCCTCCACATAAGTGATTTTAAAGTACGGTTCACTCGTTCAACCACTGAGGCTTTTTAGTGCTATAAGTTGAATAGTGATTAATATTATACTTTTTTATTAAACTTTGAAAATGTTGATTATAAAATTCTTTTCCGAGATCAGTTTGTAAATTGTGCGGAATACGATTACTTTCAGTAAATATGCTTTTCATAGATTGTGAAATATCTGAACCTGTTTTACTTTTTACTGGTCTGGTCCACAAATATTTAGAAAATACGTCAATTACAACTAAAATATATCGATAGCCTTTATTCATCTTTACAAAAGGGATCATTTCAACTAAATCTACTTGGAATAAGTCATCTAATCCCTTTACAATTACTCGTCTTCTAGGGAAATTTAACCGTACAGACTTATGCAACTCGTTAACAATTTCACTTTTAATTTTCGACATAGTAAACAGATGTTTCAAGTAAAATTTCCATGTATAACTCAGTAGTTTTTAAACTTATAGGACTCGGATATATTACTAATTTATCCCCCTTTACAAGATTTTTTTTTTAACTAATATAGAGACACGGGGTTCATCATTAATTCGATAGTTTAGGTGTTCCTTTGGATTATTTAAATTAATTTGAATTACTTTACCTGTGCAAGGTAACTTATAAAAAGATAAATCAGGACTGTTTATTATATTATAAGTATTACCATGTAATTTTAATAATAAATTAATAATAATATTTGTTTTCAAATTATTTTTTACTTTAGACAATTCTACATGTAAATTTTCTTCAAGTCTGTTAATTTTGTTTGTAAAATGTAATTCTAATTCTCGAATTTACTTTGAAGCATGAGGAAATACTTTACTAATATATCTTTTAGTTTTATGGTGCTCGATATGACGTCCAAACTTGTCAAGTGTCATTATCGAACTGTCGCTATTCTATAACTCCAGCTTCTTTTAACTCCTCAATTATAGATATAATTTCATTATTGTGACCTGTATGACCTGCATCATGTGATGCAATTAAAAGACGCAACCGATCAACCAATTCATTAATATTATCCCAGTGTATATATTCCACTCGTTTCCTAGTTAATTTTTTTAAATAACTTCCGCCTGACATAGAACTTGGTCTTTTAGAAATTGAACTTAATTTTCTAGAAACTGGAATAACTTTCCTCTGAGGGTCTAACATTGGGGCAATAATGGAAGTATATTTCTGAGACCTTGTTCCTGAAAATTTCTCGCTGCCACTATAATTTCGACGGGCAGCATTCGTTCTTCTAACAATATCAACATAATTTTTACGATCAGTTTCAGTATACCCCAATGGTTGCTTTTTAAATAAGAGCTCATATAAGCCCGGTGTACCAAGGTACTTTAGATCTTTTACAACTATATCCTTACCTACAATTTTTAACTCGGAATCACCTATAAAAAATTTATCACTATCCATATCATGACGCACGCCATATTTGAAATCAAATGAATCCTTGTCATCTGTTACCATCTCTTCAACATATTGTCGGGGTAATGGATCGTACTGGTCTAAATATTCCCGGAATGATGGTTCCAGAGTTAAATTCAAAATATCCTCTCTAGTTATTGATGGGCGGTCTGCAATCATGGATGATTGATTTTCAATAAATACATCATCATCATCTCCACCCTCGTCAGTTGATTCTGCCACTACACTTGTTTCTAAAAATTTAGGACCTAATAAAGTTTTATTTTTCTCAGATATTTCCTCCTTCTCTTTTATTTCTTCTTTCGGTTCAGTTTTAACTTCTTCTTTTATATTGACCATTGGTAAATTAACTGCAATATCTTTTAGAGACTTGATTATTGGTTTATATTGTGATTCTAACTCAATTTTCCTATGTAGTGCACCAAGCTTAAGATTTTTAAGCTTTTGCTTGATAATATTCCGGGTATTGATTATATCTTTAGTTAATTTTTCACTCATATTGATATAAAATAAAGACAAGGTCAAACCAGATACAGTGAAACAGATTTTGTAGCAGGTAATTCATAAACCAGCTTCGAAACAGCTGATATGTTGTTCTGGCAGGTTTAAGGTTACACACCAGTGTTTAGATTAACGGAGCTGTTACTTGTAGAAACAGATAAAAACAGATCGGACAGCAGATACACAGCTGGTAACCAGATAAATAACAGATATGATAGTTGTATAAACAACTAAAAACATGAATGACTTAAATTCAATCAGTTCCTGTTTTATTTAACCTGTTCCAGAAGTTTACTGTGAGACAGCTAACGGGCAACTGACGCATCTTAGTTCGTTTCATTGTTATTTATTACAATATACTGATCAAAGCCCAAGCGATATCTACCTCTATTTATCTCGCTTTCTTTGTCAATCACCACAAACTCGTACCTATTACACCAGCAAAATGAACAGAGGTTCTTAAAATTTTCATATGACATATCTGTATTTACGTGATCAGTATAAACATGTTTTAAATTAACATCATCTTGTTTAAATAATATTAACAGGTTAACATTATCCCGTATAAGATGTTTGGGGATTCTGGTATAAGTCTGACATATATATATACAGTCCAACTTCTTGTGCCTACCCATACTGAAGTATTCCCTAATAATATCTTGATTATGGCACGCTACGTCATCGAAAATTATCACCGAATTACATTTCGCATCCGCAGGTTTTTCTATTGCAGCATTGTTGTCATATGCAAAATAACCTATTTCTTTAATTGGTTCCAGTAATTTTTTCAAGTACACATATTTTGATTGAAACAAAGATTTAGAATAAACATATATGTTTTCAAAACGCAAACCGTTTACATGTTCTAATAATGCAATCATAACGTTTGTTTTGCCACATCCCGAGGGGCCAGCTATAATGCATCTTACTATATTTGGCAGCAGTATGCTATGTCTTCGTCCTTTTTTATGAATTTCAAAATCATAATTTTTCACTTCAAGATTTTTATCCTGTTTAATAACCTGCATACTATAAATTGCGCTGTGAAAGTGACACGAAGACAGTTTGTCACCGACTGTTGAATGAGTAAGACGTGTGTCTGTTAAATAGTCATGATGAAAGTTCCAAAAACATCTGCTCCGAGTTTTCCATTTCGTAATGCTGTTAGTCGCGCGCGAAAAGCTATAAAATCTGGGGGCACTGGTTCGGATATAAATAAATCAGCCAAAATTGCTTTGCGCACAATTAAAAGAATTAAAAGAAAAATTAAGAGTCCTCGTGTTATATCTGTACCGAAAACAGGTGGATTTCTCCCACTGATACCGATCTTCGCAGGTTCAAGTGCTCTCGGTGCATTAGGAGGCGGAGCCGCAGGTATAGCCAAAGCAGTTACTGATGCCCGGTCCGCCACTGAGCAATTAAAAGAATCCAAGCGACACAATAAAATGATGGAGGCTATTGCTATGGGGAAGGGTCTATACCTGAAGCCATACCGGAAGGGGCTGGGCTTGTATTTAAATCAGTCAAAAAACTCCCATTAAAATTACCATCGCGGGCACTAAGTAACGTCGATCTTTTAAAATATACTAAACTATTAAAAATCCCATATTTTAGAGGAGTTTTTATGAGAAATAATTTACCCAAGAAAATAAATCAAAAAGAAAGTGCAATTGTTAATTTAGATAAGAGTGATGGTATGGGATCACACTGGGTCGCATATAAAAAACGTTATAGTATAGTTATATACTTTGACAGTTTTGGAAATCTGGTGCCACCGACAGAACTAGTTAATTATTTTGGTGACAATTGTTCAGTACATTATAATTACAAGAGATACCAATCTTACAACAGCATAAAATGTGGCCATTTATGTTTATCATTTCTATACGAACAAGTTTAGAAATCGTTTAGTCTTAAATGAGGCACCATGTCATGCGCATTTAATTTGTCTGGTGACAATCCTATTATTAATCGAACTTTTCATCCACCGATTGTGCTAGAAGAGAATTCAAATTATGTTCTCGGCTTAATTAACTTTGAAGTTTTTAATTCAATACCAAATATTGATGAAAAAAATAATAAGTTTTATTTTGATAATTCTATAATTATTATACCAGTTGGTTCATATGAAATTGAAGACATTAACAAGTACATAAATAGTAAACTGGACGCCAATACTCAATTAGAAATTGTAGCAAATAATAATACTCTAAAATGTGAAATTAAAAGTAATAAGGAAATAAATTTTGAGCCAAATGATTCACTCGGTAATTTGTTAGGTTTTAACCAACGAAAATTAGAAGCTAATAAGTTACATGAATCTGATAATCCCGTATCTATTATTAAAGTAAATGCAATATGTATTGAGTGTAGCATAACCACAAGTTCTTATTCAAATACTAAAAATGTTCATATTCTTCATCAATTTTCCCCGCGCGTTCCTGCAGGATTTAAAATTATAGAAATTCCAAATCAATTTATTTATCTACCAATCAACACGCATGTAATAAGTCAGGTAACCCTTAAAATAGTAGATCAAGATGGAAATTTAATCAATTTCAGAGGGGAACTGATAACAGTAAGACTGCACCTTAAAAAACAAAATGGGGATTAACTTTAATCGCTCCGCCTGCAAACATATAAGTAGACCACGAGATTCTAATAGCTTCATTAATAAGAAGGCAGTTGGAGAGTTAACACCTCTCAATTATCAGTTTCTCAAGTCGCTTGGTTTTAAAGTACGATCTGGATAAATCTAAGAAACGAATTAGGGCTTTTATTATTTGGATAAGAATTCAGTATAAGAAATCAAAAAAAATTATTTTATGTATTCATCATAATGAATGTTAACATATTAAACGTCTCTGAAAAAGCCCTATTCGATGACTCAATCAGTCATGCAGAGAAACACACTCATCAACCATATGCTTCCACGACTTTGAACAATAATGATGAAATTCGCATTCCTATACAACAACAAGACCTTTACACTCTTCCGTGGAACAGTTTGCTTTATATTGAAGGCAAACTTCTTACACACGACAATAAAGTGTCGAAAACAGCTAAATTAGTCAACAATGCATTTACATTTTTATTTAGTGAAATTCGATATGAAATTGGGGGCATAGTAATTGATAGAGTTCGAAATCCTGGTTTGACTTCAACAATGAAGGCTTACGTCTCTTATAATACAAATGAGAGCAAACGGCTACAAATTGCCGGTTGGTCACCTTTGACGGATAATACAACGCAGATAATTGATAATCAGGGTAACTTTAATGTATGCATTCCACTAAATATGCTCTTGGGATTCTGTGAAGATTTAAAAAAAATTATCTTAAATTTACAACAAGAATTAGTTCTCATACGAAGCAGTACAGATATGAATGCAATTGCAAATAGTGCTGTAGATGAAAATATGAAAATTGAATTAAGTAAAGTTCAATGGAAGATTCCTCATATATCAGTAGCCGATGCAGAGCGGTTGATGCTTATGAAATACATGGAAAAAAGTGTTAATTTGGAGATAGCATTTCGCAGCTGGGAGCTTCATGAATATCCACTGCTACAAAAAACGCAACGGCATACCTGGCCAATTAAAACAACAACTCAGTTAGAAACACCACGTTATGTCATCGTGGGATTTCAAACTGATCGTAAAAATAAAACAAATAAAGATATAAGTAAATTTGATCATTGTAATTTAACTAATATTAAGTTGTATTTAAATTCTGATATGTATCCTTATGATAGCTTAAATTTAAACTTTAAGAATAATTATTGGGCCATGCTGTATGTCATGTACACTCAGTTTCAATTATCTTATTATGAGCGAGAATGTGAACCTATATTCGCACCCCATGAATTTATGAATATAGCACCGCTGGTAGTCATAGATTGTTCACATCAGAGTGAGACTTTAAAATCGGGTAATGTTGATATCAGATTGGAATTTGAAACAAATGAAAATGTACCTGAAAATACAGCCGCCTATTGTTTAATTATACATGATAGAATAATTAATTATAATCCTCTAACTAATTTTGTAAGTCAAATGTAATGTATTTTTTATTGTAAAATAAACATTTTATTTTTATTTTTCGAGTTTTAATTAAAAATCATTATTAACCAACGCGCATGTGTGTTAAAGTGCGACTCTGTGTGTAAAGGTACTTAAATACAAATAAGTGGCCCGCATATGTCATTCATTCATTCATCGGCTTGCGATGGTGACTGTTGCTGAGTTAAGCACAACAGCATTAAAGACACTTGTGGATGGACTAAAAATTGTAAAAACACGAAATGAATGTGTTCAATGGTTGAAACATGTAAACAAATTTATTTTATTAATAAACAGGGCTATAAAACAAAATGGGAATAATAACGGTAATTTATTCCAGTTAGAGTCAAATTTGTGCTTATTCAAATGTTATCGCGAAAAATTAAAACAAATAAAACGCGGTTTTCATGGTGCCGGATTTCATATACAATCTAAAAAATTAATTTGGCAAGATTTAGAATCGTGTTTCGACTCTAGAATATGTACAGGAATTGTAATCAATTTAAATTATAAAGATCCGTTATTATTTTTAAATAAAAGCTTTCGAATTTTCTCAAATAAAATTAAAAAAGCTTTGAAATTATCAAATCTAAAAGTCAATTTTCTATTTAGTGCTAATTTTATATTACCTAAAACAAGTTCAGTTGAAACGAAATCTTTTAATACGGCTAATAGCATCATAAACAAAACGACAAATTTAAGAGAATGGTATCGTGAAAATATTGATAAAATAATGAAGAAACTATCAGAGTTTCAAGAAAGAGATTCTGGTTGGAGTATGGTTGAAATATTAAGTTTAAAAATTAATATAAATAATTATACACCTATTCTAGGTGGATTATATATAGAATTACCTGTTGATATTAAACGTAAGCAAGCAATAATTAATGTAAAAAATTATGATGTTTACTGTTTTCTGTGGGCCGTAGTTTCTGCACTGTATCCTGCGGATAAAAATGTAGATCGTGTATCATCTTACCCACATTTTAGTAAAGTATTAAAATATGATGGTATTAATTTCCCAATGCAGTTAAAAGATATCTCAAAATTTGAAGTTATGAATAACTTATCTGTTAATGTTTACACTTTAGAAAAATATGGTAAAAAGAAAAATCAAATTGTGCCAATATATTTATCTAAATTAGATGGTAATAAATTCATTCACTTATTAGTAATTCATTCAAATACCAGTGAGTCGGATGATGATAATATAGAAATTGACAACGATGTAATTAAAGCAATTAAAAATGGCACAAATTATCATTATATGTGGATTAAGAATTTATCTAGACTTGTAAGTAAACAAATTTCCAATTATAATGGTAAACTATTTTTGTGTGATAGATGTTTAAATCATTTTGCCTCACAATTGGCTTTTAGCAAACATATACGTGATTGTAAATTATTAAATAAATGTCGAATTGAGTTACCTAGTGAGGAAAGTAAATATTTAAAATTTAAAAATTTTCATTACCAAGACAGGGTTCCATTTGTCATATACACTGACTTAGAATCTATTTTATTAAAAACTAATAAAATTCAACGAGGAAATTCAATTAAAACTCACACACATATCCCGAGTAGTATTGCATATTATTTAAAATGTTCATATAATGACTCATTATCATATTTTAAATTAAATAGAGGGCAAAATTGTATTAATTGGTTTATGGATGAACTTTATTTAATTGCACACTTTATTAATGAAAAATTTCAAACTCCTGTACCTATTAATATTACAAAAGAACAAGAACTTGCTTATTTAAATACTACAATCTGTCATATATGTAAAAATGAATTTACATCGTTTGATATAAAAGTTCACGACCATAATCACTTTACGGGTGCTTTTCGTGGAGCAGCGCATCAGGCTTGCAATTTAAATTTTAAAAAGACGCATAGTATACCAGTTGTGTTCCATAATTTAAGTAATTATGATGGACACTTTATTATAAAAGCCATCGCTAAAAGTTTTCCCGGACATGTCTCTCTGCTTCCTATTAATAAAGAGCGATACATTTCATTTACTAAATATGTGAAAGATACTAAAATTAATTTTCGATTTATTGATTCATTCCGATTTATGGCTAGTAGTATTGATAAATTATCGTCATATTTAAAAGACCATGAAAAAGTAATAACACAAAATTTTTGTAAAGATATAAACAAATTTAAATTATTAACAAGAAAATGAGTTTTCCCCTACGAATATGTTGATAGTTGGGATAAATTTGAAGAACTTTGTTTGCCTAATTATAGACACTTTTATAGTACTTTGAAAAATGAAAATATCAGTAATGAAGATTACGCTCACGCAAAAAACGTTTGGGAATCTTTCAAATTGAAAAAAATAGGGGAATACTCAGATTTATATCTTGCAATAGATGTTCATTTGTTAGCCGATATATTTGAAAATTTTCGTATAAATTGTTTTGAAACATATAAATTAGATGCTCTTCACTATTTTACTGCCCCGGGTTTGGCGTTTGACGCGATGTTGAAATATACAAAAGTAACTTTGGAACTATTAACAGATATAGAAAAACTATTATTCATAGAAAATGCTGTAAAAGGAGGACTTGTGCAGTGCAGTAAACGTTATGCAAAAGCCAATAATAAGTATATGAATGAATTATACAATTCTGAAGATGAGGAATCTTATCTTATGTATTTTGATATAAATAACTTGTATGGGGCTGCAATGAGTCATTATTTACCTTATGGAGAATTTAGTTGGGTTAATGAATCCGAATTTTACAATATTAATTTAATGAATATTTCAGAAAATTCTGAGACCGGTTACATATTTGAGGTTGACTTGAATTATCCAAAATCGTTACATGAATTACATAAAGATTTGCCTCTATGTCCTGAAAACTTCACTCCACCCACATCGAAAAAATCAAAATTAATTGCAAATTTATATAATAAAAAGAACTATATTATTCATTATGAAAATTTAAAACAATGTCTATGTTTAGGATTACAAATAACACATATTCATAGAATTCTCAAATTTAAACAAAGTCCATGGTTAAAGTCTTATATTAATTTAAATACTGAATTAAGAAAAAAGTCTAATAATGAATTTCAAAAAAATTATTTTAAACTCATGAACAACGCAGTTTTTGGAAAAACTATGGAAAATGTCAGGAAACATAAAGATGTAAAATTGGTAACTCATTGGGAAGACCGACATGGAGCAAAAAATCTTATAGCTAAACCGAATTTTCACAGCTGTACAATAATTGATAATGACATTATACTTGTAGAAATGAGTAAAAAATCTGTGTTTTTTAATAAACCTATATACGTTGGATTTTCTATTTTAGATATTTCAAAAACATATATTTATGATTTTCATTATAATTACATAAAATTTAGTTTAGGTCAAAATGCTGAGCTTTGTTATACTGATACTGATAGTTTAATTTACTACTTTAAAAATATTAATATTTATGAAATTATGAAAAAAGATATTCACAAATTTGATACCTCTGATTACCCTATAAATAATTTTTATAATATACCTTTGGTTAATAAGAAAGTAATTGGTTTAATGAAAGATGAAAACAATGGCAAAATTATGACCGAGTTTATTGGACTACGAGCGAAAATGTATGCTTATAAAACTATGTCTGTTAATCAGCATGTGGTAAGTATGAAAGCTAAAGGTGTTACCAAAGCCTCTATGAAAACTATAAGTTTTGAAGATTATTACAACTGCCTGTTTAACAATACGTCTGTAGTAAAATCTCAAACCTTAATTAGGTCTAAAGAGCATAATGTATATACAATAAAACAAAATAAATTAGCGTTGAGTGCTTATGATGACAAAAGAATTATTAACTATATTTTTTCAGATACCTACCCCCATGGCTATAGTTATACTACATAAGTGCTAATATAAGTTTGTAGTTTTAATATTTTATGTGATGACCTGTAAAATATATATTTTTTGCAATAAATGTATATAACAAAGACTTATCTTATTTTTAAAACCTTCACAATCCATTTCTTTCAGATATATTCCCCAGGTGTGATTCATCACTAGCAGGTGTTCCAACATAAATGTGCTGACCTAAGGAATGCACATGTCACAAATTAGCACATTTTATATGTCACACACGCGTGGCACTATGACTCACCCGCACGTGTTCAAGTATAAGTACGTTGCCCTATGGAATGCATATGTCCACCCTTGCACATAACACAGCACCAAAGCGATGACCTGCACGCGTGGCAAAGTCACACACCTGCCATTTACGCGTGGTATCCATCACCCTCAGGTGTTCAAGTATAACCTAAGAAATGCATATGACTCATCACCCCGCACGTGTTCAAACATAAGTGTATTAACCTAAAGAACGCACGTGCAATTCACATACCAGTGCATCAGAGCAGTGACCTGCACCCCAGGTGATTGTATAACTCACCCTCTCCCAGGTGGTCACCCAAGAGTGCACTGACCTAGGTTAATAACACACCTGTATAATGCCTCAAACCCAGGTGTCACTTATGACGTCATTAATTGCCCCCTCTGACACCCTCTAGCCTCACCTCACCCCCTCGAGCACCCACAATTGAGCCCGTACTCTTATGACTATACTACTGACATATATTATTTCCTCAACAAATTTTATAGAAACATGTTTTTTTCTTAGTTCAATGCATTTATACAATTTTGTATTCTGAAAACGTTGAAACATTTTAAGTTAGGAAAAATAAACAATACAGCATATCTGAACTAACCTTAAAATCAGATCGCTTTTTTTTCAGTCTTTTTGCAGACCCCGGCACTCTAACCACCTTCTTAGTTTATTCGACGAATGATCTTCAATGTTTTTCTTTTTTATTTTGCCCCTGGCACTAACTCAGCACTTAAAAAATCCATTTTCAGGTCAAGCAGAAATCATATTTGTTTTTTGTTTGTCCGCATAGTTTAAGATTTCACCGCAGATGGCGCGCTTTGTGACGTCACGATTGGAAACCCCTATTATATTGGTTAAACATTCCTACAGGATACACAATTTCTTAGCTACAAACAAAAAATTATGGTTACATAACATAGATAGTACGAATCATATAACCCGACCTAGTCGCTTTAATTTTATTTAGATAATATTTGTTAATATTATGGATATTTTGGGGTTCTTATGCTACGTAGCAAGATATGCTTTTTTGAAATATTTTATTGTTTTAATGTTAAACGAAATAATAAATAGCTTAGCTTCAGTAGCAATTGAAGAAAAACAAATGAATTCGAAAAGAATTGACGTACAAGTTTGTTAGAGTTTGGAAATATGCCACAACAATGTAAGCAGTTGTTAAGAACAAAAGGCGTTTTATCCAATTGTGATAAATAATAAAAATTTATTAATAAATTTGAGTTATTGTTATCCTATACTCTTACAATTTTAATCTTTAGCTAAAATTTTCATTTAAATTTACGTTGTTATAAACTATTTTAAATGAAATTATTTATTAATACTAATATGTTAATGCTTACAGTGGACATGATGAATTATAACAACTTTTTCACACGTACAATTACACTTCACAACAAAACCCAATTTCAACCCTAGTCGCTTTCCATTTATCTTAAGGAGTAGCACCGAGTAGCACTTTACTACCCCTATGACTGTTTTTGCGCGTTCCATTTAGCGAGAGTTAAATGATCCGGAGCTACTCGAGTTCTTCGTCCCTTCCCCCTTCAAGCACCCCAAATTTTTTGGAGTAACTACTCCGTTTGGTAACGCATGCGCTATTGGATATTGATATTAGGTGCATTCTTTTTACATACAATCTCAGTTCATCTCAGCTCACCTCAGTTGTCTCAGTAATTTTGACAGTTCTATTTGTCCCAACTGAGATGAGATGAAGTGTGGCGGATTCCTCCCCCCTTGCCGATACTGAGTTACCTTGCGGGGTGATGCTTGTTGAGTGTCTCACCTCAGTTGAGGATTGGGGGTCTTTCTTCAGTGTTATTTTTTATTTAAAAATGAATATTTAAGAAAGTGTTAATGTTGATGATTTAATATTGATAAGTGAAATTGTATTACTTTAATTCTAAATTTAATAAATATATTGAATTGTTTTATAATGTTATTTGCAATGAAAATTCGTACGATGTAGATTTATTCTTTGACATTTCATTGTCTTAGCGGGTCCACCTTGTCAGATATTTAAAATAAATTCGAAAACAAAATGAAAATGTCAACATACTGATAAATAAAACATATGATAAACAGAGAAAGATAATAGGTATTCCGTTCGTTCTCTAAATTACGTTCTATTTGCTAAGCAACTATCTCAGCTCATCACACTTCAATCTCATTTTGAGAACAAGTGAGGTGAGATGTGAGATATTGGGCGCGTTCAGCACCCCGGCAGCGATGGCAGCGATGAGCACCACTGCGTGCCGATGATTGCCGAATGCAATTGCTGGACCAATTACATTCGTCCATTCATTGTGTTCGTCAAACTTCGGAGGTCAGCGATGCCAGCGATGAGAGGTGCTGAACGCGGCCATTGGTAAAAAGAATGCAGCTATTGTTTTGTTTTGTCAATTGGCGCATTTTGTTTGAGGTTATTAAGGTTAAACATGTCTTTGTCTGAAATACATTTATTTGACGCAGCAAATTACAAATTACTTGGAGCGTAGCACACAGATGTTAAAATACTGTTCCTTTTAGGGTGAGTTGTACCAACGCGAGTTAACACTGGCTTATCTTTAATCTCGGGTTATTCTTAAAAAAGCATTGTACAAAAATTAATCAAGGGTTAACTCCAGATTAACTCGACCTGAGAGTAACCCGTGGCTTTGGAGGGTTTAACCTCGAGTTAACAACTTCTAACCTCATTTTCTGCTGTGTTTGATAATTTTTTGCAAGTTCTTTGTCAATAATATTAATAATTGTAATGGCGTTACAAGAAATTTTTGAGGGAATCAAAGAGCTTACACACGATGAAGATTTCATTGAGTTAGTGAATAATGTTTTACGAGCTCCTCGCATGTTCGAGAATGGATAGATCATTTTCAAAAATGGAATGATATTAAATTTAAACAACGATTTCGTTTGTCCGAAATAGTTGTCCGATATATAAATACATATGTGTATTTCTTTTGTTTGACATACTTCTTGAAAGAATGTATTTTTAAATTCTTGTATCTGTTGCGTAGTGCCTGGACATCGCGGTAATTTTCTCCACTATCCTGATTGTATTATAAACAATATTTTTAACATGCGGCTTTTATTAATTTGGTTGATGTCCGCATTAGCTTTTTTTTTACTTTCAATTGCTTTTGCATATTTTTTAATAGCACCCTTTAATAACAAATCCTACTTTTCTGTGAAGTTTGTAGCTCGTTTTCTCTTTAAATCAGCCATCTAATAAATATCAATAAAAATATTATCAACCTACTGGTTTGTGCTCACACAATTTTGTTATTTTAATAAATGTTTTACATCGATAAAGTTCTTTGACATTATTTAGAACGAAAACAAAAACAGTCAACAAGATTTGGTAATACTGAAACGCAAAACACAAATTTGAAATCAAAGAAACAGTTGAGATGACACGAAATTCGCATGTGCGTTGATGCCAGTGACCTCTATATCTCTCTGTATATAGAGGTCACTGGTTGATGCACTGTTATCATGCGACATTAGCGCGGACGATATTCAATGTTGCCAACATTCACGTCTGCCGAGTTAGCTGACTCGAATGAAGTTACGCTTTGTACAATGTTCACTTGAATTAATCTGGGGTTAATTTAAATCCCGAGTTAGCAAATTCTCGAGTTAACTCGCGTTGGTACAACGCACCCTTAGAGTAGTTGCGGATCAGTTCAGTTTAGGGTCAGTTCGGTGCTACCTACTCCAAAAGCTCTGCTAAATGGAAAGCAACTCCTGTTGTCAAAACGAAGACGAAAATGGAAATAATTTTCTCTTGCTTCTGGGAAATTTAAATTTCTGTCAGTTATGATCACGTGAAGAGTGGGGGATAGTAGAGGGAAAAAATTATGAACTACACTAGCGCCAACGGCAACACTACCGGTACCGTATGGAACTAATTTCGTGTAAATTTACTGCCGGTATATGTGACAGCCGCCTATACTAACGCATATTCTAACCAATTATTATTGTATGGAAAATTAGAATAAGATCATTATTTGTTTAAAATTAAATAGTATATTCAACCATAAAAAGGAGTTTATAATGCCCGGTTTCATGAATGTTGATTAGAATCTTTTAATCAATGAGTATATATGAATCGCCTTGTCAAATACGTATTATTTTAAATAAAACTTCATTCAGTTTTGAAGCAATTCATAGTATTAAAAAATCTTAATTGTTCCTAGTTTAAGAGTATTTTATTTTCGAGAAATCAGTGTAACGTCACATTTCCTCTATACTTGTCTTTCTCACACACATTGCTCTGAGTACGCTGCGAGAGAAAGATAACAATTGTATGACGTCAATTTTCCCTTTTAGCAAATATGAAATATCTCGTAAAGTAATTATTTAAAAAATGTTTTCATTGTTTTAACTATTATTTATTGAGCCACACTATACGTTAAATTGAAATTTTCTTAATTTTTTTGTTATGGTGGAATACCCCATTAGTAAAACTCTGGTTAAATTTTGACGTCAATTAATTCACACAGAAGTATACTTACATGAAATGTATAACGTATAAGTACTTTATTAAGTGATTTAAGTTACCAAGGTAATTATTTAATATTGATTTAACATGTTTTCATAAAACCGGGCAAATTTTAAAAATTGCAACTGAATTATTTAATTTTTAATGAACCATATACATTTTGTTTTTTTGTACAGTGGCTAATTGTAATTTTACTTTTTATCCTGAGACAGCAATGTGTTATTGGTATATTAAAAGAAAATAATATTTTTTTCCAGAAACCATACGTCCACCATAGTGGAAAGCTTTCGACGTGAGTGGATTGGAATTGGATACTAAGGAAGAATCGTCATGATCTTCTGGAATTCACTTACCAACAAATATTGATTCAATAACAAATAATATTATAGATTCATTTTTTTTTAATTTGTAAATAAATATTTTATGGGTAAAATATTTTGTTTTTTATTTATTATTTTCAGATTTTCATATACAAAAGTACTCAATTATTCTGTGACACAGAAGTTTAATTTTATCTATCGATTTTTTTCCTACAATAAATGTTCTTGGTATTTGAAAACAATTTAAAAATTTCATTTTTCAAAATTGTTATCGATATATAAAAATTAAACACTGTGTTACAGAATACGGCAGATTATCATATTTGAATTGAATCCTAGCTTCCGTTCTCCCGCCGTTTTCCCGCTTTTTAGTTCATACCCAACCAAAAAAAGCGGGGCTGCAAACTGTGTTTTTCAAATTAGTACGTAGTTGACAAGTCTGATAGTGTAGATGGTCTGTGATACTAACGTCCACTGTCTACAATATGGCGAGGTTCTTTAGATTTGTGGTCAGTGGCGCGATTTCAATGCAATCAATGTAGCAGAGTACCTATTCTATAACTTTTTTAAATTTACCAAGAACTTGATCTTGGTATGTATACGTCATAGAAAAGAGAGATACTCATTGACGTATTATAACCTTAGACCAGGAATAGAGGGGAGACAAGGCATATTCAAGCGTATATTTCCAAATTATTTCTGCGATTTTGACCCTTATTGAATCAGCTGGAATCGCTAGTCGACCAGTTAAATATTGTTGTGTTACAGTTGACCAAATCTAAATAAACATTTGATTATCCATAACATAAATAAAATAATTTAAAACTAAGAAAACTATGAATCAAACTAAAGACGTATGTATTCAAGAACGTCAGAAGTCAAAATAATGATTGATAACGTTGGGTGACGCTTGTTGATTTTGAAAACTTATTTGTTCGACTGCACACGTATGTAAGCCTCTTTTCTCGAATATAAACGTATACGTTTGCGGCGTTCGAAACGTATGAAATGAGACTTTGGTATTCTCCAGCGTTCGTTTCGTGAACGTATACGTTTCTAAACGTACAAGTTTCATACGTTTGACAACGGACGGAGACTGACCATTCGTTCAGTGAATTTTTCATTCGTTTAACATAAAAAAAAACTTTACTATTGGGAATATAATAAGTATATTTTGCGAATTAAAAATAATTGTTAATTTATACAATATTAAAATAACATGGAAGATGCAATCTTACATATGTGCATCGAAAATAAAGTACCCGATCCACAACCAGAAGAAAATGAGAATATGGATTTTGAAATTTTTGATCTAACAAATCAAGATGTTGATAATGACGACAAGGAGAATAAATCCAGAATTAGTAAAAAAAGATTAAATATTATTCGTAACCATTTTACATAACATGTTATGTCATACATTTTAGATACATTTTTGCTCGCTAATGCATATCGTGCCAAGTCTAAAATCAATCAGTATAAATATATTTTATAAATTTAAATGTATTGTAGAAACCCAACTACCCTTCTCCAGTTTTTCCCGTCCTTTTTTTGTCCCGGAATAGCATTCAACGTCGATGTTAATTCCTACCAAAATTTGAATAAAATTTTCCAATCAATAAATGAGGATGTTCTTCCAATGAACGAATGAACTCTACAATTAATTTTTTTGTTTGTCAGCGAAAGGAGAACTTTGTTTCTGCGGTTTTTTCATATTTATATTATTCAGACAGTTTTGAGTTCAATTTTAATACACAGATTAAACATAAATGTCAAATGTTTGAAAGTTAATACATTGTGCCATAGCTTACTATATGCAGCGAGGTAATGCTATCTAATTGGTCCATTCACAAATGTAAAAGACAAGTGGAACCTGCCTTTAGTAAAGTCAAACGTATACGTTGTAAAATGAGCGAGGCAAACGTAAACCGTTCGAGAATAGGATTTTTGGAACGTATACGTTTAGGCACTATGGCTTGTAGTGCGAGCTCGGTTTTAACTAAAACGCTGTTTTAAGAAATGTCAAATTTCATTATTTAATAATAAAAATAAATAATATCAAATTTATCAAAATATGATTTTTAAGCAGAACATAGTTTGCATTCAAACAAATATTTTTAAAAAAATCGTTCTTTAAACATAAGGGTGAAATTAAATATTGAAATTTTAATATGACATTTCTAAAAACAGTGTTTTAGTTAAAACCGAGCTAGCAGTACCAGCCTATATGTTCATGAACGCATACGAACGAATAGTTTGGAGAATTGAGGCCCTGAAATAATGTACGACACAAGGATTTATTCTGTGGCAATATATCGTATTTTGGGCTATTACATTACATTTACATTACATTTGTTACACAAAACTTTATTTTATGGCCAGGTATGAAGTTAACCGTAACAATGACAGCTTATTGTGTCCCAAATTAAAGACGTCAATAATCGGAGTACCAGAATTTTAGATTTTCTGAAAAATAACCTTTTTCTCAATGAGGTATTGCAAAAAATATTAACATGTCTATTTTATTCGTTAATACGAATATTTTAACTTCACAGTTTTATATAATATAATAATTTATATAAAAGTTTGTTTATTTAAATTAGAAAAAACCAATTTAAATATTATGCATTCAAAACGTTGCCGAAATTGTGACGTATCCGGGTACAAGCCAATGAAAAACAAGTTGGGCCTTAGATCTTACATGATAGATAATCTATCACTACGTCTTATAAATAAATACACATATTAATTAAAAAAATTAATGCAAATATCTGAATATGGCTAAATGTAATGGGGTCCTATACCATTTTTCTTTTATTTTTTTTCCTGTAAGAACAGGATAAAATAAGAACTTCAGTGCAAACGCGACTTAAAAATTTTACGTAATAAGCGAGATATGAATTTTTAAAGTTTAAGAATTTGTGCGTGACGTAGCGGGTACTAACAAGTGATCGACAAACAATGGGACAAACTGTTAGTTATACTGGAAACAATTTTTTTCATGTTTGCATAGCTGAAATGTTTTTATATAAAAACTTATACGTTATATTCACGAAGAAATTATTATTAAGTATAAATAACATAAATAATAAGCATTTAACAAGGGTTTCTTCCTAATAAATTACAGAACATTGAAACAGTTTGACAATATTATTACACATACATACACAAGTATGACGACGGATGGCGCTAATGTTTGCCTGTTTTGCAGTTTCAATATTAATTTAATTAATATTATTATTAATTTAATTCATATTACAAATTGATTTAATTATAAATACATGATTATTGTTAATATTACTAGATGTTATAATTAAACAAATGCATCAAACACAAACTTGTTAAATGTTTTGTTAGGTTATGGAACAACATGACGTTTCATATTCTTTCAAAGGTGACCGCTACAGGCGCGCGATTCTCCTTTTTAAAATCAGGCGACCAATCAAATTCTTAGTACCTAACGCGTCATACCCAATTAGTAATCAACTTCAATCGCTTGTAGTTTCTGACCTAGTCAATATTTAAAGAAAATTTTTTCACTAATACTCATTAATTTATGTATATTTTCGTCTTCTTATTTAAGATAGTTAAAATATGACTATGGTATAGGACCCTATTAATATATAATTAATTAAATTAATACGGTGATTTTTAAGCTATATGATCTAAGGGTCTACTATAATACCTTTCCTTGTCTATGGGTAAAGGAGTAGGTTCCGGACACTCACGTGACGAAGCGAATGAGGTACTTGCACCTACGTCACTCAAATAAATCAAATATTAACATGGAGTCAAATGTTTACATGTCAAAAAATCTTAAATAATTATTTATGTGAACGTTTATGTAAATTATATATGCAATTATAACGGCTAAACACTAGTAAGAGTACACTGTTAAAGTAAAATGAGAAAAAAAGTCACACACATAAACCAAAACAAGATGTGTTTATCACGTGTTTGCCTATTGCATTCATTTTGTATTACGTTTTGTTACCTCTAGTGCATGTATAAAGCTGCAAGGTAAGTGTTATATATCTATATATATATATATATATATATAAGAAAAGGAACACTCATTACCTTTCTTGGATGTCCACGTGAAGAATAATAACGGGAGGATTGAGACAGCAGTTTACAGAAAACCAACACACACCGGCCAATATCTGAACCATGCATCTAACCACTCTATAACAACGAAGAAAGGAGTAGCAAAATCTCTAATTGACAGAGCTCACAGAGAAAGGACTACAAGAAGAATACAAGCACATAAATAGGGACCTGAAACAAAATGGCTACCCAAGAAATATGATAGAGGAGCTTCTTCACAAACATCAATCCAACAGCCAGCAACCAAAAAGAAAAGAAGAAAAACCGGAAGTACTACTCAGCATCCCATACATCAGAGGCTTATCCGAGACGATAAAATGCATAGGAAGAAGTTACAACATCAACACAGTATTCAAATCAAGAACTACCATCAGAAGTATGATCTCCCATACGAGACCGCAGACCAGTCGAGATTCCAAAAATTGTATCTACCAAGTCCCGTGTGAATGTGGTGAGTCATACGTGGGGGAAACGAGAAGACCTTTAGAAATCAGATTTATGGTGCTATTCTGTAACGTTCTATAAGCTCTATAGGCTCTATAAACAACCGACGTTATAGTATGTAAGAAAATAGCTATTTTGTAACGTTCTATAAGCTATATAGGCTCTATAAACAACCGACGTTATAGTATATAAGAAAATAGCTATTCTGTAACTAGGTTACAGTACTATAAGGGCTATAAGGAACTCCAGATAAGCGCTACACCACCTGGCGGACATTTTGAGAACTACCCACTCCGGGACTATTTGTGAAGGTTACAGTAAGTACATATATGAATTTTATCTTAATATGCATGTTTTACTGTCTTATTAATGCAAATTGTTTGTTTTTTATTAAGAGAGATGACATAGTACTAGGGATAATTAGTTAGCATAAGTGAGACATTGTACAAAGAGTACATATAATTATATTTTTACTTTCAAATTTCTAGGTACAGGAAGGCAGGAAGCTATTCGTTTTTCATTGATATATTTTATAAATTCCCTTGATGAGTTTGTCAAGGAAAAGAAGTTTATAGTGCTGGTCGCATTTTTAAGTGTTTTACCTGAAAAACAATAGGAAAGTTTAAAAATTGTTCCATCTGTTCTTGAGACAAATGCGTTACAATCACCACAACGCAAAACTGAAAGAGTATTTTGAATTGAAAATTCAAAAGCACAATTTAAAAAAAAAATAAAAGTGGTTAATAGTGGTCGTTGCGTTGGTTTCACAAAAAACTTAGTATCGTTAGTTGCCTTTTTTACGATGATCTGTATATTTTGTTTGGAATTTGAACATCAATTTATCCAACGCAATCCTAAAACATAAGACAAAAGCAGAAGCACCAAAATAGTTAAATTAGGACCATATCATAATTACCTAATAAGAACATTAATTGAAATAGCTTGATCACGATCTTTTAATACATTTTATTTCTGGTTCAATGAATTAATGTGGTTGATATACATATGTTTTCAGCGACCACTATTACCCGCTTTATACGTACAAATCATTTTTTAACCTGGCTTTTGTATTTTCAATTAAAAAATAATGGAATCACCATTACAAACCTCTTCTCCTTGATAAATACATCGCAATCTCTTATATCAATAAATGTAATTTACAAAATATATCCATGGAAAACGAATAGCTTCTGTAACCTAGAAATTTGAAAGTAACAATATAACGATATTTACTGTTTATTCAATATTTCACTTATGCTAACTAATTACTCGTAATACTATGTCGTTTCTGTTACTAAAAAATAAATTATTTGTGTAAATAAGGCAGAGGAAAATGTATATTCAGATAAAAGTTCAGTACATATTTCCCGTAATCTTAACCAGTAATCCCATACTGTCCCGTACTGGATAGTTCACAGAATGTACGCTGATGGCGCAGCGATCTTAAATTGTTTTACCTATAGTCTTACAGAAATTTCTATAAATCTTACCGCGCCAAAATCTTGACTGTAAAGTATTTATAGAGCATAGTGAAACGTCAAAAATATTTATATTAAAAAATAGTCAAATTTATGAAATATTGAATTGGAAAATGAAAGAATTTGTTGTGCTACTCCGAAAAACACAGTTTCCATTTCATTTAAAAAAAAAAAAATCATACTGTTCTTTACTTGGGTTTGGAATGTGTAACCTTTTTCGTTTCGTGTTACATTTACATAAAAAATTAATTAAAGCCTAAAATATATATTCTAAGATATAAAATTGGATCATTTTACGTAGCTAAATTTGTCACAAAATATATTATATTAGAAAGGTCAAGACAAGGGGAGGAATCAACATTGGTGTTCATAGCTTAATAGAATATTTAAAATAAGAATTAAATGATGTCTTAATAATTAATAATAACTGGGGTCTCGTAGCGTCTGAGTGTCGGGTCGCGAATATGAGGAACAGGGTTCGATCCCGACCGAGCCAAAATTATTTCGAATATTAAACGTCCGCACGGTACGAATATGTCATCATCATATCTACATATAAAGCAGTTTGGTCTACTCAGCAATACGCCGTGATAGTATATTTATTTTATTTATTTATATCACAACAGCAACAAATATTACAATTACAATAATATATGACCATAAACATTAATTGAATAATATACTTAAATATATACTTACATATTGTTAGAGTTATACATGATTCCTTAACGTCTTGTCAAAAATATGGTTATAGAAAATTTGACAGTTTGACATGAATAACAACCAAAACAACTCTATAGCCAGACAGAGTTACAGAATAGGTAATTTTACTATTCTATAAGGTGTGATCTTATAGAGTTCTATAGCTTACAGAGCGTATTGAGTTACAGTGTTATAGAGCAAAGTTACAGAATAGCACCATTAAAGAACATAAAATTCATACGTAGGGAGGAGAAACAACAAAATCTGGCATCGCACAACATTCCTGGGAAAAACAACATAGGATGAAGCAAAAATCATCTCCAAAGAAGAACACTGGTACAAGAGAAAATTCAAGGAAGCAGCAGTCATCAACAACAACGAAGTCTTCAGCCAACCAAGTGTAGAAATAAGCAACGTGTGGAAGCCGCTGATTGCACGTCTGAATCACCTTAAACTACACTAGTGTTTCCATTTGTAAACTTTGTACGCTTCATTAGATCACTTATTATGTCTTTAGTATATAAGCTTTAGTAGTCTCTAAGTTTATTAGTATTCACCTGAAGACGATTGTAGATATTTCAACAATCGAAACGTTCTGTTATTAATGGAAGTCCAGAATAGTGTTATTAATTCTAATTACATAAAGGTTGGTACCACTGTACGAGTAGTAGTAGTGATGGAATCGTGTGGAATGAGTCATTAAATAAAACCGTCTTTATTGATTTATATACTGTGTTTTAATATACATATTAACAATAATAACAAATATGACATGGCGCAGTCGAAAAGCAAATAAATAAGCTGATAACAAGTAGTGGGGAAGGAGAGGAACCGCTATTGTTGTCACGTTTTGCTGAAGAATCGTTTGTAGAAGAAAACCAAGTGCCACCAGTATTAAATTTAAAGAAAATTTATATATAAAAGAAACTATGGAATCGTCAATGAAACCTCCACCACAATTATCCTTTGAAGACAATTTGAAAAAAAATTGGAATAAATGGAAGCAACGTATTAACCTTTATATGAAACCAACAGGTTTAAACACAAAACCGCAATAACAAGTTGCAGTACTACTCCATGTAATAGGAGAAGAGACTTTGGATAAATTCAACACTTTTGAGCTAAGTGAAGAAGATAGTGAGAAGATAGATAAAGTGATGGAAGCATTTGAAAAATTTTGTTTACCGAAACATAATGAAAGTGTTGACCGTCATTTATTTTTTACGCGTTTGCAACTGCCGGACGAAAACTTTGTAACTTTCTTGACTGATTTAAAAAGGTTAAGTAGTACATGTGGTTTTGGTGATATAAAGGACGGCCTAATCAGAGACCGTATTATTTGTGGAATTCGTGATTCTGATTTAAGAAGTAAACTGCTGCAAGAAGATAACTTCAGTCTTGAGAAATGTATCAACATGTGCAAAACAGCGGAGCTTTCGCAAATACAAGGCGATACAAGAAGATGCCAAGGTTAATGCAGTCAGAATATCTACAGCTATTAAGAAACCAGAGAAGAAGGCAGTATCAACGAATAAAGGAAGACAGAGTGACAACGCCCAAGTGCAGCATGGTTCAACAAAACAAGGAAGTAGTCAGCCCACTAACCCGAAGTATCAACGGAGACCGTGTCAGAAGTGTAACCGACTCCATAAAATTGGTCAATGTCCTGCGTATGGTAAAACTTGCAACAAGTGTCATAAACCAAATCATTTTGCGTGGGTATGTAAAGCTAGACAGGTAAACACGATTCAAAATGAACAAATTCAGCAAGTAAGTGAAAATGTTGACTCACTGTTCATAGGTTCTATTTCTAAAGCTAATTATTCACATTAATAATTTAGGTTCTATTAAAGCCAAATTAGACACTGGAGCACAGTGTAACATAATTTCATTAGACACTTTAAAGCAAATAGGAATTGTAAATCCTAATTTAAATACATCTGTAAAATTATTTGCATATGGAGGTACAGAATTAAATGTAAAAGAGAAATGTCAATTGACATGTACAATTAAAAATCGTAAAAGTAAAATTCTTGAATTTGTTGTCATTGATAATATAAAAAGAGATCTTTATCTGACAATATTAGGTCTACCGTCACTTTTGAAATTAAATTTAATACAAAGAATAGACACAATAAAAAATGAAAGTAATGTGATTGATAAATATTGTAACGACGTGCTACTTCGTTTTTCTCGCCACTGGAAAATCTCAAGATGTTCAGCCGCAGTTAGAAAGTGGAGAAAAGTATAACCTACAATATACGTTGTTTATAACATTTGTAAAATACTCAAATATGACTTACCTGTTCGGGAAGGATCCACGAAGCATATTTGAGGCAAGTATTAGTTCCGCAAGTCAGCTAGTTCGCCGATATCTAGAACAATTATAACCTGCAAATTCATTGTTGACAAACACATGTTCGACTTACCTTTTGGAGGACGCAGAACCGGTTGTAGAGCCACCACAGTGTCAGTGATATTCCAGAGAGCATTCAACATTGTTTAATCACTGTTTCACACTTTATTTTGTTGTTTTAAACTCTGTTTTACAGAAATGTTTGCACGTCAACAACCTTGCCGCGTCCGAGTCAACTGACAGTTGTTCAAGGTTCAACGTGAATTGTGCTGTGAGTCGATTGTTTATTCCAAGCGTTCCGAGCCAACTTCACGCCGAAATAAATAATATTTATTTGTAATATTATTTTATTATTGTAAATTGTATGTATTGTAATTTTCCAGCTGAAATATGACAAACCGCGAATAGTATATTTTTATTAAATTCATGTCACACTTTAAAGCGCCACCAAGTGCTAAAGATTATAGTTAAATTTCCCACTATGAAAAATACTGGTTTTTACGGGATTTTGTGGATTTTTGAGTATAAAAGGCGTTGCACACAATACAAACGCCAGAGTCAGGGCGACTCGCCAGAGTCTGGAGACTCGCAGGCCTCGCAGAGCAAATCCAAACCTGGGAAGCCTGAGGCAGGACCCGAGCACAGAGCAAACCCAGCACTGGGAAGCCTGTACGCTAGAGTCCGACCGCCAGTCGAGTGCCGAGAGAAGTCGCCGTGAAACCGAGAGTGTTTTCCGTCTAAGTCAGTGAAGACAGATCCGCTTTGAAGAAACCGCCGTATTCTGTGTAAGTCGCGTGTGGTGTGTTGTTCGGCCCAACAGATACCGCTGTTGTGGACCTCTACGTGAAGAAACCGCTTCACTCGCTTCAGTAGAGGACATAAACCATCAACGTGCCGTGTACGAGTCCGCGTGTTTAGAGACAGCCGCCGTGATAGTCCGAAAGCGAAAAACCGCTGTTCATCGCGAGTAAGTCAAGCCGCCGCTTGTAAACATGTAGTATTATAGTATTAAATCTAGTAAAGATTGCCGTGAGATTGTTTGTTTACTTACCTTTTTTGGGTGTAGTATTTCACCGTAATAGTCACCGCTAGCAAGTTGTCATATTTCAGGGGAAAACCAGGATATTTTCTTTATTTGTTTTCATTCAATATTTTTATACAATAAATCTGTTAGTTACTTTAACACTCTCGTCTCTGTACGCCCTAAAACCCTACCCATCTCCAAAGAAGCTATCCAGGGCCGTCCTCGCCGTTCTAGTTTACAGGAAGCACCGCCGCTGTCCAAAATGGCGCCCGACCAACAAAGAAATCACCGACTACAAGAGGACGATGCGGAAGGAACCATAATGCCTACCAGAAAAATTCCTATAATGCTTACACAACCTTTAAAAATAGAGTTAGAAAAAATGGGTATTATAAAGAAAATAGAGGGACCAACAGATTGGGTTCATCAGTTAGTTATAGGTAAGAAGCCAAATGGGGGTATGAGAATTTGTCTAGCCCCGACAAATTTAAACACATACATTAAACGAGAACATTTTCATATACCCACATTTGAAGAAGTAAGTGCTGATTTAGCAGACGCGAAATTTTTTAGTACCTTAGATGCGAATCATGCTTTCTAGCAAATAAAATTAACTGAACAAAGCTCGGACTTAGTAACAGTTGGTACACCTTTTGGTCGATTTAAATTTTTAAGAATACCTTACGGTATTTCTTCTGCATCGGAGATTTTTCAAAAATGTTTCCAAGAAATATTCGGTGACATAGAAGAGAAAGTGTTCGCGTATATATAGATGATGTAATTGTTTGGGGAAAAGATAAAGATGAACATGATAACAGATTAGAAAAAGTGTTACAAAGAGCGCGAGAAAGAAATATAAAGTTTAATTTGGAAAAAATGAAGTTCGTTATCTAGGCCATACTGGGATAAAGGTATTTTTTTAGACGAAAATAGAATTAAAGCTATAGTAGAAATGAAAAGACCTGAGAATAAACAAGAATTAGAAACATTCCTTTGGAATGATCACTTATGTAAATAGATTTATACCTAAAATGTCAGATAAAACTCATGTTTTGAGAAACTTGCTAAAAAAGGATGTAATTTGGGACTGGGATGCAAATGCAGAGGAAGCTTTCAAATCACTACCGTAGTCGGTAATTGATAGAACTTGTACAGTGTGAGACATATGAAAATAAACTAATAAAATTCATAATTTTTTAAATGTAAACTGATTTGAAGTCCTATATTATTTAAAGGGAAGTATTTGTTCTATATTTATAGCAAAATATATAGTTATACCGGGTGTTCATATATTTCAGGTATGGATAACTTTTTTGGCGCCGATAAGCAAGTTGGTTTTCAAGAATTATTTAGATATTTGCAGGCAACGAATTCTCCACGAAATTTTATCGAAAGGGAAGAAGTCGTTAATTGTGGCTTGCTAATTTTAGGTCGAGTTTTAGACGTAAATTCAAATTACTGTAAGATAGTTGGGTTATGTTTGCATACCAGTGCTCATATTGCAAATCCACATGAAATAAATGGAACCATTTATGTAGAGAAGAACATAATTAAAATAAAGAGTTTTGAATGCTCATGTACAGCATATTGCTGTTTTTATATTTTGTTCACGGTAATAAAATTTAATTTACATTTGTTTACGAAGATGAATTATAATTTGTGTGTCTATGTTCTTATTTTAGACATAAATTAAAAGATCTGGAGACAGTATCTCAAACAGATTTACAATGTTACTGAAAAAAAGAAGACAACATTAGAGCAATTTAAACCAATGCCTTGGATAGAGAATGATTGCTTTAAAGATAAAGTTATTTGCAATACTCGTCCCTTCAGTGAAGAGTTACAAAAGGAATTATTTGGAAAATTAACTACATGTGATCCTAATTCAGTCATAGCGAAATTCATGTTTGTTTTTTTTATAATATATTAAAAAATTGAATTGTGGATATATTACGCATAAACTTTAATTTTATGTAGAAAGACTAGAGGAGGAAAATATTTGGAAGAAGAGAAAATTTTTCATAATATTAATTTCATTGTTGAAGAAGAAAGACAAGTTTTAAAAGACCTCTCTTCGTTTACTCCTAAACCTCCACAACTAGGTATGTTGTAGAACCACTTACGATGGTAAGCGACAATAATTCATGCGTTTGATTTATTATAACAATTTATTCACCTTGTAGCCCTATTTAAATGTTTAAACGTGCAAGAAATATGTCGTATCACTAGACATGACATTCAATGATGAAAATAAGAACGACAATTCAGAGTGACAGGTTCTAGGTGTTACGAATTTTATACATTATGTTAAAGGTGACTGGTCTACAAAATGTAGGAAATATTTCGGGCCAAATCTTTTTGTTCCAGGAATATGGAGTACGGAAAGGCAGCGGAAAAGGAAGCACAGGACATATATAAAAATAATTTGGGATATGATGTGGAAACGAATAATCGTCAGTAAATTGAACCCTTGGTTGGCTTATTCACCTGACGGTGTAATAATGAGTGATTAGAAACCAACAAAATTATTAGAAATAAAGTGTCCTGAAGAAAGTATGTGTTCATTTATTTGTTGTTTATTTCTAGTCAAAATCGACGTTTATTTTCTTATACTCGAAATATATTTTATTTAGTAGTCTATGTACATGTTTTGTTATTTTTTTAATACCTAGTTTTAAACATTTATTTGTATATAATGTAAAATAAATGTAAATGAAATAAATACGATAACTTGCCGCATGTCACATTACCCCCTAGACAGCTTCATAATTTTGCGACCAGGTGGCTACGAGTTCATTTTCTTCGCCAATACCTGATCCAAGTGTATCTACCAATCTAAGAGACAATAATGTAACTGAACAAATTCTTCAAAAAGCAACTACACGTTCAGGTAGAATTGTTAAAACACCGCAATATTTAAAAGAATATATTACTTTTTAGTTTTAAGATTCATATCTCTGTAATGTAATAGTTATTTACATATACGAGCCCCCACAACTATAGGTTCGGACACTTCCTTTTTTATCATTAGCTTTGTTCGATGACATGTACTAGGCCGCCCTAGTGTTAACTTTCTTACACTAACATGTTTTATGAGAAACGGGCAGCATCTGGCAGGCTGTTCGATGACAAAAATTTTAAGAACTAGTGCTCACGTTTCTGACCTGACTCGCGAGGAGGTGTAGAAAGTGCAGAGTAGGATTGGAGGTAACTAAATGTTGTTCGGTAGACATTTTAATTCTATCCTATCTACACATCTGTTTATTAACCTAAAATTTTACACATTGAGAAAATAAAATAATGGATTCAGATATAGTATATTCTCTTTGTTTTGTTATATAAAGAATTAATTAATATATCTGTCTCTGAATCTGATGAAGAATCAAGTGATGATTGATCTTCGTCAGAATCGTTTATTAGTTCAAACATTATGCTCTTTAAAACAGACATTTCTACAGTCACTTCTTTGCAGCTTTATGATATGACTGTGTTTATAAACAACCTAACCTTTTACACCTTTGGCTACGCTTGGCTTGATTACTCACAACTGAGCAAACTTGCCCAAATATACACTAGTGTGTTTTATGAAACCACAAGAATTAGACTGAACTAGTATACACTACACTGCACTGCACTATTCTGCTCTGCACTTCAAGCACTTCTCATCGAACAGAGCTATTGTAAAAGATTTAACATAATACATAATAAATTTATAAACATTGTATTAATAATTTTAAATACTATAACTTACACTCTTAATTTTAAGAAAATTATTCATTGATGTATGTGCTTTTTTTTATTTTAAGTATTTATTGAAAAAAATATATACAAATTACTTGTCAATTAAATCTTCGGACACACTTCCAATTAGTGGCACTAATACTGCGTAATATCACCTTTAACTTTAATAATAGCATTTAATCTAAATGGCATTGAATTTATTAACTTTTTACAGTCTTCTTGTGTTATGGAATTCCATATTTCAACGATTTTTGTCTTCAATCAATCAACGGTTCTTTGAGGATCACTACGTAATTTTCTTTTCATGATTCCCCATAGACTTTCAATGGGATTGAGATCCGGACTACTCGATGGCCATTCAAGAACGTTAATATTATTTTCATTAAACCAATTTTTAGTCATTTTAGCCGTATGACAAGATGCACTATCTTACTGAAACGTCCATTCGCCATTGTCACTTAATGTTTCAACTGATGGGATTAGACTGGTTCTCAATATCTCTATATATTTCTGGGAGTTTACAATGCCATTAATGAAGTGCAATTTTCCGACGCCTTTTGATGAGATACAGCCCCAAACCATGACACTAGCAGGAAATTTAACAGTCCTTTTCAAGCAATCTTTATGATAAGCTTCAGACTTGTTCCTTATGACTCTTTTTCGCATATCACCAACACATACATCAAATTTGGATTCGTCACTAAATAATATAGTGTCCCATTGTTTCTGTTTCCAATTACGTCTTTCCTTAGCCCAATTTAATTGTTTTTGTTTTTGGGAAGTGGTTAATAATGGTTTTTCTTTCGCCTGTTTCATGACATATAAATTTAGTCATCTACTGAATTTAAGATAAGAATAATAACATACCTTATAAAATTTGTATCCCTGTTTTCTGAGATATTTTCGTGTGGTTTCGGTTGATACAATCCTATTTATTCTTTCTGACCATAATTTACTTAATTCACGCAAACTACTGCGACGATTTTCTTTAGTAATACAAATTAAGGTCCGAATGTCTCTATCAGTTATTAAACGTTTTCGTCCTGTACTTTTGCCTATTTTAATTGAAGCGAACAATATTTTTTTATAATATCAGCAACTGTAGACACAGGTAACTTAAGATTTCGTGATATTTTTCTTCCACTTATACCACTTAAATGCAATTTTTTAATAATATTGCGAATTTCCACGTTTGTTGCTATTCCACGAGCCATGATTCACATCCATTCACAATTACGATTATAAAATAAACGTAGAAACAATTTAATTGACACATAGAAACAGTTCATTTTTTTTCCACAGACTACTCTGCCCAATATCGTTATGAAAATATGTAACAGGGGTGGGGGGGGGGGGGGGGTATAAGATGATTCTGTTTACTCTTACTTTCTTTTACCCAACGATGACTTAATCTCACTGGTGGACGCTTTCTGGTTCGCCCACCACTATACTGAGACGGAACACCCTCTTACGCTCACACTTCACACTATCACTAAACACTCAACACTTGATGATAGATTGACGATGAACATATTATGGATGGATGGCACACACAATATTTTATACTAATTTTAACTTTACTTTATTTACATAATTACATTAAACTAACTTATAATTATTGATTACACTGAACTAACTGTTATAAACCCTAATTACGAGTCATGGCGTAAAACGCCCAAAAACTAAACACAGACTACATGTCTGACCTGACTGTTCGAATCATAAAACTCGACTGCTTAAAACAAAGTGTTATATCTTCAACGTATATCTAAAGAAGGGTGCGAGGGTGTAGCATCCATAGCAAAATAACAAGACTTCACGTAGTCTAGCCAATAAGTTATACAGTTAATTGTCAAAACAATAAATGTCTACGCAGTTGGCATCTAGACTAAACAGATATATGAGAGAATGATTATTATTTCTAAACAGAATTTTGACTTACAAAGATAATAGAATTAAAATGTTGATATTGAAACTATAATTTAGAAGAGTTTATATTAAAGTTATTTACTTGTTATTTCACTATTCTCACCTTGTTACAAATAATATAGGTCTGAAGCGTCCGAAGATTTAGTTGACAAGCAAATTCTTCAATATTTTTAAAATATATTTTAAAAATAATATTGAAAACTCTCTTCATTTAAAAATGTTCATAGAAGTAAGCCTGTTAGTAATAGTATTTAAAATTATTCATGTTATTCTTTTTATTCATTATCTATGTCTCAAATATAACTGTACAGAGAAAAAATTAAAGTGTCCGAACCTATAGTTGTGGGGGCTCGTAGAGGGACGAAAGAAAAGGTTTACGCCTGTGGACGAAATGTGAAGCCCGACGCGTAGCGGAGGGTTTTTATTCGGCCAAGGGTGTAAACTTCTTTCGGCCCGAGGTATGTACAACGTTTTACGCACAACTGCAATCAAATGAAATCATTTTAAATTATTTTTTAAATACACTTAAAGCTTGTTGCTATATAAAAATATTACGTGGCCAGGTGGCCATGCCACAAAACAATAAGCCGATGCGTTGCGTTGGTTATATGAATATTTTTTAAAATGTCAAACTTGGAGATTTGAGACAATTTCTGAAGTAATTTCTTAAGCAATTCTAATAAAACCTAGTGAAAATTTAGCAGAACTGATATCATTTTTTTAAAAAAAGAGCCTTGATTACATTTCCAATTTTTGATGTTTTGTTTACCAGTAAGCGGACTCTCTGTATTTTACCGCCCGCATATGCTACTTTACCGCCCGCAGGGTGTAATCTTTCAGTTTCCGCCATGGTAACTACGATATAAACAAACAATTTTAAAGCAAATGTGCGTAAATTATGTATAAGCTTTAAATTTGTAATTTCATATTTTGTTAAGACAGGAGATGTCATGTATTTAACTACATAAAGGTTGGTACCACTGTACGAGTAGTAGTAGTAGTAGTAGTAGTAGTAGTAGTAGTGATGGAATGGTGTGGAATGAGTCGTTCAATAAAACCGTCTTTATTGATTTATATTTTGTGTTTTAATATACATATTAACAACAATAACGAATGATATATCATCATTAAAATAAATAATAATAATATATCATCACGGCATATTACCCATTCTGGGTGTGCCAATCTGCTTTATCGCAGATATCGGTAATGATGATGACATATTTGTACCGTGCGGGCGCTTACCAGGCGTCACCTCACGGGCACTCATTGCTGGCGTGGAGAGTGCACCACAGAGGTCACTTTTGTGCCATTTAAAATTCGAAATATTTGGCGTCGGTCGGGATCGAACCCGGTACCCCCAAGTTCGCGACCAGACACTCAGGCACGAGGCCACGGGACCCCATCATTGAAAAAACAATAATAAAAATCTGTTGTGGCCAGCACAAGACCTCTCGCCATTTCCATTTTATGTTATATAAATAATGTATTGCACTTCGCTACCGAACCGTCGTTTTGTAACATAAAAATTACAGAACTTTACCCAAATATTGTATTTTATTGTATTTAACATGTCTTCTGCACACATACAATTCTAATTATATTTTCTTTCCATTGTATGAGGAAGTTCCTATGCCAGAGATTCTGCCAATTCATTAACAAGATTGGCGGTATTTGTAATGGAGACATGCAGGTTACCTATAATTTTAAATATTTAATTAATAAAACCATAAGAAAGATTAAATTTACTTCCCAGATAAGCTTTCAGAATGTAACTAAACTTTTGATTTTTGACACAGATATCTGTCATTTACAAATTATGTTATAAACATTTGAATTTGTCAACTGGTTTCCTTAATGTAGTTTCGCCTACTCGACTTATTATATCCCGATATTCTATATATTATAGTGTCTTTATCTCTAAATTTATAGAAGATATAATAAAAAATTTGAATGTATCAGATGTAGAATTTTGTTCTTTAAAAGGCGTAATATCAAAAATTTGCAAAAAATAATATTTAGAAGATTTTTTTTAAAAAACTACTACTTCCGGTTGTTCAATTGTTACCAAAACCTTTTCAGCTCTTCCCAGGAATGTCAGATTGAAGAAACTGCAATTAAATATTTTTTAAGTCTTATAGTTTTTGAGGAATCGTCCCTCCAACATCCATACATACACACACACACACACACACACATACACACATCCACACACACACACAGACATCATCGTAAAAATGTTAAAATCGGTTTATATGGACCTTAAATCGTGCTTATTCACTTAAATCTCGATATGTGATTTTTAGCATGAATCCAATACCTCTCTTAGCGAGAGGTAAAAATACATGTTTTAGTATTCAATAAAGTGTTACTTAATTATTAAACGCGTGTTATTATCAATTCCTTCGGACAAAACAGTTGGCGACGAGTGTATAACAGAATCAAAGATCAAAATGGATATAAATCAATTACAAATACTTATAGAAGCTATGAATCAGAATCAGCAAAAACTTATCGACGCGCTAATGTCACGGACTCCTGTACCGGAGACAAGTACCAGTAATCAATCCATGACTATCAACGTGTCTCATGTACCTCCCTTTGAAAATTTCAATCCAAAGAAAGAGGACTTCAAATATTACCGGCAACGATTTGAAAATTACATGACAATGAAAAATATTTTATAGACAAAAAGAGAACCGCGCAGATGTTGCTTAATTCTATTGGAGCTCAAACCTATTATACCCTAGCGGCTCTAGTAGCCCCAAAAACTCCAAATGAACTCAGATACGAAGACCTAATTGAGGAATTGGAAAAACACCTGGCTCCAAAGAAAAATACTTTAGTGTTTCAGCATTACTTTCTTTCAACTTTTCAAAAAGAAATCAATTTCAGATTATGTAGCAGCGTTAAGACGCGATATCAGCGGCTGCAATTTTGAAGTAAAATGTGAATGCAGCAAAATTGTATCCGCCACAGATCTTTTCCTAAAAACACACTTCGTTCGAGGAATTAAAGATTGCTGGATTAAAGAACAACTTCTACAAACTGATTATAAATCGTTCATTGAGATTGTAGAGAATTGCACTTGAAGCATCCAAGGTAGACAGTAGTGCTGTCAAGAACCGGAAAAATTCCAAAATTATTCGGGTACCCAAGTACCCGGGTAATGGAACCGGTCATCGGTTCCGGTTCCGGGTAATGGAACCGATCTACGGTTATGGTTTCGGGTAATGGAACCGATCTACGGTTCCGGGTAATGGAACCGATTTACGGTTCCGGGTAATGGAACCGATCTTCGGTTCCGGTTCCGAGTAGAGGAACCGGTTCTCTGGAATAGAACTTCAGATTCGGGTTATGGAATCAATGATATTCAATTATAATTTTATTTGAGAAATGTTATTGAACGATATTATTTTTTTTTATGTAACTTAATTGCATATAATAATGTGTAAATAATACTCGTATTATACCATATGCACGAGGATGATATTTTTTTTTTATAAAATGTAACCGCATAATTGCAACTTACACTTTCAGTTTCATATTATATATTTTCAATTTTCATTCAATATGGTTTATTACAGTAGCTTGACCTTGAGTGATGTTCTAAGATATTGGTACCTACCTACATAATGACAATAGTGACCATAAAATGAAGGGACAAAGCAATAAATATTTCCTAGAATTTCAATGAGCTACTTACACATTCTGCTTTAATCTTTACATTTTGATCTCTCACTTTTGTAATATAAAGGAATATTTCTTAATTTCTTGACTTCAGTTCGATTAAATACAATCAATATAGCCATTTAATATTTTGTTTGTTTATGTAAAAAATTTAAATCCATCATTTTTGTTTAACAGACAATTTTATGTTTTGTTTATATGTATCATTGTCTTTACTGCAAATTCACACCAAAGAGTCGGGTAGAGAAATGGGAAAATTCCGTGGTAAAGGTGAAAATACCTGATAATGTATATAAATGCAAAATACAAATTACACATAGCAGAACATAAAATATTGAATAAAAGTTTTTCTTTAAAGTAATAATTTATAATTCATAATTGTCAAAATTTTTCATATTATAAGCACACGTGTTTTATTTTGCACATGTATTATTCAATTTTCTTAAAAATATGCAAGAATGCACTTAGTATGCACTTTACATATATTCCGACCTATATTCAAGACGCAATCTGTTCGGGTTCCATAACCGAGAACCGATGAATTTCGGTTCCAGAAGCGAGAACCGATGAGTTTCGGTTCCAGGACCGAGAACCGATGAGATTCGATTCCAGAACCGAGAACCGATGAGTTTCGGTTCCAGGACCGAGAACCGATGAGATTCGATTCCAGAACCGAGAACCGATGAGCTTCGATTTGAGAACCGATGACTTTCGGTTCCAGAACCGGGTAGTTTCGGTTCCAGAACCGAGAACCGGGTAGTTTCGGTTCCAGAACCGAGAACCGGGTAGTTTCGGTTCGAGAACCGGGTAGTCTTGGAATCGGAACCGAGAACCGGGTAGTTACACATTCAAATAACCGGGTACCCGGGTAATTTTGGAACCGGAACCGGTTCCCACCACTAGTAGGCAGTTGTGAATTGTCAAAATCACATACGTCAAACTTGACAATAAATGCTGTAGATGACGTTCATAAATGTCAGGCGAAAAGTAATACAAATTCTGATTTTAATCAACGAAATCGTTCAAATTCTAGGTCTCATCGAAACGATCATAAACGAAATAATTCGAAAACAAAAAGTCGAATCGATTTTGAAAAACTAGGCATCGATAATCTCTGTTTCCGTTGCTGCAGAAGTAACCATTCTAACTAAAAATTGTCAAATGAAAATATCATATTTAAAATGATCTCTTTGTTACAAATCCGGTCATGTGGCCAAGGCATGTATTAAATCTCGCCTCAATAAGCAACATTCTGGTAGAACAAACGAGTCAGATTGACAACTACGAATTTCTGGGCGTTAATAATATAGTAGACATATATGACAATTCAGTATAAAATTTAAAGTTAGATTCGAAAAAATTTTATACAACTGTCAAAATAGAAGGTCAAAATTAAAAATTTGAAGTAGACTCTGGTGCCGAATACACATTAATTCCCGAAGATCAATATAAAAATCTTGGTAAAGTCAAAGTTCAAGTAGAGTATAAAGATCGCTCCTCAGTAGAAGAGATGTACGTCATTCCAAATGGGTTTGAACCTCTTCTAGGACGGACTTGGATCATACATTTGAGAATAAATCTTCAAGAAATTGATCAAGAAATCTCTAAACAAATTCCAAATTCACAGATTCTCTCAATGAATGAAGCGGACGACACAGAAAAACTTTTATCAGAGATATTTTTACAAAAAGTTGGATGTGTACCAAATTTTCTAATTAAATTTCAACTTCGTTCAGGAGCTAAACCAAAATTTACACCTGAAAGAAATGTACCTTTCGCCCTTCGAGAAAAAGTTGAGAAAGAACTTGATTCTCTGGAAGAAGCAGGAATCATTTCCAAATCAGTTACTAGTGGCTGGGGTTCTCCGTTGGTTACTAAAAGAAGATTGACGAAATTTTAAGTACGAGCCCCTTCTCACATCATTTGGCCCAATCCGCTTAATTTAATTTTATTTAGTTAATATATGACACAAATAATAACTAACATAAATTATCACCAATTTTTATTAATATTACAGACATTTTGCCGTTTTACCGATATATAAAGACATGTTTCCTAAAATATTTTACTGTTTCAATGTAAAATGAAATAATATTTAGTTTTAGCAACAATTCACGAAAACCTGAAAAAATTAAACGAATTTAACTCGTAAAATTGTAAGGTTTTATTAAATAAAATGTCTAAAAGATTTACAGAAACAATTTACATTTAAAAGCGACGTTATTCAATATTGATAAATAATATGTAATTAATAGCTTGGGGTTGAGGACACTCACGTGACGAAGCGAATTAGCCAATCAGAACCTGGGGAGAAACTGTCAGATTGAAGGACGGGGAGCTGAAGTTTGTTTTGGTTTATACCGTATTATCCATTTTGTTTTCATAGTTTAGCAAAAAAATATAAAATAACTCAATATGCACTAAAAACTTCAATATGAAAACTGCCAAACTATGAAAACAAAACTCATAACCTTTGAACACGCTACCAAAACAAACTTCAGGGTTGCGTTCCAAAACTACTACAGATTACGAAATTACTCAAAATCGTTCCAAAACTAATAACCTTATAGTCAGAGGGGGCTTGACATTAATGTTGTAATTATAAGTAGTTTTGTTAATTTTTTAAAATTTAATTTAAATTTTTTACTCTTTCAAAACACACTACACTCTTAAATTACGGTACTCTTAAATTTGGAAAGCTGCCCAGCTCTCTGACCTTCGATGTGACAGTTTCTCCCCAGGTTCTGAATGGCTAATTCGCTTCGTCACATGAATGTCCGCAAGCTATATATTAGATTTGTGTTAAAGTTATATCATTAAAATTTTAATCTAGAGCTAAAAATTGAATTTAAAATTGCGCAATAATGCTGAAAATCTACATTTTAAATAAAAAATAAAGATTCATTTTAGTAGTATTAAAAATGCTATTAGTTAAGTCAGCATAAATGAATTTTTAACAAGTGAGCCAACTGAAGTGAGAAGGGGCTCGTAGTCTAAAAGAATCGAAATATTTCTGTCGTCTCGATCTTTACAAGGCATACCTCTATCTGAAGACAGACGAAGAAAATAGCATTATCCAAACGATTTCGACACACA
The DNA here is from genome assembly GCA_943142095.1 of Ophonus ardosiacus. Taxonomy (NCBI): domain Eukaryota; kingdom Metazoa; phylum Arthropoda; class Insecta; order Coleoptera; family Carabidae; genus Ophonus; species Ophonus ardosiacus. The sequence continues at coordinate 33,449,949 of OW964828.1, read as the reverse complement.
TAGGAGTTTATAAAATGAACAGACTTAGCTTTGGAATCAAAATAGCTCCGGCCGAATTCAATCGTGTCATCGACCAAATTCTTCATGGATTGCCCGAAACAATAGCTTATTTCGATGATATTGTGGTCCATGGAGAAACGAAAGAAGAATGTTGAAGAAATCTTTTCTCCTGTCTCCAGCGATTATGCGAAAATGATTTACATCCAAATAAGAAAAAGTGTGTCTATTTTCAAACTAAAATAGAATATCTAGGTTTCTAGGTCATCTAGTTGAATACAACAAAATTTCAAAAGCTCTATCAAAAATCAAAGCAATTTTGGAAATGCCTAGCCCAAAGAACTTAACAAGTCTACGAAGATTTTTCGGAATGTCAACTTATTATTCCCGCTTTATACCATACTTATCAACTATTACTTATCCACTTCGAAAACTCCTCCGGCAAAATCAACCTTTTATGTGGACATCAAGCTGTGAATCTGCCTTTATTAGACTTAAAACCGGAATAGCCAGTGATCGAGTGCTTGTACCCTACAATTTAAATCTGCCAATAATTTTAGCGACCCACGCAAGCCCTACAGGTGTGGCTGCTATTCTCTCTCATTTAATGGATGTTAAGGAAAGACCCTTTGCTTTTGCTTCTCGCTCACTAACTTCAGCCGAACAAAATTACTCTTAAAATAAATTATTTTTGATCCTACCAGAAGTTATAAATGAAAGAATTAGGCCTTAAGGATCACGGAGAATATTAAATAAACGACGAAAGAAATTATGAAAAATCATCAAAGTCATTGAATTTTTCAATTTCTTTCGTCGTTTATTTAATATTCTCCGTGATCTTTAAGGCATAATTCTTTCATTTATAAAAATTACTCTTAACTAGATCCTAGCCATAGCAATAATTTTTGCGACTTCAACAGAATCGGACTACATTTTAAATGGAAACTGACTTGTCAGTGACCGAATATAAATCAAACTCAAACACATTTGATTATATACCATTTAATTACTAGGTTTGAACATTGGCTGTTGACATCATACATCTTTGCTTGGCTACCATATTTATTCTGACTGCTTCTACACGTTTTGCCTACTCTTGACATCTAGCGTCACATTCCGACACTACATATCCTTCTCACTTTAAATAAACTAAACTAATCCTCCAGAAATTATCAAGCACTGGTATTACCTTTTACATACAATTTATGGCAGTCACTATAATGTAACAAAATGCTTACAATTTTGGTATACATCAGTGGCGGCTCGTAAGAATTTATAGTAGGAGGGCTGCAGCCAGGTATTTAGAAAGAATTTTTTTTATCTTATTCAAGGTCAAATGCCTTATAATTGAAAGTCACTTTCTTTCAAGGGATGTGCAAATGCATATTTTCCCCTTTCATGTACATAAATAAATTGTTAGATCACTACTAGGGTTGTTGCGCGATTTTTTAAACTGTCATCTAATTTTCCAGCAAATTCTAATAATCCTCTAAAATTTGAATGTTTGGTTTCGTCATGTCCTCGCATGGGAAGTTCAAATTTACCACAAAACACGATACAATCTATAATTTTAGATAAAATATCACGATTTTTTTCTCGTTTTCATTATGTTTATTTATTTTTAGCCTATAAGCTTCACTTAGTTGCGTTTTAATATTAACTGTTCATAACATGCCAAGATTGCACACACTTTTTAAATGTTCAGCACATTTCTCATGTTTTTTTTTAAATTTTTTCATTTAAATGTTTTAAATCTGCTACTCCTGTTTTTATTCACAAAGAATCACCGCCAAACAAAAATGGAAAGCAAAAGAAAGCGTTTTTTTCTGTACATCCAGTTAGCCAAATATTTTTGTTATATACATTAGAGTTAAATTTTCGCACATAATTCTGTGCTCTACTTATTGAGGACTGAGAAATATTTAAATCTGGTGTAAGACGACTTAAATTTTTAATTTCAAGTTTTTCCTGCAGTCCCAATTGAGAAAATTTTGTGTTTTGCAAATATTTAACAGTGTTCTTCTCAGCGTTCATTTTTTTGATGATTAATACTTCAAAGCTAGTATTAAAAAGAAAGAAACTCACAATAATGATAACTTTAACATTACACTTTATGTATGTGTAGTAGAAGCGTACTAAAGCGCAGACCGTCTACAGTACAGATCAGTAAAACTCTATACGTAACGTAGCTTGGGCTGGAATCGTAGCAGCCCAAACTGCACCAGAATCACTCATAACCCCTACCACTTTATCCTCACTAGGTAGCCTCTCTACATGAATTGTGCTGTTCGCTGCGGGCTAAATTGAATCCAGCCCGGACGTTTAATATGCTAGCCCGCATAGCACACCGACTTATTGAAAAATACAATTATTGTTTAAAAATAAATTACTATTGAGTAATATTTTATTACAAACCAAAAATAGTTGTTTTTAAATATTATATAAATATTTAAGAGCGATAATAAAATTGCAGCCTTCATTGTATACTGGAGGGGCTGCAGCCCTTATGGACGAGCCGCCCCTGGTATACATAGAATATAACCTATTCAGTAACAATTATACATTTCCTTAAAATTATTACTACATTATTGTTATCTATAAATCTAATCTCTTTGGGGGTTTTACAATTCGTTTTGATTTACGTAACGAAGGTGTTTCGCTATATTCGACAGGTTCGGTTAAACTCGGATTGCGTATGTGTTTTATTCTTAATTTTATCGCGACTTGTCAGGGCTACCGGAACCTCAGGACTTACCAAGCCTCCCTCACCTATTTCAACTCGAGAATCTTGCGCTCTTGGTTTATCTCCTTCTATCTGTCGTTCTCCTTTTAAACACTCTGGTTCTCGTCTTATAACTTGTTCTTGAGGCAACATCGATTCCGGTTTCCTTCTCTCTTGTGAATCACGATTAACTCTTTCTTGTACCTCTTCAATCAAGGATTCCCTCAAATCTTGACGATGTATCACTCTATCTTTGTCCTTTAATCTTACTAAATAAAGAACTTGACTTATTTGTCTAGTAAGAACTCCTGGAATCCATTTTAAAGCTGCGTTCTTCTCTATGCTTCTATTCTTAACCCAAACTTTATCTCCTGGTTTATATTCTTTCCCGTGGTGCTTCTCCACCCAAGTCTTATCTCTAGGACCCAGTTTCCCAGTTCCGAATTCTGGTTTAAGCTGATTATAACGTGTCCTAGGAGCTGTTTTGAAAATCATTTCCGCTGGCGAAAATTCTGATACCGTTGTAGGTGTATTTCTGTACGCAAATAGGAAGTTTTGTAATACCTGGAAACTCCACAAAGGGTTTCCCTTTTCTTCATTTTCGAGTAATTTTTTCTTTAAACCGCTTTTTACAATGTCGACTCCCTTTTCCGCAAATCCGTTGCTCTCTGGATGTCTAGGTGGACTATGCAATAATTTTATCCCATTGACATTGCAAAATTTCAGAAATTCTGCAGAGTTAAACGGCGGATCATTGTCCGTTACAACGTTCCTCGGCAATCCATAAATGGCAAACATCTCTCGCAATTTATCAAGAACTTTACGCGAATCCGTACCTTCCATGATGTGGGCATCAATCCATTTCGGTTTACAGTCATACATGAGTAAATAGACTTAGTGGTATTTGAAAAAATCAAGATGTACGCGCTCAAAATTGTTTCCTGGCTTTGGCCAATTCACCAATTCAGCTGTGTTACTCGCGTTTCTTGTCATCTGGCAAATCTTACACAATGCTATCTTCCTCTCTATGTGTTCATCAATTCCTGGCCACCAATAGATTGATCTAGCCAACATTTTTGTCTTAACTATTCCTGTATGGTCTTCATGGAAAAAAAACAACGTTGATTCCCACAAATTCTTCGGGATGACGACCTTATTTCCGTACATAATGCATCCTTTCTCAATGGATAACTTATACCTCCTCCTAAAATAAGCTCCTCATCTTTTATTTGATTTGGCCACCCTCTTCTTGTCAAATCCATTACTTTTATTAAAACTATATCCTTCTTTGTCTCTGCAGCAACCTGTTCTGAACTAATAGGTTCTGCCTCCTCTTCATTAAAGGAATGAACACGCTCTATAATCGTTGTACCTGATTCTAATGGCAATCGCGGTAATGCATCCGCGTTCCCAATTGAATCACCTTTCTTATACCTGATCTCATATTTATAGTTCGACAATATGAGAGCCCAACGAACGATTCGCGAAGCTGACATAACATTTATAGTTTTATTAGGGTTGAATATTACTTGTAATGGTTGATGGTCCGTCACTAGCGTGAAACTTCTTCCATAGATATTTTTGTGGAACCTTTTGACCGCACATATTACCGCCAACGCCTCCTTTTCGATTTGTGCGTAGTTCCTCTCGGCCTTGGATAAGGTGCACGAAGCAAACATGATAGGTTTTTCTTGAGAATCTATCACGTGGCTCAATACCGCTCCGACACCATAGTTGCTAGCATCGGTTGTTATAACAATGGGCTTCTCTGATTGCTAACGAGCAACTCCTTACTTTTCTTGAACGCCCTTTCACATTTACTGGTCCATACGAATTCCTTCATGTCCTTAGTTAACTCACGCAAAGGACCCAGGATCGTAGATGCCTGTGGAATAAATTTAGAATAATAATTGATCAATCCAAGATATGCTTTTAATTGCGTAGCATTTTCCGGCCTTGGTGCTTCTATAATAGCCTCCACTTTTTTCTCATCTGGGCGGATTTCTTCAGCGTCAATCACATGACCCAGATAATTGACCTTCTGCTGGAAAATTTTACACTTACTCAAATTTACCTTTACATTATATTTTTCTAGTCTTCTCAAGACCTCCAAACATTTTTCTTCACATGACTCGTAATCCTCGCCACCGATTAATATGTCATCCAAATAACAAAATACCGACTCCAATCCTCCTAACATTTGGTCCATTATTGATTGGAATATCGCTGGCGCCGATGAGATCCCAAAACACATCCGGGTGAACCTAAACAATCCCAGATGTGTATTTACCGTTATATATTATTGGGATGACTCCTTAACCGGTAGTTGTTGGTAGGCCCCTTGCAAGTCTAAAACAGTAAATACTTTTGAACCGGCTAAGGAAGCAAAGATATCCTCAGGCACCGGAAGCGGATAATGATCAACCTCTATAACCTTATTAATAGTCTTTTTAAAATCCACACACAGCCGAATTCCACCGTTCCCTTTTTTGAAAATCACTATTGGACTCGCCCAATGACTTTGACTGACTGGTTTTAAAATGCCTGCATTCACTAACCTAGTTATTTCAATTTCTACATTTTCTTTTATAGAGTACGGAACTTTATATTAGTAATTTTTAAAAACTGAAGGAAATTGTTTAACATCAATATCTTTCAGATCCCCTACCTCATTTTCCAAATGATTTACGCCCGTTTTCAGTTCTAACATGCATTTTTCCCTCCACTTAGGCAATAAAACATCTAACCAATTACGACCTAATAAAGGAATAAAATCGCGACCTTTAATAACAACAATCGGTAATCTTACATTCCCTTCGGCTGTTTTAACATTAACTTGGATTTCACCGACCACACCCACTTTTTCACCCGTTAACACAGATAATTTACAATTACTTGATTTTAGTTCTACATCCGGAAACAACTTTTTACAATTTATTTCCGAAATAATGGTGCGACTAGCACCAGTATCAAGTTCAAACTCAACCGATTTGCTATTTACATTCAACATTTGGTATACTGGGTGCTCGACTTTATTTACCGAGTGTAAACAACCTAAAACTAAACTGGCATCATCCGACAATGTTTCATGTACCACATTAAGTTTTAACTTACACATTTTTTTGGTATGACCTACCCTTTTGTAACGATAACATTTCCATTGTTTTGCCGGGCACTGGGCTGGATCATGATCACTTCCACAACGATGACAGCTACCGGAACTCGGATGTGTTGACTGCTTGTTCCCATGCTGCATCTGCTTTCTCTGCTGACCACGCTGAACTGCGCCATCAGCTGCATTTTTTGATGAACTGCGTTGACTTGCCGCTGCCCCTCGAAACTTAATACGACCTCCCACCTGGTTGATTCCACTACGGGGGTTTAGCACTCTTGACCATTGACTTGCAAGCTCCATCCCCTTCGCAATGGTCACCGCCCGCTCGAAAGTTAATTCCTGTTCCGTGAGAAGCCTGCGCTGAATCTACTCTTCATGGAGCCCCCCCACGAACTTGTCCCTCAACGCTTCTTGTAAAAAAGCGCCGAAATTACAGTCCTTGGCATAATTTTTCAGCTTCACCACAAATGTTGCGATATCTTCCGTTGCTTCTTGTCGACAGCTATGGAATTTCACCCGTTCGGCTATTTCCAATGGTTTTGGACTAAAATGGTTTTTTAATGTGTCAGCAATCTCGTTATACGTTTTCGTGCTCGGGAAAGCAGGTGCTAAAAGATCTTTCAAAATGGCGTACGTTTCTCCGCCTATTAATGTCAACAACATACACACTTTTCGCTCAGCAGCTACATTATTACACAAGAACAGTTGTTCGAGTCTTTCGAAGTAACTTACGAAATCCCCGTTTTTCACATTGAACTGTCCGATGTTTCCAACCCACGCCATCGTTACAGTTGATTACACCCACTGTTCTTACATTTCTTCTCTACTTTAGACCGAATACCCTTTGCTAATTACTGCGAGTACTCCTTTACCTCGTCGTCAGTTGACTTATCAGTGACCGAATATAAATCAAACTCACACACATTTGATTATATACCATTTAATTACTAGGTTTGAACATTGGCTGTTGACATCATACATCTTTGCTTAGCTACCATATTTATTCTGACTGCTTCTACACGTTTTGCCTACTCCTGACATCTAGCGTCACATTCTGACACTACAGAAACATAATTTTTAAAGAAAATCTAATAGTTATTCCACAAAGCCTTCAAAAAGAAGTGTTAAAGGAGCTTCATTCAACCCATTTAGGAATAGTGAAAATGAAACAGTTAGCCCGTCGATACTGCACCTGGAAAAACATTGATAAGGATATAGAAAATTTAGTAAAATTATAAAATAGATTGACAGTTGACAGTTCAGATTAGAAGTTTGCCATCTTTTGTTCTTACGCATTGCTCTTAATTCTTAAGCATTAATTATAGCTCTTATGCATTAGAACAAACGCTGGAAATGAAACTTTACTCTTACTGATCACACACACGTTCAGTTTAAACTTGTAAGATCGCGATTCTGTAGTACCTTTTACTTTATATTACTGAAGTATTTCCTCGCAAGGAAAAGGTAAAGATTATGAATACGAATTAAAGCAAAACCTTTTACTTCTACCTTATACTTCTTAGTGCTACCTTTCACTTCAAAGTAAATGCTTCATTTTTATAAATACGGATTATTAAGTTCAAACTTGACGATTGTGTGATTAGCCAAGAACTCTACAGTTTATTATTATAAAACAGAGGTGTTGGTGGTTAGTTGAAAATCTGCATCTCCTAGCTATTTAGCTATGTTGAGTAACACTGCACATGCAAGTATAACATTTGGAATACTGGAATATTTTACTCTGCATCCATACTTCAGAATAGCAAACGTACCGCTGTAACCGCACACCCAAAATGAAAATTTAGTTTATAAAACAGCAGACACGTTCAAAGTGGGCTTGCAAACTAATGAAAAAATCTGATGTGGCCAACACATTAAATACTACAAATACATACCTACAAATTTATTGATGCTGGAAACTATATTACGTTCTTTTGCGTTCGTATATGACTATAACTACTGTTTTACTTACTATTTTCTTTTTAAAATGTTACTATTATTAATTTGAAATGATAGGTTTTTTTGACAGTGACATTTATCTGAACTATGTAACTAAGGAATTGTGTTTATTTGTGAAATATAGGCTCCAGAATTTACAAAATAGATTATTTATATATTTATCTATAAAAAATATAAAACAAGTATGAATGAATTCCTATAGAAAATTTAGTAATATTTAATTTTTATAATAATATATATCGCGAAAAAATACATTTAATGATATTTTTCGAAGAAGAACTATTTTGAACTTAAAGTGCCATTTCCACTTACCTGATTTACACAAAAATCTAATGGATTCAATAAAGTATGTACAAATACAAGGTTTCAAAATTTTCTGAATGATAGTATTTGAGGTAGAGACAAAATCCATAAAAAGTGAGATTCTTGAAAAAAAGTAGCATGTGGAACAGATACATTTTTTTATAAACAAATCCTTCAGTTTTTAAGCAAATGCTTCTTTTTATAAATACGAAAGAAGTAAAATCTTTTACTTTTAAGCAAAACCTCTCGCCTCGAAGCAAAACCTTTTCCTTCAGTTTTTTTATAAAATAAAGCAATTGCTTCACTTTTTGCAAGCAAAAGGCAATACTTCTTTTTATAAATACCTACTAATGTCGTTCGCTTTCAATTTTAAACTTTCACGCTTTAATCCCTCAAAAAGCAGGTAACTAAAATCAAATTTAACTTTATAAGCGTTTTTTGGCAAATATTATGTAGGATGGAGGTGAAGACCCATACCCTCCTCTTTTCATGTATGCGGGGTTTTGTGAGAAAACACATCCTATCAAATAAAATAAATGTACAAGTTAGGAAAGTTTTTTTAAAAAATATTTATTAAAATAATTATGTTATGATACATAAAATTTTATAGACAATAATAATGTATAATGCTGAAGATGGAGGTCTTTGGACCTCCGAAACGTCCAAATAAATGTTAAAACCAAGAGAATTGTGAACATGGATTATCCCTCTTCTCGACACCTTGATTAGGCGAATAAAGTTCATCATTTAGTTATTTTAATAACAGCAGAATTTAAAAATTAATTTGTTTTACAGTGACTAATAGCAAACAAATTATGATATATCAAAATGTTTCAAAGGTATCCTACAAATAATAGTATAAAGTTAATAGATAATGCTGATGACAGACAATTGTTAATTTGGTGCAGGAGATTATTATTAAAATTTGAAGTAGCAAATAACCATATATGATTTAACAGCCTGTGATAATGTAGTTTAGGAAAATATTACATTTAGTATTTCTAGCCATGAAAATAAACAACACTTCACTTGTCATCGTTTGTGTAAATAAGGAATTTCAATTTCTTGTTTAATAATAAAATAATGTTAATCTAGTAAAAGGTCTTATATTCATTACAAATTATTAAACAAGATATTTTTCTCGAAAAACATGGAAAAATTCTTTAGACCGGAGAAACTGGACTTTGAGCCAACATCAAGTTATAAAACAGAAAAGTGTAATATATGCTAGAGCTAGACATCAATTAGCTACCAGACAACAACCAAATGAATCTATTGATCAGTATTTGCACGCTCTGAAACTACTTTCAAAAGAATGTGGATTCACTTCGGTGACTGCTGCTCAATACGAAAGCGACTATATAAGAGACTCTTTTATCTCCGGGTTGTACTCGCCGACTATAAGGCAAAGTCTTTTGGAAAATTTCACTCTTAGTATGGATGAGGCCTACGACCAAGCTCGCAGTATGGAATTAGCATAAATTCATTCATCAAAATTTCATTTGACTCCACTGGTGGAAGTAGCTGCTATTATTTCTCAATTCAAACAGAAAGACTGCTACTTCTGTGGAAAAGCATATCACTTCAGCCAAAATTGTCCTGCTGCTAACTCTATATGTGGTAAATGTGACAAGAGAGGGCACTATGCTATTGTCTGCAAAAGTAAAATAACAAACGAAAATTCGTCTGCTGCATCATCTGAAATCATTGATAAGGAAGACATGGGTACCATAGAGGTTTCTTGCGCTATTCTCGCCGCTTCTACACTCAACGATTCTGCGTACATTCATATTAAACTTAATGACAAGCCTGTCAAAGCGCTTATAGATACCGGAAGTTCGACAAGCTTCATTCATTGTCGTGTGGTTGAGCGCTGTAAGTAAGCTATCCCTAATAACCAAGGTGTGACCATGGCTGCAACTAATTTCACGTCCACATTTGATGGGAGCTGTTTAGCTACTATAGAAGTTCCAGGACATAAATATGAAAACGTAAAACTTTTAATTTTAAAAAATCTGTGTACCGATGTCATTCTAGGTCGCGACATTTTGAAAGAACATTCGTTGCTTGAAATGAATTTCGGTGGATCGAGAGCTCTATTCAAGGTCTATGCCATCAAAATCGTCAAAGTAGAACTTGTAAAACTATTCACAAACCTTTCTTCTGATTGTAAGCCTACCGCTATAAAATCCCGTAAACATACTCCTGAAAACTTAAAATTCATCGAAGAAGAAGTAATCAAACTCTTAAATGATGGGATAATTGAAGTAAACACGTCTCGTTGGAGGGCTCAGGTACTAGTTATTTCTAATTTAAATCATAGAAAACGAATGGTCATTGACAACTCGCAAACTATAAGTAGATACACTTATCTTGATGCTTTTCCTCTACCTGGTATAGACGATGTTATTGGGAAAGTCGCTAAACACAAGCTATTTAGCAAAATTTATTTGAAATGCGCTTACCAGTAGAGTCCGATAGCTACCGAAGAGAAACCTTACACCGCTTTCGAAGCCTGTGGTAATTTATACCAATTCACTCGTATTCTCCATTTGGTGTCACTAAAGGTGTTGCAGCTTTCCAACGACTGATCCATTCACTAATCAAGAACGAAAATCTTACTGGTACTTATGCGTATCTGGACGATATTACTGTGTGTGGTGATAACCAAAAGGACCATGATAATAAATTAGATAAATTTATGAAGATTGCTTAAAAATATAATTTGACAATAAATGAAGAGAAAAGTTCATTCATTTTAACCGAAATAAATATTCTTGGGTATAATATTGCTAATGGCATTATAAAACCAGATCCCGACCGATTAAAACCACTTATAGAAATGCCAGCTCCTAATGATTCTCCTTTTCTTCGACGAGCGCTTGGTCTATTTTCACATTATTCAAAATGGATTGCTAACTTTTCACAAAAGATAAGACCCCTAATTGACACTAAAACTTTTCCCATTTCTCAAGAAGCTAGAGACTGTTTTCGAAAACTCAAGGATGATATAGCCAAATCAGCTTTAATTACTATTGATGAATCCCTTCCGTTATCCGTCGAGACAGATGCATCAGGTTATGCTATCGCTGCTTCGCTATTCCAAGAAGGTAAACCGGTAGCCTTTTTCTCCAGAACTTTAAATGATAGTGAACGACGGCACTCTGCCATAGAAAAGGAAGCGTATGCTATTATGGAATCATTGAAGAAATGAAGACACTTCTTGCTACCGAAACCTTTTCGATTGATAACTGATCAGAAATCCGTTTCCTTTATGTTAAATCAAAACCAACAGCATAGCAAAATTAAAAACGAAAAGATTCAAAGATGGCGATTAGAACTCTTGAACTATCGATTTTATATTATCTATAGACCGGGAAAGGAAAATATAGTTTCAGATACACTCTCTAGAAATATATGTTCAGCTTCCTTGAATATTAAACCTACCTTAAAGGAGTTACATGAATCCTTGTGTCATCCAGGAAAAACGAGACTTGCTCATTGGATCCGTAGTAAAAACATTGCATTGTATGTGCCGAGATTAAACCTGGCTTTATAAAAACTCATAGTACCTTAATAAAAGCTACCTCTACTTTTGAGAGAATATGGATAGATTTCAAAGGACGTCTTCCATCTGATACTCGAAATAAATATATTTTAACCGTAATAGACGAATATTCTCGTTTTCCCTTCGCATATCCTTGTTCTGATCTAACATCCTTAACTGTCATTAAACACTTGACTGACTTTATAAAGAAATTCCTACTTGAAAAGGGAATTGCGACAAGTCGAACCACCCCTTACAATCCACAAGGCAATGGACAAGTGGAAAGGGCTAATGGAACAATCTGGCAAACAATACGATTAGCTTTAAAAAGCAAAAATATGCCCATCACTCAATGGGAAAGGGTAATTTGTCAAGCGCTGCATTCCATAAGATCTCTCTTATGCACCTCCATAAATAGCACTCCTCACGATCGAATGTTTATGCATCCTAGAAGATCGTCCAATGGACATTCTCTGCCATCATGGCTTTGTAAACCAGGAATTGTACTCTTGAAGAACAACTTACGTAAAAGTATGTATGAACCATTAGTTGAAGAAGTTGAGCTACTAGAAGCAAATCCTGATTATTCGTATACGTTTACAAAATGGAACGGAAACTACTATATCGTGTTGTAAAGCTATATCTTATGCGTACTAAGCCATGCCTTATGCGTATTAATTTTTGCGTATTATATTTTGTTACATTGTATTTTATTTAATTACTTATTTTGCTTCGCTAATTGCCGATTTTTGCATTATTAGAAACTCGTGGATGAATGCCATTATCCACATCCTGTTATTCTCGAATTTGATCACGTATCATATTGTCCCTGAAGAACTGCGTTAGGACAGGGATTGGTCTAAATTGACGTCACCTCATTTTAATATGTACTACTGAGACGGGTTTTGCCGTCAGAGTTAAAAGTTAACGGTTCGCGAGAGCATTGTCAAAAGGGGTAACATTCGGACTTCGAAGAGAACTCTCCGGGAGTTTCAGTCGCGTTTCAAATTCAATATTCGCGTAATTAAATATCGCGGATAACAGGATAAATCAAAAGGCACATTTCGTGTATTTGTATTCTTTATTTCGGCAAATAAAACATGTATTGAAAGATACCAAAGTGTTTTAAGTACGAAAAGATCCCATTCAAAAATAAATATTGTTAAACTGCTGCGCAAGCCAACCACGCAACATAAAAACTGGTGCCAGGTGTTAAGGGTTTTAAAAGAAAATTCACAAATAAATCACGAAAACACTGAAACTGCCGAAAAAGAAGTCCGACAAGCCCAGTACGAGTTCCAGTATCTAGTACGAGTTCCAGTATCCAGTACGAGTTCCAGTTCCAGTACCAGTTCCAGTATCTAGTACGAGTTCCAGTATCCAGTACGAGTTCCAGTTCCAGTACGAGTTCCAGTATCTAGCACGAGTTCGAGTTCCGGTTCTTGTCCACCACATCACATCATTCATCAAGTGTGTGTGAAAAGTGTTCAGCGCAACGAATATTTAAATCGTGAGTACCTTTTTGTTTATTCACATATTTCCCCTGATTGAAAAAAAAAAAAAATATATAAAATTTTAATTATAAATAATGCCTGACGGAAATCAAGGCGCCGGTGGTGCAGCCGCCATAGCTGGTGCAGCAGCAGCCGCACCTTTGTCATTTTTTTCAATAGAAAATGCATTAAGAATAATACTAGAATTTAACGGCGAGAGAGATCATTTACATAAATTTCTTTCATGTGTCGATGTCGATATTATGAACAATGATATAACGGATGTTAATAAAAAATTACAACTTCTTAGTATCGTGAAAACAAAACTTTCTGACCCTGCCTATAACTTAGTCAAATATCACGCGTTTGAGGACTGGGGAATCCCTTAAACAAACTCTTTTAAATCAATACTTAGAAAGACGTACAATACCACAGCTTCAATCAGAATTAATGAACTGTAGACAATTACCAAATGAAGATGTGCGTACTTTTGCAAGTAGAGTTGAGAGATGTAGTGTTGACCTAAGCGAAGCTTGCGTTGCTAGCGAAGGTATAGAAAGCGTAAATATTATTCAAAGTATTAATAGTAAATTAGCTTTACGCGCATTTACAGAAGGGTTGCCCGACTCATTCAAAATTATTGTAAAAGCAAGTCGATTCGACAACTTTTATGCCGCTGTAGACGCTGCAGTAGAGGAAGAAAAAATTTATAAAGACAAACGATCACGGCAATTTCAAAATCAAAGAGCGAATTATCCTAATAAAATAATAAAATGCAATCGTTGTCAAAAATTTGGACACACATCCGATAAATGTCAAACTAATATGTTCCGTGGTTCTTATAATTTACCAACGTTCCCGAAACGTGAACCTAATGTAAACAAAATTGACGTTGTATGCAATTATTGTAAAAAACCAGACCACGTTATTGCTAATTGTAGAAAACGCATGTATAATAATAGATATAACAATAATCAAAATTCTCAAAATCAAAATCCTGGACCTTCATATAATAGATTTAATTCAAATAACTATAGTTCGAATAATAATAATTCTACGCATGTTACTAATTCACGAATCACGAGCGTCGGGAAACGGTCAAGGACCAGTTCGCCGAGACGACGCGAATACCCAGGTCCGTATCAGCCAAATGTAAGTCGTCATAATATTCCTAATAAAGTTTTCAATGTCAATTTTAATACTCAGGAACATGACTCTATTAATGTAAATATAATTAATTGTTTAAATGAATATGTTGATCTACTAGTTGACACAGGATCTGACATTTCTTTATTAAAGAAAAGTTCCATGAAAGGCGATACTTTAATTTATTTAAATCGTACTATAAAATTAAAGGTATTACTAACGAATACATACAAACTCTACGTATTTGTTATTGCGAAATCAAGATAAATAATGAAATAATTATCCAGCATCCTTTCCATATTGTTCCTGACAATTTTCCAATGCCTTATGATGGCATTATTGGTAAAGATTTTTTTTCAAAGTATAAAGTAAATCTAGATTATGAGTCTAAAATATTAAGCTTTATTATTTCCAATCAGTTGGTATCATGGAATTTAACTTCCTGTAATCCGAGGATTAGCAGTACAAACGATATTGTCATACCACCGCGTTGTGAAATTATTACAAAAATCACTGTAAATAATGTTAAAGAAGAAAGCATTTGTTTTTCAAAAGAAATTCAAGAAGGTGTATACGTAAGCAACTGCCTGATAAAACCTGTAAACAATGCTTGTTTTGTCACTATTGTAAATTCAAGCGAGAATGAAGTAACTTTAAAAGATATCGAATTAAATATCGAGAGTTTAAATAATTATAATGTTATCCGTATCTGTAATGATTCTGAAGTTAACCGTTTAACTAAATTACGAGAAAAAATCAGATGTAATCATATGAACTCTTTAGAACGTGACTCTATCATAAACATTTGTGAAGAATACAACGACTTGTTTTATTTAGAAGGAGACAAACTGACCCAGAGGCGTAACTAGCAATTAAGTCGCCTATGGCCAGCCACCAAAAATGCGCCTTTTATAAGTACACGCGTGTAAAATAATAAGATCTAGATATAATAGTATTAAAGCATGGTAAAAAAAACTTACATTTATTAAACATATAAGCATATTCGCATGATACAATATGTAACTTGTATATTAAAGAATTAATTAATACGCCATCAGTGAGTGCCCATGAGGTACAAATAATATGTCATCATCTTTACCGATATCTGTGATAAAGCAGATTAGCACACCCAGAAATGGCTAATATGCCGTGATGCTATATTATTATTATTATTATTATTTATTAATTAATTAACTTAGACCACTAAAGGCCGGTTTTTCAAACTCTGGTTAAAATCTTAATTTTTAGGTTAACTTAACCGGCAGTTTAACCAGAGATGAAAATATCGGGCCTTAATTAGGTAAACAATATTGCATCGTTTTGTTGATAGCAATGCTAAATCATTTGACAATTAATTTTGTTTCAGTTTTGTTTATTTAACTCTTAGTTAAAATCATATGTTTTCTCCCTTACTTACTTCAGACTCGATCTTAAGCTCTGTCTCATGCTAACTTCACACTGTATTGTATAACGCAGTACGCATGCGTCAGTTTGAATAGTTGTCACATTTTTTTCTAGCGGTAAATACAAAATGACAACAAATTCGACGCAACCCACAAACCCAATACAGTGCGCATGCGCTAGTTTGAAAAGCTGTCACATTTCGTAATTACCGCCAAAAATGTGACAGCTATTCAAACTGACGCATGCGTATTGCGTTATAAAATACAGTCTGAAGTTGGCATGGGACATAGCTCATGCGGGGAACTATGTTGAGTACAGTCGATATAAAAAATAACGGAAATAAATATTTACTTACCTTTCAACATGATTTAACCAAATATTCCGAAGCAATGCCCATTTCAAATCAAGAGTCAATTACAATAGCAGAAAATTTTGTCAAAAACATAATTTGTCGACACGGTATACCAGAGTCAGTACTTACAGATCAAGGAGCCAATTTTCTTAGTCATTTATTTAAAGATACGTGCAAGTTATTAAAGATTACTAAATTGCAAACAACAGCGTTTCACCCACAGTCCATAGGTAGTCTCGAAAGAAGTCACCGAACTCTAGCGGAATATTTACGTCAATATGTAAACAAAGATCAAAATGATTGGGATGATTGGATCCCATATGCAATGTTCTGTTATAATACAACACCGCATAATTCTACAAATTTCACTCCCTTCGAACTTCTTTACGGATTTAAAGCAAATATACCTTCAGCAAAAAGTAAAGAATTTTATGATAAAAATTTAAAACCTTTAAGGCTTAACGTTGGTGATAAAGTCCTTTTAAAAAATGAAGCAGTTCCGAAAAACAAATAAAAAAAAATTACTTCCTATATGGTCAGGCCCATATAATGTCATCGAAATAAATTCTGAGGTAAATACAACTATAGCTGTAGATGGAAAAAGAAAGAAAGTTCACAACAATCGATTAAAGCTATTCGTAGAATAAATAATGATCTCTACTCAAAGTTTAAGATTCATTTGTTCGTATTAAAAAGTCAATTCAGTTTCAATATTTAAAGTCGTATGTTTATTTCCAGATGAATAGCATGTTGAAGTCCCTGAAGTCATTCCCATTTTTACTAATTTTGTTCCAAATCGTCGTCAGTCAATTGTTAAACATTACTCAAATAAAATATAGCCCAGGCATTTACTTTGAAAATATTGCCAAATTTCAAGTTTATAATGATGAATGGAAATTTATCACGTATGTAAATCAGGACAATTATGTGAATGAATATAAAAGTGTCAGAATATATATCGAACAAACAAGATCGATATGTGATCGTATACTTACAATATTACCCGAAAATCAATGTATTTATTTTGTTAAGACCTTAAATAGTACTATGAAAAATCTAGACGCTAAAAACTTGCTCATTAATAATTTATTAGGAGTAAATCCTCGAACAAAGCGAGCACTAATGAATGTAATTGGTAAAATTTCCAAAACTCTCTTTGGAACTTTAGACGAAGATGATGCTGAATATTATAATAAACAAATTGAAATTTTAAATAAAGATGAAAAACATATCTATACCTTAATGAAAGAGCAAACGTATATATTTCATAGCACCATTAAAGTCCTAAATAGCACTACAAATGATGTTTATAAGAACATGAACGAATTTCAAGCAAAATTTAGAGATGCCGCTTCCTTTATAAATAATATGGTTAGAGTTACTAATAAAACAAATTATGTTAATGAACTCATTTCAAAACAAGATGAGTTATTTGCAATGACTACTTTATTAATTGATAATTTTCAATTGAATCAAATTAATTTATTAAATGTAATTACAGATTCACAACAAGGGATCTTAAATCCACTTGTAATAAATCCTCTAACTTTGCTAGAACAAATGTCGAAAGTACAAACATACCTACCTCATGAATTGTCATTCCCTGTAACTCTTAATATTGAGAATGCTCATATATTATATAGGCTAATTAAGCCTCATGTATATTACTATAATAATCATTTAACCTTTGTTTTAACAATATCCTTAGTATTTAATCGAGTGTATAATCTAGTTAAGATGACGAGTCTCCCTATATCAATCTCAGAAGATTATTTTGTTTTTATCTTACCTGAACATCCATATTTAGTAATCGATAATGGAAAACAACATTATTTTCTTACTGACGAAAATTCCTTGAATAATTGTCACCTTATTAAATCTCAATTATGTTATATTTGCAAACAAAATCAACCAATTTACTAAGTTCATTTAGATGACAGTTGCGAATCAAAATTAATTCTTCCTGTAAATAATATTCCGGAATCATGTGACAAAAGGATAATGAAAAAATCTCATCCGATTTTCATTCAGTTAGCAAAACAAAATTCTTGGTTGTTTGTCATGCCAAAGGAAGACAGAATTACCATTGTTTGTAAAAATGAAAATACCAAAATGATTAAGTTAAGTAATACCGGAATTTTAACTATGAATGATAAATGTATTATCTATTCAGATTCGTTGGTTTTGAGACCACACAAAGTTTATTCTAGCAAAATAGATATTGATTTTATTCCTCCTTTATCAATAAAAAATGACATAAACATTGATCAAATTACCCAAATGAAATTACCAAAACTTTTGTTTAAACATAAAATAATCACAGCAACTGACAGTCATCAAGATTTAGGAAAAATAAGTTATAATTTGGATAAATTAGAATTGGAATTAAAGCAAAATAATGAGATCCGAGACTCTACACAAAATAATGTTTATTATTTTTATTGTTTTTACGCATTAGTTATAATTATTACTTTCATGTTTATCTTTCGAAAATATATATTAAAAAGGTTTATATTCAAACTATGTATAAGCTCTACAACATCCACTTCTAATGATACTAATTTAGATACTTTCAATGTTTCAAATGAAAATTCAATCGTTCAAACCGAACAACATGTTCCTAGCACATCTACAGGTGTAACTCATACCATACCTAGGTATAACTTCCATCCTTAGGGGGGAGGTGTTGTAAAGCTATATCTTATGCGTACTAAGCCATGCCTTATACGTATTAATTTTTGCGTATTATATTTTGTTACATTGTATTTTATTTAATTACTTATTTTGCTTCGCTGATTGCCGATTTTTGCATTATTAGAAACTCTTGGATGAATGCCATCATCCACATCCTGTTATTCTCGAATTTGATCACGTATCATATTGTCCCTGAAGAACTGCGTATCAGCACCTTTAAGACTCAGGGATTGGTCTAAATTGACGTCACCTCATTTTAATATATACTACTGAGACGAGTTTTGCCGTCAGAGTTAAAAGTTAACGGTTCGCGAGAGCATTGTCAAAAGGGGTAACATTCGGACTTCAAAGAGAACTCTCCGGGAGTTTCAGTCGCGTTTCAAATTCAATATTCGCGTAATTAAATATCGCGGATAACAGGATAAATCAAAAGGCACATTTCGTGTATTTGTATTCTTTATTTCGGCAAATAAAACATGTATTGAATGATACCAAAGTGTTTTAAGTACGAAAAGATCCCATTCAAAAATAAATATTGTCAGGGCCGGCTCGTGCGACTGTGCAACACGTGCATAGCACGGGGGTGCAAGGCCGATGGGGGTGCAAGCAAAACCCTATTAAAGTGCTATCCTAACTCAGTTTTATATTTTTAGAGCTGATTTTACTAATTTTAGTATAAAATAAAAATAAAATGACTTTTCTAATATAAATTTTTGTTATTTCGTGTATTTCGCGCTTAAATTTGTAATACGCATCACAGAACGCAGGCGCTAGCGGCCGGCCAGGAAAAGAGAGTTAATTCAAGATGCTTCGTAACCTGTCGTATCCTAACCCAACTGATATTTCTTTTTTAAATTTTTTTTTTATGTTATAGAATATGTTTTATTTCTGCGATAATATACAGGGTGATTGATTTTTCATTGTCCAGCTTATATCTTCTGAAATATTAAAGATACAAGAAAAAGTTATAAAGAAAAGTTATTTGATATAATCTAGTCTATAATTTAGCATAAACAATTTTTTTCCAAGGCCTACCAATTTTCCAGAAAAATATTTAACTTTGATTTTTTAAATGGAATACCCTGTATATTTTTACGGAATAAAATTCTAAATAAATTTCTCTTTACAATGATGTAAGGGTTTACTTTTAAATTATGTCTAATAAAGCAAATACAAATACGATAAAAGTAGGCTGTGATATTCTTTTGTTTATACCAGTAACATCTGCCACAGATTTAATAACACTGATTTACTGATTGCAATAGTGAGAAAGGTGTTAAGATTCTTATTTAACTAAGAAAAATGAACGTCGGTTATAGTAATAGCGAAAAAGTTTATATGCTTTGCTGTTTCCACAGATCAAATAATAATAAACGTCGGGCTGCTATCCTGTATCAAAATTTATAATAATATTATGTTGTATTAAATTTTGCGTACTTGATTTTTAAATAAAAGTATTAATAATTTTGTAAATCATCAATGCTAGTAATTCTATTACTTCCTTTATTAGACATAATTTTATTCAAAGGAAACCCCCTACGTAGCCAATGTTCATGTGGACAGAAGTTACAGGTATAAACAATAGAATATCATAGCCTACTTTTAAGATATTTCTATTTGCTTTATAGGAAATAATTTAAAGGTAAATCCTTACTTGTTAAACATCATTGTAAAGAAAAATTTATTAAGAATCTTATTCTGTCAAAATATACAGGTGTTCCATTTAAAAAATTAAAGTTAAATATTTTTCCAAAGAAATGGTAGGCCTTGGAAAAAAATGTTTATGCTAAATTATAGATCAGCTTGTATTAAACAACTTTTGTATTTAACTTTTTTTTGTATCTTTAATATTTCAGAAGATATAAGCTGGATAATGAAAAATCAACCAGCCTATATAAGTATAACAATAATTATTCTTCTTTTCTTGAAATTTATTTGTGTATATAAAACGTCTCAAACAATTTCATTTTTTGGGTTTTTAAAGAAGGGGGGAGGGGTACATAATAAAATTTTGCACAGGGGTGCTAAAATACCACGAGCCGGCCCTGAATATTGTTAAACTGTTGCGCAAGCCAACCACGCAACAATCGAATCGTCACTTAGCTCCCCGGGGAGATACTGAAGCTACCAATGAAGAATCAGGAAATGATATTGAAGAGTCCGGATATGAAATGACACCTACCACCTACGACACCTACGACGCTTAACAAACAAACTAACATTTCCTCTTTTGAATCGGCACTTCCACCCTCGCAAATTACTGAAAGTCCTACAAAGACTGTAGTTCAAACTCCACAATCTCTACTCCATTGTTCGCCTCCACCTGCGCAGATGACTTCTACTGGAAGTCCTACAAAGACTACTGTACAAACTCCTCTCCGTCTTTCAAAAAGACTGCCTAAACTGCCTGTACACCTTCAAGATTATCACATGGGGTGAATGTGATAATGTAGTTTAGGAAAATATTACATTTAGTACCTCTAGCCATGAAAATAAACAAAACTTTACTTGTCATCGTTTGTGTAAATAAGAAATGTTAATTTCTTGTTTAATAATAAAATAATATTAATCTAGTAAAAGGTCTTATATTCATTACACAGCCAATGTTTAAAATATAATATAACACCTAATTACGTAAAAAATAATTTCAAATACAAGAAAAATTTAAATAATTTTAACAATATTATAACATGGGCAAGAAGAAAATTTATAATAACTGAGCTAAGAAGATGGTATAATGTTCGTTATAATATAAATTTACATAAAAAATTAATACATTCAAGATTGTCAAATATTCTATACCATATTGTTTTTGATATAATGGATAGCAAATTTAGAGAAGAAACTTTCCAAATTAGCTGTGCTCTTCGTGAAAAACAAATTTCAAAATTTAAAAAGTTATTTGATGATCAGATGAAAGAAGATACTGTTTCGGAGTTTCGACATAATTCAGATACAAAACCCTACCCAAGATTAAAAAATTTGTGAGAATGACATCAAAATTTTAGAATTAGGTTTATCTTTCTGTCCAGAATTACCAACAAGTAAGAAAAATATATTAAATTTAGCTATTGATACTGATTTATCAATTCCATAGAATAAATCTAATTTGAAAGAAATTTGCGCAAATGTCATTGGCAAATATACTCAAAATTCTAGTTCTGATTCTACAGTTTTTTCAAATAAATCAAATATAATAAAATTGAAAAGAAAAATTTCAGATACTAATTTAATAATAACCAAAGCAGATAAAGGTAATACAATAACCATTTTAGATATGCAAAATTATATACTAAAAGTAAATAATTTTATTAATGATAGTAATATAATAAAACTAAAACAGGATCCTACTCACAAATATCAAAATGTATTTAAAAAATCACTAAAAAATTGTACATACTTATCAAATACATACAATATTTTAAATTATGTTAACATGAATCATTCTGCTCCAATTTTATATGGATTAACAAAATTACATAAAGATAATGTACCCATTAGAGCAGTCGTTTCTTATATTAATGCCCCAACATACAAAATTTGTAAATTTCTTAGTTCTACCTTCTCAAATATAAATTTTAACTCAAAATTTTCAATTAGAAATATTTAGTTAATAAAATTAAAAATACGGTAATTCCAAATAATTCAATTTTAGTATCATTTGATGTTATAAATTTATTCACTTCAATACCTATAGCTAAATTAAAAGTTATTATCAATAATCATTTAGAAAAAGAAATTGATAACTTTCAAATTAGAAATGAATTAAAATGTTTAATTAATATATGTTTAGACCAAAATTATTTCAGATTTAATAATGAATTTTACAAATAAAATGATGGGTTGCCAATAGGTAGTCCTTTATCACCATTAGGAACCATTTATACTTGCACAGAATGGAATAGAATAGAATGGAATAGAATAGGATATAACCAAATTTTATTTCTTATTCTATTCCATTCCATTCTATTCCATTCGGCGTGCTTCGATAATATTCGTGAGACTTGTGACTTCGTTGCTTTTGGCCCATCCAGTAACGTAAAAACTGTCTGTAGACAACATTTAATTTGCAGAAATACCATATTTTACTGCAAAAACAAGCAATGACATTATTCAAATCACCAATAAATATAGTTAATTTAGTGCAAAAGTGACACAAAAGTGACGTCATTCTGTTCCAAGTTTTCTATTCTATGCAATCTATAAATGGTCTTAAAAATTTCTATTCCTATTCTATTCCATTCCTTATTCTATTCTATTCCATTCTATTCTGTGCAATCTATAAATCAGGCTTTATTAGCAGAAATATTCATGAATAATTTTGAAATAAATCTATTTGATATGAAAAACAATCTAATTTCTAAAATTTCTTTTTGGCATAGATATGTTGATAATATTGTATGTCTTTGGTTGGGTAATACTGATGAGTTAGATGATTTTTCAAAATTAATAAACTCTATTGATAATTCAATAAAGTTTACAATAGAAAAAGAATTAAATACCAGTTTAAATTTTTTAGATTTGAAAGTAACAAAATTTAACAGTAAATTTATTTTCGACATTTATAGAAAATTAACTTGCACTGATAAAACTATTTATTATAAATCAAAACATCTTCTAAATTATAAGTTGGCATCTTTCTATTGTTATATTACAAGGTTATTGAATATTCCTTTATCTAAAAAAAAATCTAATGAATGAAATTTTGGATTTAAACAATTCTCCATTATTAGATCCCAATATTTTTTCAAAATTTTAGTAAGATTATATTAATAATATTATATTAATAAATTTTCAATTTTGTTATGTTTATTAATTTGTAATTTGTTTTACGCTTTGTTATTTGTTTATATTTATATCATTTATTTTTGTGCCTGATGATGAGATAATATATCGAAATGTACATTGTACACTATTTTTAAATAAAATATTATTTTGAAACTAAGTATATATATTTAATAAATATCAAAATGTTTCAAATGTATCATACAAATAATAGTATAAAATTATTATTACAATACTTGTTTTTATCAAGTCAAATATTGTGAAAATTCTGTGTGGAATTATTTGAAGGTTATAAGTGACGCCTGTCAAATTTAAATGTAATGTGGACATTCAAAAACGAACTTTTAATTCTATCCTAATGGTGGAGGACTCCAGTGATAGGTGAAGCGACACATCGGTTGGAGTAATTTTTACGTCGCATTAATCAAGCAAAGTCTAACTTGCAAACAAGCGGACCCTGCATCATCGCGGGATTAACGCAAGGAAGAAGACTTGTTTTTATCAAGGCATACTATTTCATTGAAAAAGGTGTTGCCTACTTTGATTACGTTAGTTTTATTTTGACATTGATAATCGTCAACAAACGTCAACACCCTCGAGTATTCCCTGACACCCTCCCTCAATGAAATTCGTTTAACATTTTCCTGAACCTAGTATCGTACAAAAATAATTAAATACATTTTTATTTAAAGGCTTGATAAGTAAATCAGCTAGTTCTTCACTTTTTTAGACCTTTCTTTCTTCTGTTTCTTGCCTTTTTTCTTCTTCTTTGGCTCTTCACAGGAATAATATCTTTCTTGCGATTTTTCCGTCGATGTTCCTGCGGCTGAAGACTCGGCGTGTGCACTAACTCGTACTGTTGTTCCAGCCGATGTTCCTGCTTTTACTGAAGTTTCTTGGCGGCTTGTTCCTGCATTGCCAGCTGTTCCTTTGCTTCTCTAGCAGGATCAAAGCTTGAACTATCCACGAAGTATTCTGGAATGCCGAAGGCTTCGCGTACTTTGGCACTTTTTTCCTGCTGGGCTGAAAGCAGCCTGATGTGTGTCTCTGTCACAATTTTCCAAGTGTCATTTTCCTTCAAGGCATCTAACTTTGCTTGTATTGCCTTCTTCCATTTTTCGCTTTCATCACTTTCCATTGCTTCTCTATATGTTGCTGGTTCTGTTGCTTCGTCTACATCTTTGATATCTGTAAAACAAACTTGATATTCATTAATGCCAAATCTCTGGAGTTTTCTCAAAATTTCTCTATTTCTTAAATTTCTCTTCTCTTCAATATCAGATGTTTCTTTCTCTTCGGTATGTGATTCTTTCTCTTCTGAATTCTTATTCTTTTCTGTATCTTTTTCCTCGTCGTTTTTAGTTTTATGCACTCGCATTTCTGTTTGTCTAGGAAGAAATACATTTCGTGCACAACGTACATTATTTTCTTTTTTAAAATATATGAATATACATGAATATACACCTTTGTTCCAAACTCTTTAAATTCATTCTAATTAGTATTTTTCTTAAACCATAATTCATACGGTGTGCTTCCCTTTATTGAACTTGTTCCAGTTCAATTTATGACGTATACTGCTGCACTTGTTGCTTCAGCCCAAAGTTTCTTTTCTAATTTCGCGTCGCATAACATTGTCCTTGCTGCTTCAACTATCGTCCTCATCTCTCTCTCTCGATTTTTCCGTTTTGTTCTGGACAATACACTACTGTTTTTTCATGTCTTATTCCAAACCTTTCTAATAACTTTCGAATATCTGAATTTACAAATTCTAAATCGTTATCTGATCTCATGCATTGTATTTTGTTTCCTGTGGAATTCTTTGCTAATCTGAAGAAAATTTCTAGTTTTCCTTTTATTTCATATTTGTGCTTTAAGAAATAAACAAGACGGTAGTGTGAAAAACATCTTTTATCAACAAAAAAATACTTAGAGTCTCCGACTAACAATTGTTCCATGTGTCCGCAAAGATCAACATGAACGATTTCACAAGTTTTTCTTGAATTTGTTGTACTTGACGGAAACGGTAATCTGTGCTGTTTAGCTTCAATACCTACATGATTCGCAAACGAATTCTTCATCTACATATTTTGTCGTTCTTCTGTAGAATGGGGTCCTATACCTTAGTCATATTTTAACTATCTTAAATAAGAAGACGAAAATATACATAAATTAATGAGTATTAGTGAAAAAATTTTCTTTAAATATTGACTGGGTCACAAACTATAAGCGATTGAAGATGATTACTAATTGGGTATGACGCGTTATGTACTAAGAATTTGATTGGTCGCCTGATTTTAAAAAGGAGATTCGCGCGTATGTAGCGGTGACCTTTAAAAGAATATGAAATGTCATGTTGTTCCATAACCTAACAAAACATTTAACAAGTTTGTATTTGATGAATTTGTTTAATTGTAACATCTAGTAATAATAACAATAATAATATATTTATAATTAAATCAATTTGTAATATTAATTAAATTAATAATAATATTAGTTAAATTAATATTGAAACTTCAAAACAGGCCAACACTGGCGCCATCCGTCGTCATGCTTTGTGTAATAATATTGTCAAACTGTTTCAATGTTCTATAATAAAAAAAAGGTTATTATTTACGTTATTTATACTTAATAATAATTTCTTCTTGAATATAACGTATAAGTTTTTATATAAAAACATTTCAGCTATGCAAACATGAAAAAAATTGTTCCCTCTATAACTAACAGTTCGTCCCATTGTTTGTCGATCACTTGTTAGTACCTGCTACGTCACGCACAAATTCTTAAACTTTAAAAATTCATATCTCGCTTATTACGTAAAATTTTTAAGTCGCGTTTTCACTAAAATTCTTTTTTTATCCTGTTCTTACAGAAAAAAAAAAAATAAAAGAAAAATGGTATAGGATCCCATTTCCTTAACTTGTCTTATGTTCTGGTGTGCTAATTTTACATGCCAAATTTTCAAATTTTCTTTACAGGTTGATACATTTGCAGAATGTGAATATTCATCAGGTTTTTGACATCTGTCAATTTTGAAAATCATTTTATATAATTTTCCAACTCTTTTTGCTATTGCACAAATTTTATTACATCTATTTTTAATAATACGTTGTTCATTGTCTGAAAACATCTTGTAGCCTTTATCTAAAGCACTTGCTACCGGAAACAGGTTTAGTTTTAAATCTGGCACGAAAAGTACATCTTGTAGTTCACTCTTTAACCAGTTTTTGCCATCTTAAGCTTCTACTAACACTTTACCTATTCCGTAGGAGTTAATTAACGAACCGTCACCGATTTTAACAGATTTTGTTACTCAATTCTTTATATTTTGAAAACATATCCCTATTACAACACATATGTTCTGTTGAACCGCTATCCAAATACCAGTAGTTGTGGTTGTTATTTGTATTGCTTATGAATACTGAGCTTATGTATGCGTTGACGAGTTTCTGTATTTGTTATATCTGCAGTCATTTTTATAATGTCCCGTTTTTTTTTTAAATATAAAACAAGTTTTCTTATTGTTTTGCTTTTTTAATTTAAAACAGTTTTATTTCTTGTGACCAATTTTACCACAACTGTAACATTTTAAAACTTTTGTAGCTAATGCACATTCTTCTTTGGTTTCATTCGTTTCGCTTGACTTTATTCTCTCTTCTTCAATTAAAAGTCTACTGATTAGTTCATTTAACTTTTGATCTCTAACAGGTACACTTTCCCACGCCGAAACAAAGTATTTGAATGGTTCAGGTAGAGATATTAGTATTTTGGTGATCAACATTTGTTCTGATATTTTTTCTCCTAACTGTTTAAGTTGATCTACAAGCTTTTCTATTTTTGACATAAACTCAGAAATTCCTTCATTTTCGTATTTTAAACCAAAAAAATTCTGTTGATCAAATGCATGGTAACTTCAGACTTTTGCTCGTAGACTGTTAATAATTTTGACCAAATCTCTTCAGCTGTAGCACAGGATAAAATATGTAGTAGCGGTCCTTCCTCCATTCTGGTCACGATAATTTCGTGTGCCCTATTATCTTTTCTTAACCATTCATCTTCTTTAACATTTGGTCTTTTACACGCATTTTTACTTGCTTTGACTTCAGTATAACAGTAATCTGAAATTTCCACAAATTCCAATAACTTTCTCCTTTTAGCTTAATGGCTCCTTGTTCCATTTTTCTAAAAAAATAATTTTATACTTTCTGAAGTCACTTTACTTTTTATTGCCCTTATTCTTCTGTCCCACGTTCTGGGCCCATAACCTTTTGAAATTACGCAGTTTTATATCCGTTTATTTAAATCATATGATGTATATTTTACACGAAATTATACAGTTGAAATATTATTATTATTATTATTATTATTATTATTATTATTATTATTATTATTATAATACTTGTTTTTATCAAGGCATGCTATTTCATTGAAAAAGGTGTTGCCTACTTTGACTACACTAGTTTTATTTTGACATTGATAAACGTCAACAAACATCAACATTGTCTAATTATAATTACATATTATTTTATTAGGCAATATGTCTAATAATTTAGTATAATTTACAAATCTTCGTACATTTTCAAGTGCACATCCTTATACCATTTCACTATTTGCTATCTGATGGTTACTGAAATAAAGTTTTAAAGAATTACAAATATTCGAAATAATTCTTCCAAGTTTTTCAAGTAATGAATTTTAGATTATAGCTCTTTAATATGTAAGCAGAACATAAATTTTAATTTTTACAATTACTATTTTTTCATACATGAAAATATTTATTTTCATTTGCTTATAGTTTCAAGGCGATTTCAATTCAATTAACCAATTTTATTTTCATGAAATATTGTCATTGTTAAAACATTTTCAATGGTTGCCAAGGTAATGAGAAGCTACAGTAGCGCCAAATTATTCCCTACGAAAATACTTCGAACTACAGACGTATAAAAGGCCGGCTATTCATAGGCCTGGTACTAAATCAAACGCACGTGTATTTGGCGACGGTGCTGCCACCAACGGTCCTGTCAGTTGTCAATAGAATCGACCACTAAAATATCAGCCATCTATTTATTGACATTCTTTGTATTTTGAATTATAAATATCAAACAAGTATATTTTCAAATACACGGTGTTTCACACCCCAATTATTTTCTTAATTATTAGGAATAGAAGAAAATCATTCAAATAAAAGTTGCAGTAGATAAAGGGGGACATTCACTTATTGAACAAAAAAAAAAAAAAAAATTAAATCAGTGGTTCTCAAGTTACAAACCAAAGTTATATTTTTTTAAATTTTCTAAGAATGTCCGGTGGCAGTGAATAACATGAATCCCTAATACGCTGTTTAAGGTTTTCTTTTGTGGTTATGGGCTGAGAATATACTTTATCTGTTAAATAACCCCACAAAAAGAAGTCCATCGGTGTCAAGTCAAGAGAACGTGCTGGCCACTTGTATGGACCATTGTTACCAATCCAACGGTAATCAAACATAAAGTCTAGTCTTCTACTAACTAGCACAGTATTGTGAGCTGGAGCACCGTCATGTTGAAACCACATAGTACTCCTTTCTTGCAGATGTAAATCTTCTAAACATTCTGTTATTTCATTCTCCAAAAAGTTTAAATATCTATCACTAGTTAAATTTTCATCATAAAAATGAGGCCCAAAAATTCTATTTCCCATCTCACCTAACCACACGTTACAACTCCATTTATGCTGATGATTTCTATTTCTAAAAGAATATGAATTTTCAGCTAACCATAAATGTTCGTTGTTCCTATTAATTAACCCATTATTTTTAAATTTCGATTCGTCTGTCCATAATATTTTATTTAGGAAATTATTATCATCTTGAGATTGAACTATAAACCATTCACAAAATTCAATTCTTCGTACATTATCATTATCATACAACTTTTGAACTAATTTGTATGAATATGGTTTTAATTTATATTTCTTTAAAATTCTCCACACTGACATATTTGTTATGTAATGATAAGACGCTATTTCTCTAGTTGATGCAGTTGCACTAGGATTTTATGAAATAAATGCTAAAACAGCAATTTCTATTTCGTCCCTATTTCTCACTGGATGCGGCATTACCTTTTTTTTAGAAAATGCACCATGTACTTTCAAATTTCTTTGCCATCGATAATTCATTTTTCTAGACACGGGTGGTTTGTTCGGATATCTCTCACCAAACACAATACAAGCTTCAACGGCATTTTTATGACACACTCCATAAATTAAAAGTAAATTAAAATAATCTTCATTAGTCAAATTTTCCATATTAACGTTTACTTTTCACCAAAAAGCACAACAATCACAATTACTTATTATAAATAATGATATTTTGACATAACAAAAGCAGTTTGGTATAAGTTAATTGTTTTGTTATTGATCATGGCCTACTGTTTTATATTATGTTAAATAAAATTTATTTAATTTTCAAATGAATTTTTCTCAATATTTTTGTTATGCAAGAACATAAAATATTTATATGGTTGAATTCAGAAAAAAATACTCTGTCGT
Source organism: Ophonus ardosiacus (assembly GCA_943142095.1). Lineage (NCBI taxonomy): Eukaryota > Metazoa > Arthropoda > Insecta > Coleoptera > Carabidae > Ophonus > Ophonus ardosiacus. The sequence goes on along the minus strand of OW964828.1, from coordinate 33,419,907 downwards.
ATGAGCCTAAAAAATGTATAATATCTCATTTAAAAAAAATATAACTTTGGTTTGTAACTTGAGAAGCACTGGTTTAAATTTTTTTACCTCCCGCTACCCTTGGTAAGGGAGGTATAGGAAACGTGCTAAAAATCAAATATCGAGATTTTAGTAAATGACCACGTTTTAAGGACCCTAGAATCCAATTTTAACATTTTCACGTTGATGTCTGTATGTGAAGGGATTTTGTCTTCGCTCTAACTCAAATACTATCATTCAGAAAATTCTGAAACCTTGTATTCCTATCCTATTCTAATATGAAAAGAAGCCATTTGATTTTGGTGTAAATCGGATAACCGGAAATGGCACTTTACCTGAAGCTCATAATGGTTTTTCTTCAAAAAATACCATTAAATGCCATTTTTTCGCATTTTATGTCTTATGAAATTAATATTTTTCTATATATTTTACAGATAAATTTAAAAATAATTTTTTACCTCCCGCTACCCTTGGTAAGGGAGGTAAAGGGATCGTGCTAAAAATCTCATATCGAGATTTTAGAAAATGACCACGTTTTAAGGTCCTAGAAACCTTGTATTTCTATCCTATTCTAATATGAAAAGAAGCCATTAGATTTTGCTGTAAATCGGATAACCGGAAATGGCACTTTACCTGAAGCTCATACTGGTTTTTCTTAAAAAAATACCATTAAATGCCATTTTTTCGAATTTTATGTCTTATGAAAATTAAAGATTATTGAATTTTCTACAGGAATACATTAATAGTTTTACTATATATTTTACAGATAAATTTAAAAATATTTTTTTTTATTAGTCGCGAAGCCTAAGATAAAAACTATTCCTTTGTTACACAGTTCATTTTTCAAATGAATGTAACTGACAGTAAATGCCACTGTCAGAAAACTTATCACTTCAAATTAATAATAGTGACATTTTAAAAAGAAGATAGTAAATAAAGTAATAATTTTCTGCAATGTAACAGTTTGCAGTAAATACGTAGGTAGGTATGTATTTAAATTAATAAAAATTAAATAGCGGGAGGTTTTGTGTTGGCCACATCAGATTTTTTTATTAGTCACGAAGCCTGAGATAAACACAATTCCTATTGTTACACAGTTCATATTTCAAATAAATGTAACTAACAGTAAATGTCACTGTCAAAAAACTAATCACATACAGCCCGATTCACAAAAAAGTTTAAGCTAATCCTCATTTTTGGATTAGCGAATTCTACTCTAATTTTGACAGTTTATATCTTAAAATTTAGTCTAACCTATTCCTAGTATCTACCTTTATTGATAATATCATGAAAATTAAATTTTAAATACCGCAATAGAATAGAATTCACTAATCCAAAAATGAGGATTAGCTTAAACTCTTTTGTGAATCAGGCTGTTCAAATTAATAAGTGACATTTAAAAAAAAAAAATAGTAAATAAAGCAATAGTTTTCTGCAATAGAATAGTTTGCAGCATTAGTAAATACGTAGGTATGTATTTAAATTAATAAAAATTAAATAGAGGGAGGTTCTATGTTGGCCAAATCAGATTTTTTTCTTCAATAAGTGAATATCCCACTTGATCTACTGCAACCTTTATTTGAATGATTTTCTTCTATTCCTAATAATAAAGAAAATAATCGGGGTGTCCCGTACCCGTGAAACCACCTGTATAATTTACTTAAAATAATAACATTAATAAAAAGTAAAGGTTTATAACTTTATAATATATTATTCACTATCATAAATACAATATAAATAGTACAAAAATGAATAAATGTTTAAAAATTAGTCTCTGTTGCTGATGTTTCGTACAGTGTAAATTTTTTTGATAAATTAATTATAGCATTTCTTGCATTACTGGAATACACAATCTAGAAAAAGAATATATTAAATTTATATTTAAGATATTCAAATTAAGAAATAACCTTTCCTTCCTCAAGAACTGTAACAGAATCGCACTGTCTTAAGCTGTTAACATCGTTAGCAAAAATTAGCATGGTAGATTGTGGAAATAATTGTTTTAAATGGGTACTTATAATGTAGTCAAAATTTGAGCCACTCACAAAATCTTCAATAATTATAATCTGTAACGAACACAATACATTAAAGATATATAAACAGGGCGTTATTTAAAAATCTGGCCATGGACGTTTAACATGGGAAATCAATATTTCCTCGCGCAAAAATTTCCAATTAATTTTGGACAAACATATTTCAAACAAAAGTTTTATATAATTAAATCGAATTAAAGGAAATTAGTAAAAAAAGATATGAATGTATATGCTGAATAATGAATATTAATAAAGAAATAAAATGGCATAATTGAAATACTTCGGAAATAAGGGGGTTTTTGTTATAGCGCTTCGACACGACTGAATTCAATATATAATATTGTGATTGGCGACCGAAAGACCGCCTATAAATGCATAACACATAGCGTGTTAAGAGGCGGGTCTTACTACCAATTGGAAGTTAAGAAATTCATAATTTCAAAGGGGGGCCTAACACCCTTTAGATTTCTGGTCGGTGCATTAAACTTAATAATTTAAATACACTTGTAATTATGAAGTACGTAGACGTATACAGTGTTATAATATTCATTTATTTTTTGCAAATATAATTTAAAAATAGCATATATTTGAAGAAGGTCCATGAATACGTGACGTCACGTCAATCTTTTCAAATTTCGGGGGACTATAACTCGCTTATTAATAGGATTTTTTTACCGGATATTCATCAATAGTTTTAGTTTTAGTGATACTTTCAGATGAAATTAAAAAAAAATATGCAATCCCCCAGTCTATGCCTGAATCACTAAATTTAATTTTGTAGTGGAATTAATATTAAGACTAGTATCGGGGAAATAATTAGAGTCAGTTAAGTTTGAAACCCAATCACTTTCATAAAAAAATTAAAAAATATAAAACGCCGTTTCATTTATAGACTATATTTCTGCTTAACTATACTTATTTTCATATTTTTAAATTAATTAATATAAAAATAATGAAAATATATACGAAAAATAAACCCCATTTTTCGGGCGAATTAAGAAATGCTCAATTTCATTGTTATCTAATATCAATACGTATTAATTTAAAAAAATATTATTTTGTAACCATAGGCTTTGGAATAATTTAAATGTTATATTTGTTTCGATTTGTTTATATTTTCTTTATAATAATTACAAAAATAAAAGTGTTAGCTCTTAGCTTCTATTAATAATTAAGAATTGAAATTTGGCATGTTGATTCAAAATGCGGTTTTATATAAAATGTTAATAAATTTTTATTTAAAAAGGATTAGTTTAATTTTATTAATTTTTTAATGTTTATGCGCATGAACGCAATGTGCGCTTTAACAATAAAATTATTCAAATTAAACTAATCAGTTAAAAATAAAAAAATATTCATAATTTATATTAAAATTTCATTTTGAATCAACATACAAAATTTCAATAGGCTATTCCACGATATTTCTTTAATTTTTTTTTTCATCTTGAACTACATAAGTGTGTAAGTCAATATGTGAAAGCTCGAGTTTAAAATTTTTCCAAATAAGCGAGATATTAAGTTTTGAATTTTAAATTTCATTTGTGACGTAGGTAATGTGGGTATACCAGAAGTAAACAAACAGTGGTTCACAGACTTACGAAAAAATGTTGAGCAAATTACAAAATAATGTATATTTGAATTGTAATATTATATTTTATTATTAGAGAAAGAAAATGTATTATTACAATTAATTTATTTTACTTTTTTTCTTATTTTACAAAAACATTTTGACATTCTCGAAGTTGGTAGCGCAAGTATCGTAAAGTTTTAGAGGTGGAACTGTAATAATTATTTTACATACAGGTACCAAACACTTTTTCTTTTCACCCCTACTTGTCATTTCACAAATATACTGTTCTTTAAAATAATCACAATAAAACTTATAACACCACTCTTACTCACGATTTCAAACAAATTTCAAAGGAATGCTGCAGATAGATCAACACGCGAAGACAAGAAAATCACCCGAACAGTATCCGAACATTTCCGACACACCCGAATAATTATATTCTAGCAAAGTGAGAGCGGAGCTCCATACAGTATGAATTCAAACTTAAATCCTATTTGCTTAAACACGCTTGGACATGTCCTACGTCATCAAAAGTAAAACTCCCCGTATTTTTTAGAGGGAGTAATTAAAAAATAAATAGTTGGTATTTTCCGTATTGTTTAACTGTTATCTTTCATATTTTTGATAAACGTTTACTCTTTCCGATTACGGTGAAATAGCCTATTGTAAGTTATTAATAGAAGCTAAGATCTAACACTTACTTTTTTAATTGTTATAAACAAAATGTAAACAAATCGAAAAAAATAACTTTTAAATTATTCACTGTTGGAGATCTGAATCTCGCGCTATTTGGTTGCTAGGTTCTAGGCAACGGCTGTACACGAGGCATAGCTACCTGCATAGAAAGGAATCAACTGTTTTAGTGTTTTAGTAGTCAATAAAATATATGTCAATATTATGTCAATGTATTTTGATCGTTTAATAAACTTATAGAATTTCTATTCAAGCTAGCAGAGTCTTTAATTACTCGATCCTCTGGTTCTCAAGATTCACAAAGTTCATGGTTACAAAATATTAAAATTTAATTTTTCCATTCATATTGGTATTAGACATTAATGAAGTTGAGCATTTCTTCAAACACGCTAAAAATGGGGGTCGTTTTCAAAAATATTTTCATATTAATTAAAAAAAAAAAATAGTATAATTACGTAGAAATGCATAGCCTATAAATGAAAGTATATTTCACCATTTTTTTTTTTTTTTTTTGAGCAAGTTAAGCTTCAAATTCAACTGGCGGCAAATTTGATATTTGCCCCGGGCGGTAAAAACCTACGCTACGCCACTGTTTGTACGTTTGGTAACCTGTAAAATCAAATTTCAAATTCTACAAATATTGCTAATTTATAGCGATAGCCATGGAATTGAAAAAAATTACATAATAAAAGTAATTCATATTGTTTGATTTAATAGAAATTTAATTTTATCTATAGGTTACAATATGTGACAAAAAATATAAAAATAGTTATTTAAATGTTAGATTTAAAAAATAACATCTGTGTAGTGATAAAGGTGTAGAATTGAATTATCTGTTTCTTTTATTCACCAATCTGAGGAGTACCAACTGAAGTCACATAAGAAGTGTATAATTTTTTTCCACAAATAACGAACCCGGTTATAACGAACTTTCGGATAAAATGAACCTTATTTCGAATATAGTATGTGAAAAGTTTTTGGTTATAGCGGACTTATAAAAAGAAAATTAAGGATTTTCCCGAATAAGTCATCCCAGATGCAATACTGAATCCGACCATTCATTCCGTTTACTTGATGTTGGGCCGTGTAACTACCCAGTAAATCAGTAATGGAACAAATGAACTTTTGACAGTAATATTATACATCTCACGATACGAATAAAATTGATTCTAATTGGTTAATTTAAATAAATTTACTATGGAGATAAATCTAATTCCGTTCTTTATAAAACAGGGGGCTCGATCGGGGTAAACCGTCTAACATTTGGTATTTTTTTGTTTTACTTCCATGGCTATCGCTATTTTTGTGATGATTTTCGGCATATTCATACCTAATTTCTGCCGATATAAAGCATTCAAAATTAATTGTGCTTATTGATTCAGATATTTATTTGAAGCTTTTTGTACCTAAAACTGTTAGGGAAGCAGAAAATTATAAAAAGCTGATTTTGCATTTTAAAATTTGGGTGTTCCGAGTCACCACCACTCTGTATGATTTTTTAAGTAAGAAGAATATTCTTACTACCATAATTATATATCACTTTTATTATGTAGTATGCATATACATTTTTATGTGTTCAATGAAATAAATACATACAGTTTATTCCAATAGATAATAATTTTGTAATTCACCACTAACGAACTTTGCTTACTACGAACCATTTTTGTCGGTCCCTTGAGATTCGTTATACATAAGTGAACATCTATAACTTTTATTTGAAACATGTTTGTCTAAAATGAATTTTGTACAAGGAAAAACTGATTTTTCATATTAAACGTCTATGGCCAAATTTTTAATTATAGTTGTATTCAAGAAAGAAGACTTCAAGATCATTTGTTCGAAGTAAGAATACACAGCACCTTATAAAACAGTAGCTAAGCAACACTTCGTATTAGAAAGACAAAGGTAATTTGACGTATGTCTATTTAATTTTGTGTGACATATATATGTAAGTGGCGACATTACTCTCTAACACACTAACAGCGGTAATATTAAACAAATTTCTATTTCCAGATTAAGTATTCCGAAAATATTCTGAGATTATCTTTTAACCCTATCATTTATGCAGAGTTTATTCTCAAGTGATACTTTACTCCATGCTTATTATTATATATTCGTGAGTTAAGTTCGTGATAAACTATTCCGGTGTTATAAGAAGACTATTCTGAATTTAACCTTTATTTATTATTACCGCTGCAAAAGTAGTAGTGACGTATGTCGTAGAGTTACAGAATTGTAATTATCTACTACACTGTCCTCTGTGTTAATAGCAGTATTCTATTTGCCACTTCGTAAAATCAGTTCACTTAAATCAGATCAGATAAATCATTTCACTAACCAGTAAATTCACCAACCGTTAATCAAGTCTTGATTCTCTGATCAACACTGATCTGTAAATCAAGTTCTGGTTTACCTTAGAGATCAACAGTTTTAACAAAGCAACAGTGTCAAATTTTGTTGATCAGAGAATCAAATTTGATTCAGGGATGGTGAATTCGGTTGTTAGTGTAAGATCAAATGATCAAATGAACCAGACCAAAAAGAGAACTATCTGGTTATTGCTGAGATTTTGCCCTATTAACGAGATTTTGCCCTATTAACATAATTTTGTTGTAATTCAAGCAAATAAGTAGTGTTACTTTCCGGATCGAATGATTGTAATTCATCCATTATGATTTCTGACACATAAACAAAAACCAAATCGCTTGTGATAAGTGATCTAATCCATCTGACCTACCTCGAGAGGTGGATTACTTCGTTGTGATCCGGATCAGAAAATCTAGTGGTGGGGGTAATCCAGTCAAATAGAACAGCAAATAAGTGATCATGATCAGATAGTGTAAGTTAGATCTGATCCAAATGGCAAATAGAATACGCCTAATATTTATCCAGTGACGACGTTTAAATCAAAATACTATTCGGTGATTTAGGTGAAGGTGAAGAAGATAAAACTTTGAGAAAAGCATTATTTAAAAAGTAGCAACTAATTTCAAATAAGTCACTATTATTTTTTTCAATTAAAATGTATCTATAAATATTACATATTGCACGTCAATGGGTATGAAAAGCTGTGAAGTTATGTACAAGTAATATTAAATCAGACAGCTTGTAAGTGACCTTGAGTAGACATCTTCGAGAAACCAACTATAATACCTTGTATACAGAATGGAGACTATAACATCACACCCGAACATAGCCTTTAACATGTTAACTCATACTTTCATAATTTCCTGCTTACCTTATTATATTACGTAAAAAAGCTTCAAATTATATACAGAGCGTAAAATTCTGCATCTGAATCAATAAGCAAAAGTTATTTTGCATTACCTGCATAGTAATGCCAGAAAATAGATATTATATTGAAAATTACCCCAAAAATAACGTTAGCCTTGGAATTGAAACAAATAAGTTAACACATATTTAACCTATTTAGGGCCGGTTTTATAAAAAAAATTAAACTTCACTTAAAATTTACTTCCACAGTAAATTTAATGAAGGGAAAAATGCAACGCGTTTTTTTGACAGCAATAATACAAATGTCATAAGAATAGAGAAACTGATTCGAATTTGTTCATTTCAATAAATTTACTTGACAACTAAATTTTAAGTTATAAGTTTTTTATAAAACCGGCCCTTATAGATGAGACAGACGACAAAAATTAATGATCATTAACGGTTAGATATAGTATGCGAACTTGTACTTGAGACTATTGACAGATGTCAAAATTTTGTCTATTAACAAACTACAAAATATTGAATGTAGTAAGCTAGTGCTACTTATTGTATTGTACTCATACAGTACAAAACAATAAGTAACACGTACTTACTACAGTCAATATTGTCTGGTTTGTTAATAGACGCAATTTTATCATCTGTCAATAGTCTCAAGTTCACGTGCGCATACTATATCTAACCGTTAATGATCATTAATTTGTGTCGTCTGTCTCGGGTATTAATGTCTTAGTTGTCAAATTAGGTTAACTTGTTTTTATTGATATTATTTGTAATATCTGTTCAAGAACAATTATCTATTATCAGAAATTATAATCCATTCACGATAGCGGGAGAATTTTTAATTCTGAGACAGTCATTCTATTGGTTCAACTCGAAAATAATAGAGTACCGACCATAGAAAGACTTGTCTCTGTTCGCAAATTAGTTAAATTCTCTCGCTATCGTGAATGGATTATACAAATAATAATAAAAATAAACCAACCTAGATTTACAGATAAATCGTTATAGCCTACGCGTCAGAGCGAGAAAAAAGGGGGCTTATACCGAATAAGCCCGAAAGTTTTGCAAATTGATGATTTTGGAAACGAAGATGTCCTGAAATAACAATTTCGTAACTTTGCCGCCACAGAGCTCAGATGGCGTCGAATCTTAAAGCTTTATAATTTATAATAATTAATTTATAATAATTAGAGAAGCAGGAAATTACGAAAGAATGATTTTACATGTTAAAGTCTCGGGAGTTCTAATCACTAACCTGTATGTATGAATATTTCAATACCGTGAGTATTTTTTAACGTGAAACCACAGAATAGACATTCATACAAAAGCGACAGTCAGAGAGAGAAACGAAAATTAGAGAGAGAAAGAGTATGCCAACAAATTTAAAGGTCTAATCGGATAAAATCGGATTGTTTCGGCATATCTTCGTATCTTACGATTCTTTGTTTTTTTCATTATCTCGACGAGAACATTTTCTGTTAGGGGTCAATAATAAAAGTATGTTGAGGAACACAAATTGATTGCTAATAAGAACAAACATATTACTTTTTCAACAAACGATAGGAAAAATCGTTATCATAAAGAAAATCATTATATTTCACATATTCTGGAGGATCTGTTGTCTCAGCTTGTCACGCCCATGTATTTTAGGGTTATAGCTAATTCAAACAAACCAAACACGTCTTCTCACTTTTGACATATGTCATTTTGTGAACCGTTTGTGAATTTTAGAAGTGGTGTTAGTTTCTAATAAAATGGAAAAAAACGAAGAAGGTAGAATCGGAAGGACTTGTTTGTTCATATAAAAACTGTATAAGTAGATTTAAAAAATGGAGAAAGTGAAATGTAAGTTTTTTTCGTTTCCGAAAGATCCATAAATGTAAGTAATGCAAAACGACTTCCATATCATGCAAAATGTAAATTCACTTAATAAATATAGGTGTAAAATGTGACTCAAGGCCTGAGGAAGAGAAGATTTGATGGAGAAGGATATTTCGGACATATTCATTGAATCTGAAGTTTGTATTTCAAAGATATATAAAATTCTGCATTGTATTGAATTTGTAAAATTCACATATTTGTTCAATAAAAACATAATTATGTGTTTATTTTATCTGATTTCTTCTTAATTCGTTAATAAAATTAAAATTTTAGTACTTTTGTGTTTACCATTTAAAACAATTTAAATTTCGCGCGTAAATTTGCCAACAAATTTAAAGTTCAAGGTGATATACATCAAATCGTAACAACAATGGCGCAAACAAGGAGTATCGCTTTTGTACAAATGTCTATTCTGTGGTGAAACATTGGGTTTATCATATCCATGGTTACCACTTGGTATTTGATTGACAGCAATGTATTTTCCCGTTCCATTTAAAATGAAACATAGGGAACGAATCTGACAGAAGTATTATATTTAAATATTGAAAGAAATTTAGCGGAGTCAGAAAACCACTCGAGAGAACTAAACATATTTCGGGCACACACAGTATTTTTTCTACATCTAAATTTAATTTTTAGAAGACAGGTATAATTATTTAAACAAAATTAACATCTAATGATATCTTGTCAATATGACAGACAACCGTTGAATTTTCCTATAAGTTATGATTTGACATTTGATTGACAGCAATGTTTTGACTGTCTCATTTAAAATAACACATGGGGAATGAATTTGACAGAAGTATTATATTTAAATATTGTAAGAAATTTAGCCGAGTCAGAAAACCACTCGAGCACTAGGTGCACACAAAATTTTTTCTACAACTAATTTTAATTTAGAATGCAGGTATAATTATTTAAACAAAATTAACTTCTATTGACGTCTTATCAAATGTCAAATTCGTTCCCTATGTTTCATTTTAAATGGAACGGGCAAATACATTGCTGTCAATCAAATGTCAAGTCGTAACCATGGATATGACAAACCCAATGTTTCACGTTAAAAAATACTCACGGTATTTAACTGATTAATGAATAATAGTTATTTATGGTACAATTAAAAAAGGGTATTTTTTTGAGGCTATACACATTTCGTGTGCTGATTTTCAATAAAAAATAATTTTCCCAAAATTCGGAATTTTTTCAAAATTCGGATTTTTTGGTATTATTTATTTAATTCTTGAAGTATTTCTACATTTTTAATGCCACTGGCCAACTTGAAAATTTTGTTAAAAATAATTACGAATTAATTTATTATTCAACATCAATTACGTAATTAGATAATTAATTTGTATATACCCTCAAAAAATATCCTTTTATATGAACACCTGGTAACTTTTTTATCATTGTAAACCAGCTGCCGATGACAGCGGTAGCTACCAATAGGGCACGGAAGATCACGTGAGCTATCATATGTTTTGTCCCTTCCTCAATTCAGACTCGATCTTAAGCTCGGTCCCATGCTAACTTCGGACTGTATTGTATAACGCAGTACGCATGCATCAGTTTGAAGAGCTGTCACATTTCGTATTTACCGCTAGAAATGTGACAGCTATTCAAACTGACGCATGCGTACTGCATTATAAAATACAGTCTGAAGTTAGCATGGGTCAAAGCTCAAGATCGAATCTTAAGTGAGAAATGGACAAAACATATGATAGGTCACGTGATCTTCCGTGCCCTATATACCCATTAAACTATACACCGCTGACCGCTGAACCCTTTTAGCTTCGTGCAAATGGAAAGCGTCCGGGACATTATATCGCTGTCCTTGTTTATCATGCGAACACATATCCACAAGCACTTGCGTACCCTGTACACCGAAAAAAATAACAAAACAATGGCTGGTAGCACAAGCCCTGTTCTAACTAAAACGCTGTTTTAAGAAATGTCAAATTCAAATTTCAATGTTTAATTTCACTCTTATGTGTAAAGAACGATTTTTAAAAAAATATTTGATTGAATACAAACTATGTGCTGCTTCAAAATAATATTTTAATATATTTGATGTTATTTATTTTTGTTATTAAATAATGAAATTTGACATTTCTTAAAACAGTGTTTTAGTTAAAACAAGGCTTGTGCTACCAGCCATTGTTTCCAACAAAAAGGCTAGGGTCGCAACTCACTAAAACTTTTACGTAGCCTTCATCAAATTACGAATTATGCATTCCTTGACTACGCAAATCTACATGATATTCATTAATAATAACAAGTTTTACAATTTTATTTATTAATTTTACGCTCAAATTCATTTGGCAACACAGGCAAAGTATACAAGTTGTATTCTTGGCAACCTTGTTGGGCCATACAAGCAAATGTGAAAGTCATGTGGCTACCCGCGCCTCAAAATGAGGTACTTGCACGTGACGTTTCAATATGGCGTCAGATTAACAGCTGATTGCGGGCAAGCAAACACCTATTTCTCATTACGTTTTATGGTGTTGCATCCTAAAAATTATATATGACGTAGAAGAGTAGCAGATAAGCCTATATTTAATAAATTTAAAATAATAATAAGTAAAAGTATTATTTGATTTTTTTTTTTTCGAGGGTGCTATTGGTATTGTTTTGAAATCTTTTCGTTCATACAATTTAAAAACATTTTATAATGTAAGTAAAATACGTAAATTTCAATATGTACTTAAATAAGTAAAATATGTATAATTTTTAATGCCTCAGTTCTGTTCTGTGGTCGGTTATTACAACAGAAGCAACTTTTGGAATATTTTTATAATATTCATCAAATTCTTCCTATTCTAGCGAGTAAAGATCAGTATTATTAATAAGTATTATTTTTTTCATTTCGCCCATTAAGGCTTGTCCATATTTATTTAAATTTACAGCACTCCATTTACAATTAAAATATAATGATTATACTTTAATACTTACCTTTTACATCTACAAGAAGCAATAAAACGTAATACAAAATGAATACAATAGGCGTACACGTTATATATAAATCTTGTTTTGATTTCAAAACATTAGTGAGATTATGTGTGAGATTTTTACCTCTCGCTAAGAGAGGTATTGTAATCATGCTAAAAATCACATATTCAGATTTTAATGAATAATCACGTTTTAAGGTCACTAGAATGTGTGTGTGTGTGTGTGTGTGTGTGGATGTGTGTGTGTGTGTGTGTGTGTGTGTGTGTGTGTGTGTGTGTATGGCTGGATGTTGGACGGACGATTCCTCAAAAACTATAAGACCTGTTTAACTATGAATTCCTCAATCTGACATTCCTGGGAAGAGCTGAAAAGGTTTTGGTAACAATTTATTTCAGTGTTAAATAGTAACAGTTTTAATGACATTTTGATAGCTTTTTCTGGGAAGTACATTTAATCTTTCTTATTGTTTTATTAATTAAATATTTGTAATATGCATATATCCATCAAAAATACCGCCAATCTGGTTAATGAATTGAAAGAATCTGTGAATTTAGAAACTTCCTCATACAATGAAAAATAGATATAATTAGAATTATATGTGTCCAGAAGACATGTTAAATACAATAAAAAACAATATTTGGGTAAAGTTCTATAATATTGTGTTATAAAATGACGGTTCGATAGCAAAGTGCAATACAATACTTACATAGCCTAATAAGGAAATGGCGAGAGGTCTTGTGCTGGCCACAACAGATTTTTTTTTCTCATTTCACTTCAACAGTGTGCTCTTACTAGTGTTTAGTCGTTATAATTGCATATATAATTTACACAAACGTTCACATAAATAATTATTTAACATTTTTATGAAATGTAAACACGAATTCTCCATTTGGCCCAATGTTAAAATTTGGTTTATTTGCCCACAATCAGCTGTTCGATCGCCATGATGAATGGTCTTACGTGAAGTAGGTACAACTACCTCATTCGCTACACAGTGCCACTTCTGGTGAACTATGCAGACAAACAAACCATGATTCAAACTGTAAATACAGTATTTGTGAGATTTGTGTTCAAAAAGAATTTTTAAAGCCAGAAATTGTAGATACCAGGCGTCAAATTTAGAAATGATAATGTCAAAGAATTGAGAAAGTAGCTTTTGAATGCAGAGAATTAAAAATAACTGCAAAAAATAATCTTACATCAAGGTTAGTGTGTTTTGCGAAATATACAAATACTCAGTTATTATTACTATAACAAGGTTTTATTTAAAATTATTTCCTTGCAGATGTAAAAATTGCATTTAATCCAGCCATAATGATAAAATGTTATTAAGTATAGATGGAGTAAAATTGATTGACCAATACTGTAAGAAGTAATAACACGCTAGCAGTTTTAACTCTGTCAATCGATTGTGGATTATTTTAGAGAAAAATACTTCAAATAACAGTTTTAGAAAAAAATAATTGTGCACAACTTTTATTTAAAGTATTTTTCTCTAAAATAATCCATAATCAATTGACAGGGATAAAACATTGCTAATCAACTCCTCGCTAATCACACTTAATCACTTGTTCATGCCATAGTCTTTGTTTATATCTTGAATAACTTCTACAAATTCCATATGCGAATACTTACCCCCATTGATTTTTAAATCTATTTTTCAACTTTAACGTACATACAATGTATTAAAAAAAATCCTAATTCGGAGTAAGCTATGAACAAAAAAACGTATGTCAATTTGAAAGTATTTAATAAAATGTCATTTTGACATATATATATATATATATATATATATATATATTGTCAAAAATATTATCTAAATAAAAATGTAAGCCTTTCTTCTTCAATCTTTATTTTAGTAATAAAAATAAATTAGAAAACGTTGAATGGCAATATGCTGTATCCTTCTTTATTATCTTTTCTCCTTAAAATTACATTTCACGATCAGTTTGATAACTTGACTTTTGAACTGAATAATGATCAAGCATACGTTCTTGTTCACAGCCTACTCCGAATTAGGTTTTTTTCTGAACACACTGTATCTAAACACACAGCTATTTAGTAGAGTGTCTGCATAGTTCTCATAGTCACCGCAAGAAGCGCTAAAATTTTATCGCCGAAATACCCTATTTAACCGTTCGTATCTCTTGTATTTCTCGTTCTCGAAATCCCCATGTTGGACAAGTTATCCTGGACCACAGACCATCTACACTATTTGGACTGGACATTCTGTATAGTTTAATAGGTATATTTATCTACCCCATTTCCATTTTAATTTAAGATGGAACAGGTGGTATAGTAACGAGATTATTGTAGATAAAGTGCCATTTTATAAGTAGGTGTTGAAAGAAGATATTTTTTAAAATACTTACAGGACTTTGCTTAATATAAGCTTGTGCCAAGCATAATAAATGCTTTTCTTCCGTGTTTAGTAAATGATCGGCTATTGAATCTATTCTTTTGCTTAAATGACTTATTCGTTCAAATAACATAAACTTTTTTAATACTTCTATCGGATCTTCGCGTAAATCATTATCGACTGTTAATATTCTTCTGTAAAAATCATTAAATTTATTATAATGAAATCATTAGAATTTTCATATAACTTACTTAATTGATAAATTAAACAAATATGGTTCTGCTGGTATAATACTAACAAGAGATCGCAAATTATTCAAAGAAATTTTATTAATACTTTTTTTGCCAATAAGTATATTACCCGAAGATAAGTCTGTTAGTTTGTACATTAAAGCAATAATTGCTTTTCTTTCCGAACTATTTAGACCATGAAATCCTGAAAAAAAAAACTTTAATTGTATTTCTTTTTTTCTATATTTTAATTGTACCCATTTTTTCATTTTCTTTAATGCTGAATGATAACTCATTAATTATAGGAACTTCTGATTGTACTATTGTAGCTTTTGCAAATTTTACGCTGTGAGCTTTTTCTTCTAAAATAAATTTAATATCTTCGTCATCTTCGGTTTCTTCTATAGTTATATTCTGCAAAATATTAACAAAATATTAATGATTATCTATGTGCCAAAAATAAAATTAAGCAAGTTTTTTTAAGAAAAAAAAATTAAAATAACCTCACTGATGAATGTTCGATGGAGCCAATGAAGTATGATTTTAGTTGTGATGAAAAGCTGTTTTAATTTAAAGATGTTAAGTTTGTTTGTGTTCTGTAAAATGTGAATTTTGTTGTATTTTTCCATGAATAGAGTGCAAATTCAACTAGCTCTGATATAGAATTATTTGCATTAACAGTAGATTAGAAAAAAACCGGATTGATGAAATTAGTATTAACCGAAACTCGGAATATAGGAGTTTAACATGGGATTTTAAATAACTGCTGATACTGGTTATCGTGTAATTTTTAGAGCAAAACTAGAAGAATAAAAGTTTTTACCTCCCGCTATCCTTGGTAAGGGAGGTACAGTAAAATTTTTGAAAGAAGTCCGATCAAGGCCATCTACGAATTGCATCTATGAATTAAGATTTTATGCTGTCAAATTTAGTAGTGTCGTTTACATAATTTTTGTGAGGTACACAAGATATTATGTACCCTCATAAAAACGAAGTAGAAGACACTACTAAATTTGACAGCACAAAATCTTAATTCATAAATACAATTCGTAGATGGCCTTGATCGGACTTCTTTCAAAAATTTTACTGTATATGGATCATGCTAAAAATCACATATCGAGATTTTAATAAATGACCACGTTGTAAGGTACCTGGAATCCAATTTTAACATTTTCATGATTATGTCTGCATGTATACATACATATATGTATATGTGTGTGTGTGTGTGTGTGTGTGTGTGTGTGTATGGATTTTGTCTCCGCTCTAACTCAAATACCATCATTCAGAAAATTCTGAAACCTTGTATTTCGACCCTATTCTAATATGGAAAGAAACCATTAGATTTTGGTGTACATCGGATAACCGGAAATGGTACTTTACTTGAAGCTCATAATGGTTTTTCTTCGAAAAATACCATTAAATGCCATTTTTCGCATGTTATGTCATTATAAAAATTAAAGATTATTGAATTTTCTACAGGTATACATTAATACTTTTTCTATATATTTTACAAATTTAAAAAAATATTTTTTTTTATAAATCTCAGAACCTCTGATTAAAGATTCCTTTGTTACACACTTCATATTTCAAATGTATATAACTGACAAATAAATATCACTGTCAAAAAACTAATCATTTCAAATTAATAATAGTGACATTTTAAACAGAAAATAGTATATAGTTCCAGCATTAGTAAATATGTAGGTATGTATTAAAATTAATAAAAATTAAATAGCGGTCTTGTGTTGGCAACATCAGATTTTTTTTTTAGAATTAAATTTTATATTAAATAAGTATCATAATATAAACAAAATCACTGGTTTCAGTCATTTATTAAAATAAATATTCAGTCCAACGTTTCTTCCGTATTGCAGTCTTCTCCAGGGAATGAATAGTCAGAAGTTAAAATATCATTCCCTGAAGAAGGCCGAAACGTTGGACTGAATAATTTTTTAATAAATTAACTGAAACCAGTAATTTTGTTTATATTATACACCAAGCGGTCACGATCCTTTCCAAGTAAATGAGTAATATTCGATGTAACAGCACATCTAATTTTACCAAGAATCAGATGGCCATGGAATTAAACGCAATTATGAATGTGACAGTTTAATAAAGTTTTATTATTTATTATTGTTGTAGTCATTCATTGTTTTCATACAAATATAGTTCAAAATCTAGTTTAAATGTTGTAAAATAGATGTATACAGTGCAAAATAAAATTTTGTTTGTAAATAGTACATTAAAAAATCTAATGTGACCAGCACATTACCTTCCGTCAATTATATATATACAGAATGTCTCAATAAGGTTGCTCACTACTGGGAACTTTTTTATTTGAAGAGATACGAGGTTGGTTAAATGAGAAAAATTGTGCCATTTTATATTAGAAAATTGGTCATGTAAACAAAATAAAGATTGTGTTAGCGGTTCCCAAAATTTGGGATAGAATATATATTTCTTAAATGGAACTATATATTTTTTATTATCTTATTGAACTGAAATAATATGAAAGGTTACCGCCGTCTCGAGGTGGGGAAAATGAAGAACATTTGTATTTTTATAAAAACATATTCAATGTATTGGAACGTTTCGGAAGCTGGAAAACTTCCATCATCAGCCAAGGACTAATCTTCAAAAATTTGACACTGTACATCTATAATACAATAGCAGGATTTTTTAATAAGACAATAACATTTTATGATTGTCATAAACTACTTACCAGAGCATTCCCAAACAATCACCACACGACAAGCGTGGCCATAAATACGACGTCGGAAAAGTAATAATTGTGAAAACGTTATAAGAAGTTAAAATGGCAGGACTGGTTCCAGCCCCAAAAACTCCCAACATTGAAATATCGGAAACATACAAGGACGGATGCAAATAGTCCTCCCTAACTTAAGTTTTCCAGCTTCCGAAACGTTCCAATACATTGAATATGTTTTTATAAAAATACAAATGTTTTTCATTTTCCCCACCTCGACAAGGCGGTAACCTTTCATATTATTTCAATTTAATTGTACTACGAGGTAATTCAAAAACTACAAACTATTATCTTATTGGAAAAAATATTTTTTTCTCTTTATAATAAGGTAATGTTTATGTACATTTTTTTTAAATAAACGAGTTATTTACGTTTAAAGATAAAAATTATCACAATTATCACAGAGAACTTTACAAACAAAGAATCAATTGTTTCCATGACTTGGCTTATTGGCTAAATAAACTAATAAAAAAAGTTTACAAAATTTTAATTTTTAACCGTAAATAACTCGTTTATTTGAAAAAATTGTACATAAACAACATTACCTTATTGGGAAGAGAAAAAAATACTTTTTCCAATACGATAATAAAAAATATATGGTTCTATTTAAAAAATATATATTTTGTCCCAAATTTTGAGAAACGCTGACACAATTTTTATTTTGTCTACATGAACAATTTTCTAATATAAAATGGCACAATTTTGCTCATTTAACCAACCTCGTATCTCTTCAAATAAAAAAGTTACCGGTAGTGAGCAAGCTTATTGAGACACCTATATTATATAAATCCCATACCAAAAGTTCCTTGGAAAAGATTCTATATATCCAGTGAAACTGTAACACGAAAAATACACTGTTTTCTACTAATTCCATACCGAAAGTTCTTTGGAAAAGATTTTTTATACTAGCGTTTTATAACAACTTTTTGATTGTCATTTTCGTTGGTAAATTAAATACTTTTAAGCACTAATGCTTAAAAATGACAGTTTAATGCGTAAAGTGCTTAAAAGTATTTCATTTAGCAACGAATGAACCTGACGTCTACCTATTTTCTAATTTTTAAAAATTCAATTTTAATACAGTGCGAAATGAGTGTTTTAGGCACTTGAGGTGTTGTACCACTCGCTCGTGCGTACAAATTTCATGTCGCGTGCCTAAAACACTATCATTTCGCAACTTATTACATAAATAGTTATTTTAATTATCACATGAACATACACCATGTAAATTGCACTTGACAATGACATCGTCAATTAGAATTATTTGAATATATCAGCTGTTTCCATGATTATAGCAAAGCTGGCTTATTTATGAATAGTGTTGCCACAAGACCAAGACCGCTCTTGGTCTTGGTCTCGTCTCGTCTTGGTCTTGTCGAGACGAGACCATCATTTGGTCTCGACTAGAAAAGTCGAGACGAGACGAGACCAGTATCAAGTCTTGTCGAGAAAGTCTTGAGTCTCGACAAGACTCTCGACTTCAGTTCAAAGGTATTTTTTTAAAACATATATTCTAAAAGTGCTTCAAAAATTGAGAATATTGCTGTAAATACTGTTCGAAAATTCATATAAATAAGAGAGATATTAATTTTTCAAATTTTGTATTTTCTACTTTCATAGTTGTGTTCCAAAAACATTAATTTATGTAAATATGATGTATTCCTTATTCATCTAAATAATCCAAATGTAACTTTTAAATGAATTTACAATGTAGGTGGGATGAAATGAAAGAAATATAAATTTAGAATTCTTATGTTATTTTAATGCACCAATATTTTAATTAAATTAAAATCAACCTTTATTTTATAATATACATGTTTTATATGTATAAATATGTTGATTTTAATTTATTTTTTGATTAATTCTCAATTAAAATATTGGTACAACTGACTATATCTTGGAAAATATTTCCAATTTTCAAATAGCAAAAAAGTTACATTTGTAGTGCATTCTCCACGTTAGCAATGTACTTCAGTTTTATTTATTAAATTAATTTATTATAACAAAGTAACGTTCCCTTCAAATATACAGTCATTTAATATACACTATTTTTCATTTTTAAAGAATCTATTGTGATTCTTAGAATTTTACGGAAATGCAGACAAAGATTTTACGATCCTAGGGAAATTCCAGGTCTGTGTCCCGGTTTAAAACAACCATATTGTACTTGTTCAACGGACGTACTTCTTATTCGCCTAAATATTTCACTTCAAATAGGAATATATTAAATGCAAATAATGTAAACTATTAATACTAACAAATCAGTTATATAATTATTTTGTAAAGAAATATTAAAAGTATAAAAAACGAAGATTTAATTCTTCTCAAACTTTGTATCCATAATTTATGTAAAAATACTTTTCCTGCGAATTAAAATAAAACATTTACTAGTGTTATCATTAAATGCCATTAAAAAAATTATGGTATCGTATATAAACAAAAATTTGGAAAATATGTATTTCAAAAGATAAAAGTTTATGTATCTATTATGTGATGTATAATGAAAGTGAAACTTTATCTCAATAAAGTGATATCTAAGGGATATTGTTAAAATATGTAGTTACAGGTATAGCAATTTGGGAAATTTGGTATCAAACATTCTAAGAAATTGGTATTAAAACATTTCTCGTAAAAACAGTGCAAAGTACAAGTACACTTTCCTTGCCCGGTGTCATTGGTCATAAAGGCCTTTGTTTTCTTTTCGGCGTATTTTAATCTAAGGTTCAATTCAACTGGGTATTATAAAATACTGGAATTAGGGATATCCTTGTACTGGGATTGTAATTCATAATTTTTGGTTCATTCATATTTTCTTATTTTCAGCTTCGTTGATAAAATTGTTGCCAGAATATAATTAATAAAAATAAGCGTAACGTAAAGATTAGAAAAGTTTGTAAGGAAGTGATATTTTTGGAAAAACCATTGCTTTGTCCCCCATCCCTTAAGTTTTATAGTCAGTATGATCATCATATAACGTTACCTCAAAACATAACTCAAGGTCAAACTTTTGAAATAAAACAGCGGTTCTCAACCTGTAGCACATGTACCAGGGGATACGCAAACGTCTAAGTTTTAGTTATCTACTTATTTAACGTATATTTAGAAAAAAATAAAAAAAATAGCGAAAGAAGTTACTTTTTTGGGGATTTTTATCCATTTACTTACTGCTTCATTTAAACATATACATATCTATTTAACTATTGCTAATAATAGAAATGCATTCTGTAGTTAAGGAATTGAAATTATATATTTTATGTTTAGTAATGATAAACAACACTCGATATATACGTATATTTTCATATTAATTGTTTGAAGAGGTCAAGTATCAAGTTGATGATATTTATGGAAAACTTAATAATAAATATCTCAAATATTATTTGGAATTTTTTAATCGCGATTGTACTGCTGTTCTTAGAATTTTATGTACTATTAGATACGATTATTAAAAAATTATTAATGGAGGCAAAGTCGAGAGTCTTGTCGAGACTCGAGACGAGACGAGACTGACATCAAGTCTCGTCTCGACAAGACCAAGACGAGACCACTCTAGTCGAGACCAAGTCAAGACCAAGACGAGACCGACCCCAAGTCTCGTCTCGTCTCGACTTCTGGCAACACTATTTATGAAAATTAATCTCTTTATAAATCTTTAACTCTATATTTATTAAATAAGTAGAAAAATGTATAATCAAATCGTATAGACAATAAGATATTCTTTCATTTCAAAAAAATGATAATGAACTGCGTTTTTACAAGAAAAAATGTTAAGAACTTCAAATAGGGAACTTCCGGTTGAGCAATGATACCCAAAATCTAATCATCTCTTCATATGGACGTAAAGAAGAGAAATACGAAAGAATTATAATTTTTAGAATTGCAGTATTGGAGTTATCGTAGGAGAAAAAATTGTCACACACACACACATACACGCACACAAACAAACACACACACACACACACACATATATATATATATATATATATATATATATATATATATATAAAAAAAATTATTTTTGATTTTACGAAAAAATGGCAAGGGAAGAAAAATTTTTGCTTGAATTAAAACGCATGTTTCAGTTATTAAAACTTTTAATTAATGTAAGGTTCTTTTATTATAACATTTTTTACCTTCCGTCACCTTTAGGTAAGGAAGGTATTGTCTTTGGTCAAAAAATTCGGTGGTGAGTTTTTAATGAATGAAGCACGTTTTAGGGTCCCTACAATACGAATATACGAATTAAGATGATGTCTGTATGTGTGTATGTGTGTGTGTGTGTGTGTGTGTGTGTGTCCGTGTGTGTGTGTGTCCGTGTGTGACAAATTTTTCTCCGACGATAACTCCAATACTACAATTCTAAAAATTATAATTCTTTCGTATTCCTCTTCTGTACATCCATATGAAGAGTTGATTAGATTTTGGTTATAATTGATCCACCGGAAGTACCCTTATTTGAAGTTTTTAACAGTTTTTCTTAAAAAAAAGCAGTTAAATATTATTTTTTGTCATTTTGTTATTATATATATTAAAGAAAATACTCTTCTCTATACAGTTTGATTATACATTTTCCTTCATATTCAGTAGATGTAAATTTAAAGCATTATAAAGAAATTAATTTTCAAAAATTAGTCAGCTTTGCTATTTATCATGGAAACAGCTGACATAATTATTCAAAAAAATTTAATTGACAGATGTCAGTTGCAAGTGCAAAACCAAATATGGAAAAAAGTATAGGATCTAAAATTGGTATGTCATAGTGTTGCTCGCAAGTGACACGCAGAGAAAGGCCAAAGAGAAGATGGAAGGACATTACTTAGTGTAGTTTATGTTATAATTTTATTGGATTTATAGAACCTTTTCAAATGAACTTTTGGTATGGAATTTGTAAAAAATAGTATGTGTTTTTAAATGATATTATATAGAATCTGTTCCGAGGACCTTTTGGTATGGGATTTGTACAAAATACATGGAATTGACGGAAGGTCTTGTGCTGGCCACAACAGATTTTTCGTATTTTGTCCTCCTAATAATACAGTTGTTACATTGAATCTAACATGATTTTAGTTAGCTTTGAAATATTGACAAATGATTATTAATTCTAATTTCAGAAAAAAAATATCTGATGTGGACACCACATGACTTCCTTGTACGCCTGTCAAACTATACATATTTTGTTAATAATTACAATATGTATTATAACAGACTCAATCATAAAATTGCGCGTATTTGATATAATTTGACATTAATATTAAATTCTTTATTTTTTGTCCTAATCCATAGCAAACTTAATTACAGAAACCAAAAAGTACATAATTTTTAAATTTACATATCTCGCTTATACAAAGAACTAATTTAATATTACTTGATGTGTTAGACGCAGAATTCAATTCTCTAAAACTTTTATTTGACGCATTTATTTCTAAAATCAAAATAATATCAATTTTTTAAAGAAAAACTGAGAACAGCTTCAAGTAAAGTATCACTTCCGATTAGACTATTTTAACCAAAATCTCTTATGTTATTCCCATTAATATAAAAGTCTTAAATACCAAATTTGAAAAGTTTTGGATTATATATTTATATAGTTTTTCACTGCAATCTATTATAGGCTTCAAGTAAAGTGCCACTTCCGGGTAGACCATTTTAACTAAAATCTATTATGTTATTTCCATTGATATAAAAGTCTTATATACCAAATTTGAAAAGTTTTGGATCATATTTTAATATAGTTTTTCATTAAAACCTATTATAGGCTTCAAGTAAAGTACCACTCCCGGTTAGACAATTTTAACCAAAATATATTATGTTATGCCCATTGATATAAAACTCTTATGTACTAAATTTGAAAAGTTTTGGATTATATTTTAATATAGTATTTCATTAAAATCTATTATAGGCTTCAAGTAAAGTACCACTTCCGGAAATTATGTAATGACCAAAAAGCTTCGTCCATAACTAGATATTATAACAGTCCTAAATACAAAATTTTAACTTTCTACGGCTTACCGTTTTTCAGTTATGCGAGATACGTACGTACGTACAGACGTCACGACGAAATTAGTCAAAATGGATTCAGGGATGATCAAAATGGATATTTCCGTTGAAATCTGGAAACCGAAATTTTTCGCGATTACAATACTTCCTTTACTTCGTACAAGGAAGTAAAAAACGGCGAAAATCAAAATACTTGTAGTTTATTCAATTAACTCTTTTTTATCTGAAATTGGAATTAATAATCATTTATCAATATTTCAAAGCTAACTAAAATCATGTTAGATTCAATGTAATAACTGTATTATTAGGACAAAATAGAAAGCAAGCAAAAATTTTTCTTCCCTTGACATTTTTTCGTAAAATCAAAAATAAAAATTGTTTTCCTCTTGTAAACTCAATCCAGGGACATACTGTATATATACAGGTGTCTCTAAAATAGAGGGACATGGTTAAACCACAGATTCATGAGACTAAAATAAGACGATTTAACTAAACTTGCTTCTACCGTAAAGTGTACCATTTAGCCAGTATTCTGTTTAAAAGTTCTTCGAAATGACAGTTCATATGGCTATAAGCCATCTTTTCAGATGATACTTGTTATTATTAGTGCACCTATAGTGATCAAAGTTAGGTCGTCAACACACACCCACACACACGCACACACACTCACACACACACACACACACACACACACACACACACACACACACACACACACAGAGAGAGAGAGAGAGAGAGAGAGAGAGAGAGAGAGAGAGAGGGAGACGGACATCATCGTAAAACTAGTAAAATCGTATTCTACGGACCCAAACACGTGCTATTCAAGAAAAACTCAAAGAGCTGTTAATACTATTTGAAAATTTGTAAAATCAAGAGATTTTTTCAAACATACTAACAATGCATTTAACTTCCTTGTACGAAGTAAAGGAAGTATTGTAATCGCGAAAAATTTCGGTTTCCAGATTTCAACGGAAATATCCATTTTGACCATCCCTGAATTCATTTTGACTAATTTCGTCGTGACGTCTGTACGTACGTATCTAGCATAACTGAAAAACGGGAAGCTGTAGAAAGTTAAAATTTTGTATTTGGGACTGTTATAACATCTAGTTGTGCACCTCCATTTTTTGTTATTACATAACTTTCGAAAGTGGTACTTTACTTGAAGCCTATAATGGATTTTAATGAAAAACTATATTAAAATATAATCCAAAACTTTTCAAATTTGGTATATAAGACTTTTATATCAATGGGAATAATATAATAGATTTTAGTTAAAATGGTCTAACCGGAAGTGGAACTTTACTAGAAGCCTAAAATAGATTTTAATGGAAAACTATATTAAAATATAATCCAAACCTTTTGAAATTTGGTATATAATACTATTATATCAATGACAATAATATAGTAGATTTTGGTTAAAATAATCTAACCGGAAGTGATACTTTACTTGAAGCTGTTATCAGTTTTTCTTGAAAAACAATGGTGTTATTTTGAATTTAATAATAAATGCTTCAAATAAAAGTTTTAGAGAATTGAATTCTACGTCGATAACATCAGGTATTATTAAATTAGCTCTTTGTATAAGCGATATATGTAAATTAAAAATCTGATGTGGCCAGCACATGACCTCCCGCCAATTCCATGTTTAAAATAGCAATGAGCTTTAAGTAACGTTTCACTTCCGATTGATCGTTTGTCAACAAAATCTACTTTGTTGTTCCAATATATAGAAAAGTTTGTAATACGAAATTTTGGATTATATTTTATTATGTTTTTCCTGAAAAATCTGTTAGAGCTTCAAATTAAGTACTGCATCCGGTTTATCATATATAGTCAAAATCTAATATGTTATTTCAAATTATCTAAGAGTATTAAATACCTACCAACTTTGCGAAGTTTTGGATCATTAATATATTTTAAGGAAAAATCGTCACACACACATTATTGTCAAAATCATCACCAACTTCCTTATGCTCTAAAACGCAATCTGTGTAAATTCTTCGCCGTACATTATCCATTTCGTAAATGTGTAGTTGCAAACTATTATTTGACACTTTGAAATCACGTTCTTATTGAGAGCTGTTTGATATATAATGCTGCAAACTTTTGATAATTTTATATAAGTAGTGTTTTGTTCAATGTTATGTTTTATCATCAAGTGTTCACTGAAAGTGACAGTTAATAAATGAAGTTGTTTTTTATTATGTTCTTGTAAGAAGAAGTAAATGCTTTAACAAATATATGTGTTCCTCAATATAATATTCGCCCCAATTCTGTAAGAAAGTTGTTAAGTCTTAACAACGTTGCTATAGCAAATACTGAGTGAAACATGAAAATGACAGGCTTTACATTTGTTTTTATTGGTTACAATTTTTAGCAACGTTGCTAAGACTTAACAACTTCCTTACAGAATTAGGGTGATTGTGTTGTATTATCTATTATTACGTTCAAGAATATTCTGGGAAATTACAAAAGGTTATGGGACACCAGTTCGCATAAAGAAAAACCCCAGAAGAAACGTATTGATACAAAGTGTGTTATTCGTAATTTTTGAAATGGAAGGAGAAAAAGTTCGTTCCATTCCTAAGTTCGATGGAAAAAATTTTGACAACTGGTTGTATCGAATGGAAATCAACTTGGAGGAACTTGATCTATTGAAGCATGTGACTTCACCGAATACTGAACTAACAGATCAGAAGGAGGAAGATATTCGAAAGAAAGGAGAGTTAAAATGTAAACGAGAAATAGCCAACAACATTGCAGACAGCCATTTGGAATATGTCAAAAGTAAAACCAATCCATATGATATGTGGAATACGTTAAAAGAAACCTTTATCAAGAAGGGAATATCATCCCAATTATCACTAGGGAGGAAGTTACTCACTATGCAACTTGACCATAAGGACTCGTTGGAAAATCATTTTTTGAAATTTGATTGTTTGGTGAGAGAACTAAAAAATGCTGGTGCAAAGTTAGATGAGGCGGATGTTGTGAGTCATTTGTTGTTAACATTGCCAAGCCCATCATGTGACAGCCTTGGAAACTCTCTCGAGTGACAATTTAACTTTATCTTTTGTAAAGAAACGTCTGTTTGATGAAGAAACGAAAAGAAAAGAGGACAGCATTGTATCGTTTGTTCCCGCAACTGCTTTTGCAAGTCCTGCAAATAACAAGAAGAAGAAGAAGAAGTACAAGTGCTATTCGTGTGGGAAGTTAGGGCACATAAAGAAGTATTGTCAGAAGAATAAGACGCATATAAACATCGCTAAGAAAGAGGACGAGGAGGAGTTCAATTTCGTGGCATTGACTACCAGTGTTCGAGACAATAGTACATGGATTCTTGATTCTGGCGCTTCAGAACATTTATCCGGATCTCGAGAAAACATGGTGAACATAAGACGCTTGCCTTCTCCTGTCAATATTCAAGTAGCCAAATCAGGAACCAAGTTATCTGCGCTTAAGTATGGTGATGTGAGGGTGAGTTCAACAGTCAAACATTCAATATCAGAATCCGTGACGTTCTGTTGGTTGAGGATCTGGAGATGAACTTACTTTCTGTAGCAAAGTTGGAATCTCAAGGACTTACAGTAGTTTTTCATAATGGCGTAGGAAAAATATACAAAGGAGCTACTATCCTTGCAGCAGCTCAAAGAACAAATAAGTTGTATGAACTGAATTTTAATAAGAATGAATCGGCTAACTTATGCAGCTCAAATGATTTATGGCACAAAAGGTTGGGCCATCTTGGTGTAGATTATTTGGTTAAGTTACCCAATCTCGTCGAGGGAATGCCAACAAATATAAAGTGTGAGAGCAGTGTCTGCTCCATATGTGTGGAAGGTAAGCAGACAAGACTTTCTTTTAATCAAACAAGAGTAAGAGCCAGGAGACCACTACAGCTCGTGCATAGTGACTTCAATGGGACCCATCAACCTTATATCCTATGACGGAAAACGATACGTACTTACTGTCGTTGACGACTACACACATTTTACGGTAGTCTATTGTTTGAATGAAAAGAAAGAAGTGTTCGACTACCTGAAGAAATATAAAGCCATGGCGGAAGCTCATTTCGGAGTTAAAATGAGTCGCTTTAGATGTGATAACGGCGGTGAATATATATCACAATTGCTTCAGAAATATTTTGCCGATGAAGGAGTGCAATTCGAATATACAGTTCCCTATTCGCCGAGTCAGAATGGAGTAGCAGAACGAATGTTTCGAACATTAACCGAAAAAGCTAGATGCATGATATTAGAGGCCAAACTGAACAAGAATATCTGGTCAGAAGCAATAGCGGCTGCTGCTTACATTCTCAATAGATGCCCTACTTCAGCGGTGGCACAAGATGTTCCGGCTACCATGTGGTACGGAAGGATAGCATCAGTGAGCAAGTTGAGAATATTCGGTTCACTCGTTTATCTGAAAAAACCGAAAGAGAAAATAATTGGCAAGTTTAACTCTCGATCAAAGAAATGTTACCTTATCGGATATGTAACTAATGGTTACCGGCTGTACGATCCCGTTAAAAACAAGATAATAATTGGTCGTGATGTAATTTTTGATGAGAATGCTAGGTATGAAAAGGAACATTCACAAGATTATTCAGATATGTCATTCGATCATGTCGAACGTGAATCTGAAACATCAAGAGTTGAATCAGATCCAGTAAATCAAGTCGATGAAGACAAAGACAATGATGACAGTGCTGATAAGGAGAGAAACGAGAAAACCACTTCGTCCGGAAGAGTCGTAAAGCTTCCAAATTATCTAAATGATTATGATGTTTACAATGCCTACTGTATGTTGACGAAAACGTCAGAACCTGAATCTTACAAGGAGGCAGTGACATCACCTGATTGGAAGAAAGCGGTGGATAATGAGTTGAAATCCCTCGAGCGTCTCAAAACCTGGACGCCGGTGACTTTACCAGAAGGTCAGGTGGCTATTGATACCCGATGGACCTTTAAACTAAAAGATGATGGTACTAAGAAGGCTCGCCTGGTGGCGAAAGGATTTCAAGTCCCGACCGATAAGAAATCAACATTTATATATTCTCCTATTTGTCGTATGTCTACGGTAAGATTAATTTTCTCGATTGCTGTTCAGAATAATTGGAATTTGAGATAAATAGATGTGCCTACCGCATTTTTAAATGGGATTTTAGATGAAGATATACATTCAAATTCCAGAAGGTGTAAGGGATAGCGGCGGTGTATTGAAGCTAAACAGAGCTCTATACGGTCTCAAGGTGTCTCCAAAGTGTTGGAACAATCGCTTTGATCAATTGATGAAGAAAATCAACTTACGAAGATCCAATTATGACTTTTGCCTGTATTGCGGTCAAGATATCTACATTGTACTATTCGTAGATGACGCAATCATAACTGGTTCTGAAAAAGAAATTGAAGCCCTGATGAATGAACTGAAATATGAATTTCAAATTAAAGACCTTGGCGAAGTTCGTAATTTTCTCGGTATGCAGATTGAAAGGAATAGTGGACAGTTGTTTGTTAAACAAAAGAAAATGGTTGAAAAGATTCTTAATGACGGCAGCACAGGAGCTCATACACTTACGAGGAATAATCTCCGATTTTGGTAAACTTGTGCCTGCAGTGGGCTAGTATTGATAATTTTATATAAGTAGTGTTTTGTTCAATGTTATGTTTCATCAAGTGTTTACTGAAAGTGACAGTTAATAAATGAAGTTGTTTTTTATTATGTTCCTGTAAGAAGAAGTAAATGCTTTAACAAATATATGTGTTCCTCAATATAATATTGTGTTGTATTATCTATTATTACGTTCAAGAATATTCTGGGAAATTACAAAACAAACATCAAACTTAAATCGAATTATCCTGTATATCTAATATTTATGTATGATGGAAAATATATTATTTTTACAAACCTTAATTTCATTAGAATCATATTTAAACTACTAAATTCTTCTTAACACGATTTCATTATTAATTTTAATGAAAATTGCTTCGTGACAGTGACATTTGTTTAAATATGTCAAATTTGTTATTAAAGTATTGTTTTTGTTTGACGCAGAGGCAAAGTGATGTACAAAAATAAATTATTTTATAATATAATATAAAGTTATTTCAAGTTATTTACTAAATGCTATTATCGTAGAATTGAAGATTGTGCCATTATATTCAATTTGTATTAGTAAAAGCTGCTAAAAATTATATTCAATGAATTTTTTACAAGAAAAACAATTAAAAGCTTGTATAAATGATACTTCCGGTTACCCGATATGCACTAAAACCTAATGAGCTCTTCCCACATTAGTATAGAATCGGTATACAAAATTTTCTGATTGGTAGTATTTGAGTAATCGTGTCCACAAGATCCACACTCACACACAGACACACATACATACCTACAGACATCATTGTAAAAATGTTAAAATCGGATTCTGGGGACATCAAAACGTGCTTATTCACTGAAATCTCTATATCCGATTTTTAGCACGATCCCTATACCTCCCTTACCTAGGGTAGCAGGAGGTAAAAATTATGTACTTTTTGGTTTCTGTAATTAAGTTTGCTATGAATTAGGACAAAAAAAAAACAAAAAAATAAAGAATTTAATGTCAACGTCAAATTATGTCAAATACGTGCAATTTAAATATTAAAATATATTTCAAAACTTTTCAAATTTTGTATTTAATACTTTTATATCAATGGGAATAACATAATAGATTTTGGTTAAAATAGTCTAATCGGAAGTGATACTGTACTTGAATCAGTTTTTCTTGAAAAATGGTGTTATTTTGATTACATTACTTAAAATGTGAATTAATTATTTCATTTTCATATTTATAATAATAAGAAAAATATTATTAATAACAAAAAATTACTGTAAAAGGACAAATCTCGTCCTTTCCTGGTTTAAAAAAGGACAAGGACAAAATATGCTCAAAAAAGGACAGTCCTTTCCAAAAAAAGTCAGTTTTGCAACCCTACCTACTGTACGAAACCCTCAGAATACAGAGTTAAAAATTATAATTTGTTTCAATATATAATTAAAACTCAATTATGACGAACTATTATGACGAGGGGCTCGTATATCAGAGGTATGGAAGCGTGACGAAGTGAAGGTACGCGTAGCTAAGACTGTACTAATTAACTATGAGCGAATATTGATAAGAATTCTAGAAAATAGTGTTTATCGCGCGAAACTCCTCAGCTTCTATTTCTAGGAATTTGAGTATAAATTTTTAATATGTTATTAACATGAAACCAGTGAACAATGTGTTCCAAACAAAATTTTACAAAAGACTGATGATATCAGCTATCAAAAATAGCTGTTTTTCAAGTAGTCATAACTTGGCCCCTAAAATGTTTTTCAAAAAGTGTACGGTTTATTTGTAGATCATTCTTTCTTCTTTCGTAATATTTATAGTTTACACAATGAATAGTTCAATTGTGCAGGCTGTAGCTTTTAGCGCCAAACTCATGTTTTACATCATTTTGAGGACTTCTATATCAATCTTGTTTTAGAAAGATGTTAAATTAATTTCTGGGAAACTTAAAAACCATTGAAGCTACTGGCGACTTAAAAACTGTTAAATTAATTTCAGGCTAACTTTAAACTGTTGGTTGCATTTAAAATTCGTCAGACCCGTAAAGTAGTATGAACTACTGGGTGGAAGTGGAAGAGGTACAAGAACATGTAAATATGTGATTATGTATGAATGTGAACCACGCGATCACCGTTTGCATAGGAAAGAGTGTCAATAGATGCACGAATTTCGTATTGAATTCACCTGAAAAAAAATTCCATTTATAAACTAAGTACATTCATGTAATGAAATCTTATTGTACAGAAATTGTAGTAGAAATGACAAATTCAAAACGGCGACATCCATCCACTGCTAAATATCACAACAAACTGCACCCTAACTTGCAATTTTTAACTTGTTTCATTAAGAACACAATACTGATCATAGTGTAGAATTAAATTTCTTTATATTATTAAATTACTGCAAAATGTAAGATTTTTATTACATTTACTATTTATAATTTGCAAAATTTACAAAAATTAAATATATTTCACCATATATCAGTTCTACATGACTAAAGGCGATTTTGGCGACATACCGGATCACTGAAATCGGTAAGTTTCGGTAGGATTGGGTAAGGTGTCTCGCCAAAAATTACTAGATCACTTCACTGGTGACACTTGTCAGTTTTCATAACCTCTTTTTAATAGTTGCTATTTTAATGACATTTTCATTATTAATTAAAAATTTATTTTATCCATTTTTTTCCTTTGCATGAACAAAAGATACTTTTCTAACCACACTTTATTTAAAACTGTGAACTATCAGTATTAAACAAGTAGGAAGTGAGACAGATATACAATGAAAAAAGAAATAGAGATAGTAACCGCACAGCTTACCCATCTCACAAGCACGGTCAGCTACGAGCACTTACCGGAACATCAAAGAGATGTATAAATTTAAAAATTATGTACTTTTTGGTTTTTGTAATTAAGTTTGCTATGGATTAGTTAACAAAAAAATAAAAAAATTAATGTTATTGTCAGTAGCAGGGAATACCTGGTCAGTAGGTTTTTATATGATCCGTGATTGTCAAATTATGTCAAATACGTGCAATTTTATGATTGGGTCTGTTATAATATATATTTTAATTATTCACAAAATATATATACAGGTGTCCCAGATTTAAACGGCATAACTTGAACCATTGATTAAACACGTAAAAATAAGGTGACAAGTTCATTTGAGCAAATGTCTGTAAATGCTTTGTTTCACAGATATTCATGTTTTTTTATTTAAATTAATTATAGGTAAATGATTTGGCTATTACCTAATTTCAATACAAAATTTAGTTTGCTTCCACTGAGGTCACGGAAAAAATGAAAATTATTGATGAATTCAAACAAATTTATTATTTATGTACAATAAAATAATAACTATCTTTTATAACATTTGTTCAAAATGTTCACCTGTAGCAAGCAAACAGGCACAACGATCTGTCACTGCATTGGTCGCTGCGTGACTACAACTATGTGATTTAATTTCTTAAAAATGTAACCGCATAATGCAACGATTTGGAGATGTATGTACAATACTACATACTCTGTTTCTTTTTGTATTTTCAGTAGTTTAATAAGTTGCCAATCCCTCTTGTAAAGATTATACAATCAAAATAAAATATTTCTAAATAAAAATAAATAATTTTGTTCTAATATTTACAGGAGAGCCAATATCCCATGTTCAACTCCTATATTTCGGCTTTCGGTACACACGCGGTATGTCGATGAATAATAAACTTGACTATAATTAAATGGAAAAATTCTAAATTGTTTCAAGCAAAATACTTTAAACTATGAAAGTGACACTTATATGTTTTTGAAATCAACTGCTTTAACAGGGTAATCTCATCGATTACAAGATATTTAAGGTTTTTCACGCCATTTGTGTATATTGTTATTTTTTTAAATAGACTTCAATTTTAAATCGGACAAAACGTAAATTAAGTTTGCTTATTTTTGTCAATTTTACATGTGCATAGAAGTGTAAGAAATAAGAGGCGTGTTTCTTCGGACTGTGATTATGATTTTCTAAATAATAATTTGTTCAATAATGAATCCTTCGAATCATGATTAAATTTAATTCCAAAGAAACGACAAAATTAATTCGATCGACGCAAAACTTACACAACGTCGAACGAACTAGCGGCAAACGTCAAATGATAAATCAGCTATTTTGTTTGAAGTAATACCCAAATCGGAAATAGTTTAAAGATGGATTGTGCTGAAGCAGAAATCATATTTTTAGTATGGAATGTGAAGTAAAATATGAAAACACGTTTCTTTAACTTTTTTTTGTACTTGCAGGATCTAATATTAGAAAAATCGAAACCAATAATGAATGTTGAATCTACTGGCTCAAGATCTAGTAGTTCGGATGATTCTGATGTAGACATAAATTTGCACATTCCAATATTTCATTGCTTGCTTTTTCCGCCATTTCAAATCTTTTGTTATTTCAATCACAGGGATTATGCGAAAAGACTGTTTCAGAAGGGAAAGGGGAATGGCGTGTTGTGATCACAAAATGAAAGGGTGGGGATAACGAATAACGAACGAAGACACAATTTTCTTTATGATCATGTTAACTTTGTTCAATTTTATTACGAATCATAGTCTGAAGAAACACGTCTAAGATTAGAGGTTTTTAAGTAGTTCAATTTCTAACCATGAAAACAAGTTTTGAAAAGACAAATTCTAAAAAATTATAGACGGAATATCTTTTAAAGAAATTATAAATGTAAAGGATTATATTTATGTTTTACAGTGCAATAATATTGCATTTTATGTAATATTAAGAAATGGATTCCATTTTTGTGAAAAATTAACAACTTTTTTTGATGACCTCGTTATATTATATTTCAGTCTTCATAAAGATATGGCTAGTACCTACTATATATTTAAAAAAAATCTTTTTACTTACCGTTTTGAATGACTGAACTTTCGATAGTAAATCAAAGGCTAATCCTGCATTTAAATAAAGTAATAGACATTTTTGTAAGGCGTAAGATGCTTGTAGCGTACATACAATTGTAAGTACTATACAAGCTTTAACAGACACGTTATATTCATCAGTACAGCTTGTAGTATTTGTTTCATTTATAGCTGCAGTTTTATTTATAGTTATTGAAGCATTATTGAAAAGTTTAAAATCACTAAAGGCACATTCTGGATATACTGAGAGAGACATGAAACCCACATACGCCAAAAGTAAAACTGCAAAAATAGACATATTAGTAAATAGTAATAATAATAGTCAGTTTTATTTTTCACTACCTGTAAGACAGTGTAGAACAACACTTAGCCATCCTTTCGCAGCATGAATAATATATAAATAGACCATGTATTTATCGTAACTCGCATGTAAACTACAACATTTTGATATTACAAAAGATATAAAAAAAAAATTTTAAATCTGATATAAATTTAATAAAAATATTAAACATTTTTAATATCATGCAACAAATTAATAATGCTGCTTCTCGGCATTCAGAATTATTGTGAATTAATATTGATGATTTCACTACCCATACTCATAAACTAAATTCAGTAATAGTGTTCTCTACTATAGTACCAAATTAAAAAATAGGCAATTTATATTAAAATTAGACCTTAAAACTGTATGACAGGGGCTAGCAAAGTTTAAAAAAGTTATTAGTATTTAAAATATTCGAGTTTATAATGCCCTTAACATCTACGTCACACATCTACTTTACTCTATTCCAAATTTGTACTACTTTGCAGTCTTCTGCTATCGCCTGTTTGAAATCAGAAAGCCATTTTCAAGTAAATCAATGCAGAAAATAACCAAACAACGAAAGTAAACCAAATATTTGTTTAAATTTTTGATGCCACGCCCGGTAGAAATATAGATAAAAGATTTGTTGAATGACCTACGCAGCCAGTGGCAATTAGAACTTGGACTATAATATGTGTAGTATTTTATTAAATTTTCAATTATTGATCACGGAAGTTATTTTAAACATATGTTTATATATTTTTAGTGTTGAAACAGATCAAATTATGTGACTCCAATTATTAGCGAACTCAATTGTTTGAGAACTTAATGAGCTTAACATCTTCGTCACAGAATATATTTTATATATATATATATATATATATATATATATATATATATATATATATATATATATATATATATATATATATATTACGGTTTAACGAATTGCAAATTAAGATTTTATAGAATTATTACAAATCGCTATTAATTTAGATGAAGTTTCATTTAAAAAAAAAAAATATTAGAGGACCACACTCAATTTACTTTTTCCGTTCAGCACTCATTTAAATTCACATTTCTTCCTAATTACTAGGCTTCCAACATCAAAACTTAAACTTAAGTATTACAGCACAGAATTACCAAATAATACTTGCAACAGATCAACGCTTCAAATATTGTGCAGTCATTTTGATTGATAAAATATAATTTTTCCACGACCATCAAGTAATATTTTCATTATATATCTTTTTTATTATTAAACAATATAACATGTTACTCACGGGCCGTGATTTTCACTTATTACTCACGGGCCATGAGTAATGACACGGGAAGACCAATCACAATCATCCATTACTCAAAATTGCAATATTATCGAGTATGTTTTGGTTAAGAACAATGTTCAATTGTTTTTCCAATGTGAAAATTATGAATCTGTGTAAATTATATACGTTAATTGATTAAAAGCATGAATTCAGATAGTGAGAATGAATAAATTTGTACGCCGCCAGATATAGAATGAATATAAAAAATTATTCAAAATTGCGCCGCGCATTTTTGAAACGAAAATCTGAAGGTTATGTAGCA
The DNA here is from genome assembly GCA_943142095.1 of Ophonus ardosiacus. Taxonomy (NCBI): domain Eukaryota; kingdom Metazoa; phylum Arthropoda; class Insecta; order Coleoptera; family Carabidae; genus Ophonus; species Ophonus ardosiacus. The sequence continues at coordinate 33,383,782 of OW964828.1, read as the reverse complement.
AAAAATTAGCTCCCCACGAAATACATGATAACACCAATTTATATCTTGCAACAAAAGTAAAAAATTATAAATCATAAACTTTTAAATATACCTATCCAGACAGAAAAGTTCAAATTCCTATTAGTCGTAGAAAAAGTATAGTATTTTACTCGCATGTAATGGCTACTACTCATTCGAATGATTTACAACACTCGCCTTCGCCTCGAGTTGCAAACTTTATTCTCTTACAGCCCGATTCACAAAAAAGTTTAAGCTAATCCTCATTTTTTGATTAGCGAATTCTACTCTAATTTTGACAGTTTATATCTTAAAATATAGTCTAATCTATTCCTAGTATCTACCTTTATTGATAATATCATGAAAATTAAATTTTAAATACCGGAATAGAATAGAATTCACTAATCCAAAAATGAAGATTAGCTTAAACTTTGTTGTGAATCGGGCTGTTAGGTAGTAGCTCACATTACATACTTATTGTACTATTATTGCACAAAAATTATTCAATATACCTTCCCAATAATTCATAATATGCAAATTTATGGAACATCTAAGGACCGCTTAACATACCTTTTAGAAAAATAATTAATTTTATTATATGCTTGGATTACAGGACGTGCCATTAGTATTGTCATTATTTGTGTATACAACAAGTCAGTAAATTCCATGCCAAATTGATTGAATGGTAAGAGAGCCCTCCTAAAATTAAAAACAGATAGTTAATCGTTCTATGTCGGTTTTTACGAACTCGAAATTCGTACATTCATAGAATTATTCTTCGCATTCGGAAGCAATTTTCCTTAACACATTATTTATTAAATCCATTCACCAACACACCGCTTGTCCACTAATGCTCAAATATTAGCGAAAACTTAATACAAGTGCCAGAATTATGAAAACTTATTTTGCTAACTCTTTTTCTAAATTTGATCTACTAGTTATGAACAATAAATTTTACAGTTTTCCAATATTTGAATACTAAAATACATAACCAACATGATTAATAGTTACAAGATTATGGTATTTCAATAATTTTTTATTTTTCCATGTTATTTTTTATAATAAAATAAATTAATAAACACGTATTTTTTGTTTGTTCACACAATGATCCATTTCGCAGATTTTTTAATAATAATGAACCATAGGCTTAATCGAATTAAGAGAATAGTGCAGATAATAAAGAAATACAATGATATAATGAAAATATGTATTTCGGAAAAAAGGGGGTTTTGGTAAAGAGTTTCAAATAGTGGAATTCTCAAAGAGTTTTTATTTGAATAAATTTCCTATATTTAAATTTAATATTTTAAAAACATTTGCAATGGGGAAGTTTAGCATGGTAAAAATTCTACATAACATACTATTTTCTCACAAATATAACACAAATGATTGCTGAAATTGAAATTAAAAATTAAAATTATTGCTCCATTTATTTATAATTAATATTCTTTAGGTAAACTCTAAGTACGTCACAAGTCAGTTATGCGCAAACTCAGACAGAACGGTGAAATCGAACCACTTGAACGTAGGTCGTAACAAAGCGTAAAAGCGCTTCACTGGTAACCGTAACCGCGTGTGTCAGTGTATCAGTCGACATACGTTGCGCCAAGCCTCTACCGACGTCATCACAGCTTAAAATCGGCTTTTCCGGAAAATCTGGGCATTTTTGAAAAAAATAAAACATGTTACATCATTTTTCAAGTCATTTCCCATGGAATAAAAAAATAAAAAAAAAGTCGCTAAACTTCCCCATTAGAAAGCATGTAGATTGTAGGCTTTATATTAATTAATTTTTTATAAATAAAATATAATTTAAAAATATCATATGTACATCAATAATATTTAGATCCGCCAAGAAAACAACAAACTCATATTCATGATGTCAAATTTATTTTTTCCAACTCGCTTATTAATAGGAATTTTGTCACCGGATTCTCATTTTTACTTATACGGGATTTTCCATTAAGTACATTTTATGTCATTATATATCGAACATCACATCGGACGAATGGTCTTCACGGTTTCGTTTCGTGATACGCATACGGGAAATTACATTTTCCACCACATTTTCTCATAAATAGGACTGAATTTCACCAATTACGCATATGGTGTTGTCATTGATCGCTCCAACTGATCTTGGTTTATTGATTTAGACCTGTAGAGAAGAAGTCTGACGGCGTCAAATCGCAACTTCTTGAGAACCAAATTATGTCACTATTTCACGAAATTTTGACACCTTAGAAGTTTTCGGTTTTTGCGTCTGTTGGATCTTATACGGGTTGAGGCCTAAGCTTTTGCGCCAAATTACCGATGTAAGAGTTCTGCGAAAGGCCCAGTTCTTGCTTACACCGAGGACTTGAGAGATTTGGCTACAATGTTTCCATTTAACCAAACTTTATGACAACGCATAGACAGTGGTTGTCCACCACAGAATCGATTGTTTAGAATATTTCAGCAATAGTGGCTTTAGTTGGACAATTATATCTACCGAAAATTTTACTTAAATCACGAAATTGTCGAGCATAAAGCGAATTTTTGTTATAAATTTGAAAAGAAAAATGCGTTGTATGATTGTTCACTTTCTCATAATAATTTTACACACCATACTGATGATTCCTGACGAAAAAATAAGAGGAAAGTGTTTTTAAATTTAGCCGGTAGGGACACTGAAAGTTCCATTGTTCCTACTGGAAAACCCGTTACTATCAGATGAATTTATAAAAATATGGTGAATTTGCTTATTTGATTTGGGTTCATGTACTACTGCTTCGCCATCTATCAGCGTTTCATTATAATAATGTCAAAATTATACGTCATACTACGGTGCCACAACACAGTCCGTTTCAAAACGTAGCATATAGTCCAGTGAATGAAGCATTTTACCCTACAAAAGGTCGGGTAGTTCTGAATTTTTGATATGTTGTATAGGATGGTTGGTTAGTGAAAAATCCAAATTTCCACAATCCCCCCTCCAACGCTTCCTCCGCCATCTTGTAAAAACCACCGAAAATCGGCACTTTTTTCAGTTTATTGCCTATAACTTCTTTCTGGTGCATTTTAGCACAACAAAAGTTATTTGCCGATTTTTAGAGAATAAAATTTCCTGCAAAATAGTTACGTGAAGTTATTTTGTACGATTAATAGCAATGGAGTTATGATGCTGACAAAAAAGGTTAAAATTGCGTACTTAGCAAAATTTTGAGTTTCTTTCCATTTTACATCGCAATAGCTCCGTAACACATCATTTTAGCGTAAAAGTCCTCATAGTCAATCTTGTAGAGAATTTAATTACCTACATAATCCAATTATTTTTTTACGATCAATATTTTTTGGGGGCCAATTTACAAAAAACGATAAAAATATTTATGTGTTGGTAAACGTCAATGAGTCTCATGGGACTATTAGAATTTTTTTTTTTTTAACAGCACTTCCTTCTTACATTTATCTGCGACTTCTTTCTACTGCTTTTCAACTCAGAATGAGTTATTTGCCAAGTATTGTATATATTCTAAGACTCAATTTTCTAAGACTTTGGCGTATTAGGTCTTTTGTGAAACCAATAGCGGTGAAGCCAAGCCGCTCCCAACATGGTGAAAGTAGCGATCTTAGAAAAATATTGTGTTTTTTATAACCTTTCCTAGCTATAAGTAAATAATTATCAACAAATTTCATTATATTCTTTTAGATGTTGTACCCAGCTCCTACAGATACGAAATGGATAAAATATAAAACACACGGATTACCGCGAAACATCCATTTTTAAAAATTGCTTTATTAACATTTTAACCACCGAAAATCGGCAATTTTTCAATTTTTTGCTTATAATTTCTTTTTGTTACATTTTAACGCATAAAAAGTTATTTGACGACTTGTAGAGGATATTTGATCCAAGAAGTGTTCTGTATGAATAATGGCAACGGAGCTACAAAGCTCCAAAAAAGGACAAAATTGCGTACTTAGTTAAATTTTGAGTTTCTTTCCAATTTACATTTCGCAATAACTCCGTAACACTTCATTTTAGCATAAAAGTACTTATGATAAATCTTGAGAGCTCACTTGCCTGCAAAATACATGTATCAATTTTTTTTTATGACCAATGTAACGTAGTGGGAGTAACTTTATAAAAATATACGAAAAAGTGATTTTTTTCAAGTTTAGTGCAGCACCGTTGTCCCTCCAATTTTTGTCACTATACTTAATTTTATGATACGGAATTAACATAATACAGATTCCAGGGACATAATTCTGAGCTGAAGAGCAGTAGAAAGAAGTCGCAGACAAATAAAAAAAGGAAGTGCTGGTTTTTTTTTAAAAAAATTGTAATAGTCCCATGAGACTAAATGACGTTTGTCAATACACAATTACGATCATTTTTAAAAATGGATGTTTCGCGGTAATCCGTGTGTTCTATATTTTATCCATTTCGTATCTGTAGGAGCTGGGTACAACATCTAAAAGAATATAATGAAATTTGTTGATAATTATTTACTTATAGCTAGGAAAAGTTATAAAAAACACAATATTTTTCTAAGATCGCTACTTTCACCATGTTGGGAGCGGCTTGGCTTCACCGCTATTGGTTTCACAAAAGACATAATACGCCAAAGTCTTAGAAAATTGAGTCTTAGAATATATACAATACTTGGCAAATAACTCATTCTGAGTTGAAGAGCAGTAGAAAGAAGTCGCAGATAAATGTAAGAAGGAAGTGCTGTTTAAAAAAAAAAAAATTCTAATAGTCCCATGAGACTCATTGACGTTTACCAACACATAATTACGTTCATTTTGTATCTATACAGATTATTTTGTTTGAATAATACTTTTATAATTAGAAATAATAAACCAAAAAGTGTTGCTGCACTAAACTAGAAAAAAATATTTTTATCGTTTTTTGCAAATTGACCCCGACTCCGTTGCATCGATCGTAAAAAAATAATTGGATTATGTAGGTAATTAAATTCTCTACAAGATTGACCATGAGGACTTTTACGCTAAAATGATGTGTTACGGAGCTATTGCGATGTAAAGTGGAAAGAAACTCAAAATTTTGCTAAGTACGCAATTTTAACCTTTTTTGTCAGCATCATAACTCCATTGCTATTAATCGTACAAAATAACTTCACGTAACTATTTTGCAGGAAATTTTATTCTCTAAAAATCGGCAAATAACTTTTGTTGTGCTAAAATGCACCAGAAAGAAGTTATAGGCAATAAACTGAAAAAAGTGCCGATTTTCGGTGGTTTTTACAAGATGGCGGAGGAAGCGTTGGAGGGGGGATTGTGGAAATTTGGATTTTTCACTAACCAACCATCCTATACAACATATCAAAAATTCAGAACTACCCGACCTTTTGTAGGGTAAAATGCTTCATTCACTGGACTATATGCTACGTTTTGAAACGGACTGTGTTGTGGCACCGTAGTATGACGTATAATTTTGACATTATTATAATGAAACGCTGATAGATGGCGAAGCAGTAGTACATGAACCCAAATCAAATAAGCAAATTCACCATATTTTTATAAATTCATCTGATAGTAACGGGTTTTCCAGTAGGAACAATGGAACTTTCAGTGTCCCTACCGGCTAAATTTAAAAACACTTTCCTCTTATTTTTTCGTCAGGAATCATCAGTATGGTGTGTAAAATTATTATGAGAAAGTGAACAATCATACAACGCATTTTTCTTTTCAAATTTATAACAAAAATTCGCTTTATGCTCGACAATTTCGTGATTTAAGTAAAATTTTCGGTAGATATAATTGTCCAACTAAAGCCACTATTGCTGAAATATTCTAAACAATCGATTCTGTGGTGGACAACCACTGTCTATGCGTTGTCATAAAGTTTGGTTAAATGGAAACATTGTAGCCAAATCTCTCAAGTCCTCGGTGTAAGCAAGAACTGGGCCTTTCGCAGAACTCTTACATCGGTAATTTGGCGCAAAAGCTTAGGCCTCAACCCGTATAAGATCCAACAGACAAAAATTCAGAACTACCCGACCTTTTGTAGGATACCCCCCTTTTTCAGCCTCTGTTTACTGGACTAATAGTTTAAATGTAATTTAAAATTTATAACAAACATAATCAAAGAATTCTTTTTTATACATTATAAAATTACTAAGAAGTGGAAAATATTTTAAATTTTGAATAGGCGCAAGTAGCTGTTCGTAAGTATTTTTCTTATAGTGCACGTGTGCATAACACGTCATTACGACATACATCCACTGACACATAAAGACATCCACAAAAGGGCCATACCTTCATTCTCACAAACATATATTTGTTACCGAATTACGTATTCTTACATACCTGGTAAAACTTGTACAAATAATCATTAAAAGAAAAATTATCACTACTGAAAAAATGTACCACGGAGATGCGAAAAATATAACGAAAGATGTTATAATTGCAATAAATAAATTTAAGAAAATGTTATAGATCAGGCGAGGTATGTCGATATCAGCTAAAATTATAATTTACACGAATGAGTAAATTTTCATTTAAAAATTTATAATACTTACTTAATTGTTGCTGTATTGAAATAGTAGATATAATAGTAAAAGACTTCGTTTGAAAAAAAGAAAATGTCGCTTTATATAATTTTTGTAATATATCGTTATGAATTCTAACTGAGGCAGCAAACATTTTCTACAAAATAAATAATAATTAATACAACATTTTTGAAATAATTCATATGGATACTAACATTGTTAAAGAAATAATTTGTTATTATTCCAAAAATCAGCATCCACATAAATAATCCAAAATAAACGTATAAATAAGTATCACCATATATTTTTTTCTGTAACATAAAATAATTTAGTAAATATATATGACAAATTTCACTAACTTTTACCTGGAGTGAATAAAAGAAAAACAGTGGTAAAAATGAAACAAATATTACATTTAATATTTGCCCCAAAAATAACGTTAATATAGAACAACATCCAAAATTTAATAAATAAGATTTTATAACGTTAGTATTTTGCATTCCGCCTTCTATAACAAAGAAAAAATATTTGAACATTTTATTTAAATACATAATAACAATTTAGTCTTACTACGAGCATGATCATAACTATCTACAACATCACATAAAGTTTCAGTTGAATCAAAAATACTGTAACTTGCGGAATGACTGCGTGATCTGAAGTCATTAAAGCCTAGTGGAATTCCTTTAGATACATCTAAAAAGTTTGATTTTTCTCTAAAACAACATAAAATTTATTACAGTTGTAGAAGGAAATAAGGCCTTTATGTTTCAACAAATATAGTTTTATTAAACAGACCTTTCGGTCTTATATGCGACCAGCTTTGATAATAATATATAAAAATTTCTTCAACTTACTGACGAGTAGTGTTTAAATTACATTTATAAATTATTTATACTCGTACATTCTCCGATTAGTAAAATCCAACATCTGTTGGGAATTGCAGTAAAAAATATAACCAAAATATGTTTAAAAATTGTAATAAAAGTTCCCGCATCTTGACTTTATGGCGGCGAACGGAACTCTGACGATTGAAGGTCGGACAAAAGAGTCAAACGTTTGTTTTGTCAAATAAGTTTTGACTGTTACAATTACCCGAAAATCATTTTTCAATGACTAATTTTATTATTCACAAAAATATATTATTTAGATTATTTTGATGACAAGTAATAAGAAAAATGTGTGTGTGCTGCCAGCTGGTGCGAGGTACAACGGCCAGAAACGGTGCCTCGAGTATGTAATTTTTTTTTGAAAAAAAAACTTATATATTATTAATGGAATTTTGGGGAATGCTTATTCTAATTGTTAACATTAAAAAAAAAAACACCGCTGCCGGTCCGCCGGTGGGACAAACGATTACTGCCGGCCACTCGGACATGTAAAAATTAATTAGTTGTCTCACTTATTTTATTATTAATAAAATTTGTTGTAGTTAAAAGCTTATACATTGTTATTCAAGAAAAAATAGTGCTGCCGGTTATTCAGCGGGACAAAGTCCTTGGTAGCACGCATAGAAAGTTGCGCCACGCGCTTGAGGTTGCCTGTTATGCGCAACCCGAACACTATTAAATATAACCGTAACATCTGTTAATTTATTTTATTATTAATAAAATTTATTAGATGTGAAAGTTTATACGTTATTCTTCAATAAAAAATTATGCTGCAGTTCGTTTAGCGGGATGAAAGCGTTGTGCGTTGGCAGTATACATGATCTGTAGGGCTGCGCGCTTGAGATTGCCTAGTTCGTCTGAACGAGATATCTCCTTTTTACTCTACTTTAAAGTATTAATTATTATTTCATATAATTATCATGGTATAATAATATTATATGATAAATATATAATTACAATTTTTGATATCATCATTTTTATTTAATTGATATCATAATTTAGTCTAAAAATTTAAAAAATATTCAAAATCGCTTTCCTCATCACCGTTGTCCGAAGAATGTAGGCTTCCAACGCTGTCGCTTTCAATGTCACTCGTTTCTAGAAAAATGTATACAGAAAACGAGTTCAAGTTAATAAGAAAAGAAAATATTTATAAATTTAAAAAATGTGTATCTTTATTGTTTGAATTTTCTTCTTCGAAAACAATTTCTTTGAAATACAATGGAAACTGATCGCCGTCAAACCATTTGCAGTCGAGGATCTTGTCTTGCAGTTCCCAGCCGCTGTCTGTTGGTTTTAGTATGGTAGGGATTTGCAGATGAGCTTTGGTCCATATATTTGCAATATATGCAGATTGAAGTAGTAGACGAGATCCTCGACTGCAAATGGTTTGACGGTGACCAGTTTCCATAGTTCTAGAAACGAGTGACATTGAAAGCGACAGCGTTGGAAGTTTGAAGTGATCAGAGCCTACATTCTTCAAACAGCGGTGATGAGGAAAGCGATTTTGAATAATTTTTAAGTTTAATTTTTAGAATAAATTATGATACCTATTAAGTAAAAATGTGATGTGGCCAAGACAAAACCTCCCGCTATTTAATTTTTATTGATTTAAATACATACCTACTTTTTTACTAATACTGCAAACTATATTATGTTCCATTGCATATAACTATTGCTTTATTTACTATTTTCTTTTTAAAATGTCACTATTATTAATTTGAAGTGATTGTTTTTTGACAGTGATATTTACCTGTCAGTTTCATTCATTTGAAATATGAACTGTGTAACAAAGGAATTGTGTTTATCTTAAGCTTCCGGATTTATAAAAAAAATTACTTTTAAATTTATCTGTAAAATATATAGAAAAAGTATTAATGTATTCCTATAGAAAATTCAATATTCTTTAATTTTCATGACATAAAATGCAAAAAATTGGCATTTAATGTTTTTTTTTTTAAGAAAAAACATGAGCTACAGGTAAAGTGCCATTTCCGGTTATCCGATTTACACCAAAATCTAATGATTTCTTTCCATATTAGAAGAGGGTAGAAATACAAGGTCTCCGAATTTTCTGAATTATAGTATTTGAGTTAGAACGACAACAAAATCCATACACACACACACACACCGACATCGTGAAAATGTTAAAATTGGATTCTAGGGACCTTAAAACGTGGTCATTTACTAAAATCTCGATATGTGATTTTTAGCACGATCCCTATATGTATACCTTCCTTACCAAGGGTAGCGGGATGTAAAAATGATTTCAAAAATTGTAATTATATCTTTGTCATATAATATTATTATACTATGATAATTATATTAAATAATAATTACAAGTTTAAAATGGATTAAAAAGGGGATCGCTCGTGCAGACGAGCTAGGCAATCTCGAGCGCGCAGCCCTACAGATCATGTATGCTGCCAAGACTTTTCTCCCGCTAGACGAACTGCAGCATAATTTATTATTGAAGAATAAGGTATATACTTTCACATCTAATAAATTTTATTACTAACAAAATAAGTTAACTGATACGGTACGGTGATATTTAAAAGTGTGTTCGGGTTGCGCATAATGCATGCTGCCAAGGACTTTGTCCCGCTGAATAACCGGCAGCACAATTATTTCTTGAATAACAACGTATAAGCTTTTAATTACAACAAATTTTATTAATAATAAAATAAGAGAGAGAACCAATTATTTTTTACAAGTCCGAGTGGCCGGCAGTAACCGTTTGTCCCGCCGGCGGACCGACAGCGGTGTTTTTTTTCTCAAAAAAAAAAAAAATTACATAGTCGGGGCGCCGTTCCTCCTCGTTGTACCGTTGGTGCGCCGGTAGTACTTGATTTTCGTAGTATGCGTCATCTGAGTAACGGAAATAACATGGTTTCGTGAACAATAAAATCGTCGTAAAAATAGTATCGCTGGCTCCCGTAGTACAATCGAAAGAGAGAAAAATAAGTATTTCATGAAGCAAAATTCAAATATTCGTTCCATTCATAAAAAGTAAGTTTATATCTTGAAAATTTGCCAATAAAAAAAATATATTCTTATGCCACTGAAGGGACAAAAAATATCAACCTTTTTTATTCGAAATATTTTTCTAGATTACCAATTGTTTGAGTTACTTGAAAACTAAATTTCGACCAAAATCGACAAAAGGTGTACCTGTATATCCCACTTAACCAAAGTCGTGTCTCAGTCTCCCAGATCCCAATGGTGCTCTTCGAAATCTGCACAGCCTATACAAGTGTCCAGGCAACTTGTCCAACAGAACATAGTGATCTCGAAAATAATTATTGTTATTTGAGAAAACGCATAGGTCAATAGATTAGGCGAGAATGTATATTTTACAGTTTTATATTTTTACGAATAGATATCTTTCAAGTGTGAAACAATAATGGATTTTGGTTGTACATCTAGACAACCGGAAGTAGTAGTTTCATAGAAAAATTCTTCTAAATATATTTTATGGAAATTTTTGTTATCACAAATATTGAAGAACATAAGATTCTCCATCTATACAATTTATGATATCTTGTATAGATTATAGATAAAGACACTACAATAATCTAATAGAATCAATAGGTACATAGAAGTGGCTAAGACACTAAGGAATCCAGTTGACAAATTCAAATGTTTATAACATAGTTGCAAAATGACAGATGTCAGTGTTAAAAATCAACAGTTTTAGTGACATTCTGAAAGCTTTTTCTGGGAAGCTCATTTAATCTTTCTTATTGTTTTATTAATTAAATATTTAAAATTGTATGTAAAATGTATACAAATATACATCAGAAATACCACCAATCTTGTTAATGAATTGGAAGAATCTCTGACATTTAGGAACTTCCTCATACAATGAAAAATAGATATTATTAGAATTGTATGTGTGCAGAAGATATGAGACATGTTAAATACAATAAAAAACAATATTTGGGTAAAGTTCTGTAATTTTTTTGTTATAAAACGACGGTTCGATAGCGAAGTGCATACAATACTTACATAACATATAATGGAAATAGCGAGAAGTATTGTGCTGGCCACAACAGAATTTTTTTTGTAGGGTTACTTAAATGATCATGTTTATGGCAATGTGCATCCCGAAGTACAACATTTAAAGGTTGTATTGAAGAAACATTAAAAAGTATTGATAGAAGAAAATTAGGAAAAGTTAGGAGTAATTTACTATGGAGACTTCAATTATGTATTGATAAAAATGGAGATAATTTTGAGCAGTTTTTATATACAATAAATCATTTAATTGAAAATAAAGTTCTTTTAAATATATTAAATTTTTTCAGTCATGGCACACATCAATATCATATTTTAGGGGGAATTAATTTAAAACTTTATTACTTTTTTTTCCGAAAATTTTGTTATATAAGGGTATGAAAATTGTATATCATTGGATTCAGAATAAAGAGCTCTATTGAATGAACAAATTAAAAATATATGTTTCAATTTAAAAAAAATTGGTATGCATATTTTGAGAACCACTGGCTGAAATATTTTTTGAAATACCCATGTAAAATAGAAATTCTTTGCTAATTTAACCAACTTCGTATCTCTCATAGCTCTCGAGATCGCAATGGTGGCTACTTAAAAAGGAACATTCTGTATTTTATTATTTAGTTGTATTTCTTTTTGTATTATCTTTATATGTTATTAAGGGTATCCCATGCCTAAAACCAATAATGTTGGAGTTTTTCTCCATTCTGAAATTATTGATTTTAGCAGGCATAGGATACCCTTAATAAAATAAAATTCAAAATAAATGTGAAAATATATAGAATGTTCCATTTAAAAAGACAAAGAATACTTGCCGAGTCGTAATGCAACTGCAACACTCTGTGTACATAACAATAATTTTACGATATACTCCTTGAGTAGATGAATAAATTCTGTGAATAAATTTTTGTTGTGTTTCTGACGATACGGGAGATGAAGAAGGACATTTCAAAAACACCTATATACAAATCAAAATCCAGTCGGAAGATATTTGCAAAAATAAAAAAACTGCAAAAATTACATTTTCTCTAATGACATGCATTTTATCGCAAATATTAAATCACTATTAACATGGTTTCCTACTGGAGCTACTTTTGTATAATTTAACCGACTTCGTATCTCTAATAATTCTCGAGATCCCCATGTTTGACAAGTTATACAGGACACTTGTTTAAGTTTGAACGCTGTAGATATGTCAACAAACTATGATAATAATGTGCTATTGAGTTTTAACGTTGAGCACGTTTTGTTAAATCACCTACATATATGTATTATATACGTGTATTATTCAACGGTAAAACGTATTAAATATGTTTTTTCTATAGCTATAGTGTGCTTTGTTCAACTCGAAATATTTGACTAAGTGACATTTTAACCGCAAGGGTAGATAAAATAATACTTTAACAACAAGGGTAGTTATGGAACTTTATTTTTATTTAAATAAAAACACATTATACATTTTGGCGATTCATAGTATATGTAACTTCAATTGTATCTACTACCACGCTACTGAGATTTTAAAATTGTTCTTAAATAATTTAATTTATAACCGGTTTTTCTAACTTTTGCTCTTTAAAATCTGCTATAGAAAAAATAGAATTTTACACACGACGATAAAATTAAATTATCGACTCACGAAAAATAATTCACTCGCGAAATCTCTCGTGAATTAAAACTTTCCGCTCGTGGATAAAATACAATTTTATCGTCTTGTATAAAAAATAACTATAATATGTTTAATGACATTTTTAACTCTTTTGTAATAACTTTTGTTTCACTAATAAGACGAACAATAAACGTTTAATTAAAAAAAATGATTGTGGTTAAAAGTTGTATGACTAAACTTCTGGCGAGTTTCGTACAAAAATAATAAAATATTAAATTACCTGCATGAGTTTTTTTGTTTTAATAAATATGTGATAAACTCTGTATATTCTTCATCATAATTTAAAAGCTTAGCATGTTGTCCTTGTAGAATTATTTTTCCTTGTTGCATCATATAGATTTCGTCGCATTGTTGTAGAAACTAAAGCAAATATTAAAATCAATTAAGTTTTCAATATATTTTTTGCTCCTATGACATGATAAAAGAAAAATCGTTCAAAAGAATGAGAATGTTTTGTAATCTTCAAAGCAAGATTTATCAAAAGTAATAAAGAACACGAATATTATAGACGAGAAAAATTTAAATAGTATAGGTACAGATGTACATTACGGCTTATTATTAATTTCTGGGAATGCCAGTTTTTGTGGAGTGCGTATCACAGGAGTGATTAAATTATAATAATATTTTAACGTAAGCTATAATAAATACAAAATTCTTTTAAATAATATTATTGAAAGGCTATATTAATGCATACATTTTCCCTTAAATATCTCGTATTTTTAATTTTCAGTATTCATAATTAGTTATATAAAACATATAATGTAATAATGAAATGATTGTAACCTACCTCTATATTATCGGTTGCTAATAATACTGTTTTTTGCTGTAAAGATTTTAGAACACAGCTATCAAATACTTTGGAAGCACTGCGAGGATCTATCGCACTTAATGGTTCATCCAGAAGATATATTTCACTAAAAAATATATTTTATTACAAAATAATACAACAAATATTATATACAATAATAGAAAATTTCAAAAACATTATAACATTGATTATAATACTATTTAATCAATGTTATAATGTTTTTAAAATTTAGGAAAATTGGCAACGCTTAGTAAATTTACTATATATCGATATTCTGTACTCGCTGGTGCTTGGCTGATGCTACATGATAGCAGCTTTACCCCGCGAAATTTGATTTAATTATAAATATAATTTTGACAAATTTCATAACGTTTAAGATTTCCAATAAAAATTCAGTAATTTAGCCGTAAAACAATATACTACATCTTAGATCTTCAAATGATTAAAAAATAATTAAAGATGGCAGCGCTAATGGGGGTTACCTAATATCTTTTATTAGCAACCTTATTAAAGTTACTAGAAATGTTAGTAACACTGGGTCGAATTCAGCACTCTTTTAACTTCCTAGTACGAAGTAAAGGAAGTATTGTAATCGCGAAAAATTTCGGTTTCCAGATTTCAACGGAAATATCCATTTTGGCCATCCCTGAATCCATTTTGACTAATTTCGGCGTGACGTCTGTACGTACGTATCTCGCATAACTAAAAAACGGGAAGTCGTAGAAAGTTAAAATTTTGTATTTAGGACTGTTATAACATCTAGTTGTGCACTTCTCTTTTTGGTCATTACATAACTTTCGGAAGTGGTACTTTACTTGAAGCCTATAATAGATATTACTGAAAAACTATATTAAAATATAATCCAAAACTTTTCAAATTTGGTATATAATACTTTTATATCAATGGAAATAACATAATAGATTTTAGTTAAAATGGTCTACCCGGAAGTGGTACTTTACTTGAAGCCTATAATAGATTTTAATGAAAAACTATATTAAAATAAAATCCAAAACTTTTCAAATTTGGTATATAATACTTTTATATCAATGGGAATAACATAATAGATTTTGATTAAAATAGTCTAACCGGAAGTGATACTTTACTTGAAGCTGTTATCAGTTTTTTTTTTTTTTTTGAAAAAATGGTGTTATTTTGATTTTAATAATAAATGCTTCAAATAAAAGTTTTAGAGAATTGAATTCTGCGTCGAAAACATCAATAATGATTAAATTAGGTCTTTGTATAAGCGAGATATGTAAATTTAAAAATTATGTACCTTTTGTGGGGTCCCGTGGCCGCGTGCATGAGTGTCTGGTCGCGAACCTGGGGGAACCGGGTTCGATCCCGACAGACGCCAAATATTTCCAATTTTAAATGGCACAAAAGTGACCCCTGTGGTGCACTCTCCACACTAGCTATGAGTGCCCGTGAGGTGACGCCTGGTAAGCGCCCACACGGTAAAATATATCGTCATCATTACCGATATCTACATGTGTTGTAGATACTGGCACACCCAGAAATGGGTAATATGCCGTGATGATATATTTATTTATTTATTTATTTATGTACCTTTTGGTTTCTGTAATTAAGTTTGCTACGAATTAGGACAAAAAATAACAAAAAAAAAAGAATTTAATGTCAATGTGAAAGTAACACGCGTACAAGGAAGTCATGTGGTGTCCACATCAGATATTTTAACTAAAGAAGCTTAACTAAAAATAACAAAATAAAGAGAGACATATGCAGTAATTCATTAATACGAAAAAAGATGCAGGCTGTTTCCATAGTTACTAGAGACAATCACTAGGCTAGTGAAGAGTGCTAAAATCGGTCCATTTTTGTTAACTTTGTTAAAATGAGAAATTTTCCGATCGCTCTGGAGGCGGTCTACATCAACAAAGAATTTTGATAACAAATGTTGCTAACACGTTATTTTTGGGGATAACATTGTTAAAAATAATCTACACGTAGATTTATGTTTCCGCAGAACTGAAGAAATTCAATAATATTGTTAATAACAAAATTAGTTCAGCTTTTTATTTGCTTATAACATGTTAGTAACAAATAACTTCGTTAATAACTTTTAATTCTATCTGAAAATATGGCATTAATATCATTAACAATTTTGTTATTACATTGTTTTATTAACATTTTTTTATTAATTTATCAAAACTGTCAAACAAATTTTAGTAACTTAGGTATTCATTATTAATATTTTTGTTGAAAACAATATTTTACTATTTTTTTTTTTTTTTTGAGTAAAGCTAGCTTAAGCAGCAAACAGCTGTACAGTACCAGCACTGCGCGCAAGAACAGCGATGTACTGGCCTGTTGTCCTGGGACATTTTCCACTTACACGAGAGGTAGGGGTTCAGCGGTAATTTTTTTTCCCTTATTTTTGTATTTTTCCATCAAGTGAATTATACCCAAGAAAAAATTAATAAAGTTGTTGAAAATTATTTGTGACGTCATGTCTCCAATAGAGAGAGATACTACTTGTACGCTGTGGGACAAATAGAATAACAATGGAACTACAGTGAATACGAATAAACAGGGGCGTCGCAAACGAAGATGCAATGGACTCTATTCCACGAGCCAAGGGGACCCAAGGGATACAAGTATTAATTAACGAACGAATAATTTTACGGTCTATTACTTAAATGTTGTACACTCATTAAATTTTTTTGTTTTTGATTTGCACACGGGCTAATTCGCTTCTTGCTTACGCATAAAGTTAAACATTCAAATACGTCGCAAGAACATGAAATTAGCGAAACTGGGGACGTGACGTCATATCATTAAATTAATATTCAATAAAAAAAAAAATAATTAAAAAGGCGTTGCCTTGGAAACCCATATTGTGCTACAGAAGTGCTCATAAGGTTGCCAATCTATACATATTATTTTATTAATCATAAATGCTACATTATTATGTTTATATTTAAAGAAAAATAGCATCCTCACCCTTCATAATACAGAGCTCTTGCAAGTATAATTCGCTGTTTTATTTCAAGAGGTAACTCTTCAGAAAAAATAATATTATCATCTTGAGCTGGCAGTCGTGAAATAAAATCTTGTAATTCACAGTACATTGTTACTCGAAAATATCTGCAAATATAGCAATATTAATTCTTATAAATTTTTATTTAAGTCACTATACTACTTTTGTGAATCAAATTCACTGCCAAGTAAAATATTATTTTTCAGCGAATCTTGAAATATTATTGGATTTTGATTTACATAAGCGCAATGACCAATAGTTCTTCTTTTCCCTTTTGATTGCAAAAGCAAACCCATAATAGCTAGCAGAAGAGTTGACTTTCCACTTCCTGGAGGGCCACAAATACCAATTAACTTTCCCTAAAATATATAAATAATTTTCATAAACACATGTATATATTTTTTGCCATAAGTCTTATGTTGTGGGGAATGAACAGGTATTATTCCTAATTCGTACTGCTACTCGTAATACAGTAGTTAGTCTTTTATTCGTGGTACAGTGACAATCTCTGATAATGTCTGTTATTTTGACATTTTACGGCTAATACAGTATCTAGCTGAGTAGTATCGAGTGGTATTAAAAACTTGAGTTGTCAAAACCTACTGAAGCTGCTAGCCGGTTAATAGCTTAGACCAGGAATATTCCTGGTCTGAGGTTAACAGTCGATTTACGAACCGTTTAACCGCCATTAAAAAAAAAAGATTAACATAATTATAACCGGTCAGAATGTCGGTTTATAACACGATAAAAACTACGATTTAACTGGTTAGAAACCGGGTTTCTAAACGGCAGAAAACCAGTAAAAATATATTATAAACCGGTCAAAATACCGATATGTAACTGGTAAAAACAGTTTTTTAACTGATTTCGTTAGATCCAAAATAGGTATGAACTGCTTGAAGCAGTTATATATTTATTAAAAACCGGTAAAATTCGGCAGTAAACTTGTCAAATTCTAGCTATAATCTGGCTAAAATCCGGTTGCGAGTCGGTTATTTAATAACTAAAAAAAACACTTTTTCGCTGATTAAAATCCGGATATAAACCATATTACTTTCTCAATAAGCATGCACAGAATGACCAATCATGTGCTTGAGAATAGGTACAGCCCAAAATGATGTCATGTTTTCTTATGGGAAAAACTGTATTTTTAGAATAAAATATTATTTTATTTAGACTTAAATGAACAATAATTTTTTATTTCATGCTTTACTATCGGATTCTGTCCTTATAATATATAAATAGTCAATAAAATAACTTTAGAATAAACACTAAAATTTGTCACTTTCAGATAACATCAAACTTATCTTTTGTTACAGTAATTTTTTATGAAATATTTATTTTAATTATACCTGGTTACATTTCCTGCATTCCGGATTGTGATTTGAATTCATTAATTAATAAAGGAATATTTTTTTTCATTTTTTTCTTAAAAATAGTAAAAAAAAAACTTAGTATTGCCAACATAATTCAAAAAATTAAAAAACAGTTTGTCACCCTGGCACGCTTTTCGTCATTTTATAAATCTGCCGGCAGAAGCGCTATAGGAAGTAATATGGTCTATTGACCGAGTAGAAACTGAATATTAACCGTTCAAAACCGCCAGTTAACTGAATACTGTTGACAGCTCTACTGCCGAAAGGTTGAAATTTATCCCAAATATATAAACATTGTTCTCCTTAAATTAAAGGTGCGCAACGAGTGAGTTGCGACCGCTTTGGGGGTCGCGGAAGGATTTTTCAGAGCCGCGGAATTTTCGAAAAATGTATGTCGCCGTCAAATAAGTATGGACCGATGCTCAATTTATTCCCTTATCCACGCTCTGTTCCTTCCCCTGCGGTGTTGCCGCTTCTTCATAACAACATTTTCAACAATGCCCATGAAATGACAAAAGTGTAGGAATCTCCAGTCCATACTTTTTTGACGGCAAAAAATATGGATCCTGTTTAAGGCAAGAACAATATTCTCCAGACTTAATACGTAATATACTCGTACTATTATTATATGTATACTATTAATTTATAATTTATTTAATGCACTTGCATTATATATAGCTTATTGCAAAAATGTTTTTTTCCTATATCATTCTACAAAGCATGCAGGTAGATATTTCTATAACATTTTTATATCTGTGAAATAACTTCTTAACTATAAGTTTTCGCGAATATTGTTTCAAATAAAAATGTTACAATATTATAATGTCAGTCAAGTAGTGCATGAAAATATTTTTTGGTAAATTTTAAAGATATAGCACAAACTTTGATTTTTCTATTTGATTTTTACTCTACAAAATTTCTCGTATTTTCTCTTTTTATATAAGGATTTAATATTTAACGCTATTCTTCCTGATTTTTTTTTAATTATTAATTGTATTTTATTTGATTGACATATTTAATTTTATAACTTTATTGCTTGATATTGTCATTTTCAAATCATACTTACAAATTACACTATAACATATGTCACGGGCCGCCTGATGTAAAATATTTTTCATAACAGAAATTAATATATATAATGTATTTAGGTACCGGGTTCGATCCCGACCGACGTCAAATATTTCGAATTTTAAATGGAACAAGTGACCCTTTTGGTTTACTCTTCATGCCAGCAATGACAGGTACGCTCCCGCACGGTACAAATATGTCATCGTCATCATCATTACCGATATCTCTGATAAAGCAGATTGGCACACCACGAAATGGGTAATATGCCGTGATGATATATTTATTTATTTAATTTAATTTTTTTCTTCGAGAATTTTTCGTTTCAATCAGATGTACAACTTACAGAAAAACTTATTCAAATGTTTTTAATCGACTGTTATCAGTTGTACCTGCTAAAAAAAAATATCCGGTAGGTACTTCACGGACTTGTCGTGTTCATGAGGTTTCTTGTAGGTGGTATGTCTCATATATTTCATTTGCTAATAACTTTTTTCAGCATGAAGCAATCAAAAAGCATAAATAGAAAAAATTCCAGACAAATCACTTAAAAATACTCTTCGAATCTTTATTACCTCCATCAAGATAAAGATTCATTGAAGGAAAAATTAATTTCAAACAATAAGGCAATCAATACATTTACTCTAATGAAGTATATATTGATTTTTATTTATAGAAAATAAGGTAAGTAGCTAACTAATGAAATAATTAAACTTATGACTAGTACTACTTACATGCTCGATTGACATATTTATATCATGTAGAATATCATGAACTGGAATTTTATTTCCAAGAGACACAAAATCGGATTTTGGAGAACATAATCTAAAATAAAAATAAAATTAGCATATAAACCATTAATCAATTAGTAAATAAATACATATTAGCTTGTGAACTATTAATATCTAATGTTGTTTGTTTCATCCACTGAAAGTTAGCGTCTTCAATATGTACGGCAAGATTCGTATCTCTGGGTCTATTGCTAATTAAATTAATAGAGTCGCATATCATTAAATTCTAGAAAGAAATATATTTATACACTCAAATATTATATCGTCGCGTCACTTGTAAAACTTTGTAAGTCTGATGTTAAAACAATTCTAGATACAACAGGATTTAGGTTGTTTGAAACCTAAATCCTATTGTATCTCAAATTGTACTAAAATCGGACTTCCGTGGTTGTAGAAGTAAGGCGACGATATTAAAAGCAGAAATATTTAATTTCAAAAGGATTTAAGTGCTATTTTTTATGTTTCATTAAAACACTAGCAACTGATGCAAATTCTTATTTTCTACATTCTAATTCTTACCCATGTTGTTTAAATACATGCTATATATGAGTCCAAATTCATTTTTAATAAATTATAAAATATTTTTTACTTGGCGATAGTCAATAGAAAAGTTTCGGTAAGTAAAATAATTTAAAAATAGATATTAAATTTTTTTTAATAGTGTAAGGTTATAATTAAGTTGTTATAAATATCATAAAAAAATTTAAAAACATTTAGTATTCATATCCCATTCCAGAAAAATATATAATTTACTCAATAAATGCAAAAATACTATCGAAAATCTCAAATTTTTCAACTTTCAAAGATAATTACTGCAAAAATAGTTTGTGTCTAGTTATTTTTCTTTGATCATATACGTGCACTGTCGTTACGTAGTTTTTAAAGCAAATCAATAGTTTATTGTAAAAATAGGTGGTAAAGCTTTTTAGAATTTTGCATAGGTACTTGTGTAAAAACTCATGAAAAACAACATATTTAAATTTTATTTTAATCTGTTGTAAATGCTTCCAATTTTGCGCTCTTATCAGACATACAACTTGATGAACTTTTTGGGGGACATGAAAAATTGTTGAAAGTGGTACACAATTTTATAATTATACATATCTATGTATTATTTTATCGTTAAAACGGCGAGCGCCCACATGTCTATCTCCCAGTTGTCCATCGCTCAACTGGCCGTGTCCGCACAGGATTGGCTCATATAACGTTTTCACGTAAAAATATTGGCCCGTATTACGAGCGCACTTTTATAATAAAATTGCTTTTATGGAGCGCGCTTTTACATTATATTCTTATGTGGAGTGTGCTCCATAAAAGCGCTTTTATTATAAAAATGCTCAATATGCGCAATTTTTTTAACACTTAGATCCCTTTTTAATTTAAATACTTTAATTATTGTACCTTGAATTTATTTAAAGCTGCCAAACCTTTTATAAAATTATCTAATCCATACCAAAAATTATCTAATGATTGTTTTACGTGTATAAGAAGGATGATGCAAACAGCTGCGAACTAAAAAATAGTTTAATATATAAATTTGTATTGTAGATTATAGTCAAAGTTGTATTATAATTTTTACCTGTGCTAATTCTTGTCCTCCGCGCATTTCTCCATAGGCAACAAAAAGTGCAGTCAGAGATAGGAACGGTTGCAATAAAATGAAAGATAAACAAATATTATCATATAATCCAGCTTTTTTCATATTTTTTACTTCATTGCTGCGTTGTTCTAAAAAAAAAGTATAAAATATTGTCCTATGTATAGGCGCCTGTCGGATTGACTGTTTTTCGAGAACCACTGGACGGACTTTATTGCGATTTTATGATAAAGGGAGTCTACAGTGACGATTTTAATAAAGAAACCGTGCATACGCTACACACGCTCCGGTTTACCGGAGAGATCTACCTTGAGGGCAAGCTGAAACAAGGGACGTTCAGGTTGGCCTTACGATACTCCATGAGGTAGAATTAAATTTTCAGCAGTGATCCGGCGGTCATAGCGCCAACAAACGATGATCTTGCTATTGCCAGTTTGCTGATAGCTCTGGTGAACACCAAAAGAAAAGTTAACCGAAAAGCGTGGTATAAAGAATAGTTGCAAAAAATAAATACCGTACTTTTTGCACTAAAGTTAAAAGTTAGAAATACATAATCTTATAGGAATTTTTCCGATAAAATTGGTGGTGTTATTCGCAATGTTCTATCCTATCTCATTGCAAACATTCGAAAAATCGCATTTTTCCAAAAAATCACCTCTTTTAAATTTCTTTATTATTTTTAACTTTAACTGCTCATATCTTCCTAGTTATTGTAGATATCATTCTGATTTTGTCAGATTATGATTTATCGAGTGATTTATTTATGTTTTGATAATATGTTTATGTAATAAAAATATCATATTTGTTTCTAAATTGATAAGAAAAATAAAAACTAACATTCGTACACGTTTGTTTTGGATTTTACAGCACAAAATACACTAAGCGAGAAACTTTTCGTCCTTACTTAATTTTTTTTCCAAAATACTCACCGGTTTCGAAAAAACGAAGACAAAAATTAAGTACATCGAAACGCGCGAGACTTGGCGCATGGAGTATGCGTGTCTGGTACCTTATAATTTGCATTGTGTAGAAATTTCTTTAGTTTCCACCTGGTAATCAAAGTAAAATAATCATTCATTTTACAAAACTTTTTTTTATAATTAGTTTAACAAAATTTTAAAAACAGAAGGGCAATTTATTTTGCAATAAATTATATTATAAATTAATATAAATTTATATTTTATATAACATAAACATAATATACTCTAGTCCAGTCATTTGGTAGAAAAATAAGGGTTTATTCCACAAAAGGTCGGGTATTTTTGATTTTTGGATATATTGTATATTTAGGGGTCCTAATAAAAAATGCAAGTTTTCCCCCTCAGGGGCCTTCGGGAAGCACCGCCAACTTGAGAAAAAAGGCGCAAAAAAGCGGTTTTTTCTAAATATCTCTTCACTGATTTGCATTAGGCAAATATAGTTATTATCTAATTTATTGTCTATAAAATTCTCTACAACTTTTATCTAAAACATTTTTTTCTATAATTAATATATAGCGAGCTACAATGCTTCAAACAGAGCAAATTTTTTGAAAATTACATGAATGCTTCATTTAAATCATATTTTATTATATTTTTTAAATTTTTTTTACAAAATACTTTTTGACAATCATTAATTATTATTATTTAACTAATATATATAAATATTAATTATTGTTTATATTTTTTTTTTCATTCTAAAGATTTTTTATAGTCCAGCAAATTTATGATTTTACCTTAAAGCTTTTTAACGGAAACCAGTTTCAGAAAAGTGCGCTGAATAACATGTCAATATTTTCCCGAAATCGGAGCATGGGAACCTTCCGCCAATTTGAACAAATGGCGGCATATTCAGGTTTATGGCCATTTGCTTAAAACAATTATGAAAATATTTAAATTATTCAAAAAAACAAACAATATTACGTACTTGATACTTAGTCTAATAGGTTTCACTATTTACAACAGTTTACATTCGACGTGGCATCGAAAGAAGTAAGTTATCGATAACTGTTTTATAAAAATTGTTAACGTTTTCCTGCAATTTTTTAGTTTTTCATCCACCACTCTGATCTTGTTAAAGATACGATGATGCGGTTTTAAAATTTGGATTTAGCATAAAATTTTCTTTCGTGTCGTGTATTATACTATTTTTGCCGATGAACGATTGGCGAGTTACTGCCAACTAAAACTATGAAGTCCCTCTAAAATTTTAAACATCTGAAAATCGACTCTTTTTTCATTTTCTCATTCAAAATTTCAACAGGTTTACAGATAACCAATATTAAGTATTTAATAGGTGTCAAAATGGTTGATGAAAAATTGAGAAAAGAGCCGATTTTCAGATGTTTAAAATTTTAGAGGAATTTCATGTGAGTTTTAGTTGTTAGTAACTCGCCAATTGTTCATCGGCAATAATCGTGTAATACATGATATTAAAGAGAATTTTATGCTAAATTCAAATTTTAAAACCGCGTCATCATATCTTTAACAAGATCAGAGTGGTGGATGAAAAACTAAAAAATTGCAGGAAAACGTTAACAATTTTTATAAAACAGTTATCGATAACTTACTTCTTTCGATGCCACGTCGAAAGTAAACTGTAAATAGTGAAACCTATTAGACTAAGTATCAAGTATGTAATATTGTTTGTTTTTTTGAATAATTTAAATATTTTCATAATTGTTTTAAGCAAATGGCCATAAACCTGAATATGCCGCCATTTGTCCAAATTGGCAGGAGGTTCCCATGCTCCGATTTCGGGAAAATATTGATGTTATTTAGTGCACTTTTCTGGGACTGGATTCCGTTAAAAAGCTTTTGTTGTAATTACTTTAAGGTAAAATCATAAATTTGCTGGACTATAAAAAATCTTTAGAATAAAAAACTATAAACAATAATTAATATTTATATATATTAGTTAAATAATAATAATTAATGATTGTCAAAAAGTAATTTGTAAAAAAAGGTAAAAAAATATAATAAAATATGATTTAAATGAAGCATTCATGTAATTTTCAAAAAATTTGCTATGTTTGAAGCACTGTAGCTCGCTATCTATTAATTATAGAAAAAAATGTTTTAGATAAAATTGTAGAGAATTTTATAGTCAACAAATTAGATAATAAGTATTTTTGCCTAATGCAAATAAGTGAAGAGATATTTAGAAAAAACCGCTTTTTTGCGCCTTTTTTCTCAAGTTGGCGGTGCTTCCCGAAGGCCCCCGAGGGGGAAAACTTGCATTTTTTGTTGAGACCTCTAAATATATAACATATCCAAAAATCAAAAATACCCGACCTTTTGCAGGGTAAATCTACCTAACGACTGGACTACTCGTCCGTATATCGTATTTGCAACAACAAAATGATTATTTTACATTGAATACCAAGTGGAAACTAAACAATTTTCTACAAATTGCACGTATAAGGTACAAGACACGCATATTTCATACGCCAAGTCGCGCGCGTTTCGATGTAATTTTGTGTTCGTTTTTTTCGAAACCGGTGGATATTTTGGAAAAATTTTCAAATAAATTTTTTTTTAATTCATTTACTACAACTTTGTTCGTATATATTACGGTCTATCTCGTAAGGACGAAAAGTTTCTCGCTTAGTATATTTTGTGCTGTAAAATCCAAAACAAACGTGTTCGATTGTTAGTTTTTATTATTTTTCTTATCAAACAAATATGATATTTTTATTACATAAACACATTCTCAAAACATAAATAAATCATAATCTGAAAAAATCAGAATGATATCTAATATAACTAGAAAGATATAAGCAGTTAAAATTAAAAATAATATAGAATTTTTTTCGAATGTTCGCAATGAGGTAGAACATTACGAATAACACCACCAATTTTATCGGAGTCCCGTGGCCGCGTGCCTGAGTGTCTGGTCGCGAACCTAGGGGAACCGGGTTCGATCCCGACAGACGCCAAATATTTCCAATTTTAAATGGCACAAAAGTGACCCCTGTGGTGCACTCTCCACACCAGCTTTGAGTGCCCGTGAGGTGACGCCTGGTAAGCGCCCACACGGTAAAATATATCGTCATCATTACCGATGTCTACATGTGTTGTAGATACTGGCACACCCAGAAATGGGTAATATGCCGTGATGATATATTTATTTATTTATTTATTTATTTTATCGGAAAATTTCCTTTTTTATATTATATATTTCTAACTTTTAACTTTAGGGCAATAAGTACGGTGTACCCCTTAAAATAAGCTAGTCGGAAAAAGATTATGTAACTTTTAACTTTAGGGCAAAAAGTACGGTGTATAGTGCACGATACGGAGGTCTGTTCCATTATTAATCTAAAGGTGAGTCTTCCTACATATTTAGGTTTATCTCACGGCGGCTCGCCTCCAGGCAGACCTCTCCGGTAAACCGGAACGTGTGTAGCCGCCTTAAACCTTAAAGATATGTAAATAATGTATAGGATGGAACAAATTCGAGTTCCTTATATGAAAAACTTTCTTATTATACACGCTACAGAAAATTGATTGTAGGTCTATTGTTTTTGAGCTACAGGCTAACAGGCTGACTTGTTTTTCGTTTATTTCGAAAATACCTCATATCTCGTTTATTATGAGAGATACAGAAAAAAATGTTTAGATAATTTTTATGCTGTTTATGTGTAGAATAACGTGGTGTAATTAGATTTTTTCAAAACTTAATAATTTTTGAGATATAACAAACATAATATTTTTTAAATGGGAATATATGTTGAAAATAGTCTCATCTTTTTACTTATTTTATAAACTTTTCAACGATATATAACAAGTATCATTCTTTTGTTTTAAACACGAATAAAACTTGAAATATTAATATTTTGGGGTGAAAAAAATTAAATTTATTCAGAAACAAATAAAAAAATCAATTACAGATCATAGTTGGTTTATTTCTAATGTTATTTTCATTATTTTTACTCATTTTCCTAATTAATATACTTTAAAGAGCATATTTTCCACGTTTTTTGCATTGGCATCGTGTCAATGCCAACTACAACGCTGATAAAAAAATAAATTAACTAATCCGAAAATAATTGATTAAAATGAATTTTTAGAATATAATTAATAGATATATAATCAAAATAAACATATGATGATCTGTAATTGATTTTTTCATTTGTTTCTTAATAAATTTAATTTTTTTCGCCCCAAAAAATTAATAAATCAAGTTATATTCATGTTTGATAAAAAAAATGTAGATCATTGAAAAGTTTACAAAATAAGGAAAAAGATGAGATTATTTTAACATAATGTTCCCATTTAAAAAATATTATGTTTGTGTTATTTCTCGAGAATTATTAAGTTCTGAAAAAATCGAATTACACTACATTATTCTACGTAAAAAAAAGAGTATAAAAATTATCTAAAAGTTTTTTCTTTAGCTTTTATAATAAATAAGTTATGAGATATTTTCAAAATAACCGAAAATCAAGTTTTACCCTGTAGTTCAAAATAAAAAGACGATCAAAAATTCGTATGGTACCTACTCGTATTAAAGTTGTCTCAAAAAGTTGGCCCATAAAGATCTACATCAATTTACTGTAGCGTGCTTAATAAGAAAGTTTTTCATATAAGGAACTCGAATTTGTTACACCTGTACAAAATAGACCTCGACAGCATATGACAATCAAATATTATTATCTTTAAAAGAGAGCCCACATAAGCCTTTTTATGTTACAGTTTGTACTAATAAATAAAAGATAAACTTTATGAACCGTTTTATAAAGGAATCACATAATCTTTATCAAAATAAATTGTTTATTCAGTTGAAGTATCTACTGTAGTCAAAACATATCCTTTACAGTACCATAATTTGCATTTATAGTTTAAGGGCCGGTTTTTCAATCTCTGGTTAAAATTTTAACTTCTAGTTAAGTAAACAATATTGCATCGTTTGATATTGAAAAACCGGCCCTAAATGTTTAGGAGATACCGATGTTTTACTGAAAGGACATATTACACGGTCTGCCGTCAACGCGAAACGTTGTATAGTTCTCGTCATCAAAAATCGAGGGACGGTAAGAAACAGCTTAACCGCCCTTATACTATAAAACTAGAATGGAATAGTAGATTTGTGTGCAAAACAGTGACAGTTTTCAGTGTTATTATTTATGATGGGCAGAAGTTTTAGGTTTCTTTGAGAACTTAAGAGATGGACGGTTAAGCTGTTTATGACCATCCCGCGATTTTTGGTGACGACAACTATACTCACCTACTGTAAATGCAACTGGGTGAAGCCGATTCTAAGAATTTTGTACTACAATATTTGTACAACGGAAACTTATGCGCCATACATCAGCATTTATCCGTTGTTTTATTTCAAGCCATAGTCATGGCTCACTATTCTCTTTCCAATTAGGTGTATAAAAAAGTGCTCGCCATTTTACTTTTTACCTCCCGCTACCCTAGGTAAGGAAGGTATAGGGATCGTGCTAAAAATCACATATAGAGATTTTAGTGAATAAGCACGTTTTGATATCCCCAGAATCTGATTTTAACATTTTTACAATGATGTGTGTGTGTGGGTGAGTGTGTGTGTATGTGTGTGTGTGTGTGTGTGTGTGTGTGTGTGAATCTTCTGGACACGATTACTCAAATACTATCAATCAGAAAAATTTTAAATTTTGTATACCCATTCTACACTAATGTGGGAAGAGCTCATTAGTTTTTAGTGTATATCGGATAACCAGAAATATCACTTATACAAGTTTTTAACAGTTTTTCTTGAAAAAAATATATTGAATATAATTTTTCAGCAACTTTTACTAATAATAATTAAATATAATGGTACTATCTTCAATTCTACGATAATAGCATTTAGTAAATAACTCTAAATAATTTTAATTATAAATTTGTAATATAATTTATTTTCATATATCATTTTTATACTTTTATATTTCAATACCAATTTTGACATATTTAAACAAATGTCACTGTCAGGAAGCAATTACATTAAAATTAATAATGAAACCGTGTTAAGGAGAATGCAGTAATAATATATGTATTTGAATCTAATAAAATTAAGGTTTGTAAAAATAATATATTTTCAATCATACATAAATATTATAAGTACTATTGATTTGCTTCATTGTCTTCCAGAATACGGGTTAGAAAAGACTTTGTGTCAAGATGCGAGTACTATTTTGATTTTTGTTAAGTGTTTCTATTAGTTTTTGTCAATATTTGTGAAATTTATTTTGTGTATGATATATTTGTTAAATGTACAATAAAAATTGTTATGAGCGAATGAATGTAAAAATATTTGAACATAATGATTGCTTTATTTATACTGCATGGTTAAATAACCAGCGGGAGGTTATGGGCTAGCCACATCAGATTTTTAATGATGTAACATAATATGAATTATTTTACATGATTGTAAAGCAAATTTGATGTACTTTTCAAATTTGTAAAAAAAATATAGTGTGTT
The DNA here is from genome assembly GCA_943142095.1 of Ophonus ardosiacus. Classification (NCBI taxonomy): domain Eukaryota; kingdom Metazoa; phylum Arthropoda; class Insecta; order Coleoptera; family Carabidae; genus Ophonus; species Ophonus ardosiacus. The sequence continues at coordinate 33,354,658 of OW964828.1, read as the reverse complement.
CAATTTGAAATTTCAAAGTTGAAATTAATTACTAATAAACCGCAAGTGGTATCATGAATGTACATCCGTCATCAAGTAGCTCACAATCTTACATGTTGATGTATAAATCATGTATATGAAAGAAATTACTAACTTAATAAATAAGCGAGATATTTGCTGGGTACATTAAAATATAACATCCTGTATATCAGGCCGAGAACTTTTCGACCTATTCTCGTGCATGAAGACATTTTTCGCAACTTTTATAAACAATGTTATCTAAAACACAAAACTCGAACCGGTAGAGTATACTCGTTTTATAGATCAAGAACATTTTAATTTTTTATTTTATTCTATGTAAATCATTGAGTATAAAAACGTGTTGTGCAAAATACAGTCTTACAAATACTTGCCATATAAATTTCCACTCGTACACATGTTTCGTCGTATAAATAGTATATAGCGTACGACCAAATAAGTTTTCGTTGTTCAAATGTTGACGTACAATTTTTTTTCTGTGGTATAATATAATAACAGGGGGGAAAGAAAATTGTAATTTTGTTACCTGCAATATTAGTTTGAAACCATTCATCTTGTTTAAAAAATTTCACATAAATGTTATTCGTAATAAAATCTTCCAACAATCTTATTCTTTGATCAGAGAAAAAAGCAGCTCTATACAACAAATTTTTGGATAATACTGCTATCAAAATCTAAAATTTAATACGTATCACAAAAAATAAACAATAATATTTTTTAAATATCTTACAAAGACAGGAAATAAAAAGAGAATAATAATGACCGACAAATAACCCCATAACTGTAAATGTAAACCAGCAAATAACATACATAATGTTAAAATAACTGGTGTACAAATTAAATTCGGAAGTGTTGTTACCATGTCTTGGATATGTTGGCCATCAGATAGAAGAAAACTAGATAGCTGTAAGAACAAAAACAATGTAATACACAGATGCCAATTAATACGAGTATTTAGCTTGCGGCTTTAATTAATTCTTAAAAAATATAAGCTTTCTCTACAACAATTTATTAATAAGAATAAAATGAAAAAATAAAGAGGAAAATGTTATACGAGTCACAAAATCTAGAATTTAAGGAAACAGTAAACATTCTAACTAATTTAAACACCAAATTTTGGTAATCATTATTAGGACACAAATAACTGTTCCAGTAAATACATACGAACCTATACAGTAGTAACAACACGCAGTTTAAAATTCTATCAAATGAGGCATTTTCGCTTTTCGCCAAGAATCGAAAATTTGGTAGCATGTGTGTCTCAAAATATTCGCCTGCAAGCATACGATTCGAGGCGAAAGTGTCAAAGTAACGTTATTATTTTACCACAATTCTATTCAAAGCCGATTTATATATAAATATGATTTATACATTTATTATATACAACTGTCAAAATACTTTTTATTTTAATAATATAAATTCCAAAATTTACGGAACAAAAAGCGGATATAGAATTCTAAAGTGCGTGCTACCACTACAGGTGTTCGTTTTTCGGGGCTTACCATTGGAATCTCGGAAAATATAAGAGATACGAAGTCGATTAAATTAAAGCAAAGTTGCGCCATTAGTAGACCATTTTAAAAATATAAAACTGATAAAAAAATGAGCATCGTCGTTCGAAGAAAATAAAAAACTGTCCTAAAGTGCAAACCAAAATTCTATATTGTTTCCTATTTACAAGTTATTTGTAAAAATAAAAATTTGAATTTTTATATATATCTAGTGACCTATGTTTTTTTTTTGAAAAACAAATACATCTTTAAAGAGTCTACTAATGGGGCAACCTAATTTAACCGACTTCTCATCTCTGATTGATTCCGAGATCTTAATGGTAAGCCTCGAGAAACGCACAGCCAATATATCGTTTCCTAAAAAAATATATCTTTAGTTTAGCAACAAAATACACTGTAGCACTTTACCAGTTTTTAAAACTAAAACAAGACAAGTAGGCCGGGTGTCTACTTGAAATCTGCTATACAGACTGTTTCAAAAGCATATCGAAAAACTTCTAACAGTTGTAGATGTAGAGAACATCAGAAAAACAATTTTTTGTTAATGTAGTGTTGTTTGGTTTTAAAATGAATGAAACTATGTTCATGGTAAAACTACAAATATTGTTTATTAAATATTATATTGACGACGAGAAAAAGTTTTAAATACGTACAAAGTTTAAATACAGCAAAAAATGAACGATAAAAGTAGTATAAAACCATTTGATCCGCAAGGTGACGATACTGCTATAGCCCAAAAGTGGGATAGATGGATCCGTTCATTTGAATTATTTGTCGAAGCTAGCGCCATACAAAGTGACAAAAGGAAAAATCATTGTTGCTACACAATGCAGGAGAAAATGTCCAAGAGATATGGTTTACGCTGCCGGAGCAAAAAAAAATCTTTCAACCAAAAAGAAATTACACATACACATTACACTTATTCCGAGCATTAACACAGAAGGTAGGAGAATCAGTAATACAATTCGTAACTAGGTTAATAACACAAAGTAAAAATTGTAATTTCAATGAACGCGAAGACGAGATGATCATTGATCAGTTAATAGAGAAGTGTGTATCAAGCGAACTACGAAGAAAATTTCTAAAAAAAGGCGATACTCTAACTCTAGATCGAACACAAGAACTAGGACGAATCCTTGAAACTTCCGAGAAGCAAGCGGGCAATATAGAAGCGGAAGCTAAACTGACAGGCAATGAACAAGAAATTCAAAGAATAGAGCAGAGGAATAGTTACAAAAATTACAATAAAAAAAAGTTACGCTGTTACAGGTGCGATGAGGAGGGCCACTTAGCTAGTGACTCCAAATGTCCAGCCAAAAACAAGAAATGTAAAAAATGCAACAGACTAGGATACTTTAAAAAATGTTGCAAAACTCAAGTGGGTAGCGGGGATAAACAGAGGAAAGTTCAAAGCCTAGATGAACAAGAAGCCATGGGAAACGACGACTATACGTTTCAAATAAAGCTCGAAGAAGAAGATTCCGCTAATATCGACGCGTGGATAGGCGAAGTGAAGACAAAGTTCCTGATCGATTCGGGATCGTCGTGTAATATGCTGGACCGGGAAAGTTGGAAAGAGATGAAGGAAAATAAAATACACGGTGAGTGTTGCACCGCGAGCAAAAAGATCTTCGCATACTCTAGTGAAAAGCCACTTCCAACATTGGGGGTATTTTCCACAAATATTAATTTAGTAGATGGAAGATTTTTAGAAAATGTAAAATTTTATGTAATGGAAGGTAAGGGCGTTCTAATCTTGGGAAAGAAAACCGCTAAAGACCTGAGAATATTTAAAATGGACCTGCCTTTACGAAATATTGAAGTAGAAAATACTGCAAGAGTCCAAGATCATTACCAGGAAGTATTTCAGAACAAAGTAGGAAAATTGAAAGATTACCAGCTGGAGCTAAGTATTAATAGAGAAACGAATCCAGTAGCTCAAGTGGGAAGAAGAATATCGCATCAGCTCAAGCACGATCTAAAGAAGAAATTACAGGAACTGACAGAAGCTGATATCATCGAGAAAGTGGATCAACCATCCCGATGTGTTTCACCGATAATTTGCACCACCAAGAAAGACGGTGAGCTGCGGTTATGCGTCGACATGAGGGCCGCAAATGAAGCGATCATCCGAGAAAGCCATCCGATACCACGAGTTAGCGATATGCTAGTAGATTTGAAAGATAGTAAATATTATTCTAAAATTGATCTGAGATCTACGTTTCACCAGATCGAACTAAAGGAAACAAATAAAGAAATAACCACGTTTGCAACCTATTACGAATTATAGAGATTTAAACGATTGTTCTTTGGAATCAACTGTGCGCCAGAAATATTCCAAAGAACCATGGAACAAATACTGGGAGACTTAAAAGGCGTGGCAATCTATATTGACGATTTTCTAGTCTATGGGAAATCAAGGGAGGAACATGATGAAAATCTACACAACTTACTAGACCGGTTAAGAATACTAGGACTTACAGCGAATACAGGGAAATGCCACGTGACGCTAAAAGGGATAGAATTCATGGGTCACTCAATATCGGAAAATGAAATAAAACCACTGGAGAGCAGAATAAAAGCGATCGAGCAATGCAGACCACCTGAAACTAAAGCTGAGTTGCTAAGTTTCCTGAGACTTATAAGTTATTGCAGCCAATTTATAGCAAACTTCTCCAGGTTAACAGAACCGTTGGGCGGACTCACCAGGAAGAACACGTTCTTCAAATGGGAAAAACGGCACATGGAGGCATTTGAAAAACTCAAAAGCGCTTTGTTGAACCAAGGTCAAATTCTAGGATTCTATGACCCGGACGCCAAGTAAACAATAGTTGTAGATGCCAGTCCATATGGCCTGGGGGCAGTTCTCGTCCAGTGCCAAGGCGGAGATAACATCATCATTGAGTGATACAGAAAAAAAACTATAGCCAGACTGAGAAGGAAGCCTTGAGTTTCGTTTGGGCCTGCGAACGATTTCACACATACGTATATGGCACCGAGTTTGAAATCATTGCTGACCACAAGCCGCTAGATTTCATATTCCCACCAATATCGAAACCGTATCCGAGAGTTAAGCGTTGAGTCATGCGACTAATGGGGTACCGCTTCAGAGTTAGGTACAGTCCAGAGAAAAATAACATTGCAGACCCGCTATCTAGGATGAGTGTTGTTAAAGAAGCCAGAAGCTACGATGATTCTGAAAAACATGTCCGTTGGATTGTAAAGTAAGCTACACCTAAATCATTGTCTTTAGAAGAAATCCGGAACGCTTACCTGAATGACAGTCACCCGGCTGATTTCAAGAGAGCTATCCAATCAGATGTTTGGCGAACCAGTATACGTAAGTACGAAATAATTTAAATAGAATTATGCGTTGTAGATGAGGTGATACTAAGAGGCACACGAATATTGGTTCCGCCATCGCTCCGAACACGGGTGCTAGAGCTAGCCCACGAGGGTCACCCTGGCATCGTCAAAATGAACCAGAGGCTGCGGACTAAGGTTTGGTGGAGTGGATTGGACAAGGAAGTCGAAAACGATGTCACGGATGTCAACTGGTGGGTGCTGAGCCAGTAAAAAGCAGCAGACTTCCAGATAAACCATGGCAGACCATCGCTTTAGATTTCATGGGTCCCGTAGGTGATAAGTACATACTGGTTGCTATAGACTACTACAGCCGATTTTACGAGGCAAGAATCATGTCACCAATTATTGCCGAAAACACGATAGACGAACTAGAAGAAATATTTATGAGACTTGGAATCCCGGAGGAAATTGTCGCGGATAATGGACGACAATTCATTAGTACAAACTTCCGAGATTTCTGTCTAATTAATGGCATCAAACTCCGCTTAAATACCCCAAAATGGCCACAAGCGAACGGGGAGATCGAAAGGCAAAATAGGTCCATATTAAAACGACTGAAAATAGCACATGCTACTGGTGAGTGATTAGAAACAGCTTTAAGGTAACATATTTTTGCTTATCACTCTACACCACACTCTACGACTGGATAAACACCAGCATTCCTTATGTTAGGAATGGAAATACGTGATAAACTGACCAGTTACAAATGTATTACGAGAGTAGATACCGAAGTGAATGATCATGATGCAGAAATGAAAGGGAAGCAGAAAAGGTACATGGACAAAATAAGAAACAGTAGAACAAGCGAAATCGCTGTTGGTGATCAGGTATTACTTAGGAGAGACACTATGTCAGATAAACTTCAGACACCGTTTCTTACAACCCCATGTAAAATCACCGACAGGAAGGGGAACTCAATCACGGTTGAAACACCAGATGGACGCCGATTCAAGAGGAATACATCATTCGCGAAGAAATTTCATCTTTCATTCAACTCAAGCTGAAGAAGAGGGTGTAACTGATGATCCGGAGAGAGACGAAGAACCGATACCAATGGAAATGAGTGAACCCGTACAAGTCCGAAAATCAGCGCGAGTTACCAAACCTCCAGAGTGGTTGAACGACTTTGTACCACAATAAACAATTTTCAAAAAATAAACGCAGCGGTAATGTAGTGTTTGGTTTTAAAATAAAAGAGAACTGAAACTATGTTCATGGTAACGCTACGAGCTGATGTACTGTATAAAATGGTGGATAATATATAAGTTGTAAAACTACAAGTATGGATTTTTTTTAATTGTGAAGAAATCAAAAACAATAAAATCGTAAAAACAATTTGTACATAATGTTAATTTTTAACAACTTTGCAGTCTACATTTCTTGCCGTAAAATACAGGAAATTGCATAAATCTAAATCCTTATATACACTCCTAATCGCCAGTACCCAGTATAACAGATTTCATATACACACTCGGTGTAAAATTTTTATATTCTAATAAATAAAATTGGCCTAAAGCGTCATACAGACCGGCACAAAAAACGGCGAACTGAACTGCGAATTTCAAAAAATACTACAGCAAATAATATTTAAAATAATTAAAAAACATTGTTCAAAAATGTTGCAGCTAGTTCGCGATAGCAAACAGATATCCGCAGCAAAGAATTTTGTTGTAGTATTTAATATGGAATGGTGAAAAGAAAGTATATTTTAAGCGCTTTATAATTCATAATCGTGTACAACAATTTCACTAATTACTCATCAATATCAAAAAATTTCACTGCTAATACCCGGGCGCATATTTCTAACGAGCGCACGTTACAGCGACTTCAGATTGCACGATTCGGAAATGGATCGAACGCACGTAATATCAAACTTACTCGCTACAACGCACGCTCGATACAAGTAGTTGTGCTCGTTTCGTATTATCTAGTTATAGAATGCAGCTGAGGTTTTTAAGTCTTTATATTGTAAATATGAATTTGCCAAAAAAAAATATAAAAACTAATCACTGTGCACCTAAAGTCGAGTGTGCGTTTAGGTTATGTTTGGGTGGGTATGTTTATAAAAGTTTGTGCATTGCGAGTAACTTTGATATTACGTCCCTCGATCCATTCCCGAATCGTGCAATCCGAAGTCACTATAACGTGCACTCGTTACGAATATGCCACCCGAGCACATTCTTTTAAAATTATCCACTTAAATGCTGAAGTCTTAAATTAAATCAAACATTAAAGAATTGTCTCTATTAGCAAACATATAACAATGCCACCAACGTCTGCATCTCCATTTTAACTTTTTTATGTAAATAAATATAAGCGTACAAAAGAGTGCAAGAGAAATGGAAAATTAACGAATATTCCTCCACCATGATGGCACTTACATATGATAGTGGCACCATCATATGTAAGTGCTCTGTTCGCCGTTTTCTTTTGCCAGTCTAAACAAAACCAAACGTGTACTGTACACCTACAAAAAATTTACCTGCCAACTCGAAATTTTATAAGTTAGTGATGTTATCATTGCTTGTCGATACAATGAAGGGAAACATGCGGATCTTAACCTAATTGCCGTTCTAAAACATAAAATACGTATAGTTTTTGGAAAAAATAATTCATATTTTGAAAATTTACCTTATATTAATAGCGTTACTACATGAAGTCAAAAAACATGATGTTAATTCTGTACAGACTAACGCTAATATCCAACTATAAACTTCGATATTTCCACAATTTCTTAACATTTCTGGTAGGATGTATATCTACGAATAATATAATGTACAACAATATTCAAGAGCATTTTGTTGCGGAAATTGTAACACACTTACCAAGCCTAATATAGACGTAAGAGATCCTAAAATGTATAAAATGCAAGCAAATATAGTTCGTGTTCTAATAAATAACCAAACAACGGTGAAAATTGATAAATTATTTTGTCCTTGTTTTATTGCTTGGTCATCTAGCAAACCATTTATTCTAAAAAATTAAATCTGTTACTATTATGAACAAATGTTATAACATGTAGATGAAAAAAAGTGGGCTCTAGACATTCAATATTATTGTGCAATAGTATTGTTTAATACAATATCTGCACAATTTTTTTTTAATTCGCAATCCATCATCATAGTCTTATAGAGGGACTGGATTAAATTTCATTTGAAAGACAAATTTTTTAAAATAATTGTATACGGTTAAGGGGGGGGGGGGGTAAAAAAATATTTATCTCATAATTATTTATATAACTCCTATTTATTTGTCACTAGTTGTTCATTTATATCACTATTTATTCATTTATTGCGCATCAACTCGACCTGTATACTTCACTGATTGGACTCCGCAGAATGACTGCATAACGTGCGTCGCTCGTCTTTCATATAGCGCACACTACCTTTCCACGGTGCCCTATAATATTTCCACGCACGTTCTAATGTGACGCGACGCTTACGTCGTCCACCTGAGGGCGCACGGTAATTAAGCTTATTTCAACGTCTATTTACACAGTTGTACGCAGTAATAATGTTATAGCTCTCTCGAAGCATCTATACAAGTTCGCGCTGACGACACATTCGGACACGTCCAGCCAGTGGCATCGATATGCCATACCGCGCCTTGTGACCAGAAGAATACTTTTCCATGAAGTCTTCAAATGTCGGTTCCGACGAAATGTTGCTCCATGTCCGTGATGGTCTTCATGGTTATTACCAGTAAAAGGGGCAAGCCGATTAAAGTGTACTACTCTTAGCTTTCCTGTAGGTGTTTTCCTAATTCTATAAATCACGTCGTTTATCCTTTTAACCACCTCAAAAGGACCTTCCCAATTTCTTTGCAGCTTTGGTGATAAACCACGACGCCTTTGTGGATTGTAAAACCACATTAAATCTTCAGATTGATATCCACCGTTCTCAACCTGATGTCATACTGGTCCTTCATTCTGCCTTCGTTCAGACTTGTTCATGACTGTCATCCATTCTTCTCCGTAACTCTGTTACATAATCTTCCCCGGTCAGGTCTTTTCTAGGTTTACTGCCGAACACCAAGTCGCATCGTAGACGCAACTCATGCCCGAATAAGATGTGCCTCGTTATTTCGTGCACGAATGAACGATAAGCCATCAAGAACAGATGAAGATGTCGGTCCCAGTCTCTTCGGTGGTTGAAGACTTCTTTAAAAAAAAATCAGTTGATTGTTCAGTTCATTCGTTCCACCATGCCATCACACTGTGGATGTAATGCAGTTGTTCTCGTTTTATTAATTCCTAATACCTTACAGATGTTTATGGGAAACTGCAGACTCAAAATTTCTCCCTGGTCGGAATGGAGTTCACGTGGTACACCAAATCGGCAAATATATTCTTTGTCTAAAGTTTCAGCGAACGTGCTGGCTTCTTGCTTAGATAATGAATAGACTTCAACCCACTGGGTTACTTCACCCAGTTCCATCGGCATTTTCTAACATATGCTTTAATAGGCCACCCTCAACAACCGTTGAGTCCCATTGCGCCTAGTAAGATTTCACTCTCTTCCCATATTGGTTTGCTTCCCTTTGCTTTCCATTCCAGTATAATTTTCAAAGCCTGGTCATTTTCCTGGTCTTTGCGTAATCCATCGGGCTGCCAATTATCAGCGACTACTGTTGTCCTTACGACGCGTTGGAATATTTCTCTTCCAGTCGATATGGTCTTCTGGACAATGCGTCGGCATTACGACGTCTGGTACCTATCCCATGCACAATTTTAATATCTTATTTCTGAAGTCTTTCAATTTACCTGGCCACTTGACCTTTAGGATTCTTGAATTGTAGCAACCATTTTAAAGCAGCATGTTCAGTTCCTATCACAAATCTTCTTCCGTACAAATATTTGTAGATATGTTCCACGGATTTCACAACTGCCAATAGTTCTTTTCTGGTGACACAATAGCTCCTCTTCAGTTTTGACAACGTCTTAATAAAGTACATAGACAATAACTTTTTTATGTCCATCTTGTTTCTGGGAAAGAACTCCACCTATTCCAACGGCATCTGTATTTAGTACGAATTCCCCTTCAGGTAAAGGATAACAGAGGACAGGTGCGCTTGTTAAGGAATATTTCAGTTCTTTAAATGCAATGTTACAATCCATTTCCCAGATAAATCTCATTCCTTCTTCGGTAAGCCTTGTGAGTAGCTTAACTATGTTGGAAAATTCTAGTACATATCGCTGATAGTAAGTGCACAAACCAAAGAAACTTTTAAGTTCGTGTTTGTCTCTAGGTATTAGCCAGTCTCACAGCCCTTATTTTCTCCTAGTCAATTACAATCTCTTTGCCAGAAACTACGTGTCCAAGGTAATGAACGTTTCGGTGACACACTTTGCACTTCTTTGGACTGAACTTCATAACAGCTTTCCTCAATCTTTGGAAAACCTTTTCCAAATTCGTCATTTGGTCCTCGAACATTTTTGCTACCACAATTATGTCGTCGAGATAAACTAAACAGGTTTTCCAAGATAGCCCAGCCAATACTGTTTCCATGAGTCGTTCAAACGTCGGAGGGGCATTGCAGACCCAAATGGCATTACGGTAAATTGTCAGATTCCGGTACTGACGGTGAAGGCTGTGTTCTCATTATCTAAATCCACTTGCCAGTATCTACTCTTTAAATCTAAAGTGGAGAAAATCTTCGATCCAGCCAAGGTATGCAGCGTATCGTCTATTTGAGATAGAGGGTAGCTATCCTCATTCGTCACGTTGTTAAGTTGACGATAATCGACGAAAATCGTGTAGAGCCCTCCTCCTTTTTCACTAACACCACTGGTGAAGCTCATGGACTGGTTGACGGTTCGATCACACCTTCCATTTTCATGTCCTCAATATTTCTCTCCGCTTCCTCACCCATCGAAAATGGCAGTCTTCTTGCTGGTTGACGGCTGGGTCTTGCGTCTCCGGTGTCTATTTCACGGTGATCTATATTACATCTCCCTTTCACTTTCTTGTCAAATTGGAACATATCTAATCAAATACTTCGCCTTCGTTTTCCGATCGGCGGTCAATTCTTGAAACGATATTGATATTTCGATGATTAGCGTGTCCAGAATTTTCTGAGACGTGTTTTCCTTAGCTTTTAAAATTCGAATAATCGAGGATACTGCCAAATATTCTCCTACAATTATTCTTCTTTTAAAAACAACGTGAAGAAAATTTATGTTCATTATTCGAACTGGTATTACCTGACTGGCGTTGATCAGTGATTTTCCGACAACTCCAGTACCAGTTTGAACATCATCATTCTTGGGTTCAAGCATAACAATGGGCGCGTTCACTTACGATGCAGCGATGCGAGCGCTGAAATGCAGCGATGCGAGCGCTGAAATGCAGCGCTGCGAGAGCACTTCAACTCGTCAGTGAACGGCACCGAGCAACATTTAAACATCAAAACTAATCTCTATTTCCGCTATTTGTCAGCTTATGTCAAATTCATATATAAAATAAATATAAAATAGTTGGTATTTAATCTATTCATACCTGTTTGTATTTTCTGATGCACTTCGTGTGCATCAGTAATACTAATTTGGTAATTTTCGTACGTATATGTAACACTAACGTTCAGCCACCATTTTTCCACAAACTGATAGTTGATAACCTCGCTGCATCAGCGCTATGAGTTTGTAGCGTAGTAATATTTCGCTACTTTTTTCTGCAGCGCTGCAAAGTAGCGCTACATAAAAATAAGCGTTCACTGCACACAGCGCTGCGTAGCGCTCCGTAGCACTCCCATCGCTGCATACTAAGTGAACGCGCCTAATATTTCCCTCAGTAAAGCTATCATCCAATTGTGCATTCCCGATAGATTCACTTCGTTCTGGACTGGGAGGGTAACGTCTTCGGCCATTAGTGCACGCACAGCTTTGTCATCTCGAGGGTTTAATACGACATCTTCTTCATTGACCATAATCACTCCCTTTTTCAGGTCAAGTTTCAAACCGTGCCTTGTCATTACGTCCATGGCGAATATTAATTCATCTTCAACTTCAGCTACCAGCGCACGATGTTTAAAGGAGGTGATTCGGATAGTGATGGTTGCATCCATTTCTCCTAATGCGGTGGTTTGTTCTCTCGTCGCTGTCCGTAATTGCCACTTGATCGGTTGAAGTTGTGTCTTTTCTGTGTTCTTTGCCAAGTCAGGTCTGATTATATTCTTTGTCGCACCCGTATCCAGCAACATTTTCAGTGGTATTTCGTCAATTGATGCTACTAGGTTACGGGTCGACGATTGTTCCCGACTTAGTTTTCCGACTATTTTTCTTCCTTTTTCGCTTCCATCTTCTTTTGCAGCAAAGTCTTTGTGGATGATCCTATTCATCGCAATTCCAACAGCGGACTTTCTTTCTCCCAGCAAACACTTCACTTACAATACGTGGCACCTTCCTCCCTAGATCTTTATTGTTTTCATTTCTCTCGGCATAAATATTTCGCACACGCGAAGCTTGTTTGGCAGCTGCATGTTTTAATGCATATAAGAGTGCGTCAACTAAAGTCCAGGCAGGCCAGGCACTCCAAAACGCTGTCAGTAGCTGTAAGATAAGCGAGACGTACCAAACGAGCTACGTCGGCTTCAAATTTTGGCAGGCTTTCTTTTGAACTCTAATATCGAGTCCTTAATTGCGTCTGATACACCTGTTCCAGGTGCACATTACTATACCGCATAACCAACCGCTTGACTAGTTGGTTGTAGTCCTCTCGTTCGTCTTCCTTCAGCATTTGTAAGATGTCGATAGATTCTTCACACAACGAAATAGTCAACGCTGTAGCCTTCTCCGTGGACGTCCAGTTATCTGCTTTCGTAGCCACTTCAAATTGTTTTAAATAATACAGCCACGAAAATTTTTCATCAACTAGGGTCCTATACCATTTTTTTATTTTTTTTTTCTGTAAGAACAGAATGAAATAAGAATTTTAGTGCAAACGCGACAAAAAATTTACGTAATAAGCGAGATATGAATTTTTAAAGTGACCAGAGATCGACAAAATGTTAGTTATAGAGGGGACAATTTTTTTCATGTTTGCATAGTTGAAATATTTTTTTATATAAAACTTATACGTTATATTCACGAAGAAATTATTATTAAGCATAAATAACATAAATAATAAGCATTTTTTTCCTAATAAATTATAGAACATTGAAACAGTTTGACAATATTATGACACAAAGTATGACGACGGATGGCGCTAGTTTTTGTTTGTTTTGAAATTTCAATGTTTCAAATTTCAAACACAAAATTGTTAATTTTTTTGTTAGGTTATACATCAACGTGACAGTTCATTATCTTTTAAAGGTGACCGCAGAAGACGCGCGAATCTTCTTTTTAAAATCAGGCAACCAATCAAATTCTTAGGACCTAACGCGTCATACCCAATTAGTAATCAATTTCTATCCCTTGTAGTTTTGCGACCTAATCAATATTTAAACAAATTTTTTTTACTAATACTCATTAATTTACGTATATTTTCGTCTTCTTATTTAAGATTTAAATTTGACTATGGTATAGTACCCTATTCCAGTGTTTTTATGTGCATTGGACTAGTGTCAGGTTTTGCTATTTTCCTTTTTTCTGTTAACGTCGCGGGATAGGAGTGTTATTTTGTTTCTAAGCCGACTGATGGCAGCACAGTAGAAAATTTGTGCATCTGGTTGATGTCTAGGTTGTATAAGTGCAGCTGTAGCTACAGCCAATCAAAACAGTGTACCTTACGAGTTATAAATTACTTGAAAAGAAAGCCGGGATGGCCAGGGTGCATGTTTCGACCGAGGAAAACAAATTGTATAATATCAATGAAATACGTATCAAGTGACAAGGAAAAATAAAACAATTATTATAATTCAAACAATTATTTGTGATTAAAAATGGAATTATCCTTGTTTATATTTTGAAATTAATATTTAAAAATAAAGTAATTGTCCATTATTTTGAACAATTGAGAGGAATAAATTCTACTGAGGTTTTCTGCATTTAAAGCCCTTTTGAATTCTTCGCAAAACAATTTCTGGTAGTACGCACTTCTTATAAAAATTAATAAGTTGATCTCTCATATGCTTTTCCCAAAATAAATCACTTTTTTCGATTTTCAAAATGAAAACAGGAGTATCTTTGTTAATAAAAATGATGAAATGTGTAATTGGCCTTGTATCTGAAATGAAATTTGTTTATTTCTAGACGAGCCTACGCTATTATTATTTTAAAAACTATTCAATATTTTTTTTTACTAAATTTGGTATCTAGGGGTTTTTCGATATGACCGTTTCAACTTAAATATTTTCAAAGCAGTAGCACTTCCGGTTTAACCGGAAGTAGCCCCTAACTTTATTATTTTAAATAGAATGCTATATTTTTTATTTTACCATCGAATTCAGCAGAAAATTTTACATAATGAAACAGTAAAAACATTTTACACACGATTAACAATTTCCGTCGTAATTCAACTTTTTTTTATTTTTTCTCTAAAAACGGCCACTTCTTTATCACTCTACCGTGAGTATTTTTTAACGTGAAACATTGGGTTTGTTATATCCATGGTTACTTGATATATGATTGACAGCAATGTATTTGCCCGTTCCATTTAAAATGAAACATAGGGAACGAATCTGACAGAAGTATTATATTTAAATATTGTAAGAAATTTAGCGGAGTCAGAAAACCACTCGAGAGCACTAAACATATTTCGGGCACAAGGTGCACACAGTATTTTTTCTACATCTAAATTTAATTTCTAGAAAACAGGTATAATTATTTAAACAAAATTAACCTCTAATGACAACTTGTCAATATGACAGATAACCGTTGAATTTTCCTATAAGTTATGATTTGACATTTGATTGACAGCAATGTATTTGTCTGTCTCATTTAAAGTAACACATGGGGAATGAATTTGACAGAAGTATTATATTTAAATATTGTAAGAAATTTAGCCGAATCAGAAAACCACTCGGGCACAAAGTGCACACTATATTTTTTCTACAACTAATTTTAATTTAGAATGCAGGTATAATTATTTAAACAAAATTAACCTCTATTAACGTCTTATCAAATGTTAAATTCGTTCCCTATGTTTCATTTTAAATGGAACGAGCAAATACATTGCTGTCAATCGAATGGCAAGTCGTAACCATGGATATGACAAACCCAATGTTTCACGTTAAAAAATACTCACGGTATATCTCGAGAATGGAATCGAATTTCTATAATCTGTAAAAACAGTTTTAAAAAGAAAGCTTTTGTTTACACTAATACAAATTAGCAACCGATAATTTTTGAAAAATTTAATTTCTACGTCAACGTAAAATTAAATTACAAAAAACTTAAGTTTTTCTAATTAAAAATTATCAACTTTCAACATGGGATATGCAACACAAACTAATTCTATTTTCTAAAGAAGAATTCATTTAAATAATAAAAAATGGAGTGTTCCATTTAAAAAACAGTGTTTTTAAATTTCTTGTACTTCAACTACGCTTTGAAAATATTTTAGTTGAAACTGGCATGTCGGAAACCTACTAGGTACTAAATTTCATAAAAAAAATATTGAATAGTTTTTAAAATAATAATAGCGTAAGCTTGTCCTGTGACATTCTGTATACCGGGTGTCTACTTTTTTTATAACAAAAAAAAACATAATTAAATTTGATAGTAGTTCATCTCCATTTAAAACTGTAATGGAAAAGTGGAAACCCGGTATTACATAACATTTACCATCGGGACTTGCTGCTAGATATCCATTTTCTTCGTCAATAAATAAACCCGAAAGAATAACTTTCTTATTAGTTTGATTTTCAAATATACGAATAGCTATGTATTCGTTATCCAAACCGTATTTTATGTATTTTGTTATTATGTGGTTTTTAAATAAACAATCTCGTACCTAAACATCTTCTTTTACATACGCGGCCAAAAATTGACGATGTTAGTCTATTAGCTTGTTCAGTATCGTATACAAATTATGAATTACAATCCCTGTACAAGGATATCCCTAATTTAGTTTTTCTTATAAAACCCAGTTGAACTGAACTTTAGATTAAAATACGCCGAAAAGAAAACAAAGGCCTTTATAAACAATGACACCGGGCGAGGGAAGTGTACCTGCATTTTGCACGTGTTCTTACAAGAAATATTTAATACCAGTTTCTTAGAATGTCTGATACCAATTATCCCAAATTGTTATACATGTAAATACATATTTTAACAATGTCCCTTAGATACATTTCACTTTGTTCAGATAAAGTTTTGCTTTCATTATACATCACATAATAAATACCTACATAAACTTTTATCTTTTGAAGTACATATTTTCCAAATTTTTATATTATATGATGCGATTACTATACGATAACTAGAAAATGTTTTATTATCATTGGTTGGAAAAGTATTTTTACATAAATTATAAATACAAAGTTTGAGAAGAATTAAACCTTCGTTTTTTTTTTATATTTTTACTATTTTTTACAAAAAATTATGTAACTGATTTGTTAGTATTATAGTTTACATTATTTGCATTTAATATATTCCTATTTCTATATGCGATATGTACTACTGTTTTGTTTCTCCAAAGAAGAAGACACCTTATTTCGAGCTTCATTTCTGAAATAGGTTGAAGTTGCAGTGCTTTGATAAAAATATACATACTTGTATTTTACCTTTTCAAAATAATTTTCTTTGCTATTTTAGCTCTTTTACTTCTTTTGCGTTTTCCAAATTGAAAACCCATTTTTCACAACTCAAATAAAAACAATATAAATTCACGCAATGCCGATTTTCCTAAAAGGCTGAATAGGCTGCAGAAGCGAATGCAGTTTATTTCACTATTTCAATATTTTTCCCCCCTACGTAATCTAACAACTTAAGCCCCTCCCTAACTCCTCCTTATGTTCCATTTCGACAGCTCAAATTTCATGCGGCACGTGGTGGCGAAAGAGTAAACTAAATTTGCCTATAATTAACATTGGAAGAACATTTCAGAGAGTCCAGGCGCTGTAATTTTCATTTTAAAAAAATGAAAAAAATTCATGTGATTCTTGAGCCAAAGTTCTATATAGTGAGTATAATAATTACCCTATAAATTACCTCACAATCTATTTAAAAAATGTTTTTAAAGGTACAGATTTAGCATTGTTCAAATGTTGGCTTATTTTCTCAGAATTCAATCATATTATACAAATTCTATGTATCTAGCTATATTCAGTGTTTTCTTGTGATTCCTGTGATATCAACTTTTTAACATAAAACTGCTCCATATATGACTTGGATTCATTTATGTAAAAAATAATAATTTCAGATTTTAATGAATTCAACATTTTTTTTCTCATCAATAATACTATATACAATTTTTGAAAATGTGATTTTGAAATCATTGATCTCTCCTTATTTACTCCTATTATTTGCATTTTGAAATGTTTTCACAGTTTTGAGGAAAATAATTGAGAACTTATCCACTTATCGCTAAATCATGATTTTGACTGGCGCGCAGCCTTAAGTCTGCCTTAGCTACATCAGGATTTGACATTAATGACGACATATTTTTTTCTTGTAATTCATCAATCTTTTTATTACAGTCTTTGAATTTTGGAAGTTACATTTAATTCTTCTTTTAAACTTCTGTAAATTTTTTCGGCTTTTCTAGAACTCTGTTTCAATTTTTTTTTTTTATTTCCTGTTTTAGAGTTCCAGAAGTTTCTGTTAATTCTACTTTTAAAGTTCTGGAATTTTCCACCATTGTTGTTCCCGTTCGTCCAATCCTCGCTTCAAATTCACTACTTTTAATTAACTTAATTTTATTTATTTAGACGCCATTCCACTTATTTTTATTTACACTTCACAGTTTATTAACCCAAAACACCTGACACCAATTGTAACGTTTTATTTATTTGAGTGAAGTGTAAAAATCAAAGAAATATTAAAAATTAATTAATAGAGATAATTAAACACTATGCATAAACTAATATTAGACACTAATTAAAGAGGAAGATTATTATTAAAGAATGAAAGAAATAAGCAGGAATGCAGTCAAAAAATAAAATTTATTCAATCAAAATTATTATTAAAGACAACACTACGAATATTTATTTAAACAATATACAGTGTGTTCAAAAAAAATCCTAATTCGGAGTAGGCTATAAACACAGAAACGTATGTTTGATTATTAATCAATTCAAAAGTCAAGTTGTCAAAATTTATCGTGAAATATAATTATAAGCCAAAAAGGTAATAAAGAGAGATACAGAATATTGCCATTCGCCGTTTTCTAATTTATTTCTATTTCTAAAAAATAAGGATTCAAGAAAATTTCTTTAGATAACATTTTTGACAATATCTCGTGTCAAATTGGCATTTAATTAAATACTTTCAAATTGACATACGTTTTTTTGTTCATAGCCTATTCCGAAATAGGATTTTTTTGAACACACTGTATATCTCACTGTAATTATTTATTTAACCATTATTTATTACTATCACCACCTGTTCATTTATATCAATATTTATTCACTTATTGCGCATCAATTCAACCTGTACACTTCACTCTCTACTGGACTCCACAGATTGACTTCTGAACTTGCGTCGCTCGTCTCTTAAATAGCGCGCGCTACCTTTCCAGAGTGCCCTAGAATATTTCGACACACGTTTTAGAAGAGTGACGCTTACGTCATGCCCCTAAGAACGCTCGATAATTAAGCTTATCTCAACATCTATTTACACAGTTATCGCCTTCTGGAAGCATCTATACAAGGTCGCGTTCACAACACATTCGGACACGCCCAGCCAGTGGCATCGATGTTGTACGCTTACACACTACAATAATATTTTTACCCTTGTCCTTCTACGCATCCATACGTATGTACCATCAAACGATAAATAGTTTTCTTCAGTAACGAATATCGTCCAAATACAAAATATAGTGGCCACTTAAATTCATCTTTTCATATAGTAGGTTTGTTCATTTCGTTATGCTGTTTTACTATTTACTGCATAACACAGCGGTAATAATTCAAGTTAGGTACCTACTACAAATTGTTTTTGTTTGAATTATAGCTGCCGCAAAGCTCAACGTAGATGCCAGCATCATAGCCTTGTACTATTGCCGCGGATAATATTGAATGAATTGACAAATCCACATGAAATAATATTAATTATTATAATTTTTACCAGTTGTAGAACTAAAAACTCATTTTTCGTAAATATATCTACACAAACAAATACTTGTTTTATATTTGGGCTTAAATTTTATTATTCTTTTCTTCTTTCATCTTTTGGTAAAATATAAAGGTAACTTATACTTTTGCATATACTACAAGAACACATTTTTTAAAGAGAAATCCAAATATAAGATAGTAGGTCTCTCTCACTTTTAATAGCGGATCCTCCAATTATGAGTACTTTGGGCTAGCGCGTGTATACTAAAATGCACAAATTTGATTACATAGTTCTAGAAAATTACATTACCTTACTTTACTGGTACTGGCACTATATAAACGCAAGGTTTGCCGCAGACTATTTCACCACCGCAAGTTACTAAACGAATAGAATCTAGTTTACCGTCAACTGAATCAAACAATCAAACAGCAAATTTTTACCGCGACAGTAGCCAGTAGACGCAGGATAACGAAACGAACAAACCTATTATTCAGTTATAGTTGTATTTAAAAATTACCTGGGTGAATTAATCGTACACGACTCAGACTGCGGACATAGAGGGATAGTAATTCCATTACGATCTCGAATACTTTGCCATAAATATTTAAAAATCCAATTGAAAGTCATGTTAGAAAATAAACCTGCATCTTGAATTTTCAATTCATCGCTTCTAAAACAATTTTTAGAAACTACAGATTTCTATATTTAACATAGCATATTAAATTTATTACTCTTTCCACCTAAAAGGTACTAAAGATACCAGTGCATTGTGATATCTCGAAAACCGGTGATTTGGAATATATGTAGAAAATACATGACGACTCCATCGATTACGACGAAATGGTATGGATTCTGATGTACTACCAGTAACACTAAAAATATAAAAAAAAATTAACAGGACTACTTACATACATATATTTTAATTAAACTTTAAATATTATTGTGTTATTTTATGGAAACAGCAAATATACAGAGTACATAGTGGTAACGGTTCGAGGTGAACATAGAGATTTAACATAGGATTTTAGTTTTGTGCAATTTCCTGCTCTCTTGTTCATTTTACGGTAGAAACTGTTGAGTACAAAGTTGTTCAGAATTAAAAGTTGCATATAAAACTAGTTTTGCACTTTTTATTATGTTTTTAGTTTCTTCGCAATTTTAAAAAGAAATTTTAAAATTTCGGTTTATAAGTAGCAATAGCCATGTTTCTTCCTTTCTTTTCTTTTAGTTATCATAAATTATTTATAAACGTCAAATGTCAATTTGACTTATGGAAAATAAATTCCGTATTCTTTTGTAACTATTTCCTCCTTTATAATAAAGACACATTTCTCATTCAAATAAACATTGATTATTTAATTTATATTTTGTACATGTCAAACTGACGTTAATTGAATAAACTACAAGTATTTTGATTTTCGCCGTTTTTCTTTTTTTTTTTTCTGAAATTAGAATTAATAATCATTTGTCAATATTTCAAAGCTAACTAAAATCATGTTAGATTCAATATAATAACTGTATTATTAGGAGGACAAAATACGAAAAAACGTTATAATAAAAGAACCTTACATTAATTAATAGTTTTAATAACTGAAACGTGCGTTTTAATTCAAGCAAAAATTTTTCTTCCTTTGGCATTTTTTCGTAAAATCAAAAATAAAAATTTTTTCGTCTTGTAAACTCAACCCGGGGACATACTGTGTATATATATATATATATATATATATATATATATATATATATATATATATATATATTGAGCAAAATATGTTATATATTCGAAAACGGTTCGTTACAGCCCTTTTAAAGTGCACATTACCAGACACCAGCTTCCCTATTTTAGACGGCTCTGGTTGAAATACAGAAACAAAAGAACGTGTAAATATGCATATCTCTTCGTACCAAGTTTCAAAATTATAGTGTAACTATTACTCAAATGACTCAAAATGACTCCGCCAATATATAGTTTTATTTTGGCACACTCGTGTTGAATCACCTGTATATTAATTATTGGTATTCCAATATTAGTTTTCTTAAATCCTCCTATATGGAACATGGGACAAGAATAACGAGACCCTAAAGATTCAGGCTGTATTTATTTTGTCAAAAAAAAATATAAATTGGACGTTCCGGGCAAAAATTAGCCCCTCATCAGAACTAAATTTTTGTTTCATATTTTACGATAAATGTATAATATTTCCAACACGCCGCCAGTAGTTAATAAAACAACAAAATAATATTGTTACATTTCCTCGCAGGCTTCCAGTATGAACTGTAAAATATTACTTTCCTGACTTTTAACGTAAATTAAATCCAAAGATGTTAATCACAATAAAAACTAACCAATTACCAATAAATTTTCATTTAAATTTAGTAGTGGTAGTTAGTGTGCGTGTGATTTCGAGCTCTTTATTTAAATCTGTAACTAAAGACAAATACCACCATCTCATAATTAATTTTAGTGTCAACGGGCAAACAACATAGAGGTGAACAGCATCCTAGCAAAAACACAGAACAACTGAACCGCATAAGTTAATATTTATGATTATGATAAATGATAAAACAGTAAATTGGAAAAGTGGCCAGGTAGAAACTTTAGATTACTGGTCGCTGGTAGAAATCACACCTCCGAGCAGTCGATGTGGGATAGGAACTAAGGAAAGTAATGTTGCCACCAGTTAGGCTGTCTAACGATGTCACTAACTTTCGAGGTATTGCAGTACTTCCTCGAAACTTTCAAGGTAACCTCGTGGTCCCTGGGCCCTCAGCTTGTTCGAGATGGCAAACGGAGGTAGCGAAAACCTTGTCCAGGAGATCCGAGACGTGAACTATCT
Source organism: Ophonus ardosiacus (assembly GCA_943142095.1). NCBI lineage: Eukaryota > Metazoa > Arthropoda > Insecta > Coleoptera > Carabidae > Ophonus > Ophonus ardosiacus. Next base: position 33,332,777 of record OW964828.1, on the reverse strand, counting down.
ATGGGCCGACCGGGATGTGCCCTGATTTATGACGGCTCGGATTAACCGGGCTGGGTCATACACCTAACCCGGCTGTTGTGTCGTGGCTAAGGGTACTGCACCAGGTGTTCAAAACGGCGCCAGAGAGCTACTACCTTGGTAAGTGTATCTCCCGTATAACCATGCTCCTCTCTACTGACTGTGGACATGTCTCGCGGGGTAGAAAAGGGGCGGGGGGACTTGGCTTCGCCGCTTTTTCCAAGAGGAGAAAACCTCAATTAAAATCCTAAATCCCAAACTGGGATAGACCAGGCTGATGGGATGCGTAGATGAACAGAAGATCAGTCGTTACTGGCAACATCTCCGAGCACCGGGCCGCACTCGGTTGTATCAAGGCCTTACCTCGGTACTGCGGGGCTCAGCCGAGGCTGACCACCCGTTCCCTAGCTACTCGTGGGAACAACAATGAGTGACCAGAGACCAACAAAACCAAACAGCACCTGCTGTGACCGGGCTACACTGGACTGGTTAGGCGGGTTGTTGCGCAATGAGACATGAAGGGGCGACGCTTCAATTCGTTGAGGCGAAGAACCTTCGCAAGCCAGTGCGAGCGATGGTGTGGATACCAGGGCCAGCAATGAAACCTGAGAAGATTTTGGGTCGCCTGCAGATCCAAAATAAAGGCATCCAAACCTCGACCTGGAGAGTAGTGGACCCGAAGGAGGATCCAAAAAGACAACAATTGATTGTCCTAATGGACCAAATTTCCTGGGACGCCATAGACGTCTGCGGTCACCGACTGTACCTGAACTTCTCCCGAGTTCAGTTCAAAGCCCTGGCCAAGAAGGAGGGCGAAGAGAACGAAACAGAGAAGATGGAAGTTAAAGGGACATCGGAGAACCCTCAACACTCCGCTAGTACTTAGTAGGTAAGTGCCTTCCTGAAAATTATACAAATTAACGTACAGCACTGTAAAGTGGCATCGTATGCCCTCAGTGCCTACATGACAAAACACGACATTGACGTGGCCTTAGTCCAAGAACATTGGACTTACAATGGCGTAATTAAGGATCTTAAGGGAAGTGGGAGAAAATTCATTTTTGATTCTTCTGCCCCTATACCCAGAACCTGTATATTAGTTAAGAAAAACTTAAATATTACACTTATGTTACAGAGACCTCGTTAATAAGCCTGGTGACGTCAGAGGCAGGGTGCGAGAGGGAGTTTGTGCTCGGACCCGCGTACCTGCCTTATGACCAACCAGGCGATCCACCACCCGGAGGCCTTCGCAAACTGGTGGAGCGAGCCCACACAAAAGGCTGACAAATTCTTGTCGGGTGCGACGCCGCCAACTCACACCATCTTGTCGGGGTCAGCACTGATACCAACAAAAGGGGTGAGTCTCTTCTTGAATATTTGTTAGCGAATAATTTAGAAGTAGCAAATAAAGGCAATGAACCAACCTTCGAAACTAGAACAAGAAGGGAGGTAATTGACATAACTATAGGTACTGTGTACGCATGCTATACAGTAAAAAACTAGAATGTATTAGATGAGCAGTCGCTCTCTGATCATAGATATATACGATTCGAAGTAAAATCAAACGACATATCTCCTGTACCGTACAGAGATCCGAAAAGAGCTAACTGGAACCTTTACAGGGAACAATTGGAAATTCAACTGGAAAATTGTCCTCTCAGAGCAGGAAACCCAGCAGAACTAGAGCTCATGGAAAATAATCGACGAATCGATAAAAGCAGCTTTCGAGGTCAGTTGTCCAGAGCGGAGAAAAGAACCTCAAGAAAGGTGCCTTGGTGGCATGAGGGTCTGTCCCGTCTGAAAACAGAAACACGAAAGTTATTCAACAGAGCAAAACAAACCGGAGAATGGGACGTTTAAAGAACGTCACTAACCGAGTATAACAAAGCCGTAAGGAAAGCTAAAAGAGACTTTTGGAGGAAGTAGTGCCAGGAACTTGAACAAATACCAGAAAGTGTTAGACTCCAAAGAGCCCTACTAAAAGAAAAAGAGGGACTGCTTAGCTCCCTCAAAAAAGCGACGGGAAAGTATACTGAAGGGGAAAAAGAAACGACGGAGCACTTACGGCATACACATTTTCCCCAATCAGTAAGTCTTACGCAAACTAGAGGGGAACAACGGCAAAACTTGGTTGGATCCTACATTAGGACCACTAAGGATGACTGGACACTTGCAAAACAAATGGTTAATCAAGAGAAAATTAAATGGGCAGTTAGAAAGTTTCTACCCTTCAAATCTCAAGGAAACGATGGTATTGTACCTGCTATGTTACAGCAGAGAATAGATCACTTGGCACCCATATTGTGTACAATGTTTAGACCCAGTCTGGCACTAGCACATATACCAATAATGTGGAGACAAGTCAAAGTCGTATTTATACCCAAACCAGGACGAGATACATACGCTCAAGCGAAATCATTTCGGCCAATAAACTTAACATCTTTCCTCTTTAAACAGCTGGAAAGACTAACTGAGAGGCATACGAGGGAAACAGTGCTGAGGAAACTTCCTCTCCACAAATATCAGTATGCCTATCAGTCAGGAAAATCGTGCGAAATGGCAATCTGCGAAGTCGTTCGCCGAGCAAAAAAAAACACTGCATAGAAAAGAAGTTGCTATAGGAGCATTTTTGGACATAGAGGGAGCGTTTGACAACACCTCCTTCCAATCGATAAATAGAGCAGCTGTTAGGAAAGGAGTACATCCTACAGTATGTAGATGGATCTCTGACATACTGGAAAAAAGAGAAATTTATGCCTTTCCCCCCTATGGTGGTGCCTCGTTGTGGACGAACTCCTACGGAAACTGAATGAGGCCGGATATTCAACCATCGGTTACGCGAACGATGTAACTATATTGGTCACAGGCAAATTTGAGGGAACGGTATCAGAATTGAAGCAAGGAGCCCTTAATTTTGTTAAAAAATGGTGCAACAAAGAGGGATTGTCTATAAACTCGACAAAAACCACAGTAGTACCATTCACAAGAAGGAGAAAACTTGATGGACTAAAACAGTTATATCTGTACAGAAAAGAAATCATGATAGGAGAAGAAGTCAAATATCTAGGAGTAACACTAGATAAAAGACTGACATTCAAATCTCATACAGAAAGAACAATAAACAAAGTCATGAGATCCTTGTGGGCCTGTCGGCAAATGTTTGAAATAACTTGGGGACCATCAACGGCAACAAAGACAAAGCACTGTCAAGATGCACTCAGCAAGGTACAAAAGCTAGCCTGCTTAAGGATTACAGGAGCTATGTCATCCACACCAACATCGGCAATGGAAACTCTGTTAAGCTTGCCCCCACTACACTTAGTAGTAAAATCAAGGGCAATGAGCGGAGCATATAGGATACAAGTTTTGTCAAGAGAGAATAAATGCGGAAATGGACACTCTGAAATTTACACAGAGATGAACAAGCACTCCACTTCACAAATGGTGTCTGATTCCTGAAAGGGATGCATGGGAACATTCCAAAGTCCGGTGGAAAAAATGACATAATCATCTATACAGACGGCTCCAAAACAACGAATGGAACCGGAGCTGGAATACATGGGGTAAAGGGACTAAGACACAACCAATCGGTTGGACTTGGGACAAATGCAACATTATTTCAAGCAGAAGTACGCGCAATATTAACCAGCGTGCAATTACTATTGGAGAAGAACTACCACAATAGAAGACAGCCAAGCCGCACTTAAAGCACTAAACTCATGTAAGGTAGGCTCAGGATTAATTCTGGACTGCATCCACAGATTGAATGCCTTAGGAGCGAGGAATAAATTAAGACTGGTATGGGTACCCGGACATTCAGAAATCGAAGGAAACCGGACAGCCGACCATCTTGCAAAAGATGGGACAAATATACCTTTTATAGGACCTGAACTGAATAGAAATTAATACTTTGCTTTGGCAATAGCACAAATGGCATTGGACACCCATATCAGGCCAGAGACATTCCAAGCTCTTCCTGAATAAACCATCCAAGAAAAGAACTGACAACTTACTTTTAATTAGCAAGCAAGATGTTAGACTAATAACAGGACTAGTAACAGGACACTGTCAATTAAATAAACATTTGCATAGGTTGGGTCTCAAACAAGAACCAACATGCAGAGGATGTGGAGAAGAGGATGAAACTCCTCAACATTTAATATGTCGCTGTGAAGCATTTATGGCAAGCAGACATAGTCTTTTAGGAGCAAAGAAATTGCACACTGCGACATTAAAAGACATCAGTCTAAAGAAAATCTTGGAGTTCACAAAACATACAGGACTGCTAGAATAGGAGTAAAACCCGGAGGGTAGATACAATAGACCAGAGAAGTCGCAGTACAGGGGCAAGGATGAACCACCTCCCGATAATAATAATAATAAATATTTTGTCAAAAAAATTATTATAAATTGGACGTTCCGTGCAAAAATTAGCCCCTTATCAGCACTAAATTTTTATTTCATATTTTACGATAAATGTATGAAATTTCCAACACGCCGACACTAGTTAATAAAACAACAAAATAATATTGTTACATTTCCTCGCAGGCTTCCAGTATGAACTGTAAAATATTACTTTCCTGACTTTTAACGTAAATTAAATCCAAAGATGTTGTTAATCACAATAAAAACTAACCAATTACCAATAAATTTGTATTTAAATTTAATTTAATATAAAACCATTGAAATGGATTTTTTTAATTGGTAGTGGTAGTTAGTGTACGTGTGATTTCGAGCTCTTTATTTAAATCTCTAACTAGAGACAAATACCAGCATCTCATTATTAATTTTAGTGTCAACGGGTAAACAACAAACAACAGAGAGGTGAACAACATTCCAGCAAAAATACAGAACAACTGAACCGCATAAGTTAATATTTATGATTATGATAAATGATAAAACAGTAAATTGGAAAAGTGGCTAGATAGAAACTTTAGATTACTGGTCGCTGGTAAAAATCACACCTCTGAGCAGTCGATGTGGGAGTGATTTTCTGGCACCAACACGCACGCCGGCACGCCTGTTTGCCAGCAACCAGATATGTACTCAGATGAGACGGAAAACGGATAGCGACGATTTTTCATATTCATACATATTCAAGAAAAACAGAAACGCAGGTAGCACGAACACCCCCTAAAAAGGTGTAGACATTAAAGAAATAAAAATTATGATGACGTAACTTCTTGAAGAAATGAAAAACAATATGATGAAACCGCTTCTTAGAGAAATGAAAGAGATAAGGGCTAAGAACCAAAAAAACTAAAGAAAGAGAAAACTAACAGCCAAAATATAAAATGGGTAGAATTACAACATTAGAAAGTAAAATATACGAATTAGAAAAAGATAAAAAGAAAAATAACATATTTGTAAAAGGACTGCTGTCGTACTGTCAATAAAAGACATGTAAATGTTAACGATATGGTTAAAGAATGGAAAGTTTTTTTTGTTCTTGCACATTAAAATTACAAATAACCACAAAAAATAACAGAGCCATTAAAAATAATGAAAAGGTTTGTTTGTTGGAAACTGAAAATTTTGAAAAAAAAAGCTGTAAATAATGAGAAACAAACAGAAATTAAAGAACGCAACATTAAATAAAGTTTTTATAGATAATGATCTTACTGAAAAAGAAAAGAATATTCAAAGAGAAATTAAAATACGAGTTGAGGTAGAAAAAAAATCGGTATAAATTTTAAAAACTTAATATAAGAAATTAATCATCGACAATGTTACTTGAATTTGTAATCACGAAGAACAAAACTATAGTATTCTTCAGGTAAGAATGTCGTTGCGTAATAACAAGTGTATGATTCTTGACGACATACGTAAATGAAATGGTCTCCTTTTGCTACGCAGGTTATAGAATCTGTTTATAAATGAATTGATTCTATGAGCTGTGTAGCAAAAGGAGACTATTTCATTTACGTATGTCGTCAAGAATCATACACTTTTTATTGCGCAACGACACACACACACACACACACGCGCGCGCACGCATGCACACACACGCACGCACACACACACACACACACGCGCGCGCGCGCGCGCACACACACACACACACACACACCATAAAATCATATCATCGTAAAAATGTTAAAATCTGTTTAAATCGTGGTTATTCACTTAAATCTCGACATGTGATTTTTAGCATGAATCCAATACCTCTCTTAACGAGAGGTAAAAAATAAGAAAAATTTCAATTTAACTTAAAGTATGGCTCAATAAATAATAGTTAAAATAATGAAAACATTTTTAAATAATTACTTTACGAGATATTTCACATTTGCTAAAAGAGAAAATTGACGTCATACAATTGTTATCTTTTTCTCGTAGCGTACTCAGAGCAGTGTGTGTGAGAAAGACAAATATAGGGGGAATGTGACGTTACACTGATTTCTCGGAAATAAAATACTGTTAAACTGGGAACAATTAAGATTTTTTAATAATATGAATTGCTTAAAAACTGAATGAAGTTTTATTTAAAATAAAAAAATTGAGTGGAATACCCCATACAAGATTCAAAAAACGGTTAACGAACAATTTAACGAATCTGTACGTCATTTCACGTAAGAAACTAGCAGATGGCGCTTGAGAGCCGGCCGTTTTTACATGTATTAAATAAATAATTTATATTCGTGAAACCAAACTTTGTCAATACTAAATATTTTTATCTGTAAAAATATATTATACATGAATATTAAAAAGTTCAAGGTCGAAGTCAATAACATCATGGTTAAATACTTTAGACCAGGAATAGAGGGGGACAGGGCATATTCACGCCTATATTTCCAAATCATCTGTGCGATTTTGACCCTTATTACAATGCTAGAATCAGCTGGAACCAGAAAGTCAACCAATTCAATACTGTTATGTTACAGTTTACAGTTGACAGTTGACCAAATCTAAATAAATACTTGATTATCCATAACATAAATAAAACAATTTAAAACTAAGAAAACTCTGAATCAAACTAAACACGTATGTACAGGGTGTTTCAATACCTCTGCACGAAACTTTAATGACATATATTTTGATATTCTGACTAGAACAAAAAGATTTTTTTTTGAAATTCGCAAAAGTAAGGTTAGTTCATTCCTAGCGAACATTTTTAGTGCCACTGGTTTAATAGTACATTTAATTATTTATAATTATGTTATTAATGAAGTAGAAGTATAAACACTGCCCACAAATAATCAATTATTAATTAAGTATTACTATTATGTACGTACCTGGTCTAATATCTTATTGCGTAATGATTTTTAAACAAATATTTTTTTTTATTTGAGTACCTGGTTTGATTTCGTATATGGTATTGAAAGAGTAAGGTGTTGTGGGAGAAATTTGAGAAAAATGAATATCAACAGTGAATTAGTGGATATCTTGTTAGTGTTAGTGTATGGAGTAGCGGCACAAAATTCCGAATTAGCAGCGCGAATCTATGCACAGCGTTATCCTCAAAGACAACGTCCACATCGCCAAATGTTTGTGACGATTACACAACGTCTTCGTGATGAGGGAACCTTACAGAGAAATGCGGGACGAGTTGGAGGCCGCGAAAGATTACTCAATAATGCTGAAAATAAAGTTTTGGAAATTATGGCCGCAGAACCTACAATTAATACGCAAAGAATATCTCGTGCTATGAGTGTAGTGTCAAGTGTCTCATTGTTCAGTTTGGAGAATTTTTAGAAATTATAATTTTCATCCCTTTCATTTCCAAATGGTTCAGGCATTAATTCCACAAGATCATCTTCTCAGAGTGACATTTTGTGAGTAGTTGTTAAGACAACAAGGTTTAAATGCTAATTTTACGTCAAAAATAATATTTAGTAATAGTGATGAGGCAATTTTTACAAGAGATGGAATTCACAGCATTCCTAATGCTCATTGTTGGTCTCAAGGAAATCCGCATGTTATAGTGAGAAGTAGTTTTCAACATAGATTTTCTTTAAATATCTGGAATTGTAAATGGTACATTCATTGGATCCTACATGCTACCAAACAGAATAAATGGAAATAATTATTTTCATTTTCTTTAAAATTATTTACCGGAATTATTGGAAGATGTTCCTTTAAATGTGCGTCAACAAACTTGGTTCATGCATGACGGTGCACCACCGCATTTTACAAGAAATATTCGACAACATTTAAATGAAGTATTTGAAGGTAGGTAGATGGATAAGTCGCGGTGAACCTGTATCGTGGCATTTTAGGTCACCAGATCTTAATCCATTGGATTTTTATTTATGGGGACATTTAAAATCTTTAGTCTATGACAATCAAAATGAACCAGAAACAATCGCAGAATTGAGGCAACGTATTGAGAACTGTGCTACGTGCAGAAGTAATAAGGCAACAAAATTCATTGCATCGGGCGTGTAGTGTGAGTTTGATAGAACGTGCTGCATTTTCTATGGCTGCAGGAGGAGATAATTTTGAACAATTTTGTAACAATGAGTTGTTGCAGTTTATTCTGATGTGAAATTAAAAAATTGATATCCTCATTTTTGTTTTTTCCTTGATCTGCCTAAACATTCACTTGTTACTGAAAATTACATAATACCTTTAATTTGATTAGTATGGTTTATTTTATTTCATTACTAACATAATTATAAATATTTAAATGTACTATCAAACCAGTGGCACTAAAAATGTTCCCAACGAATACACTGCCCTTATTTTTGCGAAATTTAAAAAAATTCTTTTTGTTCTATAATCAGTATATCAAGTTATACCGAGAGTTTTTTTACCTCTCGCTAAGAGAGGTATTGGATTCATGCTAAAATTCGCATATCCAGATTTTATTGAATCCGATTATAACATTTTTAAAATGATGTATGTGTGTGTGTGTGTGTGTGTGTGTGTGTGTGTGTGTGTGTGTGTGTGTGTATGTCTAGATGTTGTAGGGACGATTCCTGAAAAACTATAAGACTTAAAAAATATTTAACTGCAGTTTCTTCAATCTGACATTCCTGGGAAGAGCTGAAAAGGTTTTGGTAACAATTGAACAACCGGAAGTAGTAGTTTCTTAGAAAAATTCTACTAAATATAATTTTTTGGGAGTCTTTTTTATTAAATATTGAAGAACATAAAATTCTCCATCTAATACACTTAAAATTCTTATTATATCTTGTATAGATTTAGAGCTAAAGACACTATAATTTATAGAGTAAACTAATCGCAGAGGCTGACACTAAGGAAACCAGTTGACAAATTCCAATGTTTATAACATAGTTTGTGAATGACACATGTCATTGTCAAATATCAACAGTTTTAGTGACATTCTGACAGCTTTTTCTGGGAAGTATATTCAATCTTTCTTATTGTTTTATTAATTAAATATTTGAAATTATAGGTAAAATTGTGGTAAAATGCATCTCTGACATTTAGAAACTTTCTCATACAATGAAAAATAGATATAATTATTATTATATGTGTGCAGAAGACATGTTAAATACAAAAAAAAAAAAACTATATTTGAGTAAAGTTCTGTAAGCGAAGTGCAATACAATTCTTATACAGTGTGTTAATTAAGAACCTGGCCATAGGCATTTAACATGGAAAAACAGTTTTTCTTTGCGAAAAAGTCCCCAATTAATTTTAGACAAAAATGATTCAAATAAATGTAGATATTAATATTCTACGCCTAAATTACTAACCAGATTTAATTTTTCACGTTTAGTAACTTGTAAAATCTAATTTGAAATTGTATAAATATTGCTCACTTGTAGCGATACCCATGAAATTGAAACAAAATTAGAAAGAAACTCATTTCGTTTGAACTGTCAGAAATTTAATTTTATAGATAGAATGTATAAAATAATAATGATAAAAGTTATTTAAGTGTTAGATTTTAAAAATAATACCTGTGTAGTGATTTAGGTGCAGAATTGAATTATCTGCAACTTTTAATTGAAAACTGAATTTCTGACAGTTCAAACGATATGCATTTCTCTGTAATTTTGTTTCAATTCCATGGGTATCGCTAGAAATGAGCAATATTTTTATACAATTTCAAATTAGATTTTACAAGTTACCAAACGGGCAAAATTAAAACTGTTTACTGATTTAGGCGTAGAATATAATTATCTGTAACACTTATTTGAAACACTTTGTGTAAAATTAATTGGGGACTTTTGCGCAAAGAAAAACTGTTTTCCCATGTTAAACGCCTATGGCCAGTTGTTTAATTAACACACTGTACATATAGCCTAATATGGAAATGGCGAGAGGTCTTGTGTTGGCCACAACAGATTTATTTTATCAGTGAACATGGGCGTATGTCATTACCATAGTTACATTTAAAATGATTGACAGCAATGTATTATCGCGTTTTTTTTTAAACTGGACATAGGAATTGTCATTTTTCAAAATGTATTGTATACAGTTGAAGAAAAAGTTCAAATTGTATGATATAATTCTATACTCTAACATAAGCCTAAGACAAGAAATAATTAATATAAATTATATTATATAGTTTTAATTATTTTATTACATAAAAATTACATTTAATTAAAAATAAATTTTATTTTAACTTAACAAATGTTCGAAATTACTGCCGTTAAGTTCTAAACAATATGCTAACGTATTATAAAAAGAATTAATAGCGTTGTGCGGGTGTAATTTCCTGCGATGAAGCTTTATTTTTTAATTGATCTATATTTATTTTGTCACTATTGTAAATGCAATTTTTAAATGGCTCCAAAAAAAAAAATCGTTTGGTGCAAGATCTGGTGATCTTGCAGGCTACTCCACTTCTCCACCACGTCCTATCCAGCGTTGGGGGAATATCTGGTGCAGATATAAGTGTAAATTTTGACGACTCCAATACCTGCAATTTTGTGAATTTACTTCCCCTTAATATAAAATGTCGCTTTATCCGTAAATAAAATTCGATCCAGTAATATTTCCCCACTATTAATTTTGTTCATCATCACTTCGCAAAAGATATTTGTTCGTTCTATATCGTTGTGTAATAACTCTTAGTGATTTTGATATTTAAAACTCTTAAAATGTTCTTGTCTTAAAACCTTGTATACTGTACATTTACTATTCTCAATTTCAGAAAAAAAAAAATGTTGACAGGTGTTGTCACTTTCAATTAATTGCGTAATTTCTTGTTTCTTACTATTAACTATAGTACCTCGTCTGATTTTCTTCATGTGCTGTTCAGTTCATTGACGCATCCTGTAAAGTATGTCCGCGATGTAGTGACCGGTCCATCATTTGTTTCAAAACTAATAATTAACAGTTATCTGTATAATCTGTCTTTGTCACATACACGCTTGTTCAATCATTGGTTAATGTTACGTGAGTCTAATATGTCCATCTCTTTTCCACTACTTAAAAAAAAAATCCGTTGTGGCCAGCACAAGACCTTCCGTCAATTCGATGTATTTTGTACAAATCCCATACCAAAAGGTCCTTGGAACAGATTCTATATAATATCATGTAAAATCGAACACGAACACATACTATTTTTTACAAATTCCATACTAAAAGTTCATTTAAAAAGGTTCTTTAAATACAATAAAATTATAACATAAACTACACTAAGTAATGTCCTTCCATCTTCTCTTTGGCCTTTCTCTGCATGCCACTTGCGGATAACAATATGACATACCAATTTTAGATCCTATACTTTCCATATTTGGTTTTGCACTTGCAATTGACATCTGTCAATTAATTTTTTTTGAATAATTATGTCATCTGTTTCCATGATAAATTGCAAAGTCTATCTATTGAATATGAAGGAAAATGTATAATTAAACCGTATAGAGAAGAGTATTTTCTTTAATATATATAATAACAAAATATCAAAAAATAATATTTAACTGCGTTTTTTTAAGAAAAACTGTTAAAAACTTCAAAAAAGGGTACTTCCGGTGGATCGATTATAACCAAAATCTAATCAACTCTTCATATGGACGTACAGAAGACGAATACGAAAGAATTATAATTTTTAGAATTGTAGTATTGGAGTTATCGTCGGAGAAAAATTTGTCACACACGGACACACATACACACACACACACACACACACACGGACACACATACACACACACAGACACACATACACACACACACACACCTATACATACATACATACATACATACATACATACATACATACATACATACATACATACAGACATCATCTTAAAAATAGTAAATTTGTATTGTAGGGACCCTAAAACGTGCTTATTCATTAAAAACTCACCACCGAATTTTTTGACCAAAGACAATACCTTCCGTCACCTTCCGTCACCTTTAGAAAAAGATAGTTGATCACTTCCTGAACGGAAATGTCAAACTTCAATCTGTCATTTCAGTATTCATTTTAGGTTATATTTTGAACAAAACTACGGTTTCATATTTCATTTCAAAAACGAAGAACAAAAAACTAGTAGTAACAATAAGTATTAATAATAAAAAAAAATCTGTTGTGGCCAGCACAAAACCTTCCGTCAATTCGATGTATTTTGTACATATCCCATACCAAAAGTTCCTTGAAAAATATTCTGTATATCCTGTAAAATTGTAACACGAACACACTATTTTTCTTACAAATTCTATACCGAAAGTTCCTTTCCCTATTTTATTAGGGGTCGAAGTTTCTTACTCTTGTCTTTTACTCTTTCCTGTCCAACGGATCTTCTTCACACAATTCTTCCTCTCTCAAGTCTTCTCCTACACAGTCCTTTTCTTTGGCCTTTCTCATACTTCCGGTATTGAAATTCCAATCTTGGGGCGACGCTGCAACTGCAAGTCACTTGCGAGGGACACTATCACATTCACATATAACTTTCTGACCCTACTTTCAACTTTGGTTTTGCATTTGACACTGACATCTGTCAATTAAATTTTTTTGAATATTTCTGATGTTTCCATAAATTTAACAAAGCTGACTAATTTTTGAAAGTTAATCTCTCTTAATGTCTCTATAACTGTATATCTATTGAATATGAAGGAAAATGTATAATCAAACCATGTACAGAATAACATTTTCTTTCATATTGATAATCACAAAATGTCGAAAAATGATATTTAACTGCGTTTTTTCAAGAAAAACTGTTAAAATCTTCAAATAAGGGTACTTCCGGTGGATCAATTATAACCAAAATCTAATCAGCTGTTCATATGGATGTAAAAAAGAGGAATACGAAAGAATTATAATTTTTAGAATTGTAGTATTGGAGTTATCGTCGGAGAAAAATTTGTCACACACGGACACACACACACACACACACACACACACACACACACACACACACACACACACACACACACATACATACATACAGACATCATCTTAAAAATAGTAAATTCGTATTCTAGGGGCCCTAAAACGTGCTTATTCATTAAAAACTCACCAACGAATTTTTTGACCAAAGACAATACCTTCCTTTTACGGAAGGTAAAAACGTTCAAAAAGAAATCAAAAAGATACACTATCGTAAACCACAAAAGAGTATTATATTATTAAAACGTCGAACTGTAAAACTCATACGTCAAAATAATGTAAACAGATCGTTGATTCTAAAACAATGGTCGTCATGAAAATATCCCCCGCCATTAAAATCTTAATCCATACGAATATTTTTGATGACGTACCGGTCACCACGTCGCGGACATACTTTAGTTCTGTAGTCATTGTAATTTTTTCTTATAGTTGTTGGATTGGGTCGCTTATTAAAAGTTAATGCACATAAGTCAGAAACTTGTTGTAGAGTCATGTTATAATTACAGCAATTTACAATTTGAACTTTTCTTGAACTGTATACATTTTGAAATATTACAATTTGATGACTTTGACAACTATACGAAATGTCACGTCCTATGTCCAGTTAAAAAAAAAAAAAAAAAAAACGCGATAATACATTGCTGTCAATCACTTCAAATGTAACTATGGTAATGACATACGCCCATGTTATGTTCACTGATAAAAAAAACTCTTGGTATATGTCATTAAAGTTTCGTGCAGAGGTATAGAAACACCCTGTATAGGATAATGTCAGAAGAAGACAAAATGGTGATTGATAACGGTGGGTTTCGCTTGTTGAAATTGAAAACTTATTTATTCGACTGCAGTTGTATGAAACACATCTGGCCGACTTTCCGGTTGCAGCTGATTTTGACGTTACAATAACGTCGAAAGTCGCTAAGATGATTCGGAAAGTCTTCTTACGGCGAAATACATAGCATGCCCTGTTTCCTCTATTCCTAGTCTAAGATTAAATATCATTTAATTCTGTCAATTTTTTTGACAGCTGACAGTTGGTATTTTTTCGCTTTTGTAAACAAGGCATGCATTCTGACCGAAGCATCCCGCGCGGCCGAATTCCACGCGGACGAAATCCCAGGCGGTCGATATTCCACCCGGTCGAAATTCCGCCCCGTCGAAATGTACCCCCACCACTTTGTTCGCTCTGCAGAAATTCAAATTTTTCCACGCCGTCGAATCCCGCCCGGGCGACATCTTACACGATACAAATCTCTTGTCGTAGAAATTCGCGTACCGCTCTCCTTATCGATCGTATTGCATTCAGACAATCTACGTTACTTGGTAGTGAAATGTATAGATGGTGATACATTTTGTCATTCCAAACGCAATATATTAAAAAGAAATTTAAATAACATATTATATTATTTATAAGACCATATACAACGGTTTATTTAAAGAATGAAGCATTAAGTAAAATTATTGATATTCCCGGCCTGCCATTTTAAATTAGCTGTCATATTATGGGAATAAGCTGTTCATTTTATTATTTCAGTTGTAAAATTATGCATTAATAATTTAATAATTTTATACTACTTAATAACTAGTAAAATTTCATGTTCTAGTACCTACTTTACATTGTATATTGTGAGTTACCTGGCAAATAATACATCATCGTAAGTGATTTTACATAAAGTTTATAGGATACTTTTAAATTACAATTTAAAAATTCATACATGCAGAATCCAAATAAGTGAAAAGGTCATTGTGATACAATTCTTCAAAGTATTAAATTACTTTTGAAAATTAATCTTTACTAGTTCCTAACATATATAATTGCCAGTTAATTTATTACAGTTTTACAAGTTAGTAACCACGTTAGTAGGTAATATTGTTGACATGTGAAAATTAGTCTGTAATGGGTTGTAATAAATATTTCTTGTCATTTCACGTTGACAGTTATTTTACAGCATACGTAAAATATGTTCTAATTATGATTATTTTTATTGAATTGACCCTAGAAAAAGTAGTGTGTAACGCAACGCTTTATGTGAAGCTTTTTTACACTTGTATAGTTGCACTACTCGCTTTTGACTTAAGTCTCAATTTTCACATTTTTGTGTAAATATTAATTATACATGTAAAAACATGCTTGGTTTTCGATAAAATACACCTTAAAATAAAAAAAAATCCTCAATTTCCAAAGTAATGGAAAAAAGTGTGTATAATTGATTTTAATTATTGTTATAAATATAAAACTGGAGTTATGGTTTTGAAATAGTTATTTACAATACAAATGCGGAAACAAGAACTTCCGTGCAGGAGCCTTTGTTTGAAGTACGAGCGAGTATTTCATTTAGGCAAATGCACGGAAGGTATTTCCGCATAAGTATTGTACAATTTTTTTTGTAACGAACGAATTAATTGTAAAACTGTTCTACCTTCGATAGATGTTACGCAGAACATGTCGTCGCATCAAATAGAGCCATCAATTTCACTAACTAATTGTCAGATACAAAATATAAATATATAATAATTATTGCAAAACCAAACTGTATATAATGGATTCAAATACAATGTATTAAATTTAAGATCTTATAGTACATATGTATAGTTGTTTGGTTATAAATTTAGGAACATATCACTACCTAAAACAAATAAAAGTATGAATACATATTAAATTATCTTTAAATAAAATATATTCTTATACCTATTAATAATAATAATGTTGTTTTTATTGTATATTAATACCTACTAATGTTATCTTTAATATTGTGTGCAACATACAGTGTGGCCGCCATGTTCATCATTCTCGATTCTCATTGCATTAGTTTCTAATAGATGGCGTTAGTAGTATTAAAATGTCAAAATTAGCAATGATTCTGATTTTATTTAAATAATTTTTATTCTTTCAACTAATTTTCCTAAATTATTATGTTCTTATATTAAATTTATTGTAATGTACAAAAATATTAAAAATAAAATAGCACTTTTAAGCTACTCGATCAAAGTAGTTTCCATTGAGACACTAGTGCGGGAAGTAAAACAATAGCGCGGGAATATGGCCTTTCGGATTGTGAGTTTATGGAACGCCGTTTTAATATTTATTCTATATTTAAAGATATGTTAAATTATATAAAGACGTCATTAAAAGAAATAAAGACGTCTTTAATTAATTTTTGGATGTTCTTATAATATTTTTTGATATCCAAAATTGTTTTAAAGACGTCTTAAATTCAAATATTTATAGATATCAAAAATTCTTTTTTAGATATCAAGAATTGAATTAAGGATATCAAGAATTAAATTAAGGATATCAAAAATTGAATTAAAGATATCAAAAATTGAATTTTGGATATCAAAAATTCAATTCTGGATATCACATCTCCATAAATAACATGTCCAAAATTCGAATTTTTGACGTCCTAAATTAATTTTTGATATCAAGAATTGAATTATGGATATCACATCTCCGTAAATAACATGTCCAGAATTCGAATTTTTGACGTCCTAAATTCATTTTTGATATCAAAAATTGAATTATGGATATCACATCTCCGTAAATAACATGTCCAGAATTCGAATTTTTGACGTCCTAAATTAATTTTTGATATCAAGAATTGAATTATGGATATCACATCTCCGTAAATAACATGTCCAGAATTCGAATTTTTGACGTCCTAAATTAATTTTTGATATCAAGAATTGAATTATGGATATCACATCTCCGTAAATAACATGTCCAGAATTCGAATTTTTGATATCAAGAATTCGGTGCGCCATCTAGTTTAAAGTGACTGAATTACTTTGTGTCGGTAAATCAGATTTCCTCAGCGAAATCATAATAGCGTTGGTTTAGATTCTGCCTTAGGATTGGTCAGAATACAAACCTATTTCACAAAAACAAAAAGAATCACCAGTTTGTTGGCCTTTATCAAATAAAATCTACAGAATTAATGATGTATACATTTAGTTATGATTTCGCTAAGGTAATCTGACTTACCGACACAAAGTAATTTAGTCATTTTAAACTAGATGGCGCACCGAATTCTGGACATGTTATTTACGGAGATGTGATATCCATAATTCAATTCTTGATATCAAAAATTAATTTAGGACGTCAAAAATTCGAATTCTGGACATGTTATTTACGGAGATGTGATATCCATAATTCAATTCTTGATATCAAAAATTAATTTAGGACGTCAAAAATTCGAATTCTGGACATGTTATTTACGGAGATGTGATATCCATAATTCAATTTTTGATATCAAAAATGAATTTAGGACGTCAAAAATTCGAATTCTGGACATGTTATTTACGGAGATGTGATATCCATAATTCAATTCTTGATATCAAAAATTAATTTAGGACATCAAAAATTCGAATTCTGGACATGTTATTTACGGAGATGTGATATCCATAATTCAATTCTTGATATCAACAAATGAATTCTTGATATCAAAAATTCAATTCTTGATATCAAAAATTCAATTCTTGATATCAAAAATTCAATTCTTGATATCAAAAATTCAATTCTTGATATCAAAAATTCAATTCTTGATATCAAAAATTCAATTCTTGATATCAAAAATTCAATTCTTGATATCAAAAATTCAATTCTTGATATCAAAAATTCAAATCTTGATATCAAAAATTCAATTCTTGATATCAAAAATTCAATTCGTGATATCAGAAATTCAATTCTTGATATCAAAAATTTAATTCTTGATATCAAAAATTTAATTCTTGATATCAAAAATTCAATTCTTGATATCAAAAATTCAATTCTTGATATCAAAAATTCAATTCTTGATGTCAAAAATTCAATTCTTGATATCAAAAATTCAATTCTTGATATCAAAAATTCAATTCTTGATATCAAAAATTCAATTCTTGATATCCAAAATTAATTTAAGATATCAAAAATTCGAATTCTGGACATGTTATTTATGGAGATGTGATATCCATAATTCAATTCTTGATATCCAAAATTAATTTAAGATGTCAAAAATTCAAATTCTTGATATCAAGAATTCATTTAAGGATATCAAGAATTGAATTAAGGATATCAAAAATGGAATTAAAGATATCAAAAATTCAAATACATATATCCAAAATTGAATTCTGGACATGTTAAATTTACTTTTTGATGTCGAAAATTCAGTACCATTTTAAGATGTCTAAAATTTAATTTTTGATATCTATAAATGTATTTTTGATATCCTTTATTCAATTCTTGATATCTAATATTGAATTTTTGACATCCTAAATTATTTAAGGATGTCTGAAATTAATTTTAGACGTCCTTAATTATTTAAAGATGTCCATAATTCAATTTTTGATGTCTTTTAATAATTAAGGATATCTGAAATTAAATTTTTGACGTCTTTAAATAATTGAAGATGTCTTTAAATGTAGAATAAATAGTAAAACGGCGTTCCATATGAGTTGGCTGCGGGAAACTAGTTTCTAGGCAGTGAGTACGAAAATGTATTTTGCATTTTAGCACATCAAGGAACGGGCAATAAGCCGTGTCGTATTGATGTACTTATTTATGTAAAATATTAATGTATAAAGATATTGAACAATATTATGTAAATATTAAATACTTTAGTGTAAAATATACTCATAAAATACGTGGACAATTGACAACAAAAAAACAGTATTAATAATAGCTACGTATCATTACAATGATATTCGTTTTAAACATTTCCATAAGTTCCCAACCTCATTTATTTTGGCAAATAAACAAAGATTATATTTCAAAGCAAAATAATTACGATAAACAATTAGAGTAGAAAATATAATAATAAAAAATAAGTTTCAAATTACAGCCAGAGTACAACAATCGTACTCTCCTACTATTGAACCGATCGTCTGAGTTCTGGGTCTGGTGTTTAGAAATAAATTATGGTGCCCATGCACAGGGGCGGATCTACATGGGGGCTAATAGGGCTTAAGCCCTGGGCCCCCAAGCGTTAAAGGGCCCACAAAAATTGAATTATTATTATCAATTTTTAGTTCACTAAATAATTGTAAATAGAATATTTTAAAAATATTTCCACGTAATGCGAATGCGAATAAGTAGGATTCATTAATTTTTGGTATATTGCACCTATTTCAAAATGTCCGGAAGAAAGTACATGAAGGGGAGTGAAATTGTTTTTGCAGATCTAGAAAATTTGAATGAAACTAAAGATTACCAAAACGTAAGTTTTTGTAACACCAGTAATGAAAGTGAATTATTTTTAAAATAATTGAAATATTTTTAATCTGAAAAAAAAGAATGGGGCCCCCCTTGTACTTCAAGCCCTAGGCCCCGAAAAACCTAGATCCGCCCCCATGCACTCGTTGGGCAAAGGTCGGAGCTCTTGCTAACTTTATTTATAAAACTGGTCAGTGGGGTCCTCTATCATAGTAACAAATTGGTTTGGACCTTAAAATTATAATTTAATAATTAATAAACAATTCGCTCTTGGAGTTCATCATGATAGTGTAGCTTCAGCCATAATTCGTTTAATTCCGGCTATACACAAATCGTTGAAGCAGCCGATGCACATCATTAATAAAAATTGAATAAAAGTAACTAGATGTGTGACGTCATGTACTGGTACGTTTACATACGTTTTAGAATCTTTATGAAAAGAGTTATATAGATTGCAATCCGTATTATCGACATGTTCATGAACTGTCACATCTACAAAATAAATGCTATATTTTCATCACTGTCCATTTCTATTTAAATTATGTATTTTATAATACTAACCTTATTTATACATATGTATGTCATATAAAGACAATAAATAAAAGTGAGCCGAATTTCAAAGAAATATACCAAATTTTTCTTCTATCGTTGGCGTTTATTCACAGATTTTGTGTTTGCGTTAATGGTCACATAGCGTCGTTGCGTTGCGTTTAACGTTACTTTATTATAAATAGGCCTTTACAACGCACAAAAATATTTCAACCACGATGCAAATATTTTTCAAATTGTCAAATAATAACTTTTACAGTATAAACATATAAATTATCAATGTAATTATAGTAATAGTAACAAATAAACGAATAATAATGTGAAGTAGATGTACATTATTTATATATTATTCATGTCATCCACGATAAGAAATGAACTCTACTATTCTTCTTAGTGATAATTTATTTCATATATCACTATTAGTGATTTTATTCAATTTTGACGTTTTAAACTGTCATTATTAACTCCATAGCAACAACTCTAAGTAACTCTTTTTTCACATGTGAATTAAAAAAAAAATAAATCACTCTCACAAAATTTTAACTCACTCTACAACAAATAAGGCATTTTAAATAACATCAGGAGTGGGATCACGTAACTGTGAAAACGATATTACGACTGCCAACAAGTGAAAATGTGATCACGTAAATAGTGAAAACCGAAAACGATATCGTTTTAGACTGAAAAAATGTGAATTCTAGTCGACACTCTCAAAGCATGTGAAAACGATAGTCGTTTCTTACATCTCTTTTTATTTCATACATTTGGGTATAGGTATATCCTTTTCTTATTTACTTGCATTTAAGTAAAAGAATGCAGTGAGCAGTGAGTTGAATTTGACGTTTTGGAAAGAATGAAAGTAATGTCATTATAAATGATTTAAAAATAAATTAATATTTCAAATTTGAAAAGTATTATTTTTTATTTAGTAAGGTCAAAATGAAATAATTATCGTACGATAAAATACGATAATTATAAAATGAAAATTGATTACAAGAATGAATCTAAGAAAAAAATTCATGAATATTTTAAAATTATGTTGCGAAGAACCAAATGCTTATGATTTATTATATATTTCTTTCTACTCTTGAAATCTATAATAGAAAATTGAAATATTGGTGATTAGATATTTTCCTATTTCTACTGAAATTTCCCTGATTTAATATTAAAATTTAGTACTTGATTTAGTGAAAGAACTACCCAAAAGAAATATTTTCCGGCAATATTGATATTACAATTACTGTAAAAGTGTTGATTACAACAAAGCATATTTTGATTGATTACAAGAATAAACCCAAGAAAGAAAATTTTATTTATATATTATGCATTCTGCGAAGCATCAAATATAACGATTCTAGCTTGTGTTTTGTGATTAATATTTTGTAGTTTTTACACAAAATTAAAATTTATGAATTCATCATTTTCCGCAGCCCGTCGAAGGTTGTGTGCCGTTATTTAAATGTGCCCCATACTTTATTTACTTGAAATACAAAACTTAGTAAAAACTAGATTACTTTAAAATGACAATCTTGTACTTTACTAGTTATTAAGTAGTATAAAATCATTAAATTATTAATGCATAATTTTACAACTGAAATAATAAAATGAACAGCTTATTCCCATAATATGACAGCTAATTTAAAATGGCAGGCCGGGAATATCAATAATTTTACTTAATGCTTCATTCTTTAAATAAACCGTTGTATATGGTCTTATAAATAATATTCATAATGTTATTTAAATTTCTTTTTAATATATTGCGTTTGGAATGACAAAATGTATCACCATCTATACATTTCACTACCAAGTAACGTAGATTGTCTGAATGCAATACGATCGATAAGGAGAGCGGTACGCGAATTTCTACGACAAGAGATTTGTATCGTGTAAGATGTCGCCCGGGCGGGATTCGACGGCGTGGAAAAATTTGAATTTCTGCAGAGCGAACAAAGTGGTGGGGGTACATTTCGACGGAGCGGAATTTCGACCGGGTGGAATATCGACCGCGTGGGATTTCGTCCGCGTGGAATTCGGCCGCGCGGAACGCACTCATTCTGACCAATACGAGGGCATAATTTAATTCCCTTTCTAAACCAACGCTATTTTCTTCAGGGCATCGAACCCGAACCTGAACCGAAGCAAAACCGGAACCAAACCGTAACATTTTAGGGAACCCAAACCGAGAACCGAACCTCAGATATATTTTTAAATGAACCTGAGTCGAAACCGAACCTAGTATTAAAATTCAGGTTCAGGGTTCAACTCCGGTTCAGGTTAATTTTTAGTTCGAAAAGTAAATACAGGCGATAATCGACGTCTTAGGCGTCTGCGTTGCTGTCTGGGCTGACGTTTCGTGAAAATTTTGTTCGTTTCTTGTTGCGTTTTGCGTAAATTCCGGCTCTCATTTTACATTATTTCGAACCTGAACCGCGAACAAAACCGCAAATTTTATTAATGCTTGAACCAGAACCGCACCCGAACCCATCTTTCAAAAAACAAATTAACCTGAACCTAAACCGAACCCAGTTTTTGGCGGGTTCGATGCCCTGATTTTCTTACGTGAAATGAAGTATAGGTACGTTACAGATTTCCGATGGACGTTTCTAGATTGTAAAAATTTCAATTATTAAAATATCTTTCAGAACTCATATTAATAATTGGAATAATACTACCTTTTTAGTTAATGTTCTATATTTTTATTAAATACCAACGTTTCGGCACCATAAACTGGTGCCTTCTCAGGACGTCTCACTTCTCTGCCAGTTTTTGGGACGGATTTTCCTCTGGAAAAAGGAGAGTTTTCCTGAGAAGATGCATGTTCGCCGTCGTAGTTATTGCCGGGCATGCATATATTCGGGCTTATTCACGTGTACCTTGTTATGCGATCTATATTGCTATGTAACGACTTATTGCTATTTTAAAGATTATTGTTAAAATTCGTATTCACGTGTCAACAAGCTGTCGTTATTTTAACAATAATTGTTATCAGTCAGGCAAGAGCTCCTGACCACTTGCCGAGGTGTCAACAATTATTGTTAAGAGTAAATTAAAATGGCAAATGCTCACAAATATTCATCAAAGGTAAATTTAGTGTATTTAAACTAAAATTCGTGCACAAATATATAATTCGTATCGTTTCTTTATTTGATATTAGTGTGTAGTCTGCCCGACTGACTTGTCGAATAACTTCTGTTTCAAATAAGTGATATACATAATATGTAAATTAGGTAGATTATTTTTAGCTCATTTATTGTCTACCCCATTAGGCATGTATTAAGAATAATTATGCCGCAATTAAAGGATATGAAAGTGAACCGCTTTTTTATCTGAAAAGAAAATATTTTTTTCGGAATACATATTTCGTTCGTATGTCATGACAGAGTACAATTGCTGAAGTAACACCATTCCTTTAGGATTAGACAACACGCAGATGGTATTTCCTATTAATTGAAGATATATAAATCACTAAACGAAGTAAAAAAAAAAAATAATAAAAAGTACTTGTCATGGAAAATACTACTTTTAGATTCCAGTTGCAATTTTTTTTTATATTTCTGGCAGGTATTTGCTGTTCTTTTCGCCATATTTACTGTGAATTTGAAGCAAATTAGACGTAAATGATGAAACAACTCTATTTGTCACACTTGTCATTCATAAACAAAGTAAACAAATCTTAAAACACTTCTACCACCTTTACAATACCAATGCGAACATTAATAGTTAGAGATTTATTAGTTAAAAATGTTTTCGTCAGTTTTAAATATTATACTATAAAAAATGTATCTTTAATAACCCAAATGAATTTAAAAAATCATTATTTTAAATAAGAAATGTTTTAATTTTAATATCCTAATGGTTGCAACACTGCAATTTTAAATAATGACAGCTGTACTGAATACAACTTCATGTTAAATGATAACAAGATTGTTACCAAACAATAATTGTTATAGCTCATCTAACAACGAGACACGTGAATACGAAATTTTAACAATATTGTTATCAATTCTTGTTAAGTAACAATTTCTTGTTTAATAACAATGTACACGTGAATAAGCCCAATTGCCTAGTACTAAATTGTATACATAAAAAAGGTAACACGTACTTTTCATGTTACCTTAGTTGCTTGTTTTTTGCCTTTGTCACATTTTATATGTGATTTTTCCCTGAAGAAGGTACCAGTTTATGGTGCCGAAACGTTGGTATTTAATAAAAATACAGAACATAAACTAAAAAGGTAATATTATTCCAATTAAAAATTTCAGTTACATTAAATTACGAATGAAAACTTTTTCCCAAACATGTTACATTGTATTTTCCTACTGTATGAAGATGTAAACTACATAAAAATGGTACTATTTTGCATAAATTCCACAACACCGGAATACCCCATTCGCGCCAGCAGATCCACTTCACAATTTGAAAACTAAAATACATATTATACTTCATTTCACGTAAGAAAATAGTGATGGGAAGACTGGGTTAAAGTATAATTATTATTACAATACGTTAGTTGAATGACTATACTTGCCGTCAAATAAATATGGACTGGAGATTTCTATACTGTTGCCAATTCCATTGGTCATGTTGAAAATGCTAAGTTATGAAGAAGTGGCAACACCGCATGACAAGGGACAGGGTGGGGAAAAGGGAAAAAATGAGCATCAGTCCATATTTATTTGGCGGCGAGTATAGTTAGTCGCAACCTAAAGGTGCGCCCCACTGAGTCGGCTTTTGCCGATTGACAATGCCGCATTTTTTGTTTTTCTGACGTAAAAGTATAATTAAAAGTCAAATCCACATGAAACACGTTAATTATTATAATTTTTACCAATTACATAATTAAAAATTCATTTTTCTCAAAACAATTTGCGCAAACAAATACTTGTTTTATATTTGGACAAAATTTTATTATTCTCTTCTTCTTTCCTTTGGTGAACTATAAGAACATAACAAGAACGCATTATTTAATAGAAAAATTCAAATACAAGATAGTTTTAAATAAATATCTGTCACTTTAATACCGGATGAGTACTTTGGACTGCGCGCACAGACTAAAGTGCACAATTTTTTTTACATAATTCCAGAAAGTTCTTAGCTAGGGTGCAGCGTTGCCAACCGTACTATAATTATAGTATTTGTACTATAATTTAATTGCGGTGTACTATGTACTATATAGTACCATGCTATAGTACGCCTGAAATACTATAATTTTTTATAATCAATGAAAATTATATTACAATTAATTTCACTCATATTTATATTTTTACCTATTAGCCCAGGCAAATTAGTCCAAAAAAAGGCCGTGCTTCCCGAAAAATATTACAAAGCTGGAAATGATTTTAATCCACTTTGAGCATCCCAAATAAGAGTTATATGAGTTTGCGACAGTTTCTCAGGTGAGCTTAACTTTTGGGAGCCAATTTTTACCAACTTGGCTGAAAAGTAGATTATACTCATGTTCACATGCCTGTAACTCAAAAATGGATACTTCATATTAAAAATGTCAAAAAGTAAGTTGTAGAGTATCAATTGTTGGACAAAGGAAGCTCCTAATTTTTATAAATCGCTCATTCCTACACACAGAAACACGAAAAAACCGAAAGTATACGTAGCGCTGAATTTACGCTAAGAGATTTTTGAAGTTAAACGACTTTTGAATCTCAAATCATCCACATTCGTCCAGTTTTTAAAGGTAAATTCAGAAAGCTCTATTTTCAGACGAATGAAATTATCATGCCCATATCAGCAAAAAAGTTTTTTTTTAAAGGAAAAGTACTTCAATAACAAAAACGTTAATTAATTAATCAGTACTGAGTTTTTCAACAGGTACTATTTCAATAAAATAATATCAAATTAGATTGAATTTAACAATCATATTATTGATATACGTAATAACGATTATGCAACTTTAATTGATTAACAAATTTTCTGAAAAACTTCCCTATTACAGTCTTTTTTACCTCTCGCTAAGGAAGGTATTGGATTCATGCTAAAATTCGCATGTTCAGATTTTATTGAATAAGCACGATTTAAGGCTCCTAGAATCCGATTATAACATTTTTAAAATGATGTCTGTGTGTGTGTGTGGATGTGTGTATGTGGTATGTGTGTATGTATGTATGTATGTCTGGATGTTGTAGACACGATTCCTCAAAAACTATAAGACTTAAAAAATATTTAACTGCAGTTTCCTCAATCTGATATTCCTGGGAAGAGCTGAAAAGGTTTTGGTAACAATTGAACAACCGGAAGTAGTAGTTTCTTAGAAAATTTCTTCTAAATATAATTTTTTGGAAATTTTTGTTATTACAAATATTGAAGAACAAAATTCTCCATCTAATACACTTAAAATTTTTATTATATCTTGTATAGATTTAGAGATAAAGACACTATAATATATAGCAGATTCTAATCGCAGAGGCTAAGGCACTAAGGAAACGACGTGACAAATTCAAATGTTTATAACATAGTTTGAAAATCAACAGTTTTAGTGGCTTTCTGATAGCTTTTTCTGGGAAGTATATTTAATCTTTCTTATTATTTTATTAATGAAATATTTGAAATTATAGGTAAAATGCATATATCCATCAGAAATACCGCTAATCTGGTTAATGAATTGGAAGACATATAGGAACTTCCTCATACAATGAAAAATAGATATAATTAGAATTATATGTGTGCAGAAGACATGTTAAATATAATAAAAAACAATATTTGGGTAAAGTTCTTTAATTTTTTGTTATAAATCGACGGTTCGATAGAGAAGTACAATACAATACTTATATAGCCTTATATGGAAATGGCGAGAGGTCTTGTGCTGGCCACAACAGATTTTTTTTTTTTTTTGTTACGATGTTCTTCTGCGTTTTAGAGAAGATGGTCTATGGAAGGAAAAATCGATCTCTAGTTCTTCGTCTTCGCCAGAGAAGGGATCCTGCTCAGTTTCTTTTTCAACTATGTCGATTTCTTCATCGTAAGGTGTAGCCTCAATTAACAATTTATCCCCAATGAGGGAAGTTCTGCATGTGTGTCCTTTGCAGTGAGCACATATGGCGGAGCATTTGATGCCAGCTTTTCTGCAGGAATGAACAGTTTGGCATCCTTTTGTGCAGGATATGGTATTTAACAGTTCCTGGGGCGCTGGGGGTTGGGCTGTTGGAATTGGAACTAGACCGTATTTGGTGGTCTTCCATTCCCACTGCTGTGGATCAAGAATATTATTTTTCCATACCTGCACCTGTAAATGGAACCCCAGTAAGTATATGTAAGCAGCCGCTTCAGTAGGAGGCAAACATGTCAAACTGAAATTGTTTTTTGATAGTGCCCTCTGGAAGAGTTGTAGTCTTATTTCATGAAGCGATTTGTTGCTGCCATCCGTGAACAAGGACACGCTGAACTTCACTTCTGCCTCAGCAACCTGATCAGGTGTGGCGTCAAGAAATATGTTTACAAATTTCGTATTGCCCTGCCTGAAAAATGCAGACGTGCTGTCATAGCCACTGCAGGCATGCAAAAAAACAAATATTTTTAGCTTCTTAGAATCGCTGGGACTGTAAATACAGGTATCTTGTTTTCCTTTCCCAGGTTTAAAACTAAATCATGGTAACCCAATATCGGCAGAAAAAAAAAATTATCTCACTAAGATTTCAGAATTGTAAATCATAAGTATTTTGTTCTTCTTAAAAGCTAGTATTTAAATGTGTAGCTATTTTTGAGTTACAGGCGTATGAACATGAGCATAACCCACTTTTCAGCCAAGTTGGTAAAAATTGCCGATATTTGACGATCGATTGTGGGTAAACCCCTCAACCAAATTTGACATTTAAGGAGGTTATTAGACGCGAAATTTTGTGCTCTTTAATTTTAGAAAGAATACAATTTTCTATAGAATGCACCGTTTTCGAGTTGTAAACAAAAAACTAAAAAAAGTTCCAAAATTTCATGGTTTTTCGGCTCCCAATAGTTAAGCTCACCGCAGAAACTGTCGCAAACTTATACAACTCTTATTTGGGATGCTCAGAGTGGATTAAAATCATTTCCAGCTTTGTAATATTTTTCGGGAAGCAAAAGTCTAATTTGCCTGGGCTATATTTTAAAATACTGATATTTTCATCACAGTGTTATGTTATGCAGTGATATTAGCAGCATTACGTGACACAATTCAGGATAGTGTTTCAAGTTCTCATTTCTTGTATGCTTAAGGGGGTATCAGACGTATGCACGTATCTGCAACTTTTTTGACAACAGTTGCTGCAACTTGCAACCTACGTTATCAGACGTACGCAAAGTTGCAAGAAATATAGAATTTTTTCAGTCTCGACGTTGGTACACATGATATTTAATTCCTGTTGTCATTTTTTAAAGTTTAAATCATTTATTTGTATCTGTGATTTGTATTTAGACGAATAATAGAAATGAACAACCAACTATGAGCTGCTACTACGTTATTTTTATGGTTGGATAATAGTGAGAATGATATAATTGTTATGAGACGCAGAAAAGAAAGAAAAACATGGGTGAATCCGTCAATCAAATTTTGATAAAATTCGTCCGATTTTATTTCGAAGCCAACTCCTCCAGCCATTTTTAAATATCTCGTGTATCTCGTACTGTTTACCAGCTGTTTACAAACAAATGTCAGTTTAGGAATTTTTACTCCCTAAGCCCCTTTACTACGCATGCGTATATTGATAGTTGCAGATACGTGTGACTAGTTTTCGAACAAGATGTAAAACTAGTTGCAGGAAAATTGTTGCACTATCACACGTCAAAACTTGAACGAAACGCTTGAAGTTGCAGAAAATGTTTGACAGGTTGCAGATACGTGCGTACATGTGATAACCCCTTTACTCTGCCACACCGCCTGCTCCCATTAGTACAAATATGTGGTTCTTTGGGACTTTAGTAATAAAAATCTGTTGTGGCCAGCACAAGTCCTCCCGCCATTTCCACATTAGGCTAAATAAGTATTGTACATATTTGACATTTCTGATACGCACAAAAGCACATATTTTCTTTATGTATTTTTAATTTTTTAATTCATTCTATTCACCCTTATTCTTCTAATGTTCGAGATTCTTCTAATTCATTGATGAAATTGGCGGTATTTCTGAAGGATATATGTAATATATGTATCTATAATTATAAATATTTAATTAATAATAAAATAAGAAATATTAACTGTACTTCCCAGAAAAAGTCTTCAGTAATGTCTCTGGCTTTTTGACACACATTTATTTGTCAATTGTAAACATTTTAATTTTTCCACTTGTTTTTCATGGATTAAAAAAAATAATATTTAGAAGATTTTTTTAAAGAAACTATTACTTCCGATTGTCCAATTGTTACCAAAATCTAATCAGCTCTTCCCAGGTATGTCAGATTGAGGCAGTAGCGTAGCGTGGGGGGGGGCAAAGGGGGCACCCGCCCCGGGCGGCACTTTGCTAGGGGCGGCAAATTTCCTATCGTTGAATTAATATTAAGAAGACTATTACCAGGGATATAATTATTTAGTCAGTTGAGTTTGAAACTCAATAACTTTCTTTAAAAAAATGAAAAAAAATGAAACGCACTTTCATTTATAGACTATATATTTCTGCGGAACTATACTAATTTTCATATTTTTAAATTAATTGGTATAAAAATAATGACAATATATATTAAGAAATAACCCCCGTTTTTAGCGCGAATGAAGAAATGCTCTATTTCATTGATGTCTAATATAATATGTATAAACAAAAAAAAAATATTGCTTTGTAACCATAGGCTATGGAATAATTTAAATATTATTTTTTTCGATTTGTTTATAATAATTACAAAACTAAAAGTGTTATCTCTCAGCATTAATAATTAAGAATTGAAATTTGGCATGTTGATTCAAAATGCAGATTTTATATAAAATAAGCATAAATTTTTATTTAAAAATGACTAGTTTAACTTTGTTACTTGTTTAATGTTTATGCGTACGAACGCATGGTGTGCTATAACAATAAAGTTATTAAAATTAAACTAATGAATTTAAAATAAAAATTATTAATATTTTATATTAAAATTTCGTTTTGAGTCAACATACCAAATTTCAAATGTAAGTTTTTAATAGAAGCTGAGATCTAATACTTTTACTTTCTTAATTATAAATAAAATGTAAACAAATCGAAAAAAATAACGATTAAATTATTCACAAAGCTCATGGTTACAAAATATTAAAATTTAAATTTTTCTATTCATATTGGTGTTAGACATTAATGAAGTTGAGCATTTCTTCAAACGCGCTAAAAATGGGGTCATTTTTTAAACACCTTTACATCCCTTGAAAAAATGTAACTTTCAATTATAACGCATTTGAACTTGAATGAAAAAAAAATTTCGCCTGCGGCGCATTTTTCCTGGATATCTACATGACTTATTTTGTTTTCGTGTTTCTAAATATTTTAAATTTTGTAGTAGGAGGAGGGGGGCGGCAAATTTGACATCTGCCCCGGGCGGCAAAAACCTACGCTACGCCACTGGATTGAGGAAATTGCAGTTAAATATTTTTTGTCTTATAGCGTTTGAGAAACCGTGCTTCACACATACACGCACGCGCGTGTGTATGCGTGAGTACGTAAAATGTTATAATCGGATTTTAGGGTCCTTAAAACGTTCTTATCCACTAAAATCTGAATATGCAATTTTTAGCATGATTCCAATACCTCTTAGCGAGAGGTAAAAATAAGAACCACGATAATTTAACCGAAATGGGGTATTCCACTCAATTTTTTGTTATTTTAAATAAAACTTCATTCAATTTTGAAGCAATTCATAGTATTAAAAAATCTTAATTGTTCCTAGTTTAAGAGTATTTTATTTTCGAGAAATTAGTGTAACGTCACATTTCCTCTATACTTGTCTTTCTCACACACACTGCTCTGAGTACGCTGCGAGAGAAAGATAACAATTGTATGACGTCAATTTTCCCTTTTAGCAAATGTAAAATATCTCGTAAAGTAATTATTTAAAAAATGTTTTCATTGTTTTAACTATTATTTATTGAGCCATACTTTATGTTAAATTGAATTTTTTTTAATTTTTCTGTTATGGTGGAATACCCCATTGCGATTTTTTTTTATGAATTTAAAGGCCCAGCCTAGCGGCAATTGGCAAAGCCGATACAGTGGGGACGCAGCTTGTTAAGTTTTTTTTTTTTTATATAAAAATATGTAAAATTAAATTTATGCTTTGTGACATTCATAGTACACCTTCAATTGTAAAAATTAAAGGATGTAAGAAATAATAGGTAGTTATTTATGGTTTAGCACACGCACACGACGTTTTTCAGCCGTTTGCTGATTTAATATTTTTTTTTACTAAAATTAAAGATGACATTTGACATTATTTTTGTTTAGTTTTAATAGGATCTAATATCGAAAACAAATTTTGTTTGTATTTGTATTAATTTTCAGTTACTTTTTGGTTTAAAAAAATGTAATTCACCCTTATCAGTAAAGTTGTGAGTTTAATAATGAGATTTCAGTGCAAAAGTAATAAAATCTTTTGTTATTATATTTTCCAACAATTAATATATATTTATTTAAGTTTATAGTAACATGCTGATGCTGATAAAATATACCTTTGTTTGAATATAACATTACTGTTCTTTTTTGTAACCTGTAGTATATGTAAATAGAACTGACCCGAGAGTAACTAATTCAGATTCAAATTATTCAAGTTATTTTTTAAATGAACATATAAAATGCAATTCTATAAATAACTTTAACTTACCTCGTAGTAGTTGCCTGGTCCATTTGATGATATGCTTTATTATTTGTCTGCACCATTTTTACTTTAATTATTTTCTTTTTTATAAATCAACACCATGTTTATTTTCACAACACCAACACACAATTTCATAAGCACTTAATCTAGTGCACATAGAATCACTTTTATCTTTTATCAGGAGACCCACCTATTTAGTTAAGATAACTAAATGATGAAAGTGTTTAAAAATATTATATAAATTACATGAAAAACTTTATTAATTGTGCAATACATTCCCTGTTAAATCTTATGCGTACAAAGTTAGTAATTGAAATCATATGTTATACCAACGAACATTACTGTATCTTATCTTTTCGAATTATGTAAATATTCAATATATGGAATGAAGTTTTATCAAACGCAAATGAAATAATCAAATACAACAAGAATTCAATAAAACCAAAAATTACATAAATAATAATGAATCACACTAACAAGATTAAAATAGTATTTTATCAAAATATAATTTAAGAGCAAAACATAATTTTAAATAAATAATAATGTTTACATTTTAAAACTACATGTTTTTGTATATAAAGGCACTGACCTAAAGGCATATAACTTTAAAACTACATAAAAATATTAATCTATATTAGGCAAAATCTATGTATATATAACATTATTATATTATTTATGTATAATACATATTTAAAAATCAAATATTTTATTTTTATAAATTAATTTGCTACGTATGAGTATTACGTTGCATTTTATTATATAAATTTTCAAATAAAGTAGATTTTAACGATACTGTGGCGCAATAGAGCATTTTCCGATTTCAAATGTATATTGTTTCTTTAATTTTTCCTTAATACTGCCTTTGGCAATATAATTAGTAAATGTTAAAAAATACTAGATTACCTTGAAACAAAAAAAAATAATGCTATGTTTTGGAACATTTTTAGCACTATTTCTTTTCACAAATGGCTGTATATTTTGAAAATATTGTCTACTAACAGCAAACATCATGCTCTATTAAAATATTGTTTATTAATATGATACTAGGAAAATTTCCCCCAGCAATGTTACAAATTTCCCATTTAAAATTAAACAATCTGATGATGTCCGTGTGGACGAAACGGCCGTAACTTAATAAAATTTTGTGAAACAAATAAAGAATATTCTTTTAACTT
This sequence comes from Ophonus ardosiacus, assembly GCA_943142095.1. Classification (NCBI taxonomy): domain Eukaryota; kingdom Metazoa; phylum Arthropoda; class Insecta; order Coleoptera; family Carabidae; genus Ophonus; species Ophonus ardosiacus. The sequence continues at coordinate 33,299,848 of OW964828.1, read as the reverse complement.
CCTTGTAAAGGAAGTATTGTCATCGCGAAAAATTTCCGTTTCTAGATTTCAACGGAAATATGCATTTTCACCATTCCTGAATCAATTTTAACTAATTTCATCGTGACGTCTGTACGTATGTACGTACGTATCTCGCATAACTGAAAAACGGGAAGCCGTAGAAAGTTAAAATTTTGTTATATCTAGTTGTGCACGAAGCTTTTTGGTCATTAAATAACTGCCGGAAGTGGTACTTTACTTGAAGCCTATAATAGATTTTAATGAAATACTATATTAAAATATAATCCAAAACTTTTCAAATTTAGTACATACGAGTTTTATATCAATGGGAATAACATAATACATTTTGGTGAAAATGGTCTAACCGGGAGTGGTACTTTACTTGAAGCCTATAATAGATTTTAATGAAAAACTATATTAAAATATAATCCAAAACTTATCAAATTTGGTATATAAGACTTTTATATCAATGGAAATAACATAACAGATTTTAGTTAAAATGGTCTACCTAAACTATTTTAAAATATAATCCAAAACTTGTCAAATTTGGTATATAATACTTTTATATCAATGGGAATAACAATATAATATAATATAATATCAGTTTTTCTTGAAAAAAATGGTGTTATTTTGATTTTAATAATAAATACTTCAAATAAAAGTTTTAGAGAATTGAATTCTGCGTCGAATACATCAAGTATGATTAAATTAGCTCTTTGTATAAGCGAGATATGTAAATTTAAAAATTATGTACCTTTTGGTTTCTGTAATTAAGTTTGCTACGAATTAGATCAAAAAATAACAAAAAAATAAAGAATTTAATGTCAATGTCAAAGTAACAAGCGTACAAGGAAGTCATGTGGTGTCCACATCAGATATTTTAGTAATAGTCCGAGGTGATGTACAATAATTAAACACCAAATAGTAAAAATCTTATAGTGGAGGAATACCCCAATTCAGTGTTTGTTCCGTTTTAAATAACTATACATGTGTAACAAGGTGAAGGTGGAGCAATAACAAGCTAATCATTTTATTATAAACTCTTCTAAATTATAGTTTCAATATCAATATTTCTACTTTGTTATTTTTGTAAGTCAAAATTCTATTTGGAAATAATAATCATTTTTCCCATATGTTTAGTCTAGATGTCAACTGCTCAGACATTTATTGCATTAACAATTAAGTTGATAAGTTATTGCCTTCGTACGTGCAGGGTTGTTATTATTATTTATCTATGGATGCTGTATGATAAACACGGCACCCCTCTTCATATATGCTCTACTGAAGAAGATAACGATTTGTTTTAAGTCAGTCTTTGGAAAAGATTCATAGTAGAGGATATGCAGTCTGTGTTCTTTAATTTTGGGCGTGTACGCCAGTACGCGTATTTAGGATTACAATGTAACAGTTTAATTTTGTTTACTTATGTTAGCGTTGTCAGTTAACAATAAATTTAGTAATTGTATATAATATGTCGATACAATTTTTTATTAAGGAATAACTTTTGTGCCATTTAAAATTCGAAATAATTTTCAAGCTAATTTTGTAGTCAATCGGGACCGAACCCGGGCCCAGAGATTCGTGAATAGACACTCACTAGTAATGAGTTATGTCATTATCATTACCGATATCTTTGTACAAAGCAGATTGGCTTACCCAGCGATTAGTGATGACTCGAGGAGTAATATGCTGTGATGATATAAATAGTATATATGTATTTCTTATTCAACTTCACTTGTTTATTAATGTCAAATCTAGTAATACAATTTTGACCCACTTTCACATATATGGACTTCAAACGCTACACATACATTATGTTTTTAATTCTATTCAAATGATTTTTTTTTTCGTTTTTTTTTACATTTTGTTAAAAAATACCGTCATTATTAACAACAGTTGTCCATTGCATATGAGTAAAACAATAATAATAATACATTTTTCGTAGACTACACGCTGAATAACTAATTACTATTTGTAATTTGTTTTCCTAGTATCACAAATTAATTAAAAGTTATATAAAAATTTATGATAAAAATCACACCAATTAAAATCTACTTTATTTTAAACATGGCAGTAGAAAGGAATTGGATATACATACTCTTTAGTCGTTCACGTTTACGCCGGTATTTTCTTGGGTTGCGCTTCATGTTGACGCCTTAATCGACGCCGGAGTTCAGCCGGAAACTTCTCGTAACACTTCTTACACACCGGCTTCAAATCAAATTCATAAAACTTTGTCTTCTGGTTCATTTTTTGATCGCAGACGGAACAAGCGAAGTGATGGACGCACCAAGCTTTGTTCATAGCAGTGAAAACTGAAATCGTACAAAATTTATTAATAGTACAAAATCAAGAATACAATTTCAGAAACTGGGTAAGTAATCTTCCATTGGTCGAAGAAGTAGTTTATCTCTCACAGACAAATGCCAAGGTCTGCAAAGTAAAATCTCTTGAGACCAAAACAATCTTACGCAGCCAATACAATGCGGGATTCGAATTAAAGGAAAATAGTAAAAAAATACGAATGTATATGCTGAATAACGAATATTAAAAAAAAATGAAATGGTATAATTGGGAAATAAGGGGTTTTTGTTATATTTTGATTGGCGACCGAAAAACCGCCTATACATTCATAACAAATAGCGTGTTAGGAGGTGGGGGTTACTACCAATGGAAGTTAAGAAATTCAAATTCGAAAGGAGGGGCTAACATTCCTGTACGGCAGTTTTTATTTTAACATAAATTTCTTGCATTGAACTTAATAAATTAAATACACCTGTAATTTTAAAGTATGTAGACTGATACAGTGTTACAATATTCATTTATTTTATGTAAATATAACTTAAAATAGCATATATTTCAAGAACATTTAGGTCCATGATGAAAACAGTTTGATATAAAAACACATAAATGTGACGTCACGTCAATCTTTTCAAAATTCGGGAGACCATAACTCGCTTATTAATAGGAATTTTTTCACCGGATTTTCACCAAAGGCCTTAATTTTCCTAATATTTTCAGATGAAATTATAAACAAAAATGGAGGAATCCCCATTTAATATAAAAATATGGCTTGTTGATATCAAATGACAGTAATCAAATAAACAAAACTTTGCATTTTTTGCTTAAAAAAATCTTTACATTTTGAAAAAGATTCTGTATTTTTTAAAAACTATGTATGACTGAATGAATTACCAAAAGCAATTTGGGGAACAATGAAGATGCTGAAAATATTTATTTATAAATATTATGTATTTTTTATGAGCCCACTACCTTTCTGCCCGGTCAGTATTCCTACGCACTTGTTGCTAGGGTACACACAAACAAAATCGATAAAAGAGTAATAGCTTCTTCTTTTGAATTAATTTAATAACTTACCGTCTCCAGCAATTACTTGGTTGCAAACGAAACAGAGATTTCCAAACAGTTGATGGTAATGAGTTTCACAATAAGCAAGACCCTTCTTTTCATAATGACGATGTCCAAAGAACGGCTTCTCACATTTGGCACAAACGAAATGCTGAAACAAAAATTACTGCTGTTAATAATATTTTTATCTATTTTATTGCTTAAGTAAAAAAATAAAACTATAAACAAGAGGTGTGCAAACTAGGGGGTAAAACAAGTGGAAAAATTAAAATGTTTGTAATTGACAGATAAATGTGAGTGTCAAAAAGCAAGAGACATTACTGAAGACTTTTTCTAATTTTATTATCAATTAAATATTTATAATTATGGATACATAAAACTCTTCAGTAATACCGCCAATCTCATCAATGAATTGGAAGAATCTCGAACATTAGAAGAATAAGAGTGAATAGAATGAATTAAAAAACATAAAAAGATGTGTTTTTGTGTTATCAGAAATGTCAAATATGTACAATACTTATACCGTATGTCCACGGATCGAGTTCCAAAGAAGAAAAACTTTTTTATTTTTTATTTTACAAAAAAATGTATTCTTGATAAAAGTTTTTGGATGTCCCAAGACGGCCAATTCAGTTTTAACATTTTCAAATTTTCTTTTAGTTTCAGATAAAAATGGAAAATTGGTCGTTTTAGTTGAAAATTATTCAAAGTCCCAAAATATAAGTTTGCGTTGTCATGGTAATTGCCATTATTTATTTATTTTCATTAACTGTTAGTTATAAAAATCAACCATAATCGTTGAAAATGTTGTCAAAAGACGAACGAATTTACCTATTTCAATGCTATGACAAAGGTAATAAAGCGATCCGTCGAGTTGTCGAAGAATTTAACAACGATTATGGTTGATTTTTATAAGTGACAGTTAATGAAAATAAATAAATAACGGCAATTACCATGACAACGCAAACTTATTTTTTGGGACTTAGAATAATTTTCAACTAAAACGACCAATTTTCGATTTTTATCTGAAACTAAAAGAAAATTTGAAAATGTTAAAACTGAAATGGCCGTTTCGGGTCATTCAAAAACTTTTACCAAGAATACATTTTTTGTAAAATAAAAAAGTTTTTCCTCTTCGGAACTCGATCCGTGGACATACAGTATAGTCTAATATGGAAATGGCGAGAGGTCTTGTGCTGGCCACAACAGATTTTTTTTTATTTTACCATATACCGGTCGTTCCGCCGTTTTAGTTAAAATGACACTTTTGTCCCGTTTTAAAAGATTTACCCCTTTTTAAAGATTTATATCACTTTAGAAAATAAAACAAAACTTGGTTTACAATTTTTGCCTTTTAAAATCCACTATAAAATGACTTACTGAACATAAATATCATTTAGACAAATTTAATTGTTATATTTGTTTTTGCTTTGCACAGTGTTATAAATAGGGGTAGAAGTACATACACTGGTACGTAACAACAGACGTAGGCCGCATGGTGCTTTTGTTTAATAGATTATTTATTTTGAATTAATTTGTTTTAGTAAAATAAACCAATTAACGATGTTTTATAAATTATTACTGACGTAAGATCTCTCCAAAATATGAAATCTTGATAAAAAAAAATATTCCCAGCAATGGAAGGGGGTCCAAGTTTGTTTCTTATACAAAAAAAAAGAGGCGCAACCAGGATTACCGACATGTTTCTTTTAAATAGAACGAGTTTTTTTTTGTCTGATTTTTCTTTTTATTACTTCATCTTCATACTAAAGTGTTCTCTTCTTTTAAAGGTGTAAACTGTCAGTAATCTCGTGATATTTCTGAATTACAATAGTCACTAGATATGTATAGAGAAAGCAACTGTTAGTTAATAAAATCGTTCATGACAGTTTATTTTGTTCAAATAGTTATATTAATCTGTTTGTATGATTAAAGTTAAATAAATACTATAAAAAGTTCAAGTTATTTAGTTAGGGAGCATATTAAAGTCGGAGTTCCTGACACTATATTATATACCAAAGAGAGACATGGGTTCGCATCCGCATTACGAGCACCCTTTTATAATGATAGTGCTTTTCTGAAGTGCGCTTTTACATTATGAGGAATGTACTCCATAAAAGTGTATTTATAATAAAAATGCACCCGTAATACGGGCTATGATATTTTTTGCAATTTACATTTTTATTATTTATTTTTTGTAAATTTCCTGTACAAAAATGTTGTTTTGGGCCTATATTCTTTTTATTCTCTTTTAATTTGAACTGTTCTCTTGATATGTTTTGTACTCCTGCAATTTTGGCATAACGTTTGCATCTCTGACATAAAGATAGATAGACCTGATTCATTTCCCATTCTTATTTATTTATTATGAGTGAACCAATATGTTTTTATTTACAGATTTCAGTATTGGCATTGTATCGATAATGGTTATAGGCACTCACAGTCGACGTAGAAAAAGCACCACAGGGACAGGTGCTATTTGAAAATTGGAATTAATTCTAATCGGATTAGTACCTGTACTATCAGGACCACAATTTTAGCCACGCAACTCCATATAAAAAAAATATTGTTTTATTATTTATATGTAACAAAAAAATTCTACCTCAACGTGCCAGTGCTTCCCAAGAGCAGTAACTACTCTTTCTTCAATAGGCCTCCTGCAAGCCCCACAAATGGGAATCCCCATTTTATCATGACACCGTAAACAATACAGCTCGTTCATATCATTTGCAGCGAACCCAGGTCGAGAACGGACTTCGCGAGCATTTGAATCAAGCTCTACATGGCAGGCAGTACAGTTGAAATGGTACGGATGATACACCTCGCCACGGAATTTCAACGGCTTGTCGTCAATCAAACCGTGGCACTTGTGGCATACATATTTGCCAGTGCCGAAGGCCTTAGCCCTGAAAAGAAAAAAATATATATAATAACACAATGTGGGTTGGCACGAACCCGAAATAATTGCATTCATCCAATGAGACCCTTAGCAGAATATTTCTCCCGATAGGATCGCTAGTTAGTTTTAACCTTCAAAAGACTGAAACGTCAAACATAATCATTAATGGGGTATACTCAATTTTTTTTATTATTTTAAATAAAACTTCATTCAGTTTTGAAGCAATTCATAGTATTAAAAAATCTTAATTGTTCCTAGTTTAACAGTATTTTATTTTCGAGAAATCAGTGTAACGTCACATTTCCCTCATACTTGTCTTTCTGACACACACTGCTCTGAGTCTGAGTACGTTGTGAGAGAAAGATAGCAATTGTATGACGTCAATTTTCCCTTTTAGCAAATGTGAAATATCTCGTAAAGCAATTATTTTAAAAATGTTTTCATTGTTTTAACTATTATTTATTGAGCCATACTTTATGTTAAATTGATTTTTTTTTAAAAAATTTTGTTATGGTGGAATACCCCATTAAAATTAAAATAATAAATTTAAATTTTACGAACTTGTTAAATTTTATGAACGTTTGTTTTATTGCACCTATTACATGTTATTTTATATTTGTGTTTATATATTGTGCCACAACTATGAAAAGTCATAATTATACACAATAATATCCAAGAACTTCTTTCTTACAGAAGTGTGTACCCACCAGGCGGCTGTCACATATACCGGCAGCAAATTTACACGAAATTAGTTCCATACGGTACCGGTAGTGTTGCCGTTGGCGCTTGTGTAGTTCATGATTTTTTCCATTGACCTCTATATACAAAATGGACCGGCGACTTCTATCTCTTTACAACAGCGCGAGCTGTATCCACTCAACTGTCATGGTGGGGTGGCTATCTCTTTCTAACAGTGAGAAGTACGCATGCGTCAGCTAGTACCAGTACGACGAATTAACGATGAAAAGAAGAAAGCTTAAATACATTTTCGCATATCTGCTTGGTCCAACTATACACGAAAGTTAGAGAGAGATAGACACCCCACCAGTCAGGCGGGTGGTATTCTCGGTGGATACACGCAAGTTAAGGTCGATTCACAGCCTGAAATTTGGTGAAATTTGAACTACGAAAATTAGTCCTCTGATCTTTGTGTGTTCACAGCTTCAAATTTGTATGCTAGTTCGTCCCTGTATCAAAACATGAAACTTTTATTGGCTGTTTAGTTGTTTATATTTGTTTGATAGGTTAAGTTTGTATTTGTGTGGTTTATTGTTTATCAAAAAAGTGATTGTTTTTTTTTTCAATTACAGGACCTACAATTGATAATAAAATATCAAATTGTTTTATATTCTCGTGTATTTAAAAGACATGCCGATATTCCACAATCTCATTTCCCTAATAAGATTTTACTAGTCTCCCTTGTTTATATCTTCTTTAGTTTATGGAACACAAAATATTTACCGAAGAGCAATTAAAAAATAAATATAACTAAAATAACTTAATTATAACGTAGTATTTTAACGAAAACCTCATACACAAACGAAATGTAAAAAGGACTCCATTCAAATATATGAAAATTTTCTACACAATTATTACAACGTACCCTAAATTACGTTGGGAGCTTGGAGACTGCAAGCTTTCTACCGAAATGAAATTTGATGATCTCAAATTTCGCCGCTATGAACGCAACTACGGGATTTCCATATGACAAACTTTACGAATTTCATGGAAGTTCAATGAATTTCGAGCTGTGAATGGCCCTTTATATTCAAGCCGCCGGTCCATTTTGTATATAGAGGTCACTAATTTTTTCCCTCTACTATCCCCCACTCTTCACGTGATCATAACTGACAGTAGTTTAAATTTCCCAGAAGCAAGAGAAAATTATTTCCATTTTCTTCTTCGTTTTGACAACAGGGATGAAATTGGGTTTTGTTGTGAAGTGTAATTGTACGTGTGAAAAAGTTGTTATAATTCATCATGTCAACTGTAAGCATTAACATATTAGTATTAATAAATAATTTCATTTAAAATAGTTTATAACAACGTAAATTTAAATGAAAATTTTAGCTAAAGATTAAAATTGTAAGAGTATAGGATAACAATAACTCAAATTTATTAATAAATTTTTATTATTTATCACAATTGGATAAAACGCCTTTTGTTCTTAACAATTGCTTACATTGTTGTGGCATATTTCCAAACTCTGACAAACTTATACGTCAATTCTTTTCGAACTTCATTTGTTTTTCTTCAATTGCTACTGAAGCTATTTATTATTTCGTTTAACATTAAAACAATAAAATATTTCAAAAAAGCATATCTTGCTATGTAGCATAAGAACCACAAAATATCCATAATATTAACAAATATTATCTAAATAAAATTAAAGCGACTAGGTCGGGTAATATGATTCGTAATATCTATGTTATGTAACCATAATTTTTTGTTTGTAGCTTAAGAAATTGTGTATCCTGAAGGAATGTTTAACCAATATAATTCCATCAAAGGAAAGGGAACAAATGTTCTGTATTCATCGTTGTGAAGATTTAAGACGCCAGTGGTTACAGAACATGGGCAGAGAAGATTTAGAAGTGTTTGTCATATAGACAGCTACTGGATCGGGGCTACAGAGTTTGCCAACTCCATTTTGACAATATCCAATTTCAAAATGAACTAAAATTAAAGTTGAATTTTCCAACATCCTCTTTCCTTCCCACAGTCCTCTATCGTAAATACTACTGCATTCGAAATCGGTATTCAAACTGCTGCATATGTGGCTGGGTATTTAATAAAAAAATTGTTAAATTATGAATGCAAGAAGTTCTTTTGTGCTGAAAGTATAAGTCACATTCATGATTTAACAAAAGATAAAGATTATGGGGATAATTTATTGAAATATTCAAACGAGAATTTTACGGCTATGGTCGAAGAATGTAGGGAGCAGAATTTTTCCTGTATTCCTGACATTATTCCTAATCCAAATATCCTAACCCAAGAGCTTCCTCTCCTTTCAATGTCCGAAACTTTTTGTGAGACGCATAGACCCGACATACGAAGAAAGATGTCAAAATTATTAAACTTAATAGTATTTCATTTTTTGCCAAAATGATTAACAATAAAATTAAAAAAATAGAACTTAGTGCCAAAAATAAAATTTTTCAATTTAAATTCAAAATAAATATGTCGGCCATACCGACATTTCTGTTTATTAAATACATACGGCACCGCTATGTGGCGTAATGGTAGAATTTAGTAAATTTTGGTAACACTGTTCTGGCAAGTCTTTCTACGTTAGTAGATTGGTAGTCTTTGGTACCCACTGAAATATATACTAACTGGAATGCGCGTACGTACCGTGACTGTGAAGGCATATTGAAAGCTGGCTGCTGGAGTAGTCGGCAAACATCGGGACAGTTCGTGAGTAGACGGAAATTATTTCGTGTGGCGCAGGTTTAAATAAATTGTATGTGAGTAATTCGGCTAGGTTCGGTTTGACACGAACGTGCGCGAACAGGACCAGCGATTATTGTTCAATGGGGCTTCATTGCAGCGTACGCTGATAGGTAGAGTATGCGAGTTCCAGTTAGTATATATTTCAGTGTGTGTACCTTGTAATACATACTTAGGAGAATAGCTCCCTGTTGCCATCTACGCTAAACGCTAAGCTTTGCGCTAAGGGACTTATACTCATAACCATCTTTTGTCACACATTCCTATTCAAACACACCACTAATTTTAATTAGCCATTCATTCGCCATTTTTTTCAAATATGTGAACCATCTCAATTGACACTTCCACTCGTTTAACTTGTATATTTGTTTTACGAAATATTTCAAGTATGTACTAAACAACAAACAAGTAATGTAGAAGCACTAGAAGTGTATCATGAGAGGCCATATTCTACGATGACCATATTTATTTTATATGGAAGAATGATAAGAATGAACATAAAGGAAAATGTTATTTATAATTTGCACTATGTCTACAAAAGGTGCGTTCGGTAATTCAACTCCGTGTACACTTTTAAACTATGTACACCAAAGCCGTTCGTTTATTCAGTTTTGTGTACACTGTGCAAAAGTTGTAGCGTTCGGTAAAAGTCGTGTAGTGCGCATGGTGTTTACACCATTTACCCTACCTCGACCAATGTACATTTTATGTGCACGATACTTTTGGCGCTTAAAAACAACATTAATTTATATTTGTACTGTTTGCAACGCAACTAGTAGCAATATGAATGAAATGAAAATACATTCAACAATTCATAAGTTTACAAGTAAGTATAATTTATGTATTTATTTATTAAATATTTGTATGTACTTGTTTGAGGTTATACAACAAAACTATGTTCGTAAAGTAAATAACACTAATATCAAGAAATACTGTTTAAAAGTATTAGTTTTAAATTTAAAATATTTTATTTATTCAGAATTTTGTGCAAAAATAGTTTTATTATTCAATTCAAACTACTTATGGTAGGACATGAAGACACGGTGTTATAAAAAAATAAATTCTGTGTATAGAGCATAAAAATGTGTTTTTTCTAATGTAACAGGTCATTTACTTATTTTTCTAGGCGATTTTGATGCATTGCATTCAGTAAGGGCTTACGAAATAATTTGCAATGAAAATCATGGTTTGCTTTTCGAGTGATATTGGTGATGTCCTCTCGATGGCATTAACGGATTTAATTCTCCCACACAATGTATTTTGTATAATAAATCTTCAAATGTGTCCGGGTTCATTCGAAAATGTATTTCAAATTGCCTTCCAGTCATATTTGGAACCGTAAATTCGGCAAAGTTATCCACTTTTTCCAAAATAATTTCTTCATTTTCACTTTCCGAATCATCAAAAAATATCTCACGCCCAATATTTACTATTACAGCTAACATTTGAGTGTTCATTATTTCAAATTAAATTATTTATTTATCGTATTGGAAAAAATGATTTGTGACAGAAGCCTTGACAGAAACTCAAGGTTAGAATAAATTACAGCTTCGTTCACTTTGAATACCAAAGCGTTCGGATATTCGTTTAGTGCACTATGGATGCATTGCACAGTAATTGCCCTCTGACGTCATATTAAGACTGTCATCTAGCGATATTTTTGTAAAGCTTTGTAGAGATGATGCTCTGTTGCCACATAATTGATATATAATTAAATCAGATTGTATTAATTAAAAATTATTCTAATAATGCCAAAACAAATAAATTATTGCAATTTTGAATTTAAATATGATATATCCAATAGAGAAAAATGAATTTTGTGTCAAAATTAAGTTTTAAACAATAGTAAAATTTAATAATAAACGCAACTGGCAACAATGGATTATCTGTCATGTAATGAATGTGCTTGTGCTTCGTTTGTGAAGCGTTGTTGAAATGTTATAAGTTCAAAAAATATCTCAAAACTATGGAACAAATAGAAGTAAAATGTGTTAAGAAACACAAATTATTTCGAAAATATTGTTCCGTAGCTTCTTGTAATGCGTCATCCCAATTATTATCGTATCATAGATTTCCGAAGAACCCAGAAATGAGAAAAAAGTTGTTAATTTCATTAAAAATTAATACAGAAGTAAAGTAATTCGCATTTGTCTGTTGTAAACATTTTAAGGAATCTGATTTCATACCAAGCTTTTTGAATTTAAAACTGACAACTATTTCATTTTATCATCTCTACGCGCAGAAAAACAACTGCGCTTTGAAAACATCTCATTTTTTACTATCTCTCTCACTTTGTGCAATGTATCCATTTGCACCAAGTCACGTGACTATAAACTACACACTACACTACACCACACCAAATTTTTTTACCGAACGCACCTAAAGTAGTGTTCTATCATCTGTGCCACGCAAAATTAATTAAAATTGTTATGTTCTTGTAAAGCCGGTAAAAGCGGTAAATGTAAACACATATTAGAAGCGCCAACATTTTGAATTTTTATTGCTAGATTTTAAGGGCAGGTAAATACAATAAATAAAAATACGGTTTAGTCTCGGGTTTAGTTATAAATCAATAATAATTATAAATTAAAATATCCTGTGAATCACAAAATTAAGCAGTCAATATTAAACAATACACAAATATTAATGATAGAACAAAAATCGTTTGTACATTCCAAAGTTAATATCTTGACACAAAATTTATAGTCGCCAAAAGAATTTTTTTATCTTCTTTTGTTTTTGTTTTTATATGTCATTGTTACATAAAATAAGGTCGCATAATTAGAATTTTTGAAAACAATAATTCTGCAGTGCAAACATAATGGCCCGTATTACGAGCGCACTTTTATAATAAAAGCGCTTTGGATCCTCATAAGAAAATAATATAAAAACGGGCACCAGAAAAGCGCTTTTATTATAAAAGTGCGCTCGTAGTACGGGCCAATATTTTTACTTCCTTGTACGAAGTAAAGGAAGTATTGTAAACACGAAAACTTTCTGTTTCCAGATTTCAACGGAAATATCCATTTTTACCATCCCCGAATCCATATTACGTCTGTACGTATGTACGTATCACGCATAACTGAAAAACGGTCGCATAACTGAAAAACGGTAAGCCGTAGAAAGTTGAAATTTTGTATTTAAGACTGTTATAATATTTAGTTGTGCACCTCCCTTTTTGGCTATTACATGACTATCGGAAATGGTACTTTACTTGAAGCCTATAACAAATTTTAATGAAAAACTATATTAAAATATAAATCAATTTTTTTTAAAATTTGGTATATAAGACTTTTATATCAATGGGAATAACAATAGATTTTGGTTAAAATGGGCTAATCAGAAGTAATACATTACCTGAAGCTGTTAACAGTTTTTCTTGAAAAAAAATAGTTTTATTTTGATTTTAGAAATAAATGCTTTAAATTAAGGTTTTATGGCCGATTGCACCAACGTAATTTTAAGCGTTCTTTAAATTGACAACACTGCATTATTATATATTGCTATCACATATTCGATTTGCATTTTTACTTCCTTGTACGTAGTAAAGCGAAAAATTTCGGCTTTCAGGTTTCAGCGGAAATATCCATTTTGACCATCCCTGAATCAATTTTGAATAATTTCGTCGTGACGTCTGTACGTATCTCGCATAACTCAAAAACGGTAGGCTGTAGAAAGTTAAAATTTTGTATTTAGAACTGTTATAACATCTAGTTGTGCACCTCCCTTTTTGGTTATTATATAACTTCCGGAAGTGGTACTTTCCTTGAAGCCTATAATAGATTTTAATGAAAAATTATATTGAAATATAGTACAAAACTTTTAAAATTTAATATATAAGACTTTTATATCAATTGGAGTAACATGAGATTTTGGTTAAAATGAGCTAACCGGAAGCTATACATTACCTGAAGCTGTTAACAGAGTTTCTTGGAAAAAATGGTTTTATTTTAATTTTAAAAATGAATAATTTCGGACAAAGTCATATCCGATCATTTCTAAATATGCTCTCGTTTCTAGCAAACGTACCTTGAGATTCTAATGTCTTACACGCTTACACCTTGCCCACCAAATATATTTATAACTCGGCAGCACGTTACACAAATACAAAAACATAATAATTGTTTAAAGTAACTTACTTTGCGTTACACTCGTGGCAAAGGGCCCTCCCTGCATTCCTTATAAACCCTGCATCAGCTAGCTCTTGTCCACAATCTTCACACTTGAAGCATCTAGGATGCCAGTTGGCATTCATAGCCTTGATGACTCTCCCAATAACAAACTCTCCGCATCTTCCACAGCACGGAGCGAACAGTACATGGAAATCGTGCTCGCAGTATTTACGGCCTTCAAACTCATAAAAGACTCCATCAGGAAACGGACGAAAGCACTGAGCACATACGAAGCACTGTTGATGCCACAGTTCGCCCGTAGAGTTGACGATCTTTTCATGGGGTTCGAAGCCGTCCCCACAACGGGAACAGACCATGCTGTCCAGAGACATCCCGCCAGTTACGCTGAAAGCATTAAGAAATTAATACTTATTCATGATTATTATTGTTCCGCGAGTTGATATTGTCTTCTCTCGAATTTTTACATATTTTTTTCAAAAACTTGAAAATCTTTCAATTAAAATTATGAATTACATTTGACAATTCATCATTAAAATGTTGCATTATTTAACAACAAAAACACAACATTAGGTTAGTTATAAAACAAAACTAGTATATTTTAATATTCGCACAATTACTACTAACCCAAATACAGATTTGCGTTTGGAGTCTTGCCAGACCATGCTGTCCAGTCTATACTGTTTTCTCAAATATTGTTTATAATCGTCATCATCCACATTATCAAATGCACCAGAATTAGTATTGTCATAGTCATTTTCATCATGATCTAAGTTATTACGAGATTTTACTCTCCTTCTAAACAATTCACTGTTTTCTAAAGTTTGTAAAGGAGGTACAATTAAAGGAAATTTTTCGGTCATTTTGTTTTAGCACAATATTTATTTGTGTGTGATTTAACGGCTAAATGTATACTATATGAAACTCATTACTTTAAAGGATGGGCTGCACCAAAAGATAAGATAAAATGATAAATCAAACATTATAAAAAAATATTTACATGTGTATACTCGTACATGCTTCAGTAACATCACCATTAGCAACAAAATATAGTTATTTTCGTAACAAGTTATGAAAAATACCAAATATCATGCGAGTGTACATTGACGCACGACGCGTAGCGGAGTGCAAGTCAATACACACGAGCTAAGATATTTGTATTTCATATAAGTTATGAACCAGTGCCCGATTAACCATGAGGCGCGCCCTCAGGGCTCGGGCCTGCTAGGGGCCCGGCTACGGCACAATTTGTCAAGTTTTTATTTTTTTACATTTGTATTTTATTTACTTTATGAGTTTATTTCTGTTGTAATTGTTTTTCTGTTTAATTTATGAAATAAATTATATTTTTGGGGTATTATGTTTTATTCTAGGGGCCCGAAAATACCTTAATCCGGCCCTGTTATGAACATTATTTTTTAGACGAGCTTAAATAAATTTTACTTTTTTTACAAAACTGAAATTTAGGTTCAAACGTACGGACAGCTGACAAATGAATAATGTATACATATAGACAGAAAATAATGACATAGTAACCTAGCAACCGTGTCAACTATTACGATATGAAATATATCGTAACACTAATGTGATAAGTTCAACTTTCAGTGTAAGGATACTACGTTGATATGTCATACTTATCACAATGGTCGTCTAAAAAAGCATTATTATTCAGAAATAATAAGGCTTTATTAAGTTTTAAGGTACTTTGCATCATACAAAAGAGTTGGTATAAAAAAAATATTAACACATAAAATTACAAAGATGAATTATTTATACAAATTTAATGTAATTACGATACAGATCCAACTGACAGCGACAGCACGGAAAATACTTTTTTATTGCAAGTCTTGTTGGTGATTAATAGGATTTTTAAGCCTGTGTGGCACGTACATAAATTATTATCAAATTTGATAACAAATTGTAATCACGGAAACGAATGTTTCCACAAATAGGATGTTCTATTTCTATTCCATCACAAATTTCATTATTCAACAAGACAAGAACACAAAATTTTGTAAAAATTTTGATAAAAAAAAATCTGTTATGAAGTTATAACCGTTAAATAGAAAACATGTTTATACTTTTCAACGCCAAAATGATTTCGTATAGTCATATTTTTAAACTTTACGTTTAAAGACGTAGTGTATTTTATTCCAATATTCTGATATATTGTGTTCAGAATGGGAGCTTTCACGCAAGACTATAGCTTGTGGACACTCATGTGACGAAGCGAATTAGCCAATTTTAAAAAATTAATAAAACTACTTATAATTACAACATTAATGTCAAGCCCCCTCTGAGAGTAAGGTTATTAGTTTTGGAACGATTTTGAGTAATTTCGTACTTTGTAGTAGAGTTTTGGAACGCAACCCTGAAGTTTGTTTTGGTAGCGTGTTCAGAGGTTATGAGTTTTGTTTTCATAGTTTGGCAGTTTTCATACTGAAGTTTTTAATGCGTATTGAGTTATTTTATATTTTTTGCCAAACTATGAAAACAAAACGCATAACACGCTATAAACCAAAACAAACTTCAAATCTCCGTCCTTCAATCTGACATTTTCTCCCCAGGTTCTGATTGGCTAATTCGCTTCGTCACGTGAGTGTCCGCAAGCTATTGTAGATGACAGGTTCCAGTATATTTTAATATTTAGAAGTTCACAGTGTATGCAAAACTAGACACTGTTATGAGAAGTTTTATTTTTTGGTTGTGCGCATGTCACGCACATGCGTATTATGTCATTTCACACGTGAGTTTCAAATACCAAAATATTTGTGGATTGTTTGTTGCTGTTACTACTGTTTTATTATTACAATTTTTACCTCTCGCTAAGAGAGGTATTGGATTCATTCTAAAATTCGCATATCCAGATTTTATTGAATAAGCACGATTTAAGGTCCCTAGAATCCGATTATAACATTTTTAAATGATGTCTGTGTGTGTGTGTGTGTGTATGTATGTATGGATGTTGGAGGAACGATTCCTCAAAAACTATAAGACTTAAAAAATATTTAACTTCAGTTTCCTTAATCTGACATTCCTGGGAAGAGCTAAAAAGGTTTTGGTAACAATTGAACAACCGGAAATAGTAGTTTCTTAGAAAAATTCTTCTAAATATAATTTTCTGTGAGTTTTTTTTTTATTAAATATTGAAGAACATAAAATTCTCTGGTAGGAGGAAGTAAAATTCTCTACCTAATACACCTTAAATTTTTATTATATCTTGTATAGATTTAGAGGTAAAGACACTATAATTTATAGAGTAAACTAATCGCAGAGGCTAAGGCACTAAGGAAACCAGTTGACAAATTCCAATGTTTATAACATAGTTTGTAAATGACACATGTCAGTGTCAAAAATCAACAGTTTTAGTGACATTCTGATAGCTTTTTCTGGGAAGTATAGTTAATCTTTCATATTGTTTTATTAATTAAATATTTGAAATTATAGGTAAATTTGTGTCAAAATGCATATATCCATCAGAAATACCGCCAATCTGGTTAATGAATTGGAAGAATCTGACATTTAGAAACTTCCTCATACAATGAAAAATAGATATAATTAGAATTATATGTGTGCAGAAGACATGTTAAATACAATAAAAAAAAACAATATTTGGGTAAAGTTCTGCAATATTTTGTTATAAAACGACGGTTCGAAAGCGAAGTGCAATACAATACTTATATAGCCTAATATGGAAATGGCGAGAGGTCTTGTGCTGGCCACAACAGATTTTTTTTAATACAGCAATCCGGCATTTTAAAACTTTATGTACGTTAATTTTTAACGCCAATACGTATTTGACATGTTAACGTCAAATATAAGGTGGGGGTTAAAAAATTTGCTTTGGGTCTGGAACAATAGCGCTATTGCAAGCTCCCATTGATATCCAAAGATATTACTTTTAGCAATTTATGAAACAGTAACATAATAGTATATTATGTGGCAAGTGTGTGAAGTTGAAATTTTTACATGAGGGTGGAGATTGCGACACGAGCCGAAGGCGAGTGTTGCAAACCACCCGAATGTAAATTAGGCTTCACACACGTGTTACATACTATACTTTTTCTACGACCTTGCAATAAAATATATTTTTTCTTCACATTATCATTCTTTTAGCGTAAAGCCTCTGTATTATAGACTTATGTAACCATGGTTACCAACGTTACGGGTGTTTAACGGCTTTGTTTTATTAAAATACAATTCAGTTTGTAATATTTAAAATAATGAACGGTGCGTGCAATATTACTTCACGCATACTGTGCGTGAAGTAACACTTCACGCACTGTGTGCAAAAAATCAAACTTCACACATAAAAATTGATACGTGAAGTACTCACTTCACGCATGGGAGTAGAAAAAACATTTTTTTTCGACAAATTACGTATAGTATTCTTCATGCAAGAATGTCGTAGCGCAATAACAAATGTATAATTCTTGATGACATACGTAAATGAAATGTCTCCTTTTGCTGCACTGGTTATCGAATTTGTTCATAAATGAACAGATTTTATGACCTTTGTAGCTAAAAGAGACTATTTCGTTTACATATGTCGTCAACAATCATACACTTTTTATTGCGCAACGACTTTCTTACGTGAAGAATACTATATGATACGCCTTCGGCTCGTGTCGCAAACCACCCGAATGTAAATTAGGCTTCACACACGTGTTACATACTATACTTTTTCTACGACCTTGCAATAAAATATATTTTTTCTTCACATTATCATTCTTTTAGCGTAAAGCCTCTGTATTATAGACTTATGTAACCATGGTTACCAACGTTACGGGTGTTTAACGGCTTTGTTTTATTAAAATACAATTCAGTTTGTAATATTTAAAATAATGAACGGTGCGTGCAATATTACTTCACGCATACTGTGCGTGAAGTAACACTTCACGCACTGTGTGCAAAAAATCAAACTTCACACATAAAAATTGATACGTGAAGTACTCACTTCACGCATGGGAGTAGAAAAAACATTTTTTTTAGACAAATTACGTATAGTATTCTTCATGCAAGAATGTCGTAGCGCAATAACAAATGTATAATTCTTGATGACATACGTAAATGAAATGTCTCCTTTTGCTGCACTGGTTATCGAATTTGTTCATAAATGAACAGATTTTATGACCTTTGTAGCTAAAAGAGACTATTTCGTTTACATATGTCGTCAACAATCATACACTTTTTATTGCGCAACGACTTTCTTACGTGAAGAATACTATATGATACGTATATTGTAATTTTATCGTCTTTTTCTAGAAGTTATTATTTTACTAAGTAATAAAAATAGTCTTATTGAATTCGCATAAAATTGAAATTTAATTTTTAATATTGGTATTTTTTTACAAAAATAAATGAAGATTATCATATATTTTTACCTCCCGCTACCCTAGGTAAGGGAGGTATAGGGATCGTGCTAAAAATCGGATATAGAGATTTTAGTGAATAAGCACGTTTTGATGTCCCCAGAATCCGATTTTAACATTTTTACAATGATGTCTATAGGTATGTATGTGTGTGTGTGTGTGTGTGTGTGTGTGTGTGTGTGTGTGTGTGTGTGTGTCTGTGTGTGTGGATCATGTGGACACGATTACTCAAATACTATCAATCAGAAAAATTTGAAATTTTGTATATCCATTCTATGCTAATGTGGGAAGAGCTCATTAGTTTTGAGTGTATATCGGATAACCGGAAATATCATTTATACAAGCTTTTAACAGTTTTTCTTGTAAAAAATTCATTGAATATAATTTTTTAGAAAGTTTTACCAATACAAATTGAATATAATGGCACAATCTTCAATTCTACGATAATAGCATTTAGAAAATAACTTGAAATAACTTTATATTATATTATAAAATAATTTATTTTTGTACATCACTTTGCCTCTGCGTCAAACAAAAACAATACTTTAATAACAAATTTGACATATTTAAACAAATGTCACTGTCACTGAAGCAGTTTTCATTAAAATTAAAAATGAAACCATATTAAGAAGAATTTAGTAGTTTAATTATGATTCTAATGATATTAAGGTTTGTAAAAATTATATATTTTCCATCATACATAAATATTAGATATACAGGATAATTCGATTTAAGTTTGATGTTTGCAGGATTATATATCAAACAGCTCTCAATAAGAACGTGATTTCAAAGTGTCAAATAATAGTTTGCAACTACACATTTACGAAATGAATAATGTACGGCGAAGAATTTACATATATTGCCTTTTAGAGCATAAGGAAGTTGGTGATCTTGACAATAATGTGTGTGTGTGCCGATTTTTCCCTTAAAATGTATTAATGATCCAAAACTTCGCAAAGTTGGTATTTAATACTCTTATTAATTACAAGCATCATATTAGATATTGACTATATATGATAAACCGGATGTAGTACTTAATTTGAAGCTCTAACAGATTTTTCAGGAAAAACAAAATATAATTCTAATTTCGTATTACAAACTTTTCTATATATCGGAACAACAAAGTAGATTTTGTTTACAAAAGATCAATCGGAAGTTAAACTTTACTTAAAGCTCATTGCTATTTTAAACATGGAATTGGAGGAAGGTCATGTGTTGGCCACATCAGATTTTTTTTTTTAAACATGAGTAGGAATGAAAAATTTCTGCGAGCTAGATCCCCGGATTTTGGTGGTTGATCGAAAAAATGTTTGTTTTGAGAAGTCGTCCGACTTGCTTCTCCCTTATGAAGCTGATCCTGACAGGTTTATGTAAAAAAGATTTGTCAGTACCGATGAGACATGGATTACCCACTATCAGTCTGAATCAAAGCAACAGTCATAGTGGAAACACAGGGGTTCACCACCTCCCAAAAAATCAATGCACACGTTATTTAAAAAATTACAATTTTCAAAAATAAGCAGATTAATGTAAAATTTCGCAGAGACACTAATGACAATTCACATAACCTCGCAAAAAAATTGTGCATCTAGTGCTGCCCTCTTTTTGTTAGGCCGAGAACATATCAAGAAACAATAGTATAACCATAACATATGTATAAAACTAACAGGAGTAAATAGTTAATCAAATAATATTACTTTTCCCTAGGGAAAAAGAGTCACGTTTACTTTATTATTTCGAGAAAAAAAAAAATTACCCCTTTCTATAAATGTGCGACGAATTCTAGACCTAATTTTATTACTGTGAACTATTCGCTGTTCCAAAATATTTGTAATATAAAGATAACATCCTAAAACAATTATTATTCTACTCGTAAAATTGTTATTTTTACCTCCTGCCATACCGTAGGTAATGTAGGTAAAGTTTTTGGTCAAAATATTCGAAAGTGATTTCAGTGAATAATTATGAATTAGGGTCCCCACAACACGTTTTTACTATTTTACAATGGTTTGTGTGTGTGTGCGTGACGATTTTTTCTTCCACGATCAAATTTCCAAAAATTTCTATTATCCGTGTAAGACTAAAAGAGGATACTTCTGGTTAAGGGTTAAACTTTCTGCATTACTATAAAAAGTTGGTTAGATTTTGGGTAAAACTAGATAACCGGAAGTGGTACTTTATTTGAAGCCCATAACAGTTTTCAATAAAAAAACTATATTAAAATATAATCCAAAACTTTTCAATTTTAGTACTTAAGACTTTTATGTCTTTGGGAACAACATATTAGACTTTAGCTAAAATTGATAAACCGAAAGTGATACTTTACTCGAAACACTAACGTTTTCGTGAAAAATATATTACGACATAATCCAAAACTTCTCAAATTTGGTATTTGAGACTTTTGTATTTATGAGAACGACATGAAGTGGTACTTTAGTGGAAGCTCTAAACAGATTTTTTTGAAAAAAAATGTATCAAAATATGATCCAAAACTTCTCAAATTTAGTATTTAAAACTTGTACATAATTTGAAACAACATATTAGATTTTGATTACATATTATAAACCGGAATTTAATTTGAAGCTCTTAACAGATTTTCGAGGCAAAAACATAATAAAATATAATCCAAAATCGTATTACAGACTTTTCTATTTATTGGAACAACAAATTAGATTTTGTTTACAATCAACCGTAGTAATACTTTACATAAAGTTCATTGCTATTTTAAACATGAAATTGGCAGGAGGTCATGTGCTGTACATTTTATTTTTTATTATCTATTTAAATTAAACCATAGTTGATGAAATAAATGGTTGAGATAACATATCTACAGGTATCAAGTTCTATACATATTTACAATAAACCATAAGCCAAATAACAGATTAGATATGAAAAGCAGATTGCAAAATATCATGCTTACCCAGGCATAGGGATTGGAGACATGAAGAATCTTCAAAAGAAGTTGAAAATTCCAAAATATCAAGAAAACTGAAAAAAACAAACAAGCACTTGTATGCAAAAGCACCATAGTTTTTCCATGCATTCTCGAAACAAAATGTACAAAAGAATATAATATAATGTATTTAGCTGAAATACTTACATTTACAATTATTTGAGATGAGATTAAAATATTACACAAGACAGATGATCAAGAGCACACACCCATTTTGTGGTTATTTGGCTGCTGACCAATAGGAAACGACGTTTCCTTATTAAGAATAAGGTTAGAGAAGGCGGAATAATTAAAATTTTAAAAGGTGTCAGTACCACTAAATAACATTAAAAATAACATATATCTACAATAATATATTTATGTTGCATTGTAAAAAATGTTAAACAGTTGCATATAAAAATACAATTGTTAATAGTGCAATTGCTTAAAATTTATCATTCTACAATACACTGCAAATAAAAGTAGATATTCGTATTATTTTAACTGCCAATCATAAATATATCATCTATTTTTACCTCCCGCTACCCTAGGTAAGGGAGGTATAGGGATCGTGCTAAAAATCGGATATAGAGATTTTATTGAATAAGCACGTTTTGATGTCCCCAGAATCCGATTTTAACATTTTTACAATGATGTCTGTAGGTATGTATGTGTGTGTGTCACAGACCATCTACACTATGTGTGTGTGTGTGTGTGTGTGTGTTTGGGTGTGTGTGGATCTTGTGGACACGATTACTCAAACACTATCAATCAGAAAAATTTGAAATTTTGTATACCCATTCTATACTAATGTGGGAAGAGCTCATTAGTTTTTAGTGTATATCGGATAACCGGAAGTATCATTTATACAAGCTTGTAACAGTTTTTCTTGTAAAAAATCCTTGAATAATATTTTAGTAACTTTTACTAATTAAATTTGAATATAATTGTATAATCTTCAATTCTACGATAACATTTAGTAAATAACTTTAAATATGAATATATAATATAATTTATTTTCATATATCGCCTTGCCTATGCGTCACTGTTAGGAAGAAATTGCATTAAAATTAATAATGAAACTGTGTTAAGGGGAATATAATGGTAAAATATTTAATTCTAATGAAATTAAGGTGTGTAAAAATAATATATTTTCCATCATACATAAATATTAGATGTACTGGATGATCTGATTTAATTTTTTTCTATTTTTGCAGCACTATAAATTAATATTAATTTACTACACATTTACGAAATGGATCATATACGACGAAGAATTTACAAAGATTGCGTTTTAGATCACCTAGAAGTTGATGCTGATGATTTTTATAAGAATGTGTGTGTGACGATTTTTCCTTAAAGTCTATTAAAATATGATTCAAAACTTCTCAAATTTGGTATTTAAAACTCATCTATAATTTGAAACAACATATCAGATTTGAACCATATATGATAAACAGGATGTGGTACTTAATTTGGAGCTCTAACAGATTTTTGAGGAAAAACAATAAAACAATCCTAAATTTCGTACTACAGACTTTTCTATTTATTGGACAACAAATTAGATTTTATTTACAACCGATCACCGGAAGTGATACTTTACGTAAAGTTCACTGCTATTTTAATTGGCGGGAGGTCATGTGCTGGCCACATCAGAGTTTTTATTTAAAGATCGCATAAAATTTAAGCCTTGTTAGTTCAACCGGCATAAATTATTTGTAATTTACATGTGTTTTGGTTCATTTTGATGTGTAGAATCCAGAATCGATCTTTAAAATAGAGGCCATCTATTTAATAACATTCTTTATATTTTAAATTACAGACTAGAAACATTTCATGCAATATAATGTTAATGTATATGTAATATGGCTGTGTGTAGATGATCGGTTGTGATTCGGACGGCCCAGGTTCGATTCCGATCGACGTCATATGTGAAATCTTTTGTCGTATTCTGTTGAAAACTGTAAGTCTTACAGATCCGTAAATTATGAACAAAATCGCAACGAAAGCTGACACTCTTATGTATAATTTTATATTAATGAACAAAAATGTTTTTGTCAGTTTTTACCTTCCGTCACCTTTAGGTAAGGAAGGTATTCTTTGGTCAAAAAATTCGGTGGTGAGTTTTTAATGAATAAGCACGTTTTAGGGTCCATACAATGATGTCTGTATGTGTGTGTCCGTGTGTGACAAATTTTTCTCCGACGATAACTCCAATACTACAATTCTAAAAATTATAATTCTTTCGTATTCCTCTTCTGTACAACCATATGAAGAGTTGATTAGATTTTGGTTATAATTGATCCACCGGAAGTACCCTTATTTGAAGTTTTTAACAGTTTTTCTAAAAAAAAAGCAGATAAATATTATTTTTTGACTTTTTGTTATTATACATATTAAAGAAAATACTCCTCTCTATACGGTTTGATTATACATTTTCCTTCATATTCAATAGATGTAGATTTAAAGGGTTATAAAGGAATTAATTTTCAAAAATTAGTCAGCTTTGCTATTTATCATGTAAACAGCTGATAGGTATATTCAAAAAATTTTAATTGACAGATGTCAGTTGCAAGTGCAAAACCAAATATAGAAAGTATAGGATCTAAAATTGGTATGTCATAGTGTTCCTCGCAAGTGACATGCAGAGAAAGGCCAAAGAGAAGATGGAAAGACTGTATCACAGAAGACTTGAGAAAGAAAGGACTTTGTGAAGAAGATGCATTGGACAGGAATGAGTGGAAGAGTAGAGGAAACAACGACCCCTAATAAAATAGGGGAAAGCTGAAGAAGAAATGAAGGAAGTGTCAAGTGCATTTTACTTAGTGTGTGTTTATGTGATAATTTTATTGGATTTGTAGAACCTTTTCAAATGAACTTTTGGTATGGAATTTGTAAAAAATAGTATGTGTTCGTGTTCGATTTTACATGATATTATATAGAATCTGTTCCAAGGACCTTTTGGTATGGGGTTTGTACAAAATACATCGAATTGACGGAAGGTCTTGTGCTGGCCACAACAGATTTTTTACAGTTACGGTCATTATTTCCAATTTTGAAGTAGTGTGCCCATTCCAATGAAAGTCCGTAAAATTGCGCCTGGTAATACGAAAATCTGTGAATAAAAATGCAAGTTGGCACAGCCAGAAATGGATAATAAGCTTTAACTTTACTAGTAGTAATTGAAAGATGAAATGAATACAATTTTTATGTATTTTATTGAGTAATTACAGCAATACTTCGTATTACATTTTTAAACACTTACAAATCGGTCATAACAACGAAATATTCACATTTTCAACTTACATCCAACACCAATATCTACTGCAAAAAAAGTTTTTACATTTAAAAATGAATATTTACATAAATCTCTAATGTTTGTGCTTATCTATAAATGTACATGAATATACAGTTCTAAATAGAAAATGTTTAATCTCGAAGCGTTGTAGGAATGGAAATTGTTACAATGAAACAATTCTACATAGAAATGGATCTCTTTGAGATAGAAATACAAATAAATAACTTATTAGTTATCTTTCTTCATACGATTGCTTGTCATTCGGTAAATAATAGAATCACGCCCAGGATCCATGTTCCCAATAACCATAGAGATAGCCAGTAACGAAAAAAACATAGCCACACCGAACCACAAAATTATATTGAAGATTACTGGATAGTCGGGGTTGTAGATTTTAGCGATGTTTAGTTTCTCTTTAGGCTGAAAAACAAAAAGTAAATGTTATACTCTCATATACAAAATGTCCCAGCACTGATATGACAATATAAGTGCAGAACTAAAAATTGAAGTATTCAATATTAATGAAAATTTTATTTAAATATAAAAACAACAGATTTCGAAACACAATTACTTCTTCCAAAATTTTCATTCGCATGTGGAAAGTTTTTTTTCGCACTCGTGTGTGGAAAGTGAGTGTGGAAAGTTTTTTCCACGCACAGTGTTTCAAAAGTCTACTTTCAGTTGTCGTTTTTATGTCAGAAAACTCGTTAAATCGCACTTTCGTAGAAAAACTATTTTTTCTATAACTGCGTAAAGTACATAATTTGCGCATTTTTTCAATGTGTAAAGTGTAACTATTGAAGCACGGGTGCGTGAAAAGTAAATACGTTGCTAGACAACAGTTAAATTACTTGTCAACTAACACTAACAATACCGTTTTTTTTAACGTGGAACATTGGATTTGTCATATCCATGGTTACGACTTGACATTCGATAGACAGCAATGTATTTGCCTGTCCCATTTAAAATGAAACATAGGGAACGAATTTTACATATGACAAGACGTCAATATAGGTTAATTTTGTTTAAATAATTATACCTGCTTTCTAAATTAAATTTAGTTGTAGCAAAAATATTGTGTGCACCTTCGCCCGAGTGATTTTCTGACTTAGCTAAATTTCTTATAATATTTAAATATAATACTTCTGTCAAATTCATTCCCTATGTTTCATTTTAAATGAAACAGGCAAATACATCGCTGTCAATCAAATGTCAAGTCGTAACTTATAGGAAAATTCATCGGTTATCTGTCATATTGCCAAGATGTCATTGGAGGTTAATTTTGTTTAAATAATTATACCTGTTTTCTAAAAATTTAATTGTAGAAAAAAAAATATTGTGCCCGAAATATATTTAGTGCTCTCGAGTGGTTTTCTGACTTCGCTAAAATTCTTACAATATATAAATATAATACTTCTGTCAAATTCGTTCCCTATGTTTCATTTTAAACGGGACAGGCTAATACATTATTGCTGTCAATCAAATGTCGAGTCGTAACTATGGATATGATAAACCCAATGTTTCACGTTAAAAAATACTCACGGTATTTGAAGATGCCTGTACACTCATACTCAGTATTATGAGAAATAGTAGTAATATTTCGGTTGTATTACTTTACACACTTGTTATACCTATACATAACTATTAGTTTCAGGTAAAGTACCTTTTACGTTCACAGTATGCTAAAATGTCATCAAAAAAAGTTGTTCAGAATGAAAAGTTATGGCGTTATGCAATTTTTTTGATACTTTCATAAAATCCATTTTTTGTCAATTTCGTTTCAGGTAAATGCCTTTTTCGTTCAAAATACGTCAAAGTTTTCCTATGAAAATTTGTTCAGAATAACAAATTATGGCCCTTTACAAAATTTCAGGAAGATTTACTTACTACTTACTTTGATTAAGCAGGCATCATTATAAAAACTTTGACTTGAGTTGATACGTCATTAATTTCGTCTGCAAGAATTACTTAACTAGCATCTTTGTCGTAGACACTTGGCTATCCCATTATCGTACGTGCTAACTCCGTTCAATCAACGGCAAAAAATATAATGGAAACGGTAGTATAACCGCGGTAACGAATGTCATTTTCAAATATTTGAATATTCATGTCATTCACGAGATGACTAAAGTGACTGGCGTTAATAATTTGTGTTTCATCGTGTATTGAAAGTTTTCATTATTTCTTGGTATTATATTGTGCATTTTGCTATTGCAAAGAAGGTATTTCTTAGAATGCGGACAATCAACAATTATTACTTATAGACAATAAAAAGGGGTATATTTCATTCCTTATACTTATATCAAAGCAACAGTTCGTAACAAAAAATTTACCAGCAACCTACTGATGCAAGGCAAAACAAGTATAAATTCATTACCCGTTATTCTGAGCTTCCTACTAAGCAGACGACTAACTACGCGGTTGATGAATAATTATATTACTTCAGTTGAGTGACTAGCTAGTCACCTGTTTAGTCAGGATTTAAAAATATGATTAATTATACTTACGTCTTCCGTATTTTCCTGATTTTCCGCCTTCAAACTTCTAGCAAACCTTGTATGACTGGCATCACTAGTAATAACTGTGATCAACGCATATCCCCTGTAAGCTTTCTTGAAAGCTTGATTGAGTTTATCCAACGTCTGTACTAGCAATTGTTTAGCTTCAATTGTTTCTGAGGAATTATCGCCATGGAGATCTGATACAGCGTGCAGACCAGGCAACACAAACCAGAATAAATCACGAGTGTTATCTTTCTTCACGACTCCTGCTTCAATCTGAGCGATGATATTATTGAGAAGGTTGAGTTCATTTAAGAAATTTTGATCTTCATCGATAGTTGGTTTCAGGTATTTTGATTTGATTTGGGAGTTGGCTTTGACTTGGTTTAAGATTTTGTATTCCGCTATCTGAAAATTTTATTATTTACGAATATTAGGTAAAATATTCCATAAAAGTAATTATATAAACACTTTAATAAAATGAGTATTAAACAGTAAATATTTTTTCAAAGCTATTTAAAATTTAAATAATCTAGAAAAGTATTCAAGTAGATATCTATCAAATATTTTCTCCTTTTTTTATTTTTTAATGAGAATAAAACCTTAACCCGGTTTTATAAAAGTCCTGTTAAATAGACTTCTATAGTAAATTTAATGAAATGAACAAATGCAATATGATTTTTTGATAGTAATGATTTTCATGTCATACGAATATGAAAACATTCGAATTTGTTCATTTTATTAATTTACAGGATATCTCATTTTCGATGTTTTTTTAGGGTATCTCGGTTACTGATAGAGCAAAATCGTTTCCACATTTTTTTTATAAAATCATGAAATCCATCTCATTTAATAAATATAGTAATAGAAAATAATTTGAAATATGCGACTTTTCATTCACAAATTTGCTAATAAACTTTCGCTCTTTTAAACACGGACTAACACAAATTCATACTCACACAAAGACAATTCTCTCTCACACTCACACGCTTCACAACATGAAACAGTAATCTAACCTAAAAGTGTGACAGCTGACAGCAAAATATACAATAGAGATGATTATTATTACTTTCTATTTCTTTAAAAGTACTAGTGCAGTATAAGATATGTAAATAAACTATTTATTTGAATAAATACCAAACCAAATAATCATAGTTCTAAATTAAACCGGTAGAGCTCGACTGGCGAATCCGTGAAACTGTGTCGTCAGGCGTTGAAATATTTGAAATTAAACGCAACTTTTAAAAAATCATATCTCTGATTCTAAAGACTTATAAGATGTAAAACATATACGTACATGTTTAATTTGACCTATTTTTTCAAGAAAAAAATAAATCAGAAAATGTGAAATGACCCCATTCTCGAGATATAACACAAACTTATGATTTTTTAAATGGCAACCTATATACAAAATAGTCTCATCGTTTTGCTTATTTTATAAGCTTTTCAACGATATATAAGAAGTCTACATTCTTTTATTTTACACATAAATAAAAGATGATTTATTAATTTTTTAGGGTGAAAAGATTGGAAATTATTAAGAATAAAATGAAACAAACTATAATAGTTCATCGTTTGTTTATTTCTAATATTATTGGCTTCAGTTTTACACATATTTTTAATTTATTTACTTTAAAAGCATATTAAACCAATTTTTTTTTTCGAATTATGTCAGAGCCAACTATACGTCGATAAATAATAATGTAACTAATCCGAAAGTAATTTGTTTTGAGAATATACAGCCCGATTCACAAAAAAGTTTAAACTAATCCTCATTTTTGGATTAGCGAATTCTACTCTAATTTTCACAGTTTATATTTTAAAATATAGTCTAATCTATTCCTAGTATCTACCTTTATTGATAATATCATGAAAATTAAATTTTAAATACCGGAATAGAATAGAATTCACCAATCCAAAACTGAGGATTAGCTTAAACTTTTTTGTGAATCGGGCTGATAATGAATAGATATGGAATCAAAATAAACAAATGATGAACTATTATAGTTTTTTTCATTTGCTTCTTAAAAATAATTTAATTCTTTCACCCCAAAAAATTAATAATTAATCTTTTATTCATGTGTAAAACAATAGAATGCCGACTTGTTATACATCATTGAAAAGCTTATAAAATAAGCAAAAAGATGAGACTATTTTCAACATAGGTTGTCATTTAAAAATCATAATTTTGTGTTATATCTCCAGAATTATGAAGTTTTCAAAAAATCTAATTACGCCATTTTATTTTACCTAAAAAACGGTACAAAATTTGTTGAAACAATTTTTCTCTAATTACCATAATAAATAAATTATGAGATATATTCGAAATTAGCGAAAAACAAGATTTTGCTTGTAGCTCAGAAACGAAAAAAGATCGAAAATTCATGTGGTGACTACTAAACTTTTCTCAAAAAGTTGACCCTGGATTGTGCAAACGATTTTGCTCTATCAGTAATTTTTCCCGAGATACCCTAAAAAAAAAACATCGAAAATGAAAAACTCTGTACTGTGGAAGTAACCAGTTCTTATATTTTCATTTAATATTCTTTGATAAACCTATTATAGTTTTTCCTGCTAAAAATTTAATAAACTAATAATAAAATGAAAACTGAGATATTATTTAATTTAAATGCAATGTTGCCATATTTATTTTCACAAACACATTTTACGTTTTAATATGAAGTACAATTATAAAATTAAAATAAATGATGTCCAGTATACAGTTGTTTTAAATTCTTGTACAATTTTAAATAAGTTCCTTAAGTTTTCAATGTGATTTACTTGTTAAATAAATATAGGTTATATGTACCATTCAGTAATTTTGAATTCTTATACGATATCAGAAAAAAATTAATACTTATCTCGTCATTGAAGTTCCTTTTCATGACTCATTATGGTTATCTCCATACTAGCCATGAAAAGACGAACTTCCCTGCCTTGATAAGTAAATAACTATTAACTTCTTTTCAGTAATTAAGATACAAATTAGACGTTTTCGTAAAGTCGATTGGATTGATCTGATGCAATCTGAAGCGTTCGTAAACTCACTCCGATCAGTCGGACCGAGCGATCCGATCAAAAATTTTCAACCCTGATCCAGGTGCAGGGTTTTTACATATTGCGCGTAATTTAAAAATTGTAAACATTTGTGTCGTATATAAAAACTACAGAAACAAGCGCTATTTACTTATCCATTTCAACAAGTTAAACAAATTCTGTAAGCTCAATTTTAATAGTCAAAAGCATATACAGAGATCTGACGCGTTCGTAAAAGCTTGGTTAATCGGATGGATCTGTTATATCTGTGACGTCATCGAACAGATCTGTCGGATAGCTCCGACTGACTTTACGAAAACGCCTATTGTACTAATAACTATTCATCATTTTCTGTAAAACTTACAGCATCAGGTCCTTCATTGAGATTAACACGAACCAAGTTGCTATGTCCATTAGGAAACCGATCCAAAATACGTTTTTCTAATGAACTCCATGTATTTTCTTCATCTTCATTTGTGTGCATAGGAAAGTGATGACCCATGTCTGTCCCTATATCACTAACTCCATCAATAACAACATTTACAATAGCTTCGGCTAAATTAAATGGGTCAATTAAATATATTCCTGACCAGCTACTACTCTGTAACATAAAAATTAAAAGTAATTTCTTGCAAATATTGTTAGAACCTAAACGAACAATACCTGCTCAACAGTGAAACCAAGAGCAGCAGAATACATTTCTTTTATTGTGCTTTCGTCTAAATGTTCATGTCCCTTGAAAGAAATACTTTTAGGATGGCTCAAGATGATCAAATCGCCAGCAGCTATTGCTAAAATAAAATATTGAAAACTTAAAAGGTTAGTGGGATGGGCAAATCAATATTTAATACTTTTTCAACATAATATGCAATTTCAAATAGTAATTATTGTTCTACAAACCTGCAGCTATTAAAGATAATAAATATATTGTAACTTTCAACATTTTATTATATTACTTTTGAGATAATGGAAATTAATTCAAGAACAGCCACAACCTGTATCATATGATCTCAAAAAGATCATATGACAGCTGCGCATCGCATAACAAACAATTGAAGAAAACAAATTCCCCAGATATCGTCCGAAAACAGTATGCATAGTACGAAATTTGAATTTGGGCTATTTTCATGAAATGATTTTTGTGAAATAATAACGCATTTTAATTATTATTTAATTGTATTTATTTAACATGTTTTACATACATTTAACATAAAATAATCATTGTTGCCATATTTATAACAAATTAATAAATATAAAAATATTTTATTTATAAATTAACTAAGACTTGCTAACTCTACTAATACTGTATAAAATAATATAACTAAATGAATTTTTGATAACGATTGAAAATCAGTCTTTTATTATAATAACAAATAAAACGAAAATAATATAAAAGTAAGAAAAATTTAATCGACTTCCTCGATGGTAGGTCCAGGTTTATTGTTATAGTTGCTAAATCCTCCACTCTGCTGTCCACAGCTATTTGTATTGTTGCTGCCACCGCCAGTGTGCAGTTTAGTTATAATAGGGGAACAAGTTCGCTGCAACTCCTGCATTTTGTGTTCATATTCTTCTTTTTCAGCTAAGATATTACTGTCGAGCCATTGCAGAGTATTATCGCATTCACGTTTCACAGTAGCTTTATCCTCCGATCTGAGCTTTTCCCCTGCTTCATCCAACGCCTGTTTCAGACTAAACACGTACCCTTCCAACTGGTTGCGAGCCACGATTCTCACCCTCTGCTTTTCGTCTTCCTCTCGGTACTTTTCTGCCTCGGAAAGCATGCGGTCAATGTCTGCTTGGGATAGTCGTCCCTTGTCGTTCTTGATAGTGATGTTGCGGGTATTACCAGTGCTAATCTCTTTCGCAGACACGTTTAGAATGCCGTTGGCGTCCATGTCAAAAGTGACTTCAATTTGAGGGACGCCTCGTGGAGCGGGTGGGATACCAGTCAAGTCGAATGTTCCTAATAAGTTGTTGTCTCGCGTCATGGCTCTCTCGCCCTCAAACACTTGGATGCTTACTGCTGGCTGGTTGTCGGAGTATGTGGAAAAAGATTGAGTTTGCTTACATGGGATGCGGCTGTTTCTTTCGATGATTTTGGTCATGACACCTCCAGCGGTTTCAATACCTAGAGACAGAGGGGCGACGTCCACTAGCAGCACGTCTTGAATTTTAGAGCTGCTCTCACCGCTAAGGATGGCCGCTTGTACGGCTGCACCATAAGCGACAGCCTCATCTGGATTGATGGACAAGTTGAGTTGTTTACCACAGAAGAAGTTTTGCAGCAAAGATTGAATCTTTGGAATTCTGGTAGAGCCGCCAACTAACACAACATCATTGATAGCTGCTTTGTCCATTTTTGCATCGGTCAGAGCTTTTTGCACTGGTTCTAAAGTGCCCCTGAATAAATCAGAGCACAATTCTTCAAATCGAGCACGAGAAAGTTTAGTATAGAAATCAATTCCTTCGAATAAGGCATCAATCTCAAGGCTGGCCTCAGTGCTGGATGATAGCGTTCTCTTGGCCCGTTCAGCTGCAGTTCTTAGTCGCCGCAGAGCTCGAGGATTACTCCTTAAGTCTTTTCTGTATTTACGTTTGAATTCTTCTGCTAAGTGAGTGACAAGTCTGTTGTCGAAGTCTTCGCCGCCCAGGTGAGTGTCACCAGCTGTGGATCGGACTTCGAAGAGCGAGCCTTCATCGATGGTAAGAATGGAAACATCGAAGGTACCGCCACCGAGATCGAAAATTAATACGTTGCGCTCACCTTTCAAGTTCTTATCCAAGCCGTAAGCGAGAGCAGCAGCTGTTGGCTCATTGATGATACGCAGTACATTCAGGCCGGCGATGGTTCCAGCGTCTTTTGTGGCCTGCCTCTGTGCGTCGTTGAAATAAGCGGGCACTGTAATTACTGCGTCTCGTATGTTACTTCCCAAGTAAGATTCTGCGGTTTCTTTCATCTTTGTTAACACCATGGAGCTGATTTCCTCAGGTGCAAATGTCTTGGTTTCCCCACGGTACTGTACTTGGATCTTTGGTTTCCCGCAATCACTTACTACTTTGAATGGCCAGTGTTTCATGTCCGCTTGAATTTTCTGGTCGTCGAACTTGCGGCCAATTAGTCGTTTTGCGTCGAAGACTGTATTGCTGGGATTCATGGCAACCTGGTTCTTGGCAGCGTCACCGATCAACCTTTCGGAGTCGGTGAACGCCACATAGCTTGGTGTTGTGCGGTTACCCTGATCGTTGGCGATAATCTCCACTTTTCCATGTTGCCAAACACCCACGCAGGAATACGTGGTGCCGAGATCAATTCCAATTGCTTTTCCCATTTTTTCTTCACTGGTTTTTATTTACACAATACTTTATTTCTTCTTCAATACTTGTAGATTGTTGATTTCTTAATAGTCGCTCAGAAGCACTATCTACTTGATCTACACACTGCGATGTATTCAAATATACTACGTATGGCGCGCTCTTCCTCAGTTTATATACGAAAGCGACAGGTTTCTCGATTTTTCTCGAAGGTTTCGCGAACACAGTGGCTCAGATGGGTAGAACGTACTCAATCGTTTATTTTCGGTTCATTTCGTTCAATATAATCGTAAATATTTTCGCGATGTATTCCAGCATGTTGTAGATTTTTCATTTTAATAATAGCAGAAAAATACTTTCAACTACATTTATATCTCATAATAAATTATGTTATGTAGATATATTTTCATAAGTTTCTTTTTTCGAAATAAATGTAACCATTAAAAGAATGAATTTAAACAGTATTCTTGTTTATTATCAAAGTTTGACCGTTTAACATTATTAATAATTGTTCTAATTTTTTTAGTATTTCCATATTATTGAGAATAGAAAAAACCACGTATATAAACTTTATAAATTATTTAGTTTTTTCTAAATATAATTATTTACTACTCATATTGGCTCATATTGTGAAATCTGGGGAAATGAATTAAGTTCTTTGGCAATAATTATCAACCTTCGTTAAAATATAAACAATAAATCACTTCAATTCTTTGATAACACTTCCGATGTAATATAGTAAAGATAAAAATAAATTGTGTACGTAAACTACGTTTCACATTTTTATTCCAAAAACATATTTATTGATTTTCAAAACTAAATACGTAATATGCGAAAATTAATTAATATTTTGACCTCTTGCCACAGTAGGTAAGAGAGGTAGTATAAGATTAATGGTAATCGCATGTCGAGATTTTAGTGAACAAGCTCGTTTTAAGGTCCCGGAATCCGATTTTAACACTTTAAAATTATGTCTGTATGGATGTATGTATGTGAAATTAGTCAGATTGATTCCAAATAATAATAATAAATAATAATAATAATAATACTAAGTAAACTTTATTGACTTCAGTCAATGACGGAGTTCAGCCAATGACTGTTCTTCCGCTCAACCAGCACATATACATAAATAAAGAATTTAATGCCCATATTTGCACCACTAACACTTAAAATTTAAACTTAGTAGGAGTGAATTAAATTTTGCTCTGAAATTTTAAAAACATATTCAGTTAGAATTAACATTAATTTATTTGGCCGTGTGCCTGAGTGCTGGGTCGCGAAACTGGGGACTCGTGTTCGATCCCAGCCGACGTCAAATATTATTTCGAATTTTAAATGGCACCCCAGCAATGAGTGCCAGTGAGGTGATAACTGGTAAGCGCCAGTACGGTACAAGCATGTCATCATCATGACCGATATCTGTACAAACAGACTGGCACACCCATTTTGTTTACTGAATAAAACTAAATTTAAATTGTTAGGGTTAGTGGTGCAACTGGGCACAAAACGTTAGAACCTTTGTATTCCTCATTTTAACATTAATGGACAGAGCTGATTAGTTTTGGTAACAAATGAACAACCAGAAGTAGAAGTTTACTTAAAGAAGTGAACAGTTTTTCTTAAAAACTAACTTAAACATTATGATAAAAGAAATATTATTTTAATAATAGAAATTTCTAAATCTAATTATGTATTGGGCATTATATGCTAAAATTTGTAGTTTTGCTTGTTGCCTTCGTTATAAAATAAATAAGAAATCATTTTGATTGATTCATTACTTCCGATTTGACAGAATATTATTATAAAAATTTTATACCCAAATTGCGCCACACATTTTCATTTTAAAATGTTCTAGAATGTTGCATATTTATTGATTTTTAAAAGTATTAAAAGTGCGATTATTTGTAATTAAACATGATTGTTTTAAAATGAATTGTACCTATAAATTTTAATATACATAAGTAGATACTTTTCTAGAAAATTCTATAACCCAAATAATGTTGTTTTAATCCTCCTTTTCTAGAACGTTCTGGTTCTGAATTGTTTTCTTGCATACCGTTTCGATCAATATAACGCACATATTTTCTAGGTGTATTCATTCTAGAATTTCTAAATGAAATATTTATTACTAATTAATTCTTTTTTGTATTTAAAAAGTCTTTGCAATAGAAATGTAACATGTAGATATTCTAGAATACATCTAGATAGGAATTGCCATATTTTTTTTACATAAGTTCATATTATTATTACAACAAGCAAAAAGTTTATAATTTGGAGTAGGTAAGTATTTTATTGTCTCGCAAATTACTGAATATAAGCTTGATTATTTTAAGGTGTGAAAATTACCTACTGAAATATTATATCAAACTTCTGGATTGATATATTTTTCTCGTCGTTGTTTTGTTCTATCACTGTCGGTCTAAATTTTAGCAGAAAATACCTTAAACTTAAACAAAAAAAATATTGCGTCTTTATTATTTTCTTCATTGATCATATTGACCGTTGTTTTTAATTTTATTCCAATTGACTTTATTCAATATCCATGACTGCCCTTCAACATTTGTGGAATTTACTTTGCAATATGAAATGTAAAACATACAAACTTCATAAAATGTGGTACCATATTAATAAATATTAGTAATGGAAAAACCGGGACATATGATAGTCCTACATCTAGAAAATATGTGCGTATTGATCCCAGCGATATGCAAATAAATGATCCAGAACGTTCTAGAAGAGTTCATTTTTTGTTTGACGGACATTCTGGATTTTTTTCTAGAAACTGTTCATATCGTATACAAGTGTTTCAAAACTTTAGGATAAAAATTAAATGGCAGATACTACATGATGTACTGGTCATGAATTAAAAAGAATTTTCAAAAATTTATAAAATTAGTTTTATTATTCCATGCCAGCATTATATATATTATAGAGTTCTTAAAAGTATACATTTTTAGTGCTACGTAACTGATGTTGCCTAGCAAATAAATTCGTAATTATTTTTTTTAATTTCGTGTCGACCAGTGGCACAAAAAATATACACTTCAAGATTTAAATAAATAATAAGAAATAATTTTTCGAATTTTGGTTATACTAGTATAATAACATTCGAGGTGGGAGATGTTTCATTACAGCCGAGGGCATATATATACTGTGTGTGTGATGATACTCCCACCGAGGTTATGTAATACTATTTTATTCACAACCTTTAATTTTATTAATAATTTTGACAGCTCTCTTAAAATTTGTTTAGCCTGTTTAATTATAAGGATCTATGGTAATGTTTGCTAGGCAATCCCTACATAAACATTTCCAACTCAAGAGATGGAAGTGAATCTGTTTTTCCAATCCAAGAGATTGTCATTAAAGTTAGGAATGACGTATTTCCCAACCTCCAAAAGGTTAGGAATCGGTATATTACTATAATGATTGTGAATAAAATACTTTTTGATTCGTGATCATACATAATATAATATATGCCACATAGGTACTCGTAATTTTTATCCTGAACTTGTGAAATATTCTTAATTCATAATTTCAGAGGTATATGTATAAGTAAAAATCTGAATAATTGGAAGCAAAAAATTGAAATTATATTTTAATTTGTAAATGTTTACATATATGTAACAACAAAATCATTACATTTTATATAGACAAAATTTATACACAACTTCAATCTATTAATTTTTATAGTATTGAAACAACACTATCATTCAACGTTGGGTGCTTTTCGCTATTTGCTCCTTCAGAACTAGAATACTTGTACGCTGTTCTGGAGGTAACATTGCAATTTGTTCATCAGAAAGTTGTAATACTTGCATAATGAGGGCAGCCTGCAAAAGAATATCAGTAAATATATGTAAGACACACATTCGGTAATGAAAAATTTATAACCTTTTCTTGATCGGAAGCTCCTGCGGCTCCAATATTCGGCGACATACCAGCACTCACTCTTGGCATAGGGACCGGCTGTGGGGGTACCACGGGGCGAGGGGGCACTGCCATGGGAGCAGGAGCCGCTAAAAAGAAAAAATAAACATTAACGTATGGTTAAAAATAAAATCTAGAGAAAATTTCAGTTCAAATTTTAATTGCACAGTATAATTTATACACAAGAAAATAATATTTTGACACACTCAAAACTCATATAGAATTAATCGGCATGTATTCATAGTTGAGTAATATTTAAATACTATTTGAAATGCATAAATATTATTCGTATAATATTTGGAATACAACTTCAACTATAAAAGAAAAAATAATTACTGCGAAGAAAAACAGAAAATTTTATACCGGGTGTTTCCTACCACCCGTCCCAGGCTTTTTTTTCAGAACTACGACTTCCTAGAGATTCATGAAAAGACTAGCATGACATAATCCTATCTGAAAAATTTAATGGTGGTAGTCTCGATTTCCGGAATTTATCGGAACTATACCGTGTTTTTAAACTATAGACAGCACTAGACGAAGTCACATTTACACCGCTAGAAGTTACCAAAAAAAAGTCACTAGATTTATTTGGCGGGGGAATTGAAATATTAAAATGAAGGTCACGTCAGCATTTATACTTTCCAGGTTATATTTTCATTAACCATAACTATTATAGATAATCTACTTAATTTATTCATATAAAATCATAAATACATAACTTTTAATTATAAATTGATTAATTGCATTATTTTTTTTTGTAATTCCTTGATGAAAAATTTATATATTATAACTGTTTTTATTCGTGAAATATCACAAAAAGAGAAATGAAACAAAAAACACGTGCAAATTCAACAAGTGATTTGACAACTACTGAGAGTTTGATGTTTCAATTACGTTTGAAGGTTAACTTGAAATTTCGCCTGGTTAAATGCAGCTTCACGAAATAGCTCAACAGCCAATCACAGGCTTTGATTTTCTCACTAAAATTTCTAGTTACTGTCTATAGTTTAAAAACAGAGTATAGGCGTAACTACACTTAGGTTCAGAATTTCAAATGGGAACCTAGGTCATTTAATAATATCGTTGGATGCATATTCCAAAAAATAATCTTGGGAACATTTCTTACCTCTCGCTAAGAGAGGTATTGGAATCATGCTAAAAATCGCATATCCAGATTTTAGTAGATAAGCACGTTTTAAGGTCCCTATAATCTGATTATAACATTTTTACGATGATGTCTGTGTGTGTGTGTGGATGTTGGAACCACGGTTTCTCAAATACTATAAGACTTAAAAAATATTTAACTTCAGTTTCCTCAATCTGACATTCCTGGGAAGAGCTGATTAGATTTTGGTAACAATTGGACAACCGGAAGTAATAGTTTCTTTAAAAAAATCTTCTAAATATTATTTTTTGAAAAATTCTGTTATTACTAATATTAAAGAATATAAAAATCTCTATCCGACACATTTAAAATTTTTATTACATCTTCTATGGAGTTAAAGATAGAGACATATAAATGTATAAAATAATAAGTTGTAAATTAATCTCGCAGCCCATGGAAAACAAGTAGAAAAATTAAAATGTTTATAATTGACAGATAAATTTGAGTGTCAAAAAGCCAGAGGCATTACTGAAGGCTTTTTCTGGGAAGTACATTTAGTATTTATTTTATTATTATTTAATATTTATAATTATAGATACATATATTACATATACTCTTCAGAAATACCGCCAATCTCATCAATGAATTGGAAGAATCTCAAACATTAGAAGAATAAGAGTGAATTAAAAAATATAAAAATATATAAAGAAGATATCTGTTTTTGTGTGTATCAGAAATGTCAAATATGTACAATACTTATATAGCCTAATATGGAAATGGCGAGAGGTCTTGTGCTGGCCACAATAGATTTTTTATATTAGGTATTATTTACAAAATAAATACTAAAAATTATTTAAATGTTCCAAGTACTTTTCGCACCTGTGGTGGTAGCACGCACTTTAGAATTCTGTCAAAAGAGGCATTTATTTTCGCTTTTCGCATCGAAGCGAAAATTTGGTAGCATGCGTGTCTCAAAATATTCGCCTGCAAGCGTTCGAATTGAGGCGAAAGTGTCAAAGTAACGTCAATATTTTGCCACAGTTCTATTCATGCCAATTTATACATAATTTATACATTTATTATATACAACTATCATAATATTTTTTATTTTAATAGTATAAAATCCAATAATTTTCAAATCAAAAAGCGAATATAGAATTCTAAAGTGCGTGATACCAAGATTCGTAAAAGTAAAATCGTATTCGCCTGCTTTCTATGATAGAATTCTAAAGTGCGTGCTACCACTACTGAATCGTCGCATAGCCAGCTTATTTCTGTTTTTCACTTAATTTGATATTTGCTGCTTTTAATCACTCTGTCAAGCGAAGGATCATACTGATGGCGTTAGGTTATGTACAATCACGAGGGATCGCTCGCTGAGTGAAAATGTAGTGTTAAGCGCAGTCAACAATCGACAATGTACCGTTCAAGGAAGACATTTCGAACATTTAAACAATTTTTAGTATTTATTTCGTAAATAACACCTATAATATAAAAAAATGTTTTCAGCGAAAGTTGTTTGTTTTTAGAATACGCAACCAACGATACCACACATAACCTAGGTTCCCATCTAAGACTATTGCCATTAAATTCTTCAGACAGGATTATGTTATGCTAGTTTTTTTACCTGAACCTCTAGGACGTCTTAGTTCTAAAAAAAGGCAGTGATGGGTGATGTGAAACATCCTGTGTAATGTTTATATTTTATAAACATGCCCTATGAATGGTAAAAAGACCATATTTCAAAGTTGTCGAACAAATTTTACTACTAACCTACTGGTTTTTGCTGTCGAGGATCTATAGGTCTTTGTCTTGGATCATTATTAAATGAATTTAAATTGTTACGAGGATCACGTCCAAAGCTGTAATACATACACAAATATCAATACAAAATTTATGTCTATAGGCAATACATAAAATATAATAAATTTCAGGTTTCAAGTTTTTAGATTTATAATATTTGAGGAATTTTTTAATACCGCGAGTAATACTAACAAAAGAACAAAACCGTGTGTTTTAGAGTCAATTTTTTGAGGAAAATTAAATAGTCACCACAACAATTTTCTAACGTCTTTTGTCACCAGCTAACTGTGAAAATATCTCATCATCGCTTATTATGACAGACAGAGAACAATACGGTTATAAATTATTGTAGTCAGTTTGTTTACTATTAAATTTGTAACTGAAATAAATTTCCACATTCAGTGCGGAAAAGAAGTACTTTTTTTTTCAACTCATATGACAATTGAAATAAAGGTCTTTTCCAACCGGAAAGATACCTTACAAAATAACGAAAATGAGACATGTTCACATGCACACAAACATCCGCTTTTACTTCAGGAGGGTAAGAAATCGTTTTTATAATCGGTTAACAGATAATGGCCGCGTTCAGCACGACACAGCGCTGACAGCACTGAGCACCGAAGTTTGCCGAATACTATTGCTGGACCAATTACATTCGTCCACTCATTGCGTTCGGCAAACTTCGACGGTCAGCGCTGCCAGCGCTGTGACGTGCTGAACGCGGCCCATGTGTGAAATTCTGTAACTCGTCCGTTATCAAACGGAACCATTATCACTATGGTTACATAGAAGATTACATTTCATTTGACAAGTATGACGTAAACATCATCTTATAAAAAATACGCTTCTATAGTGATAACGGTACCGTTTGATAACGGACGAGTTACAGAATCCCACCCACTCTAAGACTAATCTCGTGATTTTAACCGAAACCGATAACTTTAATATCTATCTAGAAAACGGGTAACTAACTATTACAGAAACAAGTTAAAATCGGATTTTACAATGATTATAAAAGTTCAATACTACACTTTTTTCACTCATTCAACTTTTTTTTTTAAATATAATAAAAATAACTACGTTTTACGAACATAGACATAATAATTTGAATGAGTTTTTTTTTTCCTAATGACCGGTTTTAAAAACAACGGATAAATTTACTTTCAAAACAAATAAAATTGATTCGAATTTATTAGTTTGAATAAATTTACTATCGAAGTATATTTATTCTGCCCTTTATAAAACCGGGGGTAAATGATTTTATTAACCGGTTAATATAAGCATTTAAAAACCGAGCCGTAATTTTTTTGTTTCTTGCATTTAAATTTATTTATCTAATTTCTATTATAATTATTGTATAAAAAAGTTAATCTATATATAATAATTGTGAATGAAATCTGCACAAACCTTTCTGAGAGAATATTTGCAATATCCAACTTAGGAGCACTGAGAGAAGAACATATATAAAGAAATTTCGAGAAGAGTACTTAATTATACTTACGAATCAGTAGGCCCT
This sequence comes from Ophonus ardosiacus, assembly GCA_943142095.1. Lineage (NCBI taxonomy): Eukaryota > Metazoa > Arthropoda > Insecta > Coleoptera > Carabidae > Ophonus > Ophonus ardosiacus. The sequence continues at coordinate 33,257,189 of OW964828.1, read as the reverse complement.
GACGGAAAATTCAGAACAGGGGCATTCGTTTGTGGCTGTAAACTAGGTGTTCTCATATCTTGATCTACGATACCTCCACGCGCTAATCTAGGATCCAACGGGCGTGGATCTATGGACCGTAGATCTACATCTTGCGCTGTAGACATCAAGAGAGAAAATACAGTGTGCCATTAAATAGAAGCTGTGAGAGAAAACTAACCTGCAAAGACTGGTGCCTGACTGGATATTGCCGCAGAGACAGCGGCGAAGTCATTTCGGGGCCCTGGAGGTGGAACTGGAGTGGGAACAGTCGTGCTGGGTATATTTATTGGCACTGAAGCTGGTAAAGGCTTCTCAGATGGTGCCAATAAAGGCGGAGGTTGATTGGCTTTATGCAGCATTGCCTAATATAATAAACAACTGTACCATCTACATACATCGAAATAATGCAATAAAATTATAGTTTCATTGTTACCACCTACTAAATCAAAATCTAATAATGAACCAAATCCTGCACTCTTTTTTACTCCTCGTCACCAAATGTGAGAGAGGTATAGGAATCATTCTAAAAATAACATATCGAAATTTTAACACGTTAATCGCCATACGTACCGCCGGCGGTACATAAATCGTGTTTTGCCGTACGTCAAGCCAATATTCACCAGTCATTACTGTTTTCTTAATAACTTTAGTATTTTTAATCCAAAATTTATAAAAAATTTATTTTTTTATCCTCATTGCGCTCTTTTCGCTAACATGATCAAATACATTTAACCGCCGGCTGTGATTTGGCGCGGTAGTAATACATTGTTTTGTTCCAAGTCAATATGACCGCTCATACTTAATAGTCCAGGCAACGAAGGAAAAATAGCGGAAATAATTCATGTAGAAGCCAATTTTGGCACAGTTATAGGGGAAGGTGTCCTTTACAAAATACTAAAAGTACTGATGGGTGGGAGTGGAGCTAAGGGAGGGAGGGGTCTCTAAAGGTCCCTTTTTTCAGTTTTTTGTTAATAACTCGAAAACTACTGCCTCTAGCGAAAAAATGTTTATGTGTTAGATTAATCTACATAAAATTCTCTACAAAAAAGGTTCTATATACATTTTTGCTAGTATTAATACTTAAGGAGATATAGAGAGGGAAATGAAAAATTAAAAAAAAAAGATTTTTATTGTTACAAATCAAGTTTTAATGAAAAATGAACCATGCAGAGCCCACGTATTAATAACTTTACTACAAGTAATATGTAATGGAATAATTGTGTGTTGGGGGGGTACCACAATAATGTACGTCGTTGGAGATGACTATAGCCAGAAGGGGAGAACTGTTGAAATGAGTTCAGGGCTCCCCGTCACTGGCTGTTGATTCCGTTATCTTCCGGGGCCTTCGTATTGGCGTTCATCCCTATCATGGACAATTCGGGACCCGCTACTCAATGTTAAAACTAATGTATCGTCTAAACGTCCTTGTAAGTCAGTTACGACCTCACCCACTACGTTGGTGCTAGTATCAATTTTTTATTATTAATTTTACAGTATAATAAATGATTAAAATTTGCATTCAAATAAATGCTTTGCATACTTCTCTTATTTCATGTAAGTAATAAAATGTTCAACTTACCTTAATGAAATGTAGAAAACAATCAAAATCGCAAGTCCAAATGACAGAGTCAAATAAACACGTTGAGCCAATCCGAAATTAGATCGAAATCAAAATCGAATACGAAATGTGCTCATCTGTACGTGCAAGACATGATAAAACTGAAAAATATCCATCCACAGGCGTACAAGGAGTTTCACCATTAATCGCACAGGTACACCTTGGGCAGGAGTTTGGTCGGATATGGTCATAGAACAAACTCTTATGCGCTCCATGAAAAGTTCAGGTGGCCTAACGCGAGGAAGAGGAATTACTGATTCTGTACTCGCCAAGTGGGTTTGTGGATCACCGGGAAGCACCGCCATCTGCACGTCATTGGAGGAGTTCGCTGGAGTGGCTTTTTCAAGTGGAGAGCAGCACAATGATTTCCGTATATCACGGGAAAAGAGAGATTCACGGGATCGATCTAAGATTCACGAATGGATCAATGACCATCCCCCTTTTCCAAAGTTGAATTCGATCATGTCACTGTCAACGGGCATCTTGGGAAACTCCAAAGTAAACTGCCACCAAGTCCTGAATATTGAAACCAAAACCATGCAAAGTTTCATTTGCAAGAAATTTTGTGATATGAAGCAATCTAAGAAGACCCTGTAACACCCGATTCCGTTTTGAACACGATCTTTTGCCGATGCACGACTGGGTGTGGAGTGCGCTGCGGTTGCCGCAAAGCAGGGATTGCCTGCTCCGGTGCCTGCGGGGTGTGCCTCGGCTCATATACGAATGCAGTCCCCATCAAAGACAGCACCGATGATGATGATGAAAATTTAGAATTTGAAGAAAATTAATGTTCAAGATACATCCTTCATTACTATATATTTCATTTTTATAATTAACATTTCATTTTTAATAATATATTTTTTTTAATTTTCCATTTTCCCCCCTCTATATCTCGTTAAGTTTTGATCCTAGCGAAAATGTTTATAGGATCTTTTTTGTTATTAATACGTGGGCTCTACATGGTTCATTTTTTATTAAAACTTGATTTTTAACAATAAAAATCATTTTTTTTTTTAATTTTTCATTTCCCCCCCTCTATATCTCCTTAAGTATTGATTCTAGCGAAAATGTATATAGAACCTTTTCTGTAGAGAATTTTATGTAGATTAATCTAATACATAAACATTTTTTCGCTGGAGGCAGTAGTTTTCAAGTTATTAACAAAAAACTGAGAAAAGGGACCTTTAGAGGCCCCTCCCTCCTTTAGCTCCACTTCCACCCATCAGTACTTTTAGTATTTTGTTAAGAACACCTTCCCCTATAACTGTGCCAAAATTGGCTTCTACATGAATTATTTCCGCTATTTGGCTCTTTTCGGTCTTCGTTGCCTGGACTATAAGACGCACATACTACAAGTCATACATTGTTTACCTTAGCGTATTTCGTACTTCGACAGTTAGTATATGTTTTATGCTGTGAGTTGCGTGAAAAGTGGATTTGCCAAGTACTTCCAGACCGAAAAAAGCAATTTTATCAAATAGACCTTTACAATTTTTTTTTTTTTTTTAATAGAATAATGTTTTTCTCTTTAGTGCATAAATTTAATTTTTCTTTATATATTTTCGTATCTTTTACGAATAAAGATGTATATAAAATAAATTAAAATGTATGCTTCAAATTAACAGGTAATTTCAGGGCCTAAAAACAGAAAAACACAAAAATTCTATTAAAGAAAGTAATACAGGAAAAATGACAGCCGGCAGTACATACGGCGTGTAGGAATAATTCAAAATGGGCGTCGGAGTACAGCCATTACTTATTGCCGATTTTAGAATATAAGGTGCGGAAGGCCCGTGACTTTGACTAGTGCTTGTGGGGCCCAAACATTGTTGCCAAGAATACGGCTTGTGTACGTTGCCTGTGTTGCCAAATAAATTTGAGTGTAAAATTAATAAATAAAATTGTAAAGCTAGTTATTATTACTAAATTTGAAGAAAACCATCAGATGAAAGTTGAACGTCTAGTATATTTTAAAAATTAAGTTTATGTGTTAAAAAGTAAAACAACATGATATTCATTAATAATAACTAGCTTTACAATTTTATTTATTAATTTTACACTCAAATTTATTTGGCAACACAGGCAACGTACACAAGCCGTATTCTTGGCAACCATGTTTGGGCCCCACAAGCACTTGTCAAAGTCACGTGGCCTCCCGCACCTTATTAATTTGATTATTTTTAGTACCTATTTTGAAAGTTATCACCATCAAATTCCTGTGCGTTTGCATCGCGGTTGCTATGTAATAGGTAGTAAAAAGTGAGATTTTACAGACTGTCGTCGAACTTTTAATGTCAATCGGAAAAAAGCTTTTTTTGCAATTTTTTTTGAGGTAAAATCGTAAATTTTCTGGACTAAATGTAAACGCAGGAGTATTACTTGGAAAAAATTGATATTATGAATGAAATATTATATAAAACAAAGTAGTATTACTAAAGTATTAAAAGAAAATATAAAGTATTGGAATTATAGTGTACAAAATAGTAGTTTGATTAAATTAATAAAATATTCAAAATTATTATAATACGTACACAAGCAGTCTGTGGATCCACGATTCTCATTACAACTTGCGCTTGCAATAAAGCATAAGCCAATTGTGGATTTTGTAACAACATCGTTCTTGCTTCAGTTGGGTTGTTCTAAAATAAATAAATTACGAACAATACTTTTTTTTTCATTTTTCAAACTTACTTGTACACAGAGTTTCATTTGTTTCATCAATTCAAACATTTGTTCTGGCGGTAACGATGCAACAGCCTTGCTTATTGCTTCTGGAGCTTTATCGGCTTGAATAGGATCTCCGTATGGATTCTCAACTGCTGGTTGTTGCATAAGGTTCTGCATTTCCATACGAGATTTTTCTGTACATGCATTGTCAACACGTAAAGATCTACCACCGATTTCATATCCGTTGAGGTTACGCATAGCACTAAGTGCCGTTTCTTGGTCACGATATTCGCAAAATCCATAGCCTTTTGGTTTCCCAGTCTCTCTGTCAAATACTAATCTAAAAATGTATGAAATATGTAACTTTAGAATTTATAAAAGTGTGAAAAAACGTACTTAAATGATAAAACTTGTCCAACTTCGCTAAATATATCTTTCAGTTTTTCTTCTGTAGCTTCGTAAGGAATATTTCCCACTGAAAGAAATTGTTATTATTTCAACAATAATAAATATTTAATACAATTATACCTACCGAAGACTGATCTCATGGATTTATCCATGATATTTTGTTCTAAATTATCCATGGTTACAACGAACAAAATACGATCTACACAAATTTAATGAATTTATTTATGAAATACAACACGACAATTTAGTTACAAAGTAAAGAAATAGCTACAATTTTGATACAGCGCAAAAAACACAATTTATACATCAGTACTAAACGTACACACGAAATGACATTTACTGGCTGGACATTGTTTGGATATTTAGGGAATTTTTATATTTGTTGCTTGGTTTGTTGGCTATGCTGACATTAATCAGGGTTTTAATTTTGTTAAATTTGGTACTACGTACTATCCACGGTATGATAAACAAAAACAAATGACAGCTATTTGAATTACATTTCATAATTATTTTATTTGAATCTAATAATTTACAACAAAATTATAATGCCTAAAAGAGTAACTGTGAAACAAAAATCGGCAAATCCATTATTTGATAAATGGTTGTGTGAATGGAGAGATCAAGCAAAAGAAAATAATTCGAAAATGCAATACACTTTTAGTAATGCTCTTAAAACATTGAGAAAATATCCTTTACCTTTGGATTCTGGGAAAGATTGTCTTATTTTAAAAGATTTTGGTGATACTCTGTGTAGTATGTTGGATAAAAAAATATCAGAATATAAATTCAAGAATGGACATGTTAGGACAGAAGAAATTATTAGTAACGAATTAAAAACACAGAGTACTAAAAATAAATCTCCAAAAGAAAATAAAGTAAAAACACCACGAAAAAATAAATCTCCTAAAACAAATAAATCGTATAAACCAGCAAAAAGATCCGGACCTTATGCCATTTTGATAACTTTAATGAAGAAAAGTCAAGAATATAACTATTCTGGATCATTAACAAAAGATGAAATAATAGAACATGGACGATTTCTATGTGATAAATCTTTCACGAAACCTGATCCAGGAAGTTATTATACTGCCTGGTCTTCAATGAATACACTTATATCAAAAGGATATGTTTTACGTAAAGGTTCACCACCGAAATTTAGTCTAACAGGTGAAGGAGAACTTCTTGCTCTTCAATTAATAGAAATTGAGGACTGCAACACTTCTGAAAATGACCTAAATAAATTTGTAGAACGATCAAACATATTAAATAATGAAGAAAGTAAAAATTGTGATCCAATAAATATAGATTTTGATGATAATGAGTTACAAAGTTCTAATAAACTAACAAAATGTACACAATCTCTAGAAGTTAAAAAAAGTTGTTCACTTAGTAAACAAAATTTGACTCCAGAAAGCAGTGATATTGAAACTGTAGTATCTAGTCAAGCTTCATCAAATATAGAGACTGTTATTTTTGCACCAAAAGCATTTGATGTTCTTTTATTGGTCGACACACAAGAAACTACTGGGTTAGTATGCAAAATTAGTCATATATACGACGAGCGATTTTTATGTAATCATTCCAGCTCACTTGTTACATTAATTATTATTTAATTGCTTCTGAAATTCCCACTTTATTTGAAACTTTTGTTCTTCATTGTGAAAAACCGAAACTTGAACTTGTTTTTTTTTTTTCGTCAGGTTTTTTGTACTTTGGGTCATCTTTAATGATTCCCAATCCTATTACTTACAACAAAATTTCGCTATAAAATAATGACAGCGTATTTTCTTCATAGAAGGAAATCATCCTTTCATGGATAATTTTTCTTCCATTGCCCTCGCTTATCAAAAATTTATAACACTGTTTCACTTCACTAATTTCCTCATGTGTTACCCAACCGGGGTACGGATTTAATTTATTAAAAAAACATTAAAATGAATACATATCTTTAGGGGTACTTCAGAAACAACTAATGCACTAGCTAGGTAGGTCAATAGAAAAGGATGAGAAACACTATTGTACTCAAACTCCTGTAGAAATATTGCAATTGGGGTTTCTAAAGCAACGCCTTTTTAAAAAAAGAGTATCGCATATCAGTTTTATCTTAAGTAGGTATGTTGTAATTAAACGAAAATAATATTTTATTTAAAAAAAATAATAATAAAAATGATGATCCCAGTTTTGCTAACTTCATATACTTGGAACCGCGTTTGACTATACATGCAGTGGTGTAGCAAGAAGCGAGCCCCTAAATATTTTCGTTCATACGTTTTCGCGCTTCTACTTGACAAGGTGTTCCTATATTTGTCTCGGCGGACATGTATAGTAGAAGTCATATTGCAAGAACACTTTGTCGTAAAACGATTTAGCAATTGCATCCATAAACCAACAATGGGGACATTTAGTTTGAGGTTACCTACCCCTAATAAATGATACCAGCAGGCAAGGATCGGTTCCTTTATATTAAGAATTATATGAAAAAAAAATATTTCACGATATTTTTATATAATATTTAAATGTTATTACAAAAACAAGTACAAACGATAAATTTTAAAATTAATGCAGAACCTGGTCACTTTATTATAAATTACCTATCAAAAACTTCTTTTATTTTCGTGTGCATAATTTGGAAATACGAAACAATACGAACAAGAAAGAGCAGTGACTCGTTTATAAAAATATCGTGAAATATTTTCTTTCAAATAATTCTTAATATAAAGAAACCGACCCTGCCCTTGCCTGCTGGTATCATTTATTAGGGGTAGGTAACCGCAAACTAAATGTCCCCAATGTTGGTTTATGGATGCAGTTGCTAAATCGTTTTACAACAAAGTGTTCTTGCAATATGACTTCTACTATAACATCTCTCTCTTTTGGGTCCGTTACGTTAAAAGCTATTTTTAACTTTATTAAGTTTTTTCTCGGGTATTATTAATTATATGAAAAAATAATAATATACGGGTCTAATTTTTTACCTCTCGCTAAGAGAGGTATTGGATTCATGCTAAAAATTGCATATCCAGATTTTAATGAATATGCACGTTTTAATATCATTAAAATCCGATTTTAACATTTTTACAATGATGTCTGTGTATGTGTCTGGATGTTGGAGGGACGGTTTCTCAAATTGTATAAGTCTAAAGACCAATTTAACTACGTATTTCTTAATCTGACATTAATGGGAAGGGCTTAAAAGATTTTGGAAACAATTGGACAACCGGAATTAGTTTCTTAAAAAATCTAAATATTATTTTTTGGAAATTTATGTTATTACAAATATTAAAGAATATAACATTCTCTATTCGATACATTGAACATTTTTATTATATATTCTATAGATTTAGATATAGAGAATTATAAATATATAAAATAATCCGTTGTAATGAATCTCACAGCCCAAATAACTCTGGATTTTTGACACAGAAAAATGTCAGTGTCAAAAATCCAGATACATTAGTGGCTTTTTCTGGGAAGTATATTTAATATTTTTTATTTTATTACTAATTAAATATTTAAAATTATAGATACATATGTACATATATTACATATACGCATCAGAAATACCGCCAATCTCGTCAATGAATTTGAAGAATCTCGAACATTTAGAAGAGTAGGACGAAACTTGTTTATGGAATGAATTAAAAAATATATTAATAATAGATGTAATTAGAATTTGTGTGTGTCCCAGAAATGTTAAATACAATATGTATTTATATATAGCCTAATATGGAAATAGCGAAAGGTCTTGTGCTGGCCACAACAGATATTTTTTTAAGATTAACATATCAAAAATGAATAAAATCGTGGAAACCTCCATTGTTAGTTTTTATTTTCGTAGCTAGGAAGGTTAGAGTGTAGGTTACATAAAATCTCTCCTATAAAGTTATTTGACTATTGAAAATATTTCTAATATAAATTATGCCATCGCATATATTATAAAATTTGAAAAAGATGCTTTCATAATTCTTAACTTTTATTATAGCGGAACTCGCAAGCCTAACGATGATGAAACAATAGCAGAACTCCAACATTTAAACGTAAATTTTGAAGTACGGCATTTGAAAGTTGGTGATTTCACTTGGATTTGTCGGGAAAGAACAACAAAACAAGAACTTGTTCTCCCGTATATTGCAGAACGAAAGCGAATGGATGATTTGGGCCATAGCATTAAAGATGGACGATTTCATGAACAAAAATTTCGATTGAAACAATGCGGAATACAAAATCTTTTGTACATTGTTGAAAGTTATGGGAATAATACTCGCACAGTACTCCCTTTGGCATCATTGATGCAAGGAGCCACAAATACTTTAATACAAGAAAACTTTCAAGTGAAATTTACAGAAAACCATCGACATTCTATGCAGTATTTGTCAGGTTTCACCTTAATGTTAAAACATATTTATGAGGTATGTTTACTTGATGTATAACTTAAGTAAAATTAACAATTTTTACTTCTCGTTACCAATGGTACCGGAGATATTGGTTTCCATTGTATAAGTATATGATGTCTGCCTGTGTATGCCACTAAAACATATAAAATTCCATATTTTTATATTAATGGAAAGACCTGATTAGTTTTTTGTAAGAATTGGTTAACGGAAAGTAGCACTTTATTTAAAGCTTTAAATAGATTTCTTTAAAAATACTTCTAAATATGGTTTTTTGACAATTTATGTTATTAAAAATATTTAAGAATATATAATACTCCACCCGTTTTATTTACATTCTGCATTATTTTTTTTTTAATGTCAAGTTTAAGATAAATATACATATTTAAAATAGTTGAAGTTAATAAAATAATTTTTAATGGGAAAATAAAATGGAATTGGTGGGAAGTAATCTGCTGGTTACATGAGATATTTATTTATTTATGGTTTTTTTAGGAGAAGACTGTAATGAGCTGCCCCAAAGAAAATCTTATGCCATCAAATATTTCTGAAGATTTAATATCATTGATGATGTTTAAGGATTTTAATAAAGGCGCATCCAAAACAAAAAAGTTTAAAGTAAAAGATGTATTCGTCCGTCAATTATTACAATTAAAAGGAGTATCAGTAGAAAAAGCTTTAGCAATTGTTGAAAAATATCAAACTCCGAAATTACTCAAATTAGAATATGATCGTCTAGGTGCTCAAGGTGAAAAACTGTTGTCTACTATTCCATATGGACCGTTAAAGAAAGCCATAGGGCCAGTCATCAGCAAGTCTATATTTCAGTTATATACTCTCAATAAATTGTTATAGATGAAGTTTTATTTATGAATAATTCATCTTTTGTACATTAAAAAGGTAAACAAATGTTCGAATTTCCTTTGCAATTATTGGATTTCGCAAACTATTTGAGGTACGACTTTTGTTTTGTTAAAATAATTTATAGGCTAAGATAATAAGAGAATAACTGATTTTAGTCGACATATTCATTTTTTAATAACTCTTAAACTAATGTCAATCTAGAAAATTGTTTCAAAAAGTTACTTTTATTGTTTATTCAGTTGCCTGCGGATATATTTTTTCTGTCTGTGAACAGTGTAAACTTTGAGATGTAACACAGACTGTGTTCAACACAGCACTAAACAGATTTATAACTACGACAGCATTCATTGTTTCTGCTGTAAATCTGGTATTTTAGTTCCTAGTTAAACGAATTATTTCATGCAGCACTGGATAAGCATTAAAAAATATTATTTGAAACATTTTCCTAGATTTTCAATTCTTTATGATAATTATAATAGGTATTTTGTAAAAGTAAAAAGGAAACAAAAATGAATATTTTAGGCTCATTATTTTCACCTCTGGTTAAACTGTCTGTTAACTTAACTGATAGAAATGAAAATACTGGAGTTATTTTAAAATGAAATTTTCGACCAAAATAATTTTTCCGATTTTATCATCTTTGACCTTTTAAAGGTGTACCAGATATCTCATATCAATTAACCGAAGTCGTATCTTTTATAGTTTCTGAGATCCCAATAGCGACAAACGAAACCCTATGGCTGGTAGCACAAGCGTGGTTCTAACACCGTATCATCTAGAACCGTGTCAATGACTTGGCACATACTTCAGGGTTGTCAACAAACTAAGAGTTGCCAATATACTGAATTAAGTCGAAAATGTACTGACAGCCATATTCAATAAATTTGACCTCATTATTTAAAACTATTTTTCCTAGAAAAGTTAAAAAACAAATCATATTAAATAATTTTAAATAGTGTCGGCAGATTTATTGAATATGGCTGTCAGTAAATTTTCAGTTGATCAATATATTGGCAACAGTTGTTTCGTTAACAAACCTGAAGTATGTGTCAAGTCGTTGACATGGTTCTAGGCAACGACAAAATATAACTAGACAAAACATTCCCTAACTCTCTTTGGCTGGCCAGAAAGAGACAGAGATATGTTTTATCTAGTTCGTGAATTTCTCACTAGAGGCCACTTGAATGCGTTTTTATAAGTTTTTTACAGATCTGTAAAACTTACAGATTTGACCTGTAATCGAAATATATGTATAACTTGATGTATATTCCAAAAAACTTTCTATTCTAAAATGTCAACGATATTGCGCCTCTAGTGAGAAATGCTCGAACTAGATAAAACATATCTCTATCTCTGTCTGGCCAGCCGAAATCAAAACAAATGAAACTATGTTTTGTCTAGTTATATTTGGTCGTTGGTTCTAGCTAGAAGCAGAATATTTTTGTAAATGCTAACTTTTTATTAAGTTTATTACATTTTTTTGTAGTTATGAAATAAAAGTTTTATATATAAATGACGTTAGAGTGTTAGTTTTTAAATAATGGGTCGCGTGGTTCTTCGATACCGACCGACGTTAAATTTGTATTTTCAAATATTAAAACGTGACCCATGTGGTGCTCTCTTCACGACAACATGTAAGTATTTGGTTTTCTATGACGACAACTTTGAAAGCCCGTAACGCCTGGAAAACGCCCTTAAGGAATAATAATAATAATACTATTTATTTCCAACAGACATAAGCCCAATTACAGGAAAACAATGACAAGCAATTACAAAAATATAACATTATAAGTACCAACGTAAATGAATTCAATACAAAAAATAATATGAATTATAGTATAAATAATGTTTTACAAATAGAATACAGGCATCATTCATTTGATAAAGAATCTAACAATATTTTAAGAGAACAGAAAAATATGTCGGTGTTAGCGGAAATCAAATTATAATTATTGCACATTATGTGTATAGGTGATTTTGACAAAGCGTTTGTACGTGCACAGGGCAAATAGAAAATAAAATTGAATCTGGAGTTGATCCGAGGGGTGTAAAAGTTTAACTTAGAGAGGAGATATGAGCAATCAATTTTATTGTGAATAATTTTATAAAGAAAAGTAATAGATATACTTTGTCGTCTATTTTTAAGAGAAGTAAATCGAACAGTGTCTAGTAGTTCGACGTAATCACTACCTTGTGGAGGATAGTGATTCGTGGTTTTGTATATTAAGTACTTCACAAATCTTTTTTGAATTTTTTCGAGTGAGGAACTTTGATATTCAGATTGTGGAAACCAGGAAAGTATACAGTATTCCAGTTTAGCACGCACAAAAGAGAAATAAAGTGATGTAAGAGCAAGTACATTGGTGAATGTTTTACTATTCCTAATAATAAACCCTAATGCTTGATTAGCAGACTTACAAACATTTTTAACATGTTCGGAAAAATAGAACTCGGAGTCGAAAACCACTCCTAAATCTTTTACAACGCTACAGCGTTGTAGTGTTGTGGAATTTATGTTATAATTAAATTGTATAGGATTCTTTTTCCGAGTGAAAGACATTACCTTACATTTGTCAGAGTTTAAATACAATTTATTATTATTGCACCAGGAGTGTATATTATTTAAATCGGCTTGTAGAATTTTACAGTCATCTCTAGAAGAAATTGTACAAAAAATTTTGGTGTCATCGGCAAACATGAGTATGTTAGTAGAAATTATGGAGCTTATATTATCAATAAAAATTAGAAATAAAAGCGGGCCCAGGTTCGATCCCTGTGGAACTCCAGACTTTACTGTACAACAGTTTGAGTTAAAGTTATTGTATACTGTGCACGATTACTTAAATATGATGAAAAAAAAGTTACAAAGAGACTTGGTAAATCCCAAATTATGAAGTTTCTCAATTAGTATAGAATGGCTAATACGGTCGAAAGCTTTAGCAAAATCAGTAAAAATCACATCGACCTGACCTTGTTTATCCAAAGATTCTAGTACGAATTGAGAAAAACAACATAAATTAGTATGAGTTGATCTATTTTCAGTAAATCCGTGCTGGTATATCGTCATTACCAAAAAACTAATTACAAACGGGAATTTTGTTACTTGCTGCTGCTATATAAGTAACAAGTGATTAAATAATTTTTTATCCATCCTCGTTATTACAGTGTTATTTAACGAGATTTCATTAGATAAAGTACCATTTTTTTAAACTGGCATTGGAAATAGTACATTAAAGAAAGAGACTTGTCAAAATGAGTCCTATTTATACATTTTTTATATTTTCCTTTTTTTATATACTAAAATATTAAAAAAAAAAACTGCTATAGTAAACCGATAAGTTGGTAACAATGGATTGCCATTTATTACGTGGAAGAACAGCCTAGGTTAAACCTCGCCTATTGATTTATATCAATAAAGTTATTATTTTTATTTAATTAAGTATTTCAAAGTCCTTATCAATTTGGATTTATGATGTTTGAAAACTTAAGTAGTCATCTAGCATCTAGTACCAACCTTCTAAAATTCACTCAAAGAACTTAACCCACTTGCCCTAAGGGCTCATGGTTTAAATTTGCCTGTCATGAATAAACATTATCTTAATTCACTTGGTGTATAAATATCTTTTAGATAAATAATTAAAGTAAATTTTCTAACTCAATTTAGAAATGATCCATTTCGTTATCTTTCACTTTTGGCCAAAAATGAACAAGACGGTAATGATAAATTATTATTTAATTGGTACAATCGCTCTTCTTTCAAAACTGCTTGTAATTTATCTTGACAAATGAGTGCTCTATCAAGAGGCATTTTTTTAAGTTGCACTGCAATACTCTTTCCAAAATAGTCAAATTCATGTTCATCTTTACAACTACAATCTTTTTTTTGAAGTTTATTAACATTATTTTTTAAGTCAATCATGGCATATGTTCGTTTTTTATCACCGACAGGATTGGGTGTTCTGACAACATTTGGCGCAGTTTGTGTATTTTCAATATTCATATTTATAGTTTCTAATTCTAAAGGATCTTCTACCTTCAAATCTATGGTAATGTCATCTTCCTGAGATATCTCCACGGGCATAAACTAAAAAGAAACACCTCATGTTATTTCAAGCGGCAGAATACATGATATTTCGTTTACAAGATAACAATAATATTCATTTCTGCAATATATTAATAGAATTAAAAAAAAAAAAAAAATGGGAAGCAAATAATAAAGTTAGTATTCGGTGTGACTGAAGTCTTTAAAATGGCAATATTTTCTTTATTAATTCTTAAAAAAAAAATCAAACAAATATTTTAGATATTCCTGATCTAAGGATATTTCCAAAACTTAAAAATATATTCGGTGGTAGCATGAATGGTGATTAGAAGATGACAATCATAGTTTATTTTAGAGAAAATTATTTGAAATAAAAATAGATTACAATTAAGTTTTCTGTAACTTATTTGAATATTTTTTCTCTAAAATAAAGCATAAATGATTGACAGAGTTAAAACACTGCTAATCATCTTCCTAATCACCATTCATGCTGCTACCCATTATGATTATCAATTTTTGACTAGAAATGGTAAAAATTTAAAACTTACATACAAGAGTAAAGTACCTTTAATTTTTGATAGAAATAGTAATAATATATAATAATAATAATATTTGCATCCCATCATATCCATTTTATTATGATGAAAAAATTATAAAATTTAATTAGTTCACTACTTCAGAAAAATTATTATCCTCTATAATTACCTTACACTCTTCAATCCATTCTACCAGTTCATTTTCACATGAAGATTCATACTTTTTTTCTCTTAAACGTTGTAAAAAAACCGTCAATTGATTTTTTGTAGGCTCAGCTAAATTGTCTTTTTTCAATTCCGCAATAATTGCTTCAGGTTTTTCAATACCATTTTTGAATAACCAAATTATTACTTCTTTGGTAGTATAATCTATCCCGCGAAAAGGTATATTAGTTTCATAATGACAGTGTTCAGTACTTGTTGAATATAAAGAGACTTTTTCGTCAAATGCATGGTATAATAAATATATAGCAGCAGGACATTCTTTCTCTCGATATTTGCCATATTTGCACCGGAATTCCACTCTTTCGCCATCTAGATTTCTTTTTTTGGATGCCTTCTTCCACATATCTTCATTTTGAAGATATGATTCGGCTTCTTCATTTGATTTGAACTCTTTGATTTTTCTCCATGTTCGAGCAATACTGCGATGCCTTTTCTTCTTTTCTCTTACAATATGTTCATTTTCTCTGAAGTTTTCTATTAAATGAACTTCGTCCATTTTAATACATAGTTTTGTAATTATAAATAATTAATAAATATCTGCATACTTTAATAATATTAACATAACCTAACCTTCTGCGTATGCTTGTTTTTTGTTTCTGTTCAAAAAGAATGTCTTCTGTCGATTGTTGCAATTATTTAAACTATATTTTTTCTATTATATTGTTCATCGTTGAGTTCAGAGATAAGAAATGTCGTTTCAATCAATTTTGTCGTGTTTAAAAATCTCATACGCATGCGTTGTATTTGCTACTTCACATTAAAAATATATTGTCGTTGAATCATTTTTTTGTCATTGAGACTATTTTATAATGTTCAGATTATATTTTTTGTTGTGCAAATAATAGTTATTTACATAATCAGTTATGAAAAGAGTGATATAGTTTGCAAATTATGTGAGTCAAACGATATCACGTTTTCATAACGTATTATGTACAAAATTTTATCTAATTCCTCTAAAATTATTTAAAAATATACAGTTTTTCTGACAGATCAATATACATATTACAATACTTATTTACATTCGAGTGTATGCAATATGCAAGTTGTATTTTACAGCGCGACAGCTTTGTTTAAGCTGTTTAGCTGGAGCGCTGTAAAATACTTCACGCACGAGAATTGTATCAAATTTTTTGGCCGACGATAATGAAAATCTCTTTTTTTAATGAGATAGGTTGTACTTCTGAAAAGGGTTAGTTTAAAATACTGGGGTTAAGTCAATTTCCAAATTTGATTTTACTTACCTACCTTCATTAGAGTACTTCTTCTAGCAAAAATTTATTTGTAAAAATAGAAGTTGTTTATGACTGATAATATATTTATTTGCTCATGTTTTCTTCGTAATAAATAATAGGTAGGTGTCGATATTTGACATTTCAGCAATTTACGCCTCGCGTATTTGACAGGTATTGACAACTGTAGAGCATCGATATGACATCTGGTGACTAAATTTTGAACTAGTGCATGACGGTAGGTGCGAGAAAATACAACATAATGTTAGTATACATTTTTTAAAAGTATTTCTTTTATACGAAAATGAATGTTGTAAAACACGGTAAAAGCAATATTATGTGTTGTGTATACGGGTGTCATTCGCTTATGAGTAGGGAAACTCATTTAAGTTTCCACATTTTTCCAAAAATAGGTAAAAATAAAGTGAGTATAACCACAAATGCAGGTATTCAACAAACATTGGAGCTTGGAAGTATGTTTTACGTTCTGGAAAACAAATTTCCAAGTATATGAGAGTATGTTCGATAAGACAGTGACTTTATTCTTCCAGATAATATTATTAATAATTATATTTGAAACATATTTATGATTATTTAAATTTTTTGAAATTCCTTCTCAACGGAGAAATTTAAAAAAAGTGCTGTACCATCTTTGTGACGACAGAGCACTTTTTTGAAGACAGAGTGATGTTACATTTATAATTTCTCGATAACTATCGGTAATTCCACATAATATAATGTGATTCGCATTCAGAACTTCTTCGCCTGTTTACAAGATTAATATTTTAAATTAAGTAATAAATGAACATTATATACAATCATACCTTCAACAATAATCCTAGAATGATGAGTAGCATTTAGAAAGTCAAATATCTGAACAATACTTAGATTCATTTTGAAGAAACACAAGCAAAATTGTATCATATGACAGTGACAGATTGTACACCTACCGTCATGCATCCACCATATTGAAAGTGCTTGCAGCGCCTCTATCGGTCATTTCAGTTGAGAATATTGATCGGTGACTATGTCGGTAACGGCGGATTTTTACAATAATGATAGATGTCGCTGCCGTGATTTTGGTTTATATAAATTAATTTTAAATATAGGAAATGTTAAAGTAAAAAAATAACTTATGTAGGTAGTACTTTTTTACATGAACTTTATTATAGTAAAGATGATTTCTTTTCTAAATGCCCATAAACGTCCAGTGTATTTTGATTATTTTACCGCATAGTTAGACAAGTTACAACACAGTAAGCGTAAAATGTAGGTTACACTTGCTGTGTGTACAATTGTAAAGTTCCTATTACACTTCAGGAGGGCAAAAATTCAATTTACCAAAGCATTGCTGTGAAAATAAATGAATTTCATTTTTTAATTTAATGCTTATGTCAATGGTGCATGCGTATCATTATTGAAAATGAGTTCTGAAACTGATGTAGTTCTTCCTTCTGATGTAGAGGAATTGGTGCGAGTCAATAATTTATAAAATAATATTAAAGAAATCTTTATTGATATATACTTGTTTCTTTTTGTATCAATTGTTGTGTAATATTCTTTTTAGATTTTGCGTTCATAATGAAGTCATTACGATTTGCGATCGCGTATCGTAATGGCCTTCATTTCGATACGCAATTTTTTGTTTTAGAAGGTTGGTGGTTGGTACTAGATGACAATTACTTAACCCTTTTCTACGTAATTTGTTTTTAGTTAATTGATTTTTTAGGAAGTAGATTATTTACAGTGGTCTGAGCTATATTACGTAGTTCAGGCGGAGTGCAATTGATTTCATCTTCTATGATTACACTAAATTCACTTAAATTTTTTACAATTTTTCAATGTTCAATTCTTATATTTGTTCGTAAATATGAAATGACTTTAACCTTTAAATAATAATGGGAGCGGTGGTGGCATAGAGTAACTATAGTCTATAGCGCCATCCTAGCCACAGAATACATTTATACAGAAGCGACACTCCTTGCCGGCACCATTGTTGTTGCGATTTTACCACCCCCCTGACAGCGTATAGGATTTTTTGTGATTAAAGAACTTGAGGAGCAGGGGAGGTAGAGAGTACGAGAGAGTATAGCTTTGGAATCACCGGCAGATAGCAGCACATTAGCAAATAGTTCCTGCAATATCTCCAGAGATGGCGGCGGAGAAAGTGCGTGTGATAATAATATACCTATTAACTATATACTGCTGAAAGGCACACAGGAAATGTCCGGAACATTATGTATAGCTGCACTCTTCTGGTTTGGACACCATCCCTTGCGCGCATGCGCCAACTGTACTTGATTCAGTGATTCTATTTGTCAAAGTTTGAAGTTTCAAAGAAAGGGAAATGAATTGGAGTGAATGCTTCTTCCACATGATTAGGTGTTTATGAATTTTGTGTATGTTTATCTTATCATTTCTATATTACATCTCATTGTAATCACTTAAATATTAATATGAAGGCATATATACAGGAATAAAGCTATAATATTAAACATTTCAAATAAATTGTTAAATATTATGAATAAATTTTTTTTACACGCGACGAAGTATGAAAAATTTGAATTACGGCATTCAATTTTCTTCCCCAAAAACAGAACTTTAACCATACAGATATTCAAATAACGGATTTTCCTAATCTTTTATTGGTGTATCCTATTGTCTTTCTCCGAATGGAATTTTAATCTTTTACTTTTATACAGAAATTCATTTTTCTAATCTTATGCAGGTATCCCCTAATCTTTTTCTCCAATTATAAAATTTGAACTCTACAGATATTCAAATAAAAATATCTTCATAATCTTTAACAGTTGTTCCCTATTATCTTTCTCCAAATTTTGTAAATGGAATTTTATCCTTTTATACTGAAATTCGTTTTCTTAATCTTCTGCAGGTGTTCTCTTTCTTTTGAGAAAAATCAGAATGTCCTGTATTAATTTATTTCATAAATAAATAATCTAATATAAAAAATTATAATTATAATGGAAATGTCATATGAATCATATATAAGATATTCAAGCAACGCGAACACGCCTATCATCACGCCTACCGCCTGTGTGCGCATGCGCTTGTAGACGTGTGTCCAAACGCTAGAAAAGGATGGAGATATTAATCTCCCGGACACTTTCTGCTTATACGATAGATAGGGGTTCAGCGGTATATAGTTTAGTAGGTATATTGTGTTAATAAATACATTTGTTTTTTGGTTGGTGATTTGACTTGACATTTAAAGACGGTGTTAAAGTCGAAGCTTCTTAATAGAGTGTTTGGTGTGTTGGTTTTTGCTATTGTGCATCTTTCAATCATATTTATAAGGTATGTAACTTAATTTTTATTTTATTAATCAACCCCAAACGACTTTCATGAAAATGAAAATAATGCAAATTCGTAATTTCAGAAAATGAGAACAATGTATTGTCACAGATTAGTATATAGTATAGTATACTAGTGCATAGACCGGTATCCCTTTCCCCCGTACCTACCTCATCCCCAAGTTTAAGCATAACACTTGTGTGCGCCGGGCTGCTTCTCTTTATTAATTTGTGCTCTGTGGTATTGTGTTGTTCCTGGTTGTAAAAGCAACAGCAGGGATATTAAAGAGCTTGTTTTTTTTCTTTGCCAAGAGATATGATTGTTTTGGATCAATGTACTTCGAATATGGGTAATATGGGTATTCCAGAATTTATGGACAAACCACTGTCTACTCGGTTCCATATAAAAGTGTGTGGATTACATTTTGAAGAAAAATGTATTCGTACTCCGGATCTCAAGAAATTAAACCATGGAGTTATTCCTACAATAAAGCAGCATTCTTTTGGTAAGCAACTTATGTATATTGTTTCTTATGCGCACGCTACTTTACTATTCAAAAATTTGTGTTCAATAAAATTATAAATAAAATGTTTAAATGTTTTCGTGAGTGGCCACAAAAATGCAACTGTCGCGCCGCATTTTTGGCGCGAAAATATTAAGAAAATCAATTTTAGTATAACATGTAGTACATTTATGTATGTACTATGTACACACATTATTTTTTGTTATGTTAACTATTAGTAGTTGTACACAAATTTACTAAAATCTACGTAAAGTCTAACCTTTTCTATAGAAGATAATAAAAATAGCAACAATATAAATTTTATATTTAAATAATTCGTATTGGAATATTATATTTAATGTCACAAACATTTTTCCAAGGCTAATATAATAAATACTTACCCGTATATAACCCGCAATGCACTTTATCTCCTACAAACCTGCAACCAACAAAGCACCATATATGGGCACCTTCCTCCTTCCCCGCACCGCACACTTACGCTTCAAAACAAATGCCTCCATTACGTGTCTATAGTTATATGGTCGAAGGTGCCCATTACCTATGTAATAAAATTTATGCACTTCGGGCGCTAGCTCAAAGTATTCACAATTGAATTGGAGAATCCGGTTCTATAAAACTATCTTGTATTTGGATTTTTTTAAAATAATGCGTTCTTGTTATGTTCTTATAGTTTACCCGTGAGTTTACCAAAGGATGAAAGAAGAAGAGAATAATAAAATTTAAGTCCAAATATAAAACATTTATTTGTGCAAATCATTTTGAGAAAAATGAATGTTTTTATTATACAACTGGTAAAAATTATAATAATTAACATTGTTTCATGTGGATTTGACTTTATAATTGAATCGCTTATTACTAAAAGGGCCTAAATCACATTTTATTGATTTTGAGTTTCATATTTTTATATACTAATCCCCCGATCGTTTGATGCTAAATGGAACTATGTCCGACCCTCGGTTATACTATTTATGTATTGACATTGAACAAGTTTATTGTAAGAACCCAAGTCCATGGACTTAGTCCCTTTTGCAATTTCTTCTATCAAGATATAATTGACAATTGGGAAACAAAAAAAGGAAGAAATAAAAATTAATTGAAACTATGTTGTACATAATATGTAATTTTGTAAGTTCAAGGCAAATTTAAAAAAAATAAAAAATTAAACTGTATTTATTTCTAAAAGGACCTAAGTCCTTGACCTTTAACCTCAATTTCTGTCCCTTGTGTGTCATCAATTTACTTCTATTACTCAATACAAAAAGATAATCAGTAACTATAGTAATAGGTAAAACAATTTAAGATCGCTGCGCCATCAGCGTACATTCTGTGAACTATTGAGTACGGGACAGCATGGGATTATCGGTTAAGATTACGGGAAGCACGGGAAGTATGTACTGAATTTTTATCTAAATATACATTTTCCTCTGCCTTATTTACACAAATAATTTATTTTTTTGGAACAGAAACGACATAGTATTACGAGTAAGTAGTTAGTATAAGTGAAATATTGAATAAACAGTAAATATCGTTATATTGTTACTTTCAAATTTCTAGGTTAAAGAAGCTATTCGTTTTCCATTGATATATTTTGTGAATTACATTTATGGAAATAAGAGATCACGATCAGGGGCGGATCTAGGTTTTTCGGGGCCTAGGGCTTGAAGTACAAGGGGGGCCCCCATTCTTTTTTTCAGATTAAAAATATTTCAATTATTTTAAATATATTTATTAATGAAATGGTGTTGAATAACAAACATTATATATTATATAAAAAAAAAATATAAAAATAAAGAAATATTAGTAACAATCAATAACAAAAACATATAAACAAACAATTTTTTTTATAAAATAAATATAGGTACTATCTCGCCATTTACCCATAGCTGGGAGTGACATTCTGCAAACTTTTAATTAAAATTTATTTTTTCTACATTTTTTATTTGCGTAGTCTTTTATAACGTCGTCGTATGTGAGCGATCTGGTAATATCGTATTCTATTGATAATATGCATAAGTCAGCCAATCTTTCATTATGCATAGTGTTGCGATATTTGTTTTTTATGTAGCTCATCCTGGAGAAAGATCTTTCTGCCTCACAATTTGCAATTGGGAGAGTTGGGAAAATTTTTAAAATTGTGTATAAATTTGGAAATGTATCTACTAGCTCTTTGACATATATTATTTTTAACATTTTGGAACAGTCTAGATATTGTACGGGTACCTCTAAAAGACCAGCGGTTTCCAAATATTTTTTAAAATGTAGACTTTCATTTTCTAATAAATCTGTAATATCCTGATCATAAAATTTAGTTATTTCTTTAATACTTTCAGTGTCAATATTCTCACATTCTCTGTTACCAATATCAAACAGAAATTGAATTTTTTTACTGATTTCTTCATATATTTGACCTCTTCTTTGTAATTCTGTCGCAAATTTATCAAGAATCACATTCATAATTTCAATTCTAAATTTATCTATCCCAGTTAATAATTCGCAACTGGTCTCACTGTCAGCAAACCTTTTAGTTCTTTTTCTTTCACATCTGTAGTCTTTATTCACGTTTTCACTTAATTTTTTTTGCAGCTGTTTCATAGGCAACAAGTTTTTCTTGAATATTGTTTCTAATATTAGATATAAAAAGCACAAGTGAATTAATTAAATGTGATCCTTGTGATACATCTAATCCAGGCATTTGTAATTTTTTATTTACTTTTTTGATTCTTTCTACAATTTCTTCCCAAAATACAATTAAAATAGCATTCTCCAGAGTGATTAATTTAGAATATATATTTTTTGCATCTCTTTTATTATCAGCTTTCTCTTCGCTATTATTATAAATATCTTTCAGTGTTGTTAAAATAATATTGTAGCCATTTCTAAGTGCTCTAATAGCATCATAATGGCTACTCCATCTAGTTTTTCCTATTTTTTTTGGGGTATATAAATAATCTGACTCTCTTTTTAAATTGTCCATTAATAGGCCCCACTTCTGAGCCGAAGAAGAAAAATATACAAATAATTGTTGAACAACGCCAAAGAAAGAAACAATTTCCCCTATTACACTGACAGTCTCTACACCTACTAAATTTAAACTATGTGCCGCACAAGTTGTATATATGGCAAATTTATTTTCTCTTTTTAGATGTGCCTGCAAACCATTATATTTTCCTGCCATATTTGCGGCATTATCGTATGACTGACCGCGACAATTGTTAATTGGCAGATTATTTTGGTGTAGTACTTCTTTAATAACATTAAATAAGGAAACACCAGTATGCGATGAAATTGGGCATAGAGTCAAAAATCTTTCATAAATTTCACCTTTATAGCAATATCGCACAATTATGGAGAGTTGGTCTATATGAGCTACGTCCGGGGTTGAATCAACAATAAGAGAAAAGTATTTAGTGTCATCATTATTAATTTCTTCTGTTATTTTTTTCAATACCTGTTTTGCCATAAGTGTTATTATTTCCTCATATACTGTCTTTGATAAGTAAGTTACAGAATTTTTGGTCTTATTTTGAATATGTTCCTTAAGAAATGGATCAAATTCTGAAATTAATTCTAAACATCCCATAAAATTTCCATTATTTGAAACTCCAAACATTTCATTATGACCGCGAAATGGTAAGCCTCGCTCACTAAGAAATTTAATTACTGCAACGACACGCTTTAAAACATTATAAAAATAGTCCGATTCTTTTTGAATTTCGTCTCTTAATTGTTTATCTATAACGTTTTTATTTCCTTTCGTGTCCACCAAACAATCATAGAGTCTTTATGTATTTTATTTGCTTCATGACTTTCAATATAATTATTAGCATGTTTCCAATCAGAATACCCTTTTACAAAATAATTAGAAGAAGTTGAAAAAAGCTTGCACACTAAACAGTATATATTTCCAGTACTTGGAGAGTAACAAAGCCAAGATCTGTGAACTTTCTGGCCGTTTCGAAGAGATTTTTCAAAATATTGGTCCGAAAAATACCGTGACTGATTTCGTCCAACTCTAACTGAAGCAACATATTTTGACCCTGGCGGATTTCTATTTTGGAAAAAACTAGTTTCTTTTGTTAAACAATAATTGATTGAAACAGGATTTAATACATTCGGCCATAATCCCAAATCGTTATACTCATTTAAAGCCATAATATCAACTAATTCACTTTCATTACTGGTCTTGCAAAGAGTTACGTTTAGGTGATTTTTAGTTCCATCAGTGGCGGCGCTAGGCTCTGAAATCTAGGGGGGCCAGTAGGGACCAGGAAGAAAATTAGGGGGGCATATATTTTTTATCATTTTAATAATAAATAACAATGTTGTCAATATTAAATTTATTTGGCACCAAACAAATATAAGATAGAGTAGAATCTCTTATAGCATGCTCTCCTACAACACTCCAACTAAATTTACGACTCACATCAGTCTATTACAACACGTCAAAAATCTCACATATAACACGTGAAATAACACAAAATCGGCGTTTCTTACTGTAACGTGCTATAATACAGTCGAGCGTCTCCTACTGCACGAATTTTTTACAACACGAAACGAGTTAGCGCGTGCTGTAGGAGATTCTACTGTATGAATAATAAACAAAAACAAGCATATTCTTTAAAAATAAAGCAAAAAATGTTCTCTAATATAATTAAAAGAAAATATGATAAATACAAAACACAGCAGTGATTTAGTTATACTAATTTAATCCTTCGGTTTTTATTTAAACTTGCAAATTTGTCTACAACTTCATTAAGGTCTATTAATTTTGATATGTCTTTTTCTACACTTAATATTCTAATGTTCTTTAATCTCTCATTTGTCATTCTTGTTCTTAAATAACTTTTAATTCTTTTTAAAGAGGAAAATGATCTTTCACAAGAAGCTGTTGATATAGGCATTAAAATACAAATTTTTACCAAATTATAAATGCATTCAAATGCTTGCTTATATTGTTCAACGAATGGCAGAAACTCCATGAGTGATTTAATATTTTTATTTTCCTCCCTACACAAAAGTTTCTTAACTAGCGTTATTTCTGAGTCTAAACAATCACAACTTATGTTATAATGTTCTGCTAATTTAGTTAAATGAATTTTATTGAGGAATAAATCATCTGTGCGGTCAAAAGCTTGTAATGATTTTAAAATAGTATCATTTTTTGTAAATCTTTCTTTTAATTCAATTATAATTTTATCTAGTATAGGGATGTATAACTTAAGTTTGACAACATCTTTCTCATTGTTTACTTCTATGTCTACAGAATCATCTATTTCACAATCTACTATAAACTCTTGTAACTTTTTTGGAATAGATTTCATTCTTTTTGGTTTGTCAAAAAAATCGGTTTTATCTAAACCAAGAGACAAAAAAATATTATTTGCAGATTTCCATATAGAATTCCATTCATTATCATTGTTTCGTAAGTTTTGAAATTCATTAATTGTTTCTTGAACTAAATTTAAACCTTTTACATAATTCATATCAGGGGATTGGAGATAATTAGATACAGTTGTAACTAGTTTTAATTTTTTTATAAAAATAAGCAGTAAAACAATAAATTCTTTATCAATTTGTAAAAGTAAACCTTTTGCTTCACATCTTCTATCCTTTTTTACATCAGTTTTAGAAATAAGATTGTTTAATGTTACAAAAATAGATTCAATTGTTTCAGTGTCGCATGCTCTGAACTGAACAGTCCATCGCGTATCACATATCCTTTTTAATTCTCGAGCCTGTTTTGTAGGATAAATTTGTTTTTGCGTATTTAAAAATAGAGGATGAATTGTAGAGTTTGACATAAATGTGTATAATTTTTCAAGATTAGAAAAAAAAATAGCCGACTTTTTCAAATGTTTGCAACAATCAACAACAACTAAATTTAATTTATGGTTAAAACAATGAATATATACTGCTTGCGGAACAATACTTTTAATATGATTTTGCAACCTAAATGACCACTCATTACAGCAGCACCATCGTATCCTTGTGCTATACAATTGCTTAATGAAATATTATTTTCATCTAATATTGTTTTTATATAATTTGCAAAACTAGCAGCATCTAGCATACCGTTTGCACTTTTAAACCCTAAAAACCTCTCCTGAATTGCATTTTGATGCAAGTACCGGACTATAACAGTTATTTGTTCATCTTTACTCAAGTCTTTTGTTTCGTCAGACATTATTGAAAAGAAATTTGATTCCTTTACATCGTCTGAAATTTTTTTACGTACAATGGTCGCCATAATAGAAATTAATAAATTTTGGATATCATGATGTAGGTATTTAGCATTCTTTGAACTATCCTGTAACTTTTTTTGTACAATGGTGTCATGTTTACTTATCAATAACATTAATTCTCTTAAATTACCTTTATTTAAACTTAAAACACTTTCATCATG
Organism: Ophonus ardosiacus; assembly: GCA_943142095.1. Lineage (NCBI taxonomy): Eukaryota > Metazoa > Arthropoda > Insecta > Coleoptera > Carabidae > Ophonus > Ophonus ardosiacus. Next base: position 33,230,950 of record OW964828.1, on the reverse strand, counting down.
ACCACGTTGAGCAATATCTTGCGTACATGTAAATAATAAACACTCACATAAAGTTTTGATGTAGTGTCTGTTTTCTTTAATTTCATTTTGGTATTGATCATTCACCATTTGTTCAATATTTGTTTTCTGTTTCTTTAATTTCATATAATTTACATATTTTATAACACACATTTTATGTTGTTCAGATTTATTATGTTTTACTAGTCCTTTACTTGAATCAAGTGCATTCTTCCAGTTGCGAAACCCTTCATTCACAAAAATGTTTGCTTGATTTACACCATGGAAAAATCGGCAGTATAAACAAAAAACACTGTCTTTTAAAACACTATACTCCAACCATGTAAAATTTTTAAACCACGTTGATTTAAAGCTTCTCATTCTTTTACCTTGTTTAACTTTTGGATACTGCGATAGTATCGGCTGACGTGGTCCTTCTTCAGGAGTCTGTGACAAGTCGCTAGGTCCAGAAACAGTAAGAATTGTTTGTTCTGGTTCAGGTCTCACTGTTGGGGTATGTACGCCAGTTTCATTATCATCACTTATATCATCCTCACTAGTTTTATTTTCACAAGAACAAGACTCACTATCACTTTCTTCAGTAGCACTTAAGTTACAAGATGTCACCATTTCATTGCTTTTTAATATATTTTCTAAATTACTGCTTGTACTGCCGATACTGGTCGAAGGCAGGAAAGTATCAGTTTTTAATTTTTTTTTATCTGATTCTGATAAAAAATAATTTTTAATATTATTTGTGCGCTTCATATTTATTTTTACTTTACTCTTTGACCACAAAATAACGAATGAGCATTGAGATTTTCATCACTCGTATAAATACCAAAATTTGTAAAAACATGTTTGAACTTGCTAAACTATGCACGTGGACGAGTAAGTAAAGTATAGAACAATCTTAACAAGTTCATTGCGTCGCTATCGGACTCGCACAATTAATTTGACAAGTTTGGACAAGTTCGGCAGCGCGTTTATTGTAACACCAATGATAATCATGGTTAAATGCAGATAGATATTTTTAGATACATGTGCATTGATGCAAAAAAAATATGCTGTATAACAATGTTTTTTTGTGTTTCTTTCAGTGTTTCTGTCTTTTTTAAATGTTAAGATGTTAAAAGCAATATTACTAGCAAATTTTTTTAGATTGACACTAAAAGTCGGGGGGGGGGGGGGCAACCAGGGGGCTACTGAAAATTTTAGGAGGGCAAGCGCCCCCCTGGACCCCCGCTAGCGCCGCCACTGAGTTCCATCCAAATTTTTTGGATCTGCTATAACAATTTCTTCATCGTTTTCTTCACATGGAACTTTTATAATATTGTCTTCTTTTACAGTAGTACTTGATCCAACAGCGAAATCAGTCTTCAAAGTAAAATAACTGGTTAACTTTTTACATTTCTTCAATTCTTGTTTTTTATTTTCCACTAGTTTTCTTTTCTCACTCCCGGTCAGGTACTTTCTTCCAGACATTTTTTTAAAAAAAGGGGCAGTATAGGTACTAAAAATTAATGAAGCCTACTTATTCGTATTCGCATTACAAGGAAATATTTTTAAAATATTCTACTTACAATTATTATAAACGATATTTAAAATTGAAACAAAAGGAGCTCTCAGCGATGCATAATATGCATCGTGAAGAGAAAAAAGAAAGTTTGCAGAATGTCACTCCCAGCTATGGGTAAATGGCGAGATAGTACCTATATTTATTTTATAAAAAAAATTGTTTGTTTACAAAGAACAACTTTCGAAGAGTTATTGAATGTGGCCTGTGGTCCCACATTTATAAACAAATGTTATGGGCAGATTGGAGTCTAACAAAGCAAGTTTTGTTAGTTTTAGTTAACCAAGAAGTATATAGATACAACAAAAAAAAATTATTTTGAGTATACTGGAGGAGCGCTAAGTAATTATCTCGGAACCGGTTCATACAACTCCGATTTTGATGATTTTTTTTTTTAAAATGTCGGTAATGCCAAATACTTCAACCTTTATAGTTTGAAAATTGACGCTCATTGTTATTTATTAAATTATTTAATTTTTAAAAATTATTAATATCGTCGTTAAAATAATGTTATTTATGATAGTATAATATTTTAATACGACATTCAGTGACCTTGTATATTGGATACTGAGAAGTAAGATCTATTCTAAAATGATTGGAGTATATAATCTGATGTGGCCAGCACATAACCTCTCGCCGGATAGTTTACCTGACTGTGTGCAGAAAACAAAGATTATTTTACGTCTTTGACGTTCAAACTTCTTATATATATATACAGGGTGTAAATTTTAAAACGGGTCATAGGGCTATAACATAGAAAAATAGTTTTTTAGACGCCAAAAGTTTCTATATTAATTTATTGAAAAAAGAATTAGTGCATATTTTAAAGAAAAAAATTACGAATTTTATAATACCAAACACATTACATTTCTGTTTCATATAAAGCCAGAAAATAAATTTAAAAATTTGCACAATTAAGAAAAAAATCATTAGCCGTGAAACTGACAGAAACAACAAAACAATAGGGTCCTATACCATAGTCATATTTTAACTATCTTAAATAAGAAGACGAAAATATACATAAATTAATGAGTATTAGTGAAAAAATTTTCTTTAAATATTAACTAGGTCACATACTATAAGCGATTAAAGCTGATTACTAATTGGGTATGACGCGTTAGGTACTAAGAATTTGATTGGTCGCCTGATTTTAAAAAATAGATTCGCGCGTCTGAAGCGATCACCTTTGAGTCACCTTTAAAAGAATATGAAATGTCATGTTCTTCTATAACCTAACAAAACATTTAACAATTTTGTATTTGATGAATTTGTTTAATTATAACATCTAGTAATATTAACAATAATAATATATTTATAATTAAATCAATTTGTAATATTAATTAAATTAATAATAATATTAATTAAATTAATATTGAAACTTCAAAACAGCCAACACTAGCGCCATCCGTCGTCATATTTTGTGTAATAATATTGTCAAACTGTTTCAATGTTCTATAATTTATTAAGAAAAAAATGCTTATTATTTACGTTATTTATACTTAATAATAATTTCTTCATGAATATAACGTACAAGTTTTATATACAAACATTTCAGCTATGCAAACATGAAAAATATTGTTCCCTCTATAACTAACAGTTTGCCCCATTGTTTGTCGATCACTTGTTAGTATCTGCTACGTCACGCACAAATTCTTAAACTTTAAAAATTCATATCTCGCTTATTACGTAAAATATTTAAGTCGCGTTTGCACTAAAATTATTGTTTTATCCTGTTCTTCAGAAAAAAAAATAAAAGAAAAATGGTATAGGACCGTATTGTTGACTTAAGACTGTCATTAAGTTTTTTGCACATTATTTGTTAAATTATTATTATTTCCGTCTTATTCAGGAGAAATCATGGATAATTTATCCCATGAAGAAAAATTACAAATTATTAAATGGTTTTAATTGTTTCCTTGTAGTTTGCTGTTTTTCTCGTTTCTTATAACTTATTTCCATGTAGATCATCTTTAATTTGTAAATACCTATTACAATAAATAATGATTGTTTCTTAAATAAATATCCTAGTGTTTTTTTTTTATTTTGGGCTATAACATAGAAAAATAGTTTTTTAGACGCCAAAAGTTTCTATATTAATTTATTGAAAAAAGAATTAGTGCATATTTTAAAGAAAAAAATTACGAATTTTTTAATACCAAACACATTACATTTCTGTTTCATATAAAGCCAGAAAATAAATTTAAAAATTTGCACAATTAAGAAAAAAATCATTAGCCGTGAAACTGACAGAAACAACAAAACAATAGGGTCCTATACCATAGTCATATTTTAACTATCTTAAATAAGAAGACGAAAATATACATAAATTAATGAGTATTAGTGAAAAAATTTTCTTTAAATATTAACTAGGTCACAAACTATAAGCGATTAAAGCTGATTACTAATTGGGTATGACGCGTTAGGTACTAAGAATTTGATTGGTCGCCTGATTTTAAAAAATAGATTCGCGCGTCTGAAGCGATCACCTTTTGAGTCACCTTTAAAAGAATATGAAATGTCATGTTCTTCTATAACCTAACAAAACATTTAACAATTTTGTATTTGATGAATTTGTTTAATTATAACATCTAGTAATATTAACAATAATAATATATTTATAATTAAATCAATTTGTAATATTAATTAAATTAATAATAATATTAATTAAATTAATATTGAAACTTCAAAACAGCCAACACTAGCGCCATCCGTCGTCATATTTTGTGTAATAATATTGTCAAACTGTTTCAATGTTCTATAATTTATTAGGAAAAAAATGCTTATTATTTACGTTATTTATACTTAATAATAATTTCTTCATGAATATAACGTACAAGTTTTATATACAAACATTTCAGCTATGCAAACATGAAAAATATTGTTCCCTCTATAACTAACAGTTTGCCCCATTGTTTGTCGATCACTTGTTAGTATCTGCTACGTCACGCACAAATTCTTAAACTTTAAAAATTCATATCTCGCGTAAAATATTTAAGTCGCGTTTGCACTAAAATTATTGTTTTATCCTGTTCTTCAGAAAAAAAAATAAAAGAAAAATGATATAGGACCGTATTGTTGACTTAAGACTGTCATTAAGTTTTTTGCACATTATTTGTTAAATTATTATTATTTCCGTCTTATTCAGGAGAAATCATGGATAATTTATCCCATGAAGAAAAATTACAAATTATTAAATGGTTTTAATTGTTTCCTTGTAGTTTGCTGTTTTTCTCGTTTCTTATAACTTATTTCCATGTAGATCATCTTTAATTTGTAAATACCTATTACAATAAATAATGATTGTTTCTTAAATAAATATCCTAGTGTTTTTTTTTTATTTTGGGGCAATTTTTTACTAGTTAATAAATTAATAACTTTAATATTTAATTGTCCTCTGTCATGTAAGTAAAAAATGACAATGTCTTGTTATTGTCAGTTTCATGGCTAATGATATTCTTTCGTAATTGTACAAATTTTAAAATTTATTTCCTGGCTGTATATGAATCAGAAATATAATGTGTTTGGTATTAAAAAAATCGTCATTTTTTTTTGCAATAAATTGATATAGAAACTTTTGGCGTCTAAAAAACTGTTTTTCTATGTTATAGCCCTATGACCCGTTTTAAAATTTACACCCTGTATATATATATTTACAAAATCTGTAGGTTATTTTAATATAAATTATATACAACAAATTTCAAATTATATTTTACCATATTAAAATTTTATGCAAATAACAGGGATTATTAATACGAACAATGTTTGTCTTCTCTACATACATGTACTGAAAATATTAATTTTGGGCAGTTTTAATTGTATAAGGTATATCTGGAAATGTGCGTATATTCGTACATAACTTCTATCAAATTTTCTTTTTTCATACATGTATCTAAATAACACATTGATTTTATTTCAATAAAGTGATGATGAGATTGCGCTCTTTTTATACTAATATCGATGTGTAATGTCGTCAATATTATATCTTATTTATTGCAGTTCAATGTTACTGTAGTCTACAGTGCTCGTACATTTTCCCATAATGTTTGAGATAAATTTAACAGTCCTTTAATGTAGACTTGTCACCTCAACAATAGTCATAGGGTAAACTAATAATTAAGAGATTCTCTAAGTATATTTTTCTTAATTCACTTTCATCTCGTGTTTATAGCATTTAAATATAGTGTTCCCTCTCGTAGAGAGTCATCTTATTCGCACTTTGTTCGGCTTGTACCGTCTACAATTCAAATGTCTTGTCTTCTCGTAGGCAATCCATCCACCGCCTTTTCACTCATCCATGTGCGCTGAGGGCTGCCCTGATTATCTAATCTTGTCCGAAATTAAGAGCATTTTGGATATCTTCGTTTTTCATGCGCTCAGCTGGGAGACATTCAGCGACTACTTGTATTTCATGTTTCTTCTTTGCAAACTAACATTCTGCTGCATATGTGCGGAGTCACTTAGGCTGGATGCACATCGAGTAACAAAAACGTTACTAAACAAAATGTTTTGCGACATACTTAAACTCACTGACTGATCAAAAACGTTGTTAAACTAAACGTTTTAACTTTAAACAAAACTTCCCACAATTTATTTGTGGCGATATTCTTATAAATAGCAGGCCTTCCTTCAATTTAAAGCTTAAAGTTTTTGGGCGTCCACCTCTATATCTATATTCATTGTGCAAACTTACATAACATAACAACGTGCTGTGTAGATAAAATACGCAGTCGCAATGTGTATACGCATGTGTACAATGAAATGTTTGTTCCTGTTGGCCCGCTGAGCAAAAGTCCGTGTTTGCGGGTTCGACAAAGTTGAGCATGTACTCGTATAAACGTGCCTGATGATGTCCGCTTGGTACCTACTTGTTCACGTAGACTGACTGAGCAAAAATGTTGTAATACAAAATATTTTGTTACATACCAAAACATTTTTCTCGAACCCAACACACACTGAAGTATCAAAAATGTCATTATACACAACAATTTGTTCGAAGATGTCTGATCAGACTCAAATGTGCTTTTTGTTTTGCTTGATCAGTGTGAGTTATCCCATATACCAAGCACTGAAACAACAGTTTCAAACACAGTTAAGCAAGAACGCTTTGTATAAAAACGTTTTTGTTCGTTTAGTGTGCGCCCAGCCTTAGCCGTAATGATAATTTATAACAATTAGTTTAACAAATTAGAACTCCTGATATTTGAATTTTGAATAATTCATTTGTTATATTATTGGCCAATTTACCGGGTATAGCAGATGCAGCGATAGAACATCTGAAAAAAGTGTACGTACAAGTGCCTTTGTGGCTGTATAATTATTTTTCACCGATTGAATGAAAGTGGAACCTTACAAATTTTTTAATACCAAACCCCATTGACCAGCCATCTGCTCTGTACTGGGAATTGTGGCTGCAGAAAAATCGAGCTGTTCTGTACGCCCTCTTGTACAGAATACAGCGGTGAAATTTTCACAAATTGTCCTCCAAAGAGAATGTACAAAATAATTAAAAATATTTTTAAAATGTATTTTGTAATAAATTTCTATTGACAACGAATTAAAGTAGTCATCATTTTTTGCTGCATTGCACTCATTATTAAAATCGGAGCTGTTTTGACTGGTTCCGAGACAATGCACTTTTTTGAGCTAACGCTCCTCTACTATTACTAACATATTTCTGTTTTAGAAAAGTTGCAGATAGGTTTGATGTGTCACAAGCCATAGCGTGTGCGTGGAAATATGTATTTCAAGTGTGCCCAGTTTTTAATAAACCTAGCTAACAATTACATAAAACATAGCATCTGTAATAAGAAATTATTGCAAAGAGAAAAGTTGGATTGAAGATGTAAATGGAATGATTGACTAATTGTGCCCCACATATTGATTATCCATCTTAATCGAAAAAAGTTTTATTCTATACCACTTCAAAGGAGTGTGCGACCACAAATATATGTTCACTGATTGTTTCAGAGGTAAATTAGTAAATATTTATTTAATTTCATATCTATATGCCGTATATTATTCAGGTTCCTCTTAGGCGACTAAGCCTACCAAAACAACATACAATGCTAACACCCTATAAGGACAACGGGCACCTGACAGAGAAAAAGAAACATTCATAAAACACATTTATAGGTCAATTCTGAACATTTATCCGTAAAACCGTAAATTCGTAACCGCACAACTTACAGATTTGGCAATTCTGAACACATGGGAACCGCCGCTCAATGTTAAACAGAGATAACATATCTATATACATTTATCAAACTATTATTTTAAAGCAAAACATAGTTTGCATTCAAACAATTGTTTTTTAAAAAAATTTTACACATAAGTATGAAATTAAATAATGAAATTTGAATTTGACATTATTTCTTAAAACAGGGCTTTATTTAAAACAATGCTTGTGCTACCAGCCAATATATTTTAAGGCAATTGAAATTTATTTTATGGTATTAGCTCTAACATGGTGAAACTTCATTCTTGAATTTGTATGTTAAATAAAGGCTCAGTTTTTTTAGTTTTAGAAAAATATTTATATCACGATGACTACATCGGCGTAGCCAGCCATGGGCTCAGGGTGGGGCAGCAGTCTAAAATAATATGTAACTAGCAAACTGTACCCGCGGTCTTACCCAGGCTAATTTTTTCATACAAAAACGTTACACCCTATAGCACCCTGTATCTGTATGTACACGGAAAAAAGTAAACAGTTGAGTCTTCTATACTACATGGATGTAGTAATTATAAAATAATGGTATCCCGTTCCCGTTCTATAATAATATAGTAGACACAACCAAAAAATATGGTTGGGGTTACTATATTATATATAGTTTAGCTTTCTATAAATACAATAATTTGATGTATTAATTTCTTTTTTCCATGAAATATAGTAACCACGTCTATGTAGATGGAAAATTCAACCATTTTAAATGGTAGACAGTACTACACTACTTTTTCTGTCACCAAAGTTCTATGTAACATAGAAGCCTCAGCTATTTTCTTTTTTCCGTGTATAATTCGAATTATCCAAAACACTTTCGCATTTTTTTTGTGTCGACTGACGACTGTCGAGTGTGAACTTTCTTACGGATATTAAGTATTGTAGTTAGTACCTAGATAATTTAGTTTTTAACCTCTCGCTAAGAGTGGTATTAGATTCATGCTAAAATTCGCATATCTAGATTTTATTGAATAAACGATTTAAGGTCCCTAGAATCCGATTATAACATTTTTAAAATGATGTCTGTGTGTGTGTGTGTGTGTGGATGTGTGTATTTGTGTATGTGTGTATGTGTGTATGTCTGGATGTTGTAGACACGATTCCTCAAAAACTATAAGACTTAAAAAATATTTAACTGCAGTTTCCTCAATCTGACATTCCTGGGAAGAGCTGAAAAGGTTTTGGTAACAATTGAACAACCGGAAGTAGTAGTTCTTCTTCATATAATTTTTTGGGAGTTTTTTTTTATTAAATATTGAAGAACATAAAATTCTCCATCTAATACACTTAAAATTTTTATTATATCTTGCATAGATTTAGAGATAAAGAGGCTAAGGCACTAAGGAAACCGGTTGACAAATTCTAATGTTTATAACATTACACATGTCATTGTCAAATATCAACAGTTTTAGTGACATTCTGATAGCTTTTTCTGGGAAGTATATTTAATTTTTCTTATTGTTTTATTAATTAAATATTTGAAATTATAGGTAAAATTGTGGTAAAATACATATATCCATCAGAAATACGGCCAATCTGGTTAATGAATTGGAACAATCTCTGATATTTAGAAACTTCCTCATACAATGAAAAATATATATACATAATTAGAATTATATGTGTGTAGAAGACATGTTAAATACAATAAAAAACAATATTTGGGTAAAGTTCTGTAATATTTTGTTATAAAATGACGGTTCGAAAGCGAAGTGCAGTACAATACTTATATAGCATAATATGGAAATGGCGAGAGGTCTTGTGCTGGCCACAACAGATTTTTTAGGTTTGGTTAGGTACCTTACAGGCAAGAGCCCCACCCTGCCCCACCGTGGCTACGCCCATGGATGACTATAGTTTCGCTACCACAGTAACATCATCATAAATAAAATTTAAAGTTACGTAGTTTTTCACTCAGTTAGTAATTGATATGTAATCAATTAACCATCATCATTGTGAATGTTTTTTCAAAATGGTAAAATTATTGATTATGTAATAATTAAATATGAAATAATAATAATAATAATAATAATAATAACAATAATAATAATACAATAATATTAAATAATTGAAATTATTTACAAAAAAAGTTCGAAGTTAAGTAGTTTTTCACCCAGTAAATGATATGTAATCAAAAATTAAAATTATAGATTATTTAATAATTCTTTTTTTTTGTCCCTCAAAGTTTTAGCTTCCAAAATGTATTCCGGGTCTTTAAATTTTTTGTTTTGAAATCTATTCTCCAAAACAATTTCCGGCAATATGCAATTTAATTAAAAAAACATAATCAGATCAATATTAATATAACAATATAAACTTAAAATTATGAATATATGTAAAGAAAATACTGAAACAAATATATATGAAGTAATAATAATAATAATAATAATAATAATAATAATAATAATAATAATAATAATAATAATAATAATAATAATAATTATAAAATAAATAATGGAAATTATTTACAAAAAAAAGTTTAAAGGTAAGTAGTTTTTCACTCAGTAACTGATATGTAACAAATTTTTTTTTTTTCAAAAAGTTAAAATTATTGATTATTTAATAATTATTTTTTGTCTCAAAGTTTCAGCTTCCAAAATGTATTCCGGGTCTTTACATTTTTACAGGGAAAGAATATGAATTAACAGAAGAACTGGCAAAAATGAATATGGATTACGTGGGTATAACAGAAACAAAGAGGAAAGGCAAAGGAATCACAAAGACACAAAATGGATACTGGATGTACTGGGTAGGAGTATCGGAAAAAGAAAACGCCAAGGCAAAGGCAGGGGTAGCAATTTTAATTAAAGAGGAAACCTAATAAACGAAATACTACTATCAATAAATGTTAAGGAGACGAAAACGAAGAATACACTCTAATTGTGGGCTATGGGCCAAACGAAGACGCAAGAAAAGAAGAAAAAGATAACTTCTTTAAAGAACTACAAAAAATAGTAGACAGAAGTGAAAAGAAAGAGTGGTGCTTAGGAAGGAATGGAGAGAATGTGATGAATACAAACGGGGAAAGAATAATAGACTTTTGCCTAGAGAATGAATTTAAAATCGGAAATACACACTTCAAGCACAAAGAAATACATAAAATAACTAGACAAGTTATAAGCAGAAATGAAAAATCGATTATAGATTATTTCCTAATTAACATAGACAGCTAGAATAGAGTAAAAGGACATAAAAGTAAAAAGAGGACCAGAGATTGGAAGCGACCATTTCCTTGTAACAATGCTACTAAATCAAGAAGTAATTACAAAAAACGAAACCAAAAGAAAGATAGTAAATAAGAAAATAAAATGCCATGAACTTAGAAGACAAGAGATAGAAGAAAAATTTCAAAAGAACGTCAACGAAGAGTTTAAGAAAAAAGCAAAAGAAAAAGAAGGAAACATAGAAAAGAAATGGAAGAACTTCAAAAAGACAATACTAGAGGCAGCAGAAAAAAGCTGCGGCACGACTAGAATAGTGAACAGAAACACAAATAAAACTATATGGTGGTCGGAAAGGGTAAAAGTTGCAGTGAAAGAAAAAAAGAACAAGTGGAATAAATATCTACAAACGAAAGAACCTATTGACTATGAAAAATATAAAGAACAAAGGAAAAATGTAAAAAGACTACTAGACCTACAACAAGAAAGCCATCGCACACGAACAAAGGAAACAGAAATAACACAAGAAGAAGAAATAAGCTTGAAGGAAATAATAGAAGCAATAAGAAAAACCAAAAGAGGAAAAGCTCCCGGACATGACAAAATAACAGCAGACATTCTGAAAGCACTACCCGAATCAGCACTACAGGAACTTAAAGACATAATGAATGAAGCGCTAAAAGGAATAACACCAACAGAATGGCAAATAGGCATTATAGCACCAATATTTAAAAAAAGGAGATAGCAGAGAGTGCCAGAACTATAGAGGAATTACCCTAATAAGCACAGTGGCCAAAATATATGCAAGAATCCTGGAGAGTAGATTAAGAACAGAGCTGGAAGAATCGTTAGAGGAAACTCAATTTGGTTTTAGACCAAATAGAGGAGTAAATGATGCGATATTCATACTAAGACAAATAGGGAAAAAGGCAATAAAAGAAGGGAGAAACGTATATGTGTGCTTCACTGATATAAAGAAAGCGTTTGATAGAATCAATAGAGAAGACATATGGAAAACGCTAAGAAATAGGGGAATATCAAATACGTTAATAACAGGAATTCAGAGCCTATATTCAAAGACTAAGAGCTATGTAAGAGTGAAACAAGAGACCTTCAATACATTTGAAACTACAGCCGGAGTAAGACAAGGATGCATTTTGAGCCCGCTTCTGTTTACGCTAATTCTTGACGAAGGAATAAAAGAGACAAAGAAAGAAGTAAAGAAATACTACATAGGACATTGGAAATTGAGAAGAGTGGAAATAGCAGAACTATGCTATGCAGGTGACATGGTCATCATAGCAGAAGACGAAAAAACGTTAACAAGGAATATAGAAATATATGATAAAACGCTACAAAAATTAAACATGAAGATCAATAAAGAATATCTGATGTGGACACCACATGACTTCCTTGTACGCCTGTTACACTATACATATTTTGTTAATTATTAAAATATGTATAATAACAGACCCAATCATAAAATTGCTCGTATTTGACATAATTTGACATTGACATTAAATTCTTTATTTGTTTGTTATTTCTTGTCCTAATTCATAGCAAACTTAATTACAGAAACCAAAAAGTACATAATGTTTAAATTTACATATCTCGCTTATACAAAGAACTAATTTAATCATACTTGAAGTTTTCACCGCAAAATTCAGTTCTCTAAAACTTTTATTTGAAGCATTTATTGATAAATTCAAAATAACACCATTTTTTTCAAGAAAAACTGATAATTGCTTCAAGTAAAGTATCACTTCCGGTTAGACTATTTTAACCAAAGTCTATTATGTTATTTCCATTGATATAAAAGGATTATATACCAAATTTGAAAAGTTTTGGATTATATTTTAATATAGTTTTCCATTAAAATCTATTATAGGCTTCAAGTAAAGTACCACTTCCTGGTATACCATTTTAACTAAAATCTATTATGTTATTTCCATTGATATAAAAGTATTATATACCAAATTTGAAAAGTTTTGGATTGTATTTTAATGTAGTTTTTCATTAAAATCTACTATAGGCTTCAAGTAAAGTACCACTTCCGGGTAGACCATTTTTACTAAAATCTATTATGTTATTTCCATTGATATAAAAGTCTTATATACCAAATTTGAAAAGTTTTGGATTATATTTTCATATAGTTTTCCATTAAAATCTATTATGGGCTTCAAGTAAAGTACCACTTTTGAAAGTTATGCAATGACCAAAAAGGGAGGTGCACAACTAGATGTTATAACAGTCCTAAATACAAAATTTTAACTTTCTACGGCCTCCCGTTTTTCAGTTATGCGAGATACGTACGTACGTACAGACGTCACGACGAAATTAGTCAAAATGGATTCAGGGATGGTCAAAATGGATATTTCCGTTGAAATCTGGAAACCGAATTTTTTCGCGATTACAATACTTCCTTTACTTCGTACAAGGAAGTAAAAAAACGAAAACCATGAAATTAGGAAGAAATGAACAACACCACACGATACAACTAAAAAATGAAAATCTACAGCAAGTCCAAAAATTTAAATACCTGGGGTCAATGATCTCAGAAGATGGAAGATTTGATGAAGAAATAAAAGAAAGAAGAACAGGAGGCAAAATATTCACTAGCATCAAACACTTCTTAGGAAAGAAAGAAATACCGAAAGAGACCAGAGTACAAATATTTAAGAAAGTAGTGATACCTATACTCATACACGGAGCTGAAACATGGACATTAACGCAAAGACAAAAAGAAAAAATTGCGGCCATCGAAATGAGATTCTTGAGAAAAATAGAGGGGAAAACAAGACTGGACAGAATTGAAAACACAACCTACAGACAAAACTTAAAAGTATACCTATATAATCAATAGAAGATAAGATAGCAGAAGGCCAGCTGAGATGGTATGGTCATGTAGAAAGGATGGGAGATGAGAGAATAGTTAAAAAGGTGTTTGAAGCAAAAATTGGAAGAAAGAAACCACGAGGACGACCAAGAAGAACGTGGCTGGAAGAAGTAAAGGATGCAGCGCAAAGAAGAGGTCTAGCTTGGGAAGAAACGAAGACAGCAAAACAAGATAGAGCAGAGTGGAAAGAAATATGGGGAAGACCAACGAACCAGAACTCAACCCCCTCCCCCGCAAGCCGGGGGAACGCCTTACACCTGTGAGGGTAGAAAGGTGCAGGATTAAGTAAGTACATTTTTTTATTTTGAAATCTATTCCCCAAAACAATTTCCGACAATATGAAATTTAAATAAAACTTTTGTAGTTTTGGAAGCATTACGTTGTCCCACATCTCCTTGTGTCTATAAATTTCTTGAAAAGAATTTCAGCTGCAACATTAGCCGCAGATTACTGATGTATTGTTCCCGAAAAGGGCCGGTTATGTCGTAAATGACACACAATTTTTCCCCTTTATATCAGGCTAATTATCCAGGGATTATAAATTTCTGTTACTTGCGAAATCCAATATTTAGAAAATACAGTGTTTATCTTCTTAGGTCTAGTTGTACAATCTCCGGTTATAGTTATTAACGTCATTAAATAACGGACGCGACTGAGGTTTATAATCAGTCGAGTTCCATATTTGCATATCGGCCGTGTGGCGTTCAAGATTTTTTGTAATAACATAAAATTTAAACATTTAGGAATAATAAAATTCTTCTATTTCTCATAATGAACAACTTTTTGGTTAATTTATAAACTCTCATAGACAACAGTCCATCAATATGCTGTTATTTTTCTAGGAACACCTGATCCTTAATTGTAGGCGACTGTTATAAAAAATAACGGCCTAGGCCGTTATTTCTATATTTTCATTTTTGTTTTAATCCTGTTATGTCATAATAACAGTATGGTATTACGAAAAAATTTTAACTGCCGGGTAAATAGACAAAATCGAATCGAAATGAACTGTCAAATAACAAATTTATCATTTACTAGCTGTACCCGTTGCAAATATTTGCAACAAACAATATTAAGGAGTAATGGAATTAAATAATAATTTTTTTGCATTTATAATGTTTAGTTCTCTGCTACACTGCTTTTTTAAAACTATCCCGTTCTGCTTTTTTGAATATATAGGGAGAACTCTGATCTCTGATTAATTACTCAACACAACACTCCGTTAATAATTAATATATTGTATTCAATTTTGACGTTATAAACTGTCATTATTAACTCCATAGCAACAACTACAAGTAATACTTTATTCACAAGTGAATTAAATTTTTTAAAATCACTCTCACAAAATTTTAACTCACTCTGCAACAAATAATGCATTTAAAATAACACTCACCATATAATTTATCAGACATTCCCGCCAATTCTGTAAGAAAGTTGTTAAGTCTTAGTAACGTTGCTAAAATTTGTAACCAATAGACACAAATGTAAAGCCCGTCATTTTCATGTTTTATTCAGTGTTCGCAATTATTATTGGTTATTTACTATAGCAATGTTGCTAGGACTTAACAACTTTCTTACAGAATTCGGGGCATTATCAGCCATTTTCATTATTTTTCACGGCACAAATGACAGACAAGAGTAAGCATTTTAAATAGATAATTTGACGTCTATCAGCGACGATTGTCATGCTCAGCCTACTAACTGATCAGTTTTTTATTTTGTCAAAAATATATATAATATATAGAAACCACGTGAGCTAAGAATGTTTATTCACTCGAAGAAATTAACGCACTGCCCTTACGGGCTCGTGAGCTAAACTTTCTTCTCATGAATAAACATTACCTTAGCTCACTTGGAGTGTAAATATCTATTACATTACTGCAGAAATCTTAAATACGGAAAATAGAAATTATTTAAAGTTTGATATGAGAGTTATCGTGGATGAAAATATAGTTGCACACACACACACACACACACGCATACATACACACATCATTGTAAAAATAGCAAAAACGTGTTGTGGGGACCCTCATTCGTGCTTATTCTATCGAATTTTTTGACCAAAACAAACATACCTCCCTTACCGTATGGCGGAAAGTAAAAATAAACTGTCTCAGATTTATCATAGTAGCACTGGGATAGGATGGATTTTATTGTTAATTATTTGATAAGGAAATTTATATTGTTGTACAAATTTTATTCTAATAGATTATCAATATTATCCGTATATTCTATTTTCAACGTCTGTCAGTGTTACATTATATTAATAAAATTATGTCATTTTATAATCTATAATGTCTATATATTTTTTTGTCACTAGCACCAACAAATATTTACTGGTGTAATTCATATGTTCCATTTAAGTTTTCAATTTTAATTACATTATTCATTATTTTAATGTGCGGGCAATAAGTATTTACTTGTAATCTACAATATAATGGCAAGAACTGAAAAAGTTTTGGTAACAATTGGACAATCTGAAGGAGTAGTTTCTTAAAAAAAATCTTCTAAATATTATTTTTTGGAAATTTATGTTATTACAAATGTTAAAGAATATAAAATTCTCTATCCAATACATTGAACACTTTTATTATATCTCCTATAGATTTAGAGATAGAGAATTATAAATTTATAAAATAATCCACTGTATTAAACAACTCATGGAAACTAGTTGAAAAATTAAAATGTTTATAATTGACATAAATGTCAGCGTTAAGAACCCAGAGACATTTCTGAAGGCTTTGTCGTACATATCTAGAAATCATTCGTTGAAAGTGAAATGCTACAAAAATGAATGGTTTGCTGTATCACTGGTTATAAAAGCTTTTATTTACCAGTCATAAAAACCCAGGCATTGGGAAAAAATTGACCTAAAGAATCTGTATCTTCCTGTTTACGTACATTCCGTCATCTCAGGCACAAACCTAAGTAGAGACCCGAACCATTCTATCGCCCTCTCTTGGTTAATATTATAAGCAAACATGAAATAGTTCATGGCTTGGCCGATATTACTTCGTGTCGCTTTTTCGAAACCCCCCCTAGTTGGAATGAAATACGTAAATTCTGCCATCTATTGACGGCCGGCGGCCCAGTGCTGCCATCTTAGACGCACGGCCAGGAGCGGTTGCCATCATTTATATAGGCCTTGATCAATCTGATTACGATAGTATATACAGGATGTTATGTAAGTAAGTGTTCAACGCTTAACCCATGGTAGAACTGACCCTAAAGGTAGTAAATCTGGCAATAATTTTTGTTTAACTTACTTTCTACAAGAACTAGAGGCCTTTAAAACTGACCAATCACGTTATAGTTCAAAACTTTATAAAAAAGTAAAAATCAATGTGTTCTCTGGAAAAAATGTGATACCTGCACAAATGACATATAAGATCATTGACGTCGCAACAAATTTCAGATTTACATATAGGCCATCCAGCGAATCAAGCGGTTTACGTCATCGTTCAGGGATTTTTGAAATTTTCTTTATTTTTTTAAATATATTTTATTAACGGTATTTTATTGGTTTTTTTTATTATTATCATGTATTTGACACCTTTAATAGAAATAATTATATTTGGATATATTATTATTAAGTAGAATTTTGTAAATTTTTGCAAAATGACGTTTGATTATATTTTTTTAATATTGGTAATTCTGAACATGTATATTACTAAATATTATTCGCGAAAAAATTCGAAGTAGCTGACCTCTACAGCGCCAATTGCGAACTAGAGAAAGAAGGAAAACTTTGGTTTTATCATTTGTGCATGTATGAAAAAGTTGCTCTAATTTTAATTGTTGTTATTAGAATATATTTTAAGAATTGTTTTTATTAGATCTAGTATTTTATTAAGTTTGTAAATAATAGTGTACATAAGTTAATGGCTTTAGTGTAAAACGTTTTTAAATGAAGGTTAAGAGTGACAATGACAAGTAAATCTAAGCGGTATTGTTCGGTTCCCTAGTGCAATAATTATAAATCATTCATCATAAAGTATTCATTTCTTTCCAAAAGATCCTAAATTATGTAAAAAGTGGGCTATTGCACTTAAAATCGGTAAGCCAGTTAGTAAAAGTGTGACAGTTTGCTCTGATCATTTTCTGCAGTCAGACTTTCATCCAGGTAAGAATAATATTTGTTAAAAAGAAGTAAATAAATATCATTTATTAAAGTAAACTATAAAAATATTGACTGCTCATAGTTACTCAAAATTTTAGTCACCCAGTCACCCTAACTAATTACCATGGCTACCATAAAAATACATTGGAATGATTAAAAAACAATTGAATTTGTTATTTTAGTCATATCTTAATCACCCCCGATTACGGGCCACTTTTTCAATCTTCAGTTAAAATTTTAACTGGCAGTTAAATAAACAAAATCGAAACGAAATGAAATGTCAAATGACAGATTTGTCATTGCAGTCGATAATCCGATTCAATATTGTTTATTTAACTGCCAGTTAAAATTTTAACCAGAGATTGAAGAACTGGTCCTAAGAGTAAATACTACCAGTCATTGATATTAATATTTATTTCTTAATAGAATTAATAAAAAAATAAATACCTATTTACGTGTAATAATACAGCAACTATGCGTTTGCATTTTCCTCCTAACCCGGCCTTACAAGTACATTTGCCTTGTAAATTTGGCTTTAATAACACTTCAATAAAGTGTGGAGCTCCATTTAAATTGCTCGTTTGAAGGCAAAATCCAAAAACTGTGTTTAAATCAGTGTTCTTCAAACCGCACATGGTTACATGACCTGCTTTATAAACAGCTTCTCCTTCCTTTATTGGTCTTGAAGAACCAATGTAGTCAAAAATATCACTTAGATCAATATTCACTTTTTCCATTTTGCACTTTTTGCTGCACAGACACTGGATACTTATCTGTTACAGATGTAAAATAACACTGTCAACTGACGTTACAGGTATACGCGTGCATCTGTTTTCCTTCTTTCGTCTCCATTTTGTCGCCGCTCGACCTGACATCTATAGCTAATTTTTTTCGCCTATATGTCTATATTATACTTTTCAACGTGTATTGTGATTTCATTTTGTTTTTGGTTTCGTTGTTCATTGTCAAAATGTCAAATGCTCTGTCATGTCAAATTCAAGAGCTTGTAGTTAATTTATTGACTTATTTTGAAAATGAAAAATAGATTGGTGGGCTCTTACTTTCACTGAAATCTAATATTGAGGTAATATTTGTTTCTATTTTCTATTTGTTAGTAATAATTTGAAAATTACATATGTACAGCGTGTGGCAAACGCTATACGCAATGTATAGAAACAGTGAGAAATTGTATGGAATGCAGTATTCTGTATTTTTTAAGGATCTCACATAATAGTTTGTTGCACATACTACAAGAATGAAGTATTTATAACGGTGTAAGCAGATCGTTCAGAATATTTGAAATAAAATTTGATTTCGCTGGAAAATTATTATACCAGACCTGTTTTTAAGAAAAATTTGGGTTTATGAAGGCAACCCACAGATTTTAATCCGTTTTACATGCTCATGTAAACTTTTTAACATATGACGTCATTGTTTCTAGTGATTGTGAGTGAGATTCAGTGGGTTGTATTAGCGTGTTTTAAGCTAAAACAGTCCTTTGTCAAAAATATTTTGGCAACTATGTAATACCTGTCAGAAAAAAGTGAGAGTCCAAAGGATCAAATAAAGAAAAAAATATTATTAACAGAAGTAAGAAAAAAGGACAAATGTCAAAACTGATCAAAACGGGGGTTGAGATATTTTAAAATTCATTAACATTCAGGTATGAAATATTTGACATATTTCTAACCTAATTTTGCAATAATGAGTTTCCTTTTACACCTTCCATTTACAATAATACTTCTTCATTTGACTAAAGCATATCTGTATTACTTTTCCATGTGGTAAAATATTTAAATCACAATTGAATCTCATTGATACATGTGGAAAATATTACAATGTTGCCATTTACTTAATACAAGTTTTAATACAGACCTTAATACAACCCACTGAATTCCACCCATTGTATTTATGACGTCAACCGCTTGATTCGCTGGATGGCCCATAATGAAAAACTATATGTTTATGAGCACTGATTGTAAGTATAATTATTCTAACAAATAAATAAAATAGATGAGTACAAAATAATTCAAAATAATTTTTATTGTTGAAATGTCTATAAAACATACTGGCCTAGGTAGGTACATAACGCATATTCAACTTTGTGGGTTAGCATAAACCCGATAATAACAATAAGAGCTCAACTGACTCACTCTACAGCAGCACGACTATTTTGTAATGTCTCGCCATAAACCATATGCATGTCTGCATACTCTTGGTTGGTGAAGGTAAATGGCATTTTGAGAATATCAAAAAAAAAAAACAGAATATAAATTGTACGTCTATGCAAAAAAACATTTAACGTCAGATTGACAATCAATATTTTTTCCAGAGAACACATTGATCTTTACTTTTTTATAAAGTTTTGAACTATTACGTGATTGGTCAGTTTTAAAGGCCTCTAGTTCTTATAGAAAGTAAGTTAAACAAAAATTATTGCCAGATTTACTATCTATGGGGTCAGTTCTACCATGGATTAAGAGTTAATCACTTACTTACATAACAGCCTGTATAATAAATGGCTGTACATATAGATTTAATTTTCAAATTATTACTAACAAATAGAACAAAATATTGTAATATCAATATTACAATTCAGTGAAAGTAAAAGCCCACCAATCTATTTTTCATTTTCAAAATAAGTCAATAAGTTAACTACAAGCTTTTGAATTTGACATGACAGAGCATTTGACATTTTGTCAATGAACAACGAAACCAAAAACAAAATGAAATCACAATACAGGTTGAAAAGTATAATATAAACATATAATATTTAGTAATATACATGTTCAGAATTACCAATATTAAAAAAATATAATCAAACGTCATTTTGCAAAAATTTACAAAATTTCACTTAATAATAATATATTGTAACGGCGACGAGGACGCTGTCCCTGCTCGGGCGCCATTTGTAACGGCGACGAGGACGCTGTCCCTATTCGGTCGCCATTTTGTAATGACGTCCCTGTTCGTTCTCCATGCTGTCAAAGGGTTTGCTCGGGCGCCAATCAATCGGAAACACAGCACAAGGAGAGATGGTCGATCCTGTAAAGGACGCTCTCATAGCGTCGCTGAAAAGGATGGCTGTTCCGCCAAAAAGTGCTCGGGTAGCTTAGTGGAGACAGAGTTCGGCTTTTGACAATGAAATCAATTGTAGTTATTTTTAATATTTTATTAAAATAAATTAAAATAAGTAATATATAGAACAAAGCAAAGTAACAATCGTTGGCATTCTATCGGCAAATAATCATACAAATGAACCAGCGATACTTGCAGGATATTTTCTCTACTATGCATGATCAACAATGAACGGGCAACAATGGCACACACCAAGGTTACGGGAACACGCTATGAACGAGTAACAATGGCACACACCAAAGTTACGGGAACACGGTACGGTTACAGTGTTGTCACTTTGACAACACTCATTAACAATCGCGTTTTCAATCTAAGACAGTGTTGACACACACCAACACTTAATGACAATCGCGATTACGGCAACCAGTGGCCAACACCACTGCACGGAAACAACCGGCTACACCGGTACGGTACACCTTCTGCACTCTCTCACGAGCTGCCGGCGCACACCAACAGCACTGAGTCAGAGGCAGCCAAGGTCATCGCCAACCCGCTCACCCGGCCCTCACCAGGTTCGCAGAAGACGGCATACACCGTCTAAGGCTCGTTGGAGAGCTAACTTTCCCTTGAGAAAGCACACACTTTCTGCTTGAAACTAATGCTCGAGCTCATATTTATACCCCGGAAAAACCGTTAAAAATATCATAAAAGGTTCAAACACGTTTTTAGTCATCCTACAAATTCTCGCTAAGTATAAAAATATCAAAAAAATACAGTTTCATATAGGATCGAACCGACGATCTCTATCGTGCTGGTCAAGCACACTAGCCACTCGACCACACAGTCAGCCTTATTCTTGTGAGCCTTAAGCAAATAACAATTGTTATATGTAACAATATTGTTAATATTACAATACAATGATGAATTTGTATTCACGTAATCATTGATGTTTGTTAGCAATAGGGGTTTCCAAGTTTTTTTCATTTTTTAATATGTTAATCTCTATATAAAAATATTAGACCCGTGTTATTTATTTTCGCCGAAAAGCGTCTAATAAGCCAGAAAAAAATTATTAAAGTTTCTATAAATGAGGATCGAAAAAATCATCGGTGCGTGTGACGTCATCGACACCGCGAGAACATACGTTTCTACAGCTGAGTGAGACGGATATATAACAAACACGGTGGGTATGTCGTTTCGCACATGAACATGTAAACAAATGATACATAACCCAAGAAAGTTGTTGAATTCTGTTCCTCAACTTATTTTGTAATACTTATCGAAGATATTTTTAAAGAAATTGTGATTGTACATGCAAATCAGGTAAAACTTGAGTACTTACAGTAATTTTGGAGATAATTAAATATTATTTTTCTATTTTAAGAGATGGATGATTTCTTTTATTTGCTATTCTGGTTACTATAGCTCTAATAATGAGCATTTTTGTGGTGGTGAAATACTGTTTCGTACCGGGCTGCTATAATTCCTCAGCAAATAATCCAAAGAAAATATATGTAATGGTTCCAAAAAATGAAGAAAAACGTGCAAGTTATAATGACTAAAAATAAATATTCCGTATTATAATGGTATTAAATCTAAACATGTTAATTAATTTACTAATTTAATTATTTGTGTATTCGATTTACAGCCAGAAAATAAAAACTCTGTTCCTTATTCTTATCCTATCCTGTTATCATTAAAATTATAAAATTAGCACATGTTTAACTTTCTAATTAATAATAAATTAAACTATTGGTAAAATGATGTTTTATTTAAGACAAAAAAATAACAAACAACTATGAAACTATTTATTGACTTCATAAATTTGGGGAATACTGCAATTTTCCAAAATGTTGTTGCCTCCTCCATCAACTGTTGACAGAAGTCTTTGTCGAATTCAACTTCTACAGTAACAGCTTCGTCTCCATACTCTTCAACTCTTCTTTAGTTGCTCTGCAAATGTTGTTGTATTAAATAAATATTCCATAAATCTGAGTACAAAACATTACATACCTCTGGGCTTTCACATTTCTTATTTCTGCACTAACAAAACTAGGATTGTCTTTGTAAAACAAATGCAACATGACTGTATCTAAATACGGCAAATTTCGACTGTGCTTTCACAAATTCAGGATCCATATTCTAAAGAAAATGAACAGTTTTAATATAAATAGCATTATTGGTTATTAACTTCACTTACTTGTTTTTTCAAAAGATTCTTCAAAGAAACTAACAGGAAATTCAGTAAAAATTTCTTGTAACCTTAAATTTCATCAAAATAATAAATGTTCTGGCTTGAACATCACGTCAGGTCACAGCGCGAACTGATCTGCGCGCTCGAAAAGCCATTAGCCAATCAGAATTTTCAGAGTGCCGTTGACGTCACAAAGATGGCCGATACTAAATTTTATGCACTCAATTTAAATGCATTAAATTTTAATTTTGATTTTAGAGTAATAAAAATGAGCAAATTAACGATTATATTCATCTTAATATTACTTATACATGATGAACACTGATATCCAATAAGTCTTTCTTAAAAAGCTGTAGCCTTGGAAACCCCTATTGTCTGCTGAGCAATATTGTTACGTTTGATATTAATATTGTTATTTTGGCAATCTCCTAATTCTTGTGACCTCTATTACCTTGTTATTACAACAAGAATTGTTATTTCTGATTGCTAGACAGGCGAGAACTAAAACTTGTCGCCTGAGTGCAACATTGTTATATTTTAAAGTTAAGTATATTTTGAATAAATATGGCAAATATAGATTTTGTTTTACTTTTGGAAGCAATTGAGAACGAAGAACAGAAGTAAAATAATAATCAATATTTTTCTTGTAATTTAAATATTGGAACTTAAATATGTCAGATACAATTTAATTAATTTAACAACTTCGTGATTCAAGTAATCCGTTAACGAAGTAACGCTATTTCGATTTTTTTAAATTTTATTTTATGAATAGACAAGAATAGGTTTCATATTTTTGTAAATGAAACCGGGTGCATACTCAACGCCCGAATGTTCAAAACTAGAATATTAAAAATCAGAATATTCAAAAGCAGAACATGCACACACAAAATCATTCAAATCCCGAATATTCAAACACAGAATCGCGCATTGCCCGAAAGCGTATCAACAGAACCATCGCTAACCAACGTAAACATAATCTAACGTTTACTCCTCCTGGCCCCGCCCACCTACTCGATTTACGAATCATTCGGGCAAAGCGCTTTCTGGTGATGCACGATTCGGTTCTTGAATATTCGGAATTTAAATGATTCTGTGCGTGCATATTCTGGTGTTAAATATTCTGATTTTGAATATTGGGATGTTAAAGGCTTTCTCAATGAAACCAATATTTGAAATAAGTGTCATTTATAATTTTAATTTATTTTTATTTCTTATTTTTAATATTAAAGTTTACATTTGACAGTTGAAGTAGCGATTTTTCGGAAGTAGCGCTATTTCAAGATGTTAGAATATGGACCATAACCACTAAATTAAACGTCAAATGATTAATTCGATTAATTAACTACTTAATGTCCCTACATTTCATTAAAAATTTCCCTAAATTCATTGCTAAGTTATAACAATTGTTATGATACTGAAATTGTTGAACGTCAATAACAAGGGTGCCACCTGAATACAAAATCAAAACAATATTGCTAACAGCCTTTTTAGGAAAATTGTTATTTTAGCCATCTTGCTACAATTACAAGAGTCACAAGAATAAGCCTGAATAGCTGACAGATGAACAACAATCTTATAAACATTAGCAGCTATAACCAAAATACAAAAATACATTTTAAAACAAACGACATACAATATAACCAATTAATTATATTGTATGCGTAATTCAAAACAATACAAACCAATGAAAAATGCAAAAACAATATTTTTACTTGTGGGATTTGAACTTTGATTTAAATAATCAAACTTTAGCAAAAAATTGACATGCTAACCGCAAGGCTACAACGTTAAACATGAAGAATAAATTCAAAACTAGTGACCATCGTCACAATATCCAAATATAATTATTTCTATTAAAGGTGTCAAATACATAATAATAAAAAACCAATAAAATACCGTTAATAAAATATATTTAAAAAAATAAAGAAAATTTCAAAACGATGACGTAAACCGCTTGATTCGCTGGATAGCCCATACATATTGTTTTTCTCAAAAGAATTTTAAAATAACTCGCTGTTGCTTTGTGCTATCGATATGTATGAATATAAATATTATTGTTTTTGGATATAAATATGAAAACTCATGATTAAGCAAATTAATAATTCCGAAGAAATTAAATGAAAAAGTAATAATAATATTTTCATTGAATAAAGATTGAACAACAAAAATTATTTTATGATAATTTTTTCACAATAAAATTAAAAAGATTACAAATAAATCATGCAACGTATTGGAAAAACCGTATGGTAAGTAAATGAGCAATTAATATGTTTTTTTTATTGACGATATAAATAGAAATATAAACATCGATATACATCAGTTGAATAGAGAATTTCATTTGTGCAACAACATAGTGCAAGATGACTGTAAATAAGAATATAAATTACTTATGTTTGTTATTGTGTTTCATTTGTAAGTTAATTTAAATCATTGTTTTTGCTATCTGAGCAATTTTAAATTGGAATATTTCAAAACTTTCTCTATACTAGAACTTGACATTTTTCTGTTGAAATACATAAATAGAATTTCATTTTCCTGCCTCTTTATCTTATTCTAATTTGGGTAATGTAATCATACAATTTAATAATACAAGCCGGACCTAAACTATAATAAAATTACCACATTTAAATACTGTTTTGAGTGTATCGAGATAGAGAATAATATTATGCATCGTTGGAGAGAACGAGAGAATAATAAATGAGCTGTAAATAAAGATATTCACCAGCAATGCAGCGAAATATTTTTCGCTTGACTCATGCAGCAGTACGACGTACATAGTTTACGAGAAAATAATTATTAAAAATTTGAGAAGGGATATACACCCAAATTAGGGAAGTTATGAATTCAGGGAAATGAAATGAAAAGATAAAAACTTTACACTGAAGTCAAGAAATGTGTATTTCGGTATTCCAAATTTCAAATAAGAACTAGACAAAATGAAAAGGTCCCGTCTACCCGTCCCACAGAGAAAATATTTTACTTTATTTTTTTATAGGTTTCCAGAATATTTTCGCTCATTACATTGAGAGTAGAGATATAAATGGTAAGTTAATAAATAAATTTCTAATAAAATACATATTTATTTCAGGGAAAGTTTTCAACGCCCGCGGGCGGTCGGGCGTGCGTGCGTGCGAGCGTTCGTGTGTGCGTGTGTGTGTGTGGAAATTTATGTTAGTACAAATATTGAACAATATAAAATTCTCTATCTGGTATATTGAACATTTTTCTTATATTTTCTATAGATTTAGAGATAGAGAGTTATAAATATATAAAATAATCCATTGTATCCATCAAATGGCCCATGGAAACCAGTTGAAAATTTAAAATGTTGGTAAATGACATAAATATCAGCGTCAAAAATCCAGAGACATTACTGAAGGCTTTTTCTGGGAAGTACATTTAATATTTCTTATTTTGTCGTTAATTAAATATTTAAAATTATGGATATAGCTGCTGCACGTTAAATTGAAATGCGGAAAACCTAAAATTCGTACTGGGACAAGTCGAGATGTAATAGTAATTACAATTATGCTGTTTTTATAACAAGGAAAAGACTCCGTCAACATCCAAAATTGGTATAAACAGAAACGGGATTCATTTGTATGCCAAAGTATGTATAGTAACAGGTCAACTAAACACGCGCTTGCTATACATATATTTCATCATATACCTTTCAGAAATACCGCCAATCTCGTCAATGAATTGGAAGAATCTCGAACATTTTCAAGAGTAGGAGGAAACTTATTGTTCATAGAATGAATTGAAAAATAAAGAATAGATGTAATTAGAATATTTTGTGTTTACCAGAAATGTTAAATACAATATTTATAGCCTAATATGAAATTAGCGAGAGGTATTGTGCTGGCCACAACAGATTATTAATTTTTCGATTTTATGCGAAGAGTTACTTTCATACCAAACTGACGATATATGTATCTGTAATTTTAAATATTTAATTAATAATAAAATATTAAATTTTCTTCCCAGAAAAAGCCTTCATAATAGTACATTAAAACACAAGTATCATAAGGCAATCTGTTAACATACGAGTCCAAGTTTTACAAAGGACGAGTGCGTTAACAGGCCTTATGATACATGTTTTTTATACTATTTTTTCTATTGAGGTAATTTTACAATTAATTTTTTTTAAAAATGCTACGTCAAAAGTTTGACTTGGTGTTTTTTTGTCACTTATGTTTTTGTCACTTATGTTTATGTTTTTGTCACTTATGTTTATGTTGGTAGCGCTTCCCGCTAACAATTGAAATTTCAAATTTTGACAACTGATTAGTGTATTGTGTATATTAGGGAATACGGTGTGCATAGTGACCTTGTGGCGGACGGTTCGCGTCACCGTGCTATCTACTCGACCTCGAAGGCGGACGGTTGGCAGGTCTTCTCATTACTGTGCCGCTGTTTGCTCGACCTCGTGATTCTCTTCTCTGGAAATGCGTTCTTGCCTGAGGCTAAGGGACACCTGAAGGTTTACAGTGCGTGTGCAACATACATGTGTCTCTTACGCTCTCCGCGTGCTGACTGACCACACCCTGCTATCCTATCGTTGTCCGTTACACTGCGTACTCGTCTACCGCGCACATTCCACACTTCAATTTCACTCGCACAGAGCCGTATTCACATCTTAACTATAATTTACATAAATTCTAAGAAAATACAGCACGTTACAAATAATATGTTGAAATATTACCAATAACTTGACATTTTGAGGTTAGATGTAATTATTCATTAATATGACAATTATAAAATCATGACTACCAACTTAACAACACGAAAGGCGCCACAATTAGAACTCTTATAGATCTTCTAAACGTCGTGTTTTCAGTGATAAACAATGCTTTTATAGACTGGTAAGAACACCGAAATAGAAAAACATGTTAAATGTATCGGATAGAGAATTTTATATTCTTTAATCTTTGTAATAACATAAATTTCCAAAAAAAAGTTATATGTATTTAGAAGATTTTTTAAGAAACTATTACTTCCGGTTGTCTAAATGTTACCAAAACCTTTTCAGCTTATTCCATTAATGTCAGATTAAGGAATACGTAGTTAAATTGGGCTTTAATGCCCAGTTGCACCAATAAGGCTTAAATTTTAAGTGACCCTTAAAAAAACTGCAAATCGAAATTTTGACAGAAATGCGTATAAATTCATTTGACATTTCATTTCGATGCAATATTGTCAATTTAAGGATCGCTTAAAATTTACGTTACGATGGTGCAACCGGCCATTAGTTTTATAGAATTTGAGAAACCGTCCCTCAAACATGCACACACACAGACACATCATTGTAAAAATGTTAAAATCGGATTCGAGTGACCTTAAAACGTGCTTATTCACTAAAATCTGGATATGCGTTTTTAGCATGAATCCAATACCTCTCTTAGCGAGAGGTAAAAAAGTACCGTAATGTTTCATTATTTCACGCGAAATAGTGCACATTTTTATTGGGTTAAAAGAGACACTTTATAAACCCATTTTAAGGAAAAAAAGTGTACTTTTTTTAATAGTCGTAAAAAATAGTTATTTGTGCAATAAGAGTAAAATGTATAGTGTAATTTCACGAACAGGAAAGTTTGACCGAACGAGCTAAAAGTATCTATAGAAGTGAAAGTTCACATTATAAAGTAATACCTGCAGAATTGTACATACACAGTATACATATAGTTATGAAAAATACCAAATATCATGCGAGTGTAAATTGACGCACGACGCGTAGCGGAGTGCAAGTCAATACACACGAGCTAAGATATTTGTATTTTATAAAAGTTATGAACATAATTTTTTAGACGAGCTTAAATAAATTTTACTTTTTTTACAAAACTGAAATTTAGGTTCAAAAGTACGGATAGCCGGACATCTGACAAATGAATAATGTATACATATAGCCAGAAAATAATGACATAGTAACCATTTAATAAGTAATATATTACTTATTAAATGATAGTAACCAAGCAACCGTGTCACCTATTACAATATGAAATATATCGTAACAGTAATGTCATAAGTTCAACTTTCAGTGTTAGGATACTACGTTCGTTGATATGTCATACTTATCACAATGGTCGTCTAAAAATATTATATAAATATGTTTGTGTTCTCATTTTTAATGACAGTTATTTTCGACATCAAACAAATAATAATTATTATTTATGGCACAGGTAAATAAAAACCTATCATATTTTGTCAACAAGCAGAAAAATTCTAGACTAACATCTTGTTCGCTAATTGCTAATAAGACTTTATTTCGCACTTGTCATTTTGAAAACTCGCCAAAAAAAATTTTGACGCGTGCGAAAAGAACATGTTTTATAAAACATATTCTTTAATACACTGTTTTCTACGTGATGCACACAAAAAAGTTTCTACTAGGGTTGGAATAAGTGTAAAAATGTTAATTTTAATATTTTCTAAAAATAGGGCTATTTATTGCAACAAAAAACTGATAGTCTCCTTTTTCGTACTGAATGCGAAAAAATAATACTTTTCATGTCGTAATATTGAAATAAAAGACTTCCAAATGATAATAAAAAATAATATTTTGGTCATTATTCAAAATTCACGCTGTGTGAATAATACTAACATCAATTATAATTTCCATAACTAAGTGACCAATATAAAAAACAATGACGTATTTACTTAAAATTTTAGTCATCTTACTGTACTCGCTGTTAAATAAATATGGACTGATATTCAATTTTTTCCCTTCCCCCACCCTGTCCCTTGTACTTTGATGTTGCCGCGTTGCCGCTTCTTCATAACTTAGCATTTTCAACATGACCAGTTTAATTGGCAACATTGTATAAATCTCCAATCCATATTTATTTGACGGCAAGTATAATTACCATGAGCACAATTTAAAAACGCAGGTGGATTGGTGTGATTAAAAATATCTGAATTTCTTATTTTAGTCATCAACCTTGATTGAGTAAATCTACCAGTCATAATTTTTAAAATTGAAAAACAAATTTTCTGCATACCTATTGATTTTTGTTATCGAAAATATACAGGTCTTTTTCTTGAATCATTATTCAATGAATTTCCATGCTGAGATCTCGTCCAAATCTGTTGTTCATATACATACATAAATATTTTTAAAATAATTTACTTTACCCAATTTTATGAAATTAATTTGTCTAATAACTACTATGTCTTTAAAAATGACATCTTTTATATTATTATTTAAAATATTTATTCCAGAAATAATAACTGAAGCAAACAGCGACAACAACTTAGAAAATTGTGGATACTGGCCACAGCCAGGTACCCAAGCGCCCTGGCATGTTGGAATTTACAAAAAGGAGGGCGAGAACTACATTTATTTTTGTGGAGGGTCTATCGTTAGCCAGAATGTTATTGTTACAGGTATGTAAAATGATTTTCAACATGAATAGCAACGTTTAACTACATATTTTTAGCTGCTCACTGCCTCAGAAATGAAAATCGGAAATTAAGTTCTTCAGAATTATTCGTTGGTGCTGGGAAATATTACAGCGCTTATAATGATAATAGAGATTGGACTGCGCAATACAAAGAAGTAAGATTATAATGCAAGCATTTAAGTAACAAAATAGTTATTTCTTCAATAAGTAAAAAACCGTATTAATTAATATTTATAAATTAAGGTTTCTGATTTTGAGAGTAAATTGGTACTATAGCCCATTCGCTGAGACGAGAGAGTGTGGAACTAATTCTTGAACAGAGACAAGTCATTCTTTTGGCCACAAGAAGATCATTTTGGAGCCTAATAGAACGAGTTGTTTCTGTTGAAGAATTAGTTCTACATTCTCTCGTTGCACCGAATGGAGTATAAATTTTTATATAAAATTATTTATTAATTATTCTTTTTTGATTGTCCGTTCGCTGAAACGAGAGAATGTGGAACTAATTCTTGAACAGAAACCAGTCATTCTATTGGTTGGGCTACAAAATTATCCTCTTTTGATCAAGAGAATGACTTGTCTCCATTCAAGAATTAGTTCCACAATCCACTTTCTATCGTTTTAGCGAACAAAATGAATTGAAAAGTTTTTTGTCTCGCACAATGATGTGAGTGCAAGGAAACGAAAAACTGGAACATGTGCTTCTTTTTCTTAAAAAGTCCCTATGCAGCGTGCATTACACGATGAAGTTTTTCTTTTCAAGTGTGTTGAAAAGTTTTCTCTCTCGCACAATGATGGGTTATGAAGCGCCGTTTGGGTCATAATTAAATGTGGGAAATATTTATTTTTGCATCGTGAGAAATATATTTTTTTAAGAAATAAATAAAAATACTGAGAAATAATTTTTATTTCTTAAATTATTTTTTATTTTGTGCGCTATAATGAAATGAGGGAAATATTTATTTTTCAAAATATTTTTACCCGGTCGACGCAGCGCATTGCAGGAGAAATATTTATTTAAATATTTCTCCCGGTCGACGCGGCGCAGTTCGGGAGAAATATTTAAATAAATATTTCTCCCAGTCGACGCGGCGCAGTTCGGGAGAAATATTTTACGCACAAAAATATTTCTCACAAAGTGCAATGCTCCGTCTGGGAGAAATTATTTTCATAACTATGCTAGTTTCCGTTAGATGGCACAGAGCTAGTTACCGCTGGATGGCGCTGAGCTAGCTGTTATTACCGGAGTGCGTAGTAGCATTTAATAAATAATATATTATTTATTAAATATTATATATATATATATATATATATATATATTATATTATTATATTAAATATTTATTAAATGGTAGTAGTGAGTGCTCGTGGCCGTGGCCACCCCCCGTGTTTGTCAGAGGTATTTGTGTTTTGCTTGTGGACGCGTACGTACGCGCGAATCTAGTGAAGCCGAAAAAACTGACATAACCTGTTTATGTTATGAAACGCGCAGCGGAAAATTGCCCATATCAAAGTAAGTTGTACTGGATGATTATAATTAATTAAGCACATTGGACCATATTCAGCACTTAACTACATATTGTACGCTTCTCTAAAAAAATAACAAAACAAATGCAAGTCAAATGTAGTAAATATTATTCTAAGGTTATGTCAAATGTCCCATGGTTGTTATGGATAGTTTTAACATGCTTAATTAATTTGTTATTAATATTACGTCTGTTGCAAAAATAATATTTTTCGTCCTTCCCTTTCGCATTCTTTTACTGACAAATCTATTACTATTTGGTCCCAACGTTGGGAAGAGCCGTCTAAGTTCATCCCTGACACCTGCTGGTTGCTGAGAAACTGACGGCGAATTATTATTGTTTGTTGCTATTACCTGCGCTTTTGCCTCTACCTGCCTAATGCAGGTTAAAATTGCATTCCGTACATTTGGGCTCTGCAGAACCTGGTTCAGCAGATCGTCTCCCATCTTATAATAAATTGTATAAAAGCTACAAAAACATCAATAACAAATTAATTAAGCATGTTAAAAGTATCCATAACAACCATGGGACATTTGACATAATCTTAGAATAATATTTACTATATTTGACTTGCATTTGTTTTGTTATTTTTAGAGAAGCGTACAATATGTAGTTAAGTGCTGAATATGGTCCAATGTGCTTAATTAATTATAATCATCCAGTACAACTTACTTTGATATTCAAACCAAGGCAGTCACGTGACAGTATCGGGCTCTGTGATTAGTTGCGGGTGCGGTTGGCGGGTGAAAAAATAGCCTGTAGATTATTCCTTTTCCCGCAGCCGCAGCCATTAGTCGCCGCACTCCTATTAGCCGAGAAATTAGCCGCATTCGCACCCGCTTTAAAATCGCTAGTGTGATACGGGTATAATTTCTATGCACAGCGCCGTGCCGGACACGACGCACGACAAAAAGTCGGATAGTGTAAAAGCGACCTTACAAAAACAATAATTTGTTATTTAACTTATAGTATAAAAAAAAACTTCAAAAAACTTAAAACAAGAGGGTACATACTCAACGCCCGAATATTCAAAAACAGAATCGCGCTTTGCGCGGAAGCGTATCGACAGCTAACCTGAACCAACCACTGTAAACATAACCTAAAAAGTTCTCCTCCTCTTGGTCATTAGATCTCGTCCACTTATTCGGTTTTTGAATGATTCGGGCGAAGCACTTTCTGGCGGTGCGCTTTGAATAATCTGGTTTTGAATATTCGGGCGTTAAAAACTTTCCCAAACAAGGCATGCAATTAGTTTTTGTGAAAATTTCTTTTACTAATTGACAGTTCAGATGACAAAACAAAATCAAAGAAACAGTAGAAACCACGTGAACGCGTCAAGCAAAGCCAACTTGATTATGAAAACAATAGGGTAGTTGCGAAAAAAATAAATGTTATTTTTTCCTATTAATTATGAAATATAAACTAATTCTATACATATTAATGTAAAAATTATTAGAAAATATAAAACTTTTCATTCATAATTTCCATAAATAAATTTCGCGGTGGAATACTTGTGACGTAGACTTTTAATAATTATATAATTCGACCAAGTCTGTATGACTCATACAAGCTTGTTAGAATACCACGACAAAGCGATGTTGAACTATATTTAATTGTATCATACAAATATTTACAGTATAATTCTAAAATAAAAATAACAGATACAAAAGTATTATTTAATAGTACGTATATTTTATAATTATTTACTTGAATACCAGATATTTTCAAGATATTTAATTCTTATATAGACTTCATAATTTTGCCACCAGGTGGCTGCACACTCCAGTGAATGTACATGCCATTTTTAGTGATATAACCTATGTTTTACGTGTTAAAATCTTATTTTATTTTTCTTTTCTATATCAGCATATTTAAAACAAGGTAATGAAACTAATGAATTTATGTGAAAATGAATAATTTCTTTTGAAATAGTGCTTCTCTTAAACATATAAATCATTTCAAATAAAAATGGTAGTATTGTGTACAGAGTGTACAACCGAGAGTGTACCGCTAGGGCAAGAAAGACTGGTGATTGGTATTAATAAAACACGTCACTACGGGAAAATTTGAAATAAGAATTTTGTTTTAAAAAATTATATTTTGAAATATATACAGTTGTCAGACATAAAATATGTATTAAAGTGAATAACTTGAACAATGGGGGATTACGCCATTTTTTTTTTATAATTTTATCTGAAAATATTAGGAAAACTAAGACTATTGATGAAAATCCGGTGAAAAAATTCCTATTAATAAGCGAGTTGTGGTCCCCCGAATTTTGAAAAGATTGACGTGACGTCACATTTATGTGTTTTTATATCAAACTGTTTTCATCATGGACCTAAATGTTCTTGAAATATATGCTATTTTAAGTTATATTTACATAAAAATAAATGAATATTATAACACTGTATAAGTCTACATATTTTATAATTACAGGTGTATTTAAATTATTAAATTTAATGCAAGAAATTTATGTTAAAATAAAAACTGTTTGGAAACTGTAGTACAAGAACGTTAGCCCCTCCTTTCGAATTTGAATTTCTTAACTTCCATTGGTAGTAATCCCCACCTCCTAACACACTATTTGTAATGCATGTGTAGGCGGTTTCTCGGACGCCAATCAAAATATTTTCATATTAGTGTCGAAGCGCTATAACAAAAAACCCTTTATTTCCGAAATATCTCAATTATACCATTTCATTTTTTTATTAATATTCGTTATTCAGCATATACATTCGTAATTTTTTACTATTTTCCTTTAATTCGATTGAGCCGTAATCCCCCATTCTTTCAGAAAAAAAAAAAAAATTGGAAAATGCGCAACTACCCTATTGCGTTTCTCCATGTATTTTAAATAGGTTACAGAATAATATTTCGTAACAGAATAACAAAATGTTCTTATTCCGTAACAGTTTACAGGTACAGAATGTGTGATTTCACTACACTTCTACTTTGATATTGGTTGAGTAATTTGTTTTTTCTCTCTTTAAACGCACGGAGTCTACGGAATATTATTCTGTAACAGGCAAGTCCGCTTTGTTTGGCATATTACATCTGATTTTGTAACCTCAACTGCCGCAACTATCAAATTATAGAAGAAATTTTAACAAAAACTAATTATACGCTTTTTGAAGTTTTTTTTTTACAAGTTAAACAAATTATTGCTACTTCCATAGTAGTGTTTGAGAATAGTATATTCTATAACTAGTATGGAATAGATAATTTCCGCGCGAACGAAAAGTTTGTAGGGCGAGCCGTAGGAGAGGTCTGCGATTTCGCGAGTAGTGGAAATACTATTGCATGCGAGTTTTAGAATATACTTTTTCTAACGCTATTTTCAAAAAAGATTGTCCTCGTCACTTGACATTTTTTGCTAAAAATAAAATATTACTGGTATATTACAAAAGCAATAATTTGTTTAACTTGTAAAAAAACTTCAAAAAGCGTAAAACAAGTTTTAGTTTTTGTTAAAATTTCTTCTATAATTTGACAGTTGCGGCAGTTGAGGTTACAAAATCAGATATAATATGCCAAACAAAGCGGGTTTGCTTGTTACAGAATAATATTCCGTAGACTCCGTGCGTTTAGAGAGAGAAAAAAACAAATTACTCAACCAATATCATTTGAGAATGTTGCCGCGAACGCGTAAGTACATGCAGAATAAAAGTAGAAGTGTAGTGGCAGTGGTGACGGCGGCAAGCGTACTAAGAAATGAATTATGGAGAATATTTATTATATCAACAAGAGTTTAATTACTTTTCATTACACACAAAACAGTAAAATCAAGTAATAAATAAGAATTACATAAATATTTTCCTTTTAAATGAACCGCTAAAATGTGTATAGAAAACTTCCGTCTCTGAATGTACTGGCAATGATAGCACGACCGTAGACCACGCCTCCCAAGTCAAGGCCAGGGGCACATCACTTGGTACAGTGACCTCTATATACAAAATGGACCGGCGGCTTGAATAACTTGCGTGTATCCATCATATACCTATTAACTAATATATTGCGGATCCTTTGCTTTTCTTGAAGGAAACACTGTGAAATGGAAATATCATTTCTGCATAAGCCTATCTCACACAAACGCCCAACCGCGAATTATGCGCAAGCATGGAAACTTGACTACTATTGGCTAACGAGAAAATCATGATCACTTTTTGCGAATCACAGAGTTCTGTTTATTAACGGCTAGCGCGAGAAATTTTAAATTTAAATTTGAGAAATTAAACAATGTACCTACTAATTATTTTGTATGTAAATTCCTGAATATAAATATTAGTAATAATAAAAACCATTGTCATATTCTAGTGCTAAATTTGAATTAAATAATTTACTTTGTTGTACTGTAAAAATAATAGGAATACAATCTCGTCAGGATTAATTTATTTAGGTGACAATAAATTACTGTATGAAACACAAAGCAAATGCTTTCGAAGTGCAACTACAAACAGAAATGAAATCAAACGTCAAAATCAAACCATGTGCTCGCTGCATCACCAGGGCTGCGTTCCAAAACCAAGAATACCGAGTTTTGGCGTAGAGTATGATGTGTTGTGTTTTGGAACGAATGAGAGTTTTGTTGAAGTAAAAAATTGAAGCTAAATTAACAATAATTTTATAAAACTAACAAAACTACTTATAATTACAACATTAATGTCAAGCCCGTAATAAAAGCGCTTTTATGGAGCACTCTCCTCAATATAATGTGAAAATACGCTCCATAAAATCGCTTTCATTATAAAAGTATTCTCGTAATACACGCCAACGTATTTACTAACTAAAGAAAAACCCCTTAACCTTAACAATAAATTTAAAAACTACATATATACGTATTTCGAGAACTAAGTTCTCATCATCAGTAGAAACTACAAATTGAAAACAGAGAAGTTAAGATTACTCAGCATGTAAACCATGCCAGAGGTCAAAACAGCTCTGAGGAATAAAGGGAGAGAACACGGGTTATATAGGGACAGGAGTCACAGGTGAATGGATACCTAATTGGGTAACTAAGATTAAACAGAGTAATTGTCTTATATTAACTCATATAATTTAGAATTTGGGATGGGACCTAGGTCCGCGTTCATCAATTTATCTTTAAATTTATGTATTATCAAACTCTCATGTGCATCTAAATATCTATTATTATCAACTTGTTTCAATAATTTTATATTAGAATTGTCAATTTTATGATTATTAATAAACATATGTTGTGCTACACTAGATTTATCAGGATTACCGCTTTTTAAATGATAGAAATGTTCTTTAAACCGAGTATCAATTTGTCTTTTAGTTTGCCCGATATAAACTTTATTACAATCTTTACAGTCAATTTTATAAACACCGGATTTTTTATTATTATCTATTTTATCTTTAGGGTTACCTAATAATGATTTAATGGTGTTATTTGATTTATAAGTTACCGTTAAATTTTGATTTTTAAAAATTTTGTTTAAACCTTTGGTGGCATTATTTTATTTATTTATTTATTCAACAGGGTTGAAACCCCAATTACAGAATAAATTCTATAATACTTTACAGAGTATACATTACATAAAGATAAACATACAAAAAAAAAAAAAAATGCATATACATACGTATTTTTATGAAATATCACATACAAATTATGACAGTCAATTCAGTTCAATTTCATTCAATACTCTTTTAAATTTGAATAGTGTGTAGGAAAGATCAAGATCAGAACCATACATATTAAAAGCACTGCTGGATTTATAACAAATGTTATACAACTTCTGGAGTTATATTGTCGTACATGAAAATTTAACTGAGCCAGAATATCAGATACAGTGAATATATTATTTACAATTTTATACAATAGTATAAGTTGTTGTTTAATACGACGATTACTTAAGGTTTCTGCATTGAACATTGATAACAATATTTCATAATCAAAATCAGGCCAAACTGAATTCATTCTGTAGTAACAATGCTTATAGAACTTTTTTTGTATATTTTCAAGAGATGAAACATAACAATTATAAAAAGGAAACCAAATAACGCACGCGTATTCCAGTTTACTTCTCACTAAAGATTCGTATAAATATTTTAAGGATGTAACATTTTTAAAGTTGTAAGTTACTCGCAAAACAAATCCAAGAGTTCTACAAGCAGAGTTAACCATATTGTTAATGTGTAAATGAAACCTTAGTTTTGTATCAAAAAGTACACCTAAATCAACCTTAGATTCCTTTCTTTTTAAACAGGTATTATGCATGACATAATTATATTGCATTGAATTAACTTTCCTTGAATAACTAACAATTTCACATTTATTGAGGTTGAAGTACAATTTGTTATTAATCGACCAATGATATATTTTGTTTAGATCATTTTGCAAATTTACACAGTCGCTAACATCTTCAATAACACCGTATAGTTTGAAATCATCCGCGTACAATAGACAATTACCAAATGACAATTCAACAGTTAAGTCATTGATAAACAATAAAAATAATAACGGCCCTAACACACTACCCTGTGGTACCCCTGAACTTGCAATGTAAAAATCAGAGTTAAATCCATTTATGAATACATACTGCTTTCTGTTATTTAAATAAGATCCTATTATGGCTAATGTATCCCTGGAAAACCCAATTAATTCTAATTTATTGATTAAAACATTGTGCGACACTGTATCAAATGCCTTTGCAAAATCGGTATATATACAGTCTACTTGAAGGTTTATGGCAAAGGCATCCGACACATATTGGGTGAAACAGAGAAGATTAGTTATCGTTGAGCGTCCTGGTACAAAGCCATGTTGGTAATTTGAAATAAGATTCTGAGTTTGGTTTTGAATAGAATGGAACATAGTGTATTCAAGAATTTTAGCAATCGAACTGAGACAGGATACAGGTCGGTAGTTTTTAAATTTATTTTTCTCACCAGATTTATATATGGGACAAATCCTGGCTATTTTTAGCTTATCAGGAAACGTTTTTAATGTTATACACAAATTGTATAAATTACATAAGGCTACAGAAAAGAATTGTGCACATCCTTTTATAATATATATTGGTAAATTATCAGGACCTCGAGACTTAGTATTTTTTTGAGATTTAATAGCGTCCATTACAATAGAGGGCGTATTATCAAATGGTAATGTTATATATTTATTATTTTTATTATTAGTTGGCGTTAAAGTTGTGAAATCTAATACGGATTGACGATTTTTTAATTTATGGACTAGTTTATCTATAATTTTAGCCGGGAATCCATTATATTTAGCTATTTCTTTAATATATTTCAATTCATTTTCAAAACGTGTTTTGTTTAACGGAAATTTGGTCAGTCTATTAATTAAAAAGTTAAACGCTGCTAATTTATGTTGCCAAAAATGATTCGAGTCAGCTGTTATAAAACGATTAGTATTCGTAGGTTTCCTATATATGTCAAATTCTAATTTAGTTTTGTTTCTAATAACCAGTGTGTACAAAAATGGTAATTGTTTATTGGTTTCTTTTTCAATCGTAAATTTAATTGATGGGAAAACTGAATTTAATCTGACTAAAAAGTTATCTAAATCGCAAGTTTCGGTATTAATAATAGCAAAAATATCATCAACATATCGAATCCAAACTCTAGGAAAATCTTTATTATTTTTCTTAAATTCAATTTCAAAGTGACTCATGAATAAGTTAGCCAAAAATGGTGATAAACTATTGCCCATAACTGTACCTTCTTTTTGATGATAAAATTTATTGTTTATTTGAAAATAATTTTGGTTCATACAAAGTTCAGTTAGTTTTAAATACTCATTTATTTTTTCTGAATTTAAATCGTTGTTTTCTAAAAAGATTTTTAAATATTCTAAAGTTTGTGGAATAGGTACACTTGGAAATAAGGAGCTGACATCAAAAGAAACCAATAATTCGTTTTTATCTAAAGTAATATCTTTAATTTTGTCAATAAATTGTAACGAATTTTCAACAGAAAAAGTTTGCGGTTGATTTGGAAGATTACTAAATTCTTTAACTAACCATTTTGAAAGCAAATAAGTTGGAGAATTTATACCTGAAACTATTGGTCTTACCGAATTATCCTGTTTATGAATTTTTGGCAAACAATACATTTTTGAAACATTAATTTTAAAATTTGTGTTTTTTGTAATTAAATTTGGACAATCTTTAAGAGTATTTTTAAAGTTCTTAATCATTTTAGGTATTGGATTTTTATTAATTTGTATATAAGGGCCGTTGTATAGTAATTTCTTTGCTCTGTCAAAATATTCCGATTTATTTAAAATTACAATTTTATTTCCTTTATCCGCTTTTAAATAAAATACATCACGTTTTTTAAGATTATTTATAATTTTAAGTTCACTGTTATTTGGTTTGTTTTTGAAATGGTTTAAATGATTAGATATTTGAATTTTACAAGCGTTTCTTATATATTCTTTAGTGCTGTTATCGAAATATTTAATACTGGTTTCAATGCTAGCTATTATATCTTCTAACGGTGTGTGTTTATTATTAAGGGAGTATTTTAAACCTTTATTTAACAAGTTAAGTTCATCTGTATTAAATGATTCCGATGATTGATTGATAACGATGTTTTCATTAATAATAGTGTTATTTTCTGTATTTTTGGGTATTAGCTGTTTTAATTTTTTATTTTGGATTTTTATTTTATTTGTAAATTTATGATTAATTACTTCATACATTTTGTTCTCGAAAACCGACCATTCATTAAATTCAAAATTATTTAAGTTTTTAGTTAATTTAAGATGTAATTCATAAGCTTTAATTTCCAGTTTACTTCTATTAGCGTAATGATTTTTAATTTCGGATTCTAGCCATTTATTTTTAGCGACTTTTATTATATTTTCAGAATTTTTGCAATTATTGGAGGTTGTAACTTTAATAAATTTTGGAAAAACAGAATTTATTTTACAATTTTTAAGAAACAAAATGTCCGCACCTATCAATTTAATCTTAGTTTTAAGTTTAAAGTAGTTATTTATCTCCGTTGACCGGGAAGTCATCTTAATTATAAAACTAAAATGGAGTCTTAAGGTAAAGTTATAACTTTACCTTAAGCAGGGGCGGATCTAGGTTTTTCGGGGCCTAGGGCTTGAAGTACAAGGGGGGCGCCATTCTTTTTTTTTTCAGATTAAAAATATTTCAATTCTTTTAAAAATAATTCACTTTCATTACTGGTGTTACAAAAATTTACGTTTTGGTCATCTTTAGTTTTATTCAAATTTTCTGGATCTGCAAAAACAATTTCACTCCCGTTCATGTACTCTCTTCCGGACATTTTGAAATAGGTCCAATATACTAAAAATTAATGAATCCTACTTATTCGCATTCGCATTACAAGGAAATATTTTTAAAATATTCTACTTACACTTATTTAGTGAACTAAAAATTGATAATAATAATTCAATTTTTGTAGGCCCTTTGACGCTTGGGGGCCCAGGGCTTAAGCCCTATTAGCCCCCATGTAGATCCGCTCCTGACCTTAAGACTCCATTTTAGTTTTATAACGTATTTACTTATGTTTATTTCAGTGGCGGCTCGTGGTATTTTTGAGCGGGGGGGCAAATTAATTTGTGGTCATGGAACTTTATTTAGAAATCCGATTTGCTTACTAACAATTTTAATATTAATTATCAACAATAATGTAAATACAATAGAAAAAACTAGAAGAAGACCTCCAAAAACAAGAAATAACGATACAAAAATATATTACAATAGAAGGAAGTAGAAGTAACAAGATAAGAATAAGTAGTAAAATTGGAATATTACAATACAAAGGGCACTAGGAAAGTTTTGCAATACAGCTTTATTTATTAAAGTTTTTCAAAGTAATTCCCACCACACTCAATACACCTCTCCATCCTCCGAAACCAATCCTTAAACCAGCTCTGCCACGTTTCGCTAGGGAGTAAGGCACACTCGTTATCCCAACCCCTCAAAAGCTCCTCATCACTGGAAAACCGCTTCCCTTTCAGCTTCATTTTAACATGCGGGAACAGTGCGAAGTCGCAGGGAGCAAGGTCTGGACTGTAAGGAGGGTGCTCAAGAAATTTCAGCCCTGTAGTGGCCAAATATTCGGCGCAGGCTTTCGCGCGGTGGGCAGGAGCGTTATCGTGATGTAGGAACCAGGTGTCCATTCTTGAATTTGGTCTTTCCTTTTTCAGTGATTCGATCACTTTAGGCAAGCACTGTTCAGTGTACCACTTTGCTGTGATTGTCTTCTGTGTGTCCAAAACGACACGCTCCACAATTCCACTCGATTTAAAAAATGCAGCTATCATTTTCTTTTTTATTGATCGGGATTTTCTGACAGCTATGGGTGTATCCTCATCATCAAAGACCCAAACTTTGTTTTGAGACTTGGTCGGCACATCATAATAGTACAACCAGGTCTCGTCACCTGTCACGATACTGTTCACATAACGAGATTGTCCTTTATCAAAAATTTTCAGCATCTCCCGGCACCATGTTACACGTCGTGTCATTTGACCTTCAGTCAGACTATGCGGCACCCAGAGACAACAAAGTTTCTTCACGTGCAAATGATCATGCAGAATAGAACGAATTGCTGGTGCATTTAAGCCTAAGGTCTCCTCGATCTGGTGGTAAGTTATTCGCCTGTCTTCGTCAAGCATTTTCCGCACAGCAGTAATGTTTTCTTCCGTAACTGACGTTCGTGGCCTTCCCGTCCTTTCACCGTCCTCCAGACTGAAATTTCCTCTTTGGAATTCTCTATACCACCTGAATATAGTCGTACGATGTGGACAAACATCACCTAGTGCAAGAGTCATTTCTTCTAAACACTGGTCTACGTTTAAACCACGCACGAAGTTATATCGCAAAACTGCCCGAATCTCATTTCGCGACCACGATGCCATAGCAAGCACTTTACGCTGTCACTGCTAACAAATAAGTGAGCCCACCGACTTGTCCCAGCAATTAATTTTGCAAGAATGAACATGTCTTAGCATGCACCAACAGGCAGACTCTTTCGGCACCTGGTTGACTCATATTGCAAAACTTTCCTAGTGCCCTTTGTACTACACATTCAACCTTTGAGTAACGCAAGTTGTATACGACTGAGACCTGAGACTGAGGTGCTTTGTGAGACTTGCTCTTACTACGCGAAACGCGAGGTACGAAGTGCTCCGAGTACGTGCGATTCTTTCCGAATCACTACGGGGGCTTGCCACCTCTGCGGCTCTCTCACTCAGATATTGGGATTATTTTTATGAATTAATTTACAAGCTTGAAAAATAACATTCATTTGGAAATTAAAATATCAATTTTGTTAAAAAAACTCTTCGATGATTTTTTTAAATACATGCATATTTATTTATTAAAATTCGTAAATAATTTTTTTGAAAATACTTTATGTATGTTGTTATATCAGTTTTACAGAATGTTTACTTTAACTTTAAATTATTAATTTGTTTCATACAAATTAATTCTGTATAACTCCATATTAATCATTAATATCATAGAATTTATTATAAATATAATATATACATATTTATTATTTAAATAATAAATCCAATGTTTAAATGCGAACAAACCGGTAAATAGATTTCATATTTTCATAAGAATAAGAAAATAATAAGGATACTGAAAATATAGTGTACCCATTAGCACGGGTAATTTGCTGTAGAACATAAGTAAAGAAATCAGTGTTATAGATGGCCAGGGGGGGCTTGCCGCCTCTGTGTGCAGCGTGACCCGACGCACGTCTCACTTGTGCATCACTGGTGAGCGCTGCACTAGTTACTGCACAAGTTTGGGACGTATCGCGGAGTATAATGCCATAATTTTTCTCTGAAGGGGGCATGCCCCCTCAAGCAGAATTTGATGCATATTGCGCTGTTGAGCGGCACAGCGCTAATTTCAATTTAAACAGTACATTGTTTAATGCTAACTATAGGATCAAATTGATACTTTTATAATAATTAATCTATAATATATTGATGTAAAAAAATCTGAGGGGGCACTGCCCCCTCTGCCACCCTGGACGAGCCGCCACTGGTTTATTTTCAACCAAAAGCATGTTTTCTTCCTCAAGAAGCAAATTACTTCCATATGTAGAGAATCGTGAGCATCTACGTTTGAAAATATTGTGGAGTAATTTCTATACCCTCCTCGTTAGTAGAGTAAATAGAACATCACTTTGGAGTAAATTCTGGCTGTTTTGGAACAGGTTGAGTAAACTCTGAGAGTAAGGTTATTAGTTTTGAAACGACTTTGGATAATTTCGTACTCTTAAGAGTAGGATTTTGGAACGCAGCCCAGCCAGCGACGCTGTC
The DNA here is from genome assembly GCA_943142095.1 of Ophonus ardosiacus. NCBI lineage: Eukaryota > Metazoa > Arthropoda > Insecta > Coleoptera > Carabidae > Ophonus > Ophonus ardosiacus. Next base: position 33,186,482 of record OW964828.1, on the reverse strand, counting down.
AGCGTTGGCCAATAATAGTCAAGGTTTCCAAGCTTGCGCATAATTCGAAGTTGGGCGTTTGTGTGAGATAGACTTATGCAGAAATGATATTTCCATGTCACAGTGTTTCCTTCAGCTACTCTTATGGGAAAGATACGAGCATTAGCAATATATTAGTTAATAGGTATATGGTATCCACCGAGAATACCACCCGCCTGACTGGTGGGGTGTCTATCTCTCTCTAACTTTCATGTATAGTTGGACCAAGCAGATATGCGAAAATGTATTTAAGCTTTCTTCTTCATGTTCATCGTTAATTCGTCGTACTGGTACTAGCTGACGCATGCGTACTTCTCACTGTTAGAAAGAGATAGCCACCCCACCATGACAGTTGAGTGGATACAGCTCGCGCCGTTGTAAAGAGATAGGAGTCGCCGGTCCATTTTGTATATAGAGGTCACTGACTTGGTATTACTACTATACTATCCAACCTGAAAATGTTGTCTGTACAATATCACTCGCAATAATACCTAAACAACAAAAATCGAAATCAATAAAACTAAAAGCATTTATTGTACAAAACAAAATTACAATTACAAAGTTAAATTAAAACATAGTAATATTCATATTTTCATAATTTGGACCCGCCCGGACGAATTTTGCTTTCTGCGCAAGTTTTTTTTTCTCTGGGCGCGCGGTATCTAACAGTATAACAAAATTTTTTAATCCGTAACAGTTTTCAGAGACAAAATGTGTGACTTCCATAGTAATGTTAGAGAAAATTATTTCTTATTATTTATTTAATTCTTGTATTGTACATTTTTAGTGCCGTTAGCCGATACGAATTTTTTATTAAAATGAATTATCTATCTCTATTATGTATTATAAACACGTAACTGATGCTGAATAGCAAATTAGTATATTATGCAAAAAGTTTATTATGATATTAATAGTCGGTCATTATACATAAGTTGCATATACTATTTTTTCTACGAACTATTCATAATAATTTTAAAAAAATAAACTGTAAACTAATAAATTGGTTATAAAATTAATCTGTATCATAATGAGTGTCATTCAAGTACAGATGACCACTTAATAAATACTTTAAAGAAAAGGAGTAGGAAAAAACTAATTCGTAATTGTTTTTATTAAAATTATCCTGTCGACCAATGGTACTAAAAATGTACACTTCAAGAATGAAATAAATATCTAATAAGAAATTTTGGAAAAAATCTTTTTGATAAAATTAATTTTTAATTAGGTTTCTGTAGATAAACAAATATACGTAATAAAATATGTATTTTGACTCATACTCTAAATCATAAGTGTTTATAACATATATTTATGTATGAGAATATTAACCCTTCGGAGGTAACGCCCAGTCTGACATACCCGACTGATTTTATAACGAACTGTACATTTTTTGGTCGATTATATTCTGAGAATTAAATTCTTATTTGTTTTTTTTTTAGTAAAATGTTCGTTTTCATAGAAAAAAAGGTTCAGTTCATCAACATTATTTTGTTTCAAAAATACCCTGAGTATTTTTTAAATGGAACTCTCCGGGTCTCTCAGACTCGGCGCCGCCTCCCGTGTCATAGAGGATGGCACTTTCGAAGGGTTAATAAAAGAAGAAGTTGTAGCTATCGTTTTCGTTTCGCACAAAACACATTTTTTTGAATAAGTTTAAAATATAAAAATGATCCCTTTGAATTTTAAATACTTCAATTATACATAAGTAAATTATCACATAGCTTTTTATTTACTTTACCATGTACTACATTTTAAATGCTTGAAATTATTGTTACAGATTAAAAACTATGTTTTCCCTAATGAATATAATAAAGCTCAATCCAATTTAAAAGGCGATCTCGGATTGATAATTCTAAAAGATCCATTTATTTTACCTACATTTGCTATTCAACCTGTGTGTGTGGATTGGAACAATCAATTTGAAAATGAACATCTTTCAAGTGGTCACACGGGAACCGTAAGTACCTACCAAAATTAAATGACTGATCACAAGTATCAACCACTCGAATATATTTTCTCCGTTTCGGAATAAGAATGACATATTTTAGCACACTTATTGATGTTAAAAGGAGCTTAATTCTTAAACGATTTCTTGTGACATTTCGTTATTTAAAATTGGCATGACTGCATTAAATACATAAAAAACCTGTTACCAAGTTAACTATTTTTCCAAAAATTTCTCTTAATGGGAATTGTTAATTATTTTTATATCTACAGAAATAATGTAAAAGAAAGCCGAAACTGAGAGAAAATATTTACTCGTTACAGAAGGCAAGGCTATTCAAGCACTTGTCAGTTCGCCTACTCGCCGATACGCGCTCGTGTCCGTATTTCAAACTCGTGCTAAAATAGTTTGTCTGTGTAACTTATGTTTTAATTTAATATACTACCTGTCAATTTATAAGCAATATATTATTTCTTTTTAGATTCAAGGATGGGGATATACAGACATAACATTAAACACTCCCAGTGAAGTCTTAATGCAATTAGACGTACCATTTCGAACTCAAGAAGATTGTTTGAGAACCGTTCCAGAAAAGTTTCAAAACTATATTACTGAAGATAAATTTTGTGCTGGATATACCAATGGTAAAGTTTTTTTTCTAATACCGGCCCATTTTATAAAAAAATGTCTTATTAGTTATTTACGATACAAGTACGTAAATCTAGACTTTAGTCACAGAATAGACATATACAGAAGCGACACTCCTTGTCTACACCATTGTTGTTGCGATTTGATGTTTATGACCTTGAACTTTAAATTTGTTGGCAAATTTACGCGCGAAATTTAAATTGTTTTAAATGGTAAAAGAAAAATTAGAACACAAAAGTACTAAAATTTTAATTTTTTTAACGAATTAAGAAGAAATCATAAAATAAACACATAATTATGTTTTTATTGAACAAATACGTGAATTTTACAAATTCAATATATAGTGGAGTGCCGTAAGGTTTATACCTTGGAACCCGGATCCACTGAACGGATTTTTGTAAAACTTTTTGGAAAGTGTTTTTAACACTAAATACTAAAATGTTTACCCATTTATTTTTGCCGATCTCAATTTTTTAATTATTAAAATAAATAATTATTATTTTTTTGAAGTTTTCATTTATTTTCTGTTAAACCTTTAATTTTTTTGCGATTAAATTTAGATTTTACATAGGATAACTAATACATGCATGTCCTTGAGTCTGTTATTGGCTTCCTCAAGCAAAATAAAAGTGGATGATATCATTCTAATTGACCCACTAATTTCATTTCAACATATTTGCGTTTTAAAAAAATCAGACGAAGAACTAAAAACCTGTATGAATTTTGAATTAGCCCCTTATCCTCTGGCTCTTCTTGAAGATGGCGAAATGCGCAAAACAAAAAAATCTGCATTATATGACCTATTCCCAGAAGTGACGGTGAATGTGAACGATGTACAAAAATTTTTCTACTTAATTGATGGAGGGATGTTACTACACCGTTGCAAATGGCAATTGGATGAAAATTTCGGCACTATTTGTGAACACTTCATAAGATATTTATGTAACAATTACGGACACAACATTTATGTAGTATTGGATGGTTACCAAAAAAACAGCACAAAATCGATCGAAAGAACTCGTCGCTCTAGAAGAAATGCATGTAATGACATCATATTTGACTAAAACATGCCACTCAAAGTAGGACAAGAAAATTTTTTAGCGAATGCCATAGATATGCTACGAAACACACTTGCAGAAAATCAAATATTTTCTTGTCAAGCGGAAGCTGATGTCGATAGATTAATAATTGAAACAGCAATTAATTTACAATCCGAAAATATTGTTGTAGTTTCTGAGGATGTGGATGTTCTAGTTTTACTGACTGCATTCTCACCAGCAAATCGAGAAATTTACTTTCAAAAACCAGCAAAATGTAAACAGAATATCCTTTTTTACATTCTTTTACTGGGTGTGATACGACGTCGGCATTTCCAACGGGGAAAAAATGTTTTTTTTTTAATTTCGAGAAACGGTCGGACTTACAAAATACTGCAACAGTTTTTGAAAATTAATGTAAAGACGCCTATGACATTTTTAACGCTGGTGTTACATGTACGCTTGCTTTATACGCTGCCCCCCAAAAAAATAAAAGATCTAAATACATTAAGGTACAACTCTTTCGTAAAAACAACCGATAAAAATTAAATTACCATCTTTGGTACCTACTGCAGACGCCGCTTTTGGACACTTCAAAAGAGTATATCTTTAAATTCAAACATGGCTCGGAAGGGAAATATTACCAGAAGAATGGGGTTGGAAATATGAAAGCGGAATACTGACACCGGAAACAATGTGGAGCATCTTGTGAGTGCATGAAAAGTAAATTGAATTGCAATGTACCTTGCTTAGAATGCAATGGCAACAGTTGCACTAATCCAACACCTATCATCCAAATTGAAGAGGTTGATGACGACGATAATGTAGATAATTGACTGAAAATTTTTCAATTTTTATATAATACAATGACCGACGCCAAATATTTCGAATTTTATATCGCACAAAAGTGACCCCTGTGGTGCACTCTCCACGCCAGCAATGAGTGCCCGTGAGGTGGCGCCTGGTAAGCGCCCGCACGGGTCAAATATGTCATCATCATTACCGATGTCTCCGATAAAGCAGATTGTGGCACACCCAGAAATGGGTAATATGCCGTGATGATATATTTATTTATTTATTTTATTTATAAGAAATATTTTTTTTTCTAAAAATATCGTCTTTTTTTTTAATGCAGTATATTTTACCTTTTTTGTATCTTCGGTCCGATATATATACGATTTTAAATAACTCGCCTTAGTATAATTTTTTTATGTAATTTTTTTTTGCTAAAATATTATAAATACATTTTAAAGTTACTATAAAAATATAATTTATTGTATATAAAACAGAAATCTTTACTACAAAATTTTTATTATTCATATTTTTCTCATTCTTCAATTAATTGTTGTTAAAAATTGTTGTAATTGAGATCGGCAAATTTTGATAGGTAAACTTTTTTATTTAAACTTTTAACAATGTAATAGAAAAGGTTTCACGAAAATCCATTCAGTGGAACCGGGTTCCGAGGTTTTTACATTTTTTTGTCTTACGGCACTCCACTAATAATGCAGAATTTTCTATATCTTTTACGTGGGAAACACAAACGTCAGATTCAATGAATATGTCTCAAATATCCTTCGCCATCAAATCTTCTCTTCCTCAGGCCTTGAGCCACATTTTACACCTATATTTATTAAGTGAATATACATTTTGCATGATATGGAAGTCGTTTTGCATTACTTACATTTATGGATCATTCGGAAACGAAAAAAACTTACATTTCGATTTCTCCATTTTTTAAATCTCCTTATACAGTTTTTATATGAACAAACAAGTCCTCCCGATTCTACCTTCTTCGTTTTTTCCATTTTATTAAAAACTAACACCACTTCTAAAATTCACAAACGGTTCACAAAATGACATATGTCAAAAGTGAGAAGACGTGTTTGGTTTGCTTGAATTAGCCATAACCCAAAAATACATGGGCGTGACAAGCTGAGACAACAGTTCCTCCAGAATATGTGAAATATAATTATTTTCTTTATGATAACGATTTTTCCTATCGTTTGTTGAAAAAATAACATGTTTGTTTTTATTAGAAATCAATTTGTGTTTCTCAGTATACTTTTATTATTGACCCCTAACAGAAAATGGTCTCGTCGAGATAATGAAAAGAACAAAGAATCGTAAGATACGAAGATATGCCGAAACAATCCGATTTTATCCGATTAGCCCTTTAAATTTGTTGGCATACTCTTTCTCTCTCTAATTTTCGTTTCTCTCTCTGACTGTCGCTTCTGTATGAATGACTATTCTGTGCTTTAGTTATGAAAGGGTCAGAATTAAAAGACCCTTGAGTGACTAAAGATGCTTTACGTATTTTATCTAGAATAGAATCTAAAAATCCAAGAAAAATAAAAAAAAAATTAATTAGGATAACAATATTAAATGAAAAGTTTGCCATTATAAGAAAATATTCACCTGTGTTTGCTCGGCAACCCGTGACTAATGAATCATTGTTACTAAACAACCGTTTTACAAATATAAAACTTAACAACTAATCCTCAATTTTCACTCTATCGCAGATAAAATAATTTAAACGATAAACCTGATAGTAATGTCAAATAATATTAAATGAAGATGTTTTTCTTTACATTTGAGAAAGATTAGTCGTGTGGTTCTTAAAAACTATAAGGTTCGTGCAGCTTACGTCACAACATGGCTGCTGCCAGCTGTTTGGTAGGCACTTGGTAGACAGGCGCAAATTACAGTTTATAATATTTCATGTGATATTGTCTTTTATTGTCCATATATCAGGTAAGTATCTACTAAGGAAGGTTATAAAATACACAATATAAATAATTTAATACATGTCATCGAATAGGATTGTGTTAAATACATAAATAAATAGGGTTTCTCCAAACTTGTTCTGCATGCATTTTTAAAAATCGAAGCAGTTATTCTCCCTTTTCTACATTTAAACTTAATACTAGCCTCTCCTCTTGTATTTTGCTCCACAAATTCACAGCCCTAAAGAAATAAATTTAATGTAGTAAAATTCCTTAGAATTCAATTATAAATTTCTTATCCTTGTTAAACATATTTGTATTTTTGACGCGTTTTGAAGAAGATCCTCTCTTGTTCCAGTTAAATGATATTGTTTAAAAAAATCTAATTCCAGATGTTTATTCTGAATATTTCGAGGAATATTTTCTGCATTTCCCATACAAAATGGTGCTGGTACAGATAAAATTGATGCATCTACTTTATTGTCATATAGTGTCTGTAATAACTGCATGATTTCTTCATTTTTCAAATCCGAATATGTTCTACTTTCCTCAGGTAATGCAATTGTCTGTATTTCGTGTAAAACTTCATATTTGGATTTATAGGTAGAAAAATCCATTTCTTCAGCTGCAGCCATAGTTTTAAATTTTTTATGAAAATGCAACATGACTGCAGGTTTCTCCTAATCCAGCTACATATTTGCAATGGGAACATAAGATTTCTCCTTCTTGTTTAGCTACAAACAACGTTTGTTTGAATTTTTTTAACCCATCCATTTTGTAAGCATCTAAGCTTTTATATGTTCGAAATTCTGTTTGAGTATAGGCACTTTTTTAAATTTAATAATTATAAATATCTATATAAGTTATTTGTGGAATTTTTTTAATGTCTATTATAAAATTTTCTTATCATTATCGATGACAAACGGGTCTATATTATTTATTAATTAGTGATATTTTCTCCAAGTATCTAGCCTGTACACTCTCATCTAAGCTATATAAATAATCACTATGTGAAGACATCATAAAAATAACCAAACTTCCATTTCAAATTGCATAAAACATAAAAATACTCGATAACCTAGTTCAACCAACGTTAAATTATATGCTCATATCTAGATGTTTACCTTCCAAACAGCTGTTGGCCACCATGTTGATGACGTAGCTGCACGAGCCTTATTGTAGTATAGGTACAGAATAGAATATACAGAAGCGACACTCCTTTTTGTCACCATTGTTGTTGCGATTTGACGTTTATGACCTTGAATTTTAAATATGTTGGCAAATTTACGCGCGAAATTTAAATTGTTTTAAATGGTAAAATAAAAATTACAACATAAAAGTACTAAAATTTTAATTTTATTAACGAATTAAAAAGGAATTTTTATTAAACAAATACCATATCTTTGATGTGGGAAACACAAACGTCAGACTCGATGAATATGTCTCACACCTTCTCCACCACAGGCCTTGAGCCACATTTTACACCTATATTTATTAAATGAATATACATTTTACATGATATGGTAGTCGTTTTGCAAAACTTACATTTCTGGATCTTTCGGAATCGACAAAAACTTACATTTCCCTTTCTCCATTTTTTAAATCTACTTATACAGTCATTATATGAACAAACAAGTCCTCCCGATTCTACCTTTTTCGTTTTTTTCCATTTTATTAGAAACTACCACCACTTCTAAAATTCACAAAGTTCACAAAATGACATATGTCAAAGTGAGAAGGTGTTTGGTTTGCTTGAATTAGCCATAACCCTAAAATACATGAGCGTGACAAGCTGAGACAACAGCTCATCCAGAATATGTGAAATATAATGATTTTCTTTATGATAACGATTTTTCCTATCATTTGTTGAAAAAATAATATATTTGTTCTTATTAGAAATCAATTTGTGTTTCTCAATATATGGGCTATCCAGCGAATCAAACGGTTTACGTCATCGTTTAGGGATTTTTGAAATTTTCTTTATTTTTTTAAATATATTTTATATATCACCGTGGGATAAGTTATACCATATCCCACTCATTTTAGTTATGTAATGGACTTGTTAGCCCAATGAGTGCTTTAATGAAATTATTACCACACTAGTGCGGTAATGAAATTGACAACTCACAAATCCAAGAAAAGATAATTATTTATTGTTTATAAATATTAATAACACAATTTGAACAGTTATATAAATTAACACCTTCGTTAACACTGGCCGTTTTTACTTGTGTGCTTGTACAACTAGAATTAGTAACCGAGACGGTGGCATCAGATTTTTCGGATGAAACTGCTCCATTCTTCCCCAAAATTTGGACAGCGATTTTCTTCTTATTCTCAGCGGAAGTCTGTATATAGCCTTCCGCAACGGAATCAGAACGCCATCCACCGTGCCTTTTTATGTCGCGGAGATCTGCTCCTGCATTTGCCAACATTGTAGTGGAGGTGCGCCGGAAACAATGACCAGTAAATTCCTTTGCATCAGGCAACCCCAAAAACTCTGCAATTATTTTCGGCATGCTTCCTATTGTATTTATCCCAATAGGTTGATTCGTGCATCGACCATTTCTTTATGCCAGAAAAAAACGATCATTGGAGCAAATTTTAGGACGAAGTTTCACGTAATTTCTGACAGTCTGAACTAGATTAATACCATCAATATTTCCAACCGTTATAAAAAATTCTCTACTTGTATTAGTTTTGGTATCCGGAATTACGACTCTAAAACATGATCCTTCATCTATGACGTTGCTTATCCTCAGAAATGTAAGCTCCTCTCTTCTGCATCCACCCGCCAAACCAAAAATCAAAACAACCTGAAAATTATTATACGTTACAACCAATAAAATACATGATTACCTTGTATATGACTAACCTTCATGCATAAATATTTCTCGTTCCCTGCTGTCTGCAGGAATCTAACAGTATCTTCTCTGTTTAGAACTTTAGACTTTTTAGGTTTATAACCTTTTGCTATATTTTTCAGCAAAGCTGTGAGATTGACATATTTTTTTATATCAATGCGCTTCTTGATCGATATTTCCGTCTTCAGCATCGAGTAGTAACACCAAAGGGATGAGGGCTTCTGGCTGTTACTTAGTTCTTTAAAATATACTAGTAATGCCTTTTCGCTGGTAATGTTCTCTATGTTTTTCAAAATGCACCACTGCTCATATTTTTTAAATGCCAATTCATATTTGGCTCCAGATTTTGATGGGACAAGTCCGGATATTACATTATTTGCTTCTTCCTCAATACTTACGGGCACATCGGACGTTTTTTCTTCAGAAGAACAGCCTGGCAAACTCATTTTCGAAGAAAATCACAACAAAACGGTTTGACATCAGAAAAAATTATTTAGAATAACAGTTTGTTGTTATTCGGTAACTGAGACACGATCATAGACTACTAACGCTTTTCTGTGATTTTCAAACAAAATAGATCCTATCGTCATCTTGATTAATTTATTTTTTTATCAAAATGATGCTATTTTGAAATAATTTTAACGGTGATATATAAAACTTTGTACGATATTCGTGGGGTACTACATTATTAACGCACTATGTGATTACCCTAACTCGCCCTACGGGCTCGTAGGGTAATTCACAATACGTACGTTAATAATGTCTATACCCCACTTATATCGTAAATAACTATTATTAACGGTATTTTATTGGTTTTTTTATTATTATTATGTATTTGACACATTTAATAGAAATAATTATATTTGGATATATTATTATTAAGTAAAATGATGTAAATTTTTGCAAAATGACATTTGATTATATTTTTTTAATATTAGTAATTCTGAACATGTATATTACTAAATATTTATGTTTATATTATACTTTTCAACCTGTATTGTGATTTCATTTTGTTTTTGGTTTCGTTGTTCATTGACAAAATGTCAAATGCTCTGTCATGTCAAATTCAAGAGCTTGTAGTTAATTTATTGCCTTATTTTGAAAATGTAAAATAGATTGGTGGGCTCTTATTTTCACTGAATTGTAATATTGAGGTAATATTTCGTTTTATTTGATAGTAATAATTTGAAAATTAAATCTACAGTCTGTCCCCGGATTGAGTTTACAAGAGGAAAAAAATTTTTGTTTTTCATTTTACGAAAAAATGCCAAAGGAAGAAAAATTTTTGCTTGAATTAAAACGCATGTTTCAGTTATTAAAACTTTTAATTAATGTAAGGTTCTTTTATTATAACGTTTTTTCATATTTTGTCCTACTAATAATACAGTTATTACATTGAATCTAACATGATTTTTGTTAGCTTTGAAATATTGACAAATGATTATTAATTCTAATTTCTGAAAGAAAAAACGGCGAAAATCAAAATACTTGTAGTTTATTCAATTAACTCTTTTTTTATCTGAGATTAGAATTAATAATCATTTGTCAATATTTCAAAGCTAACTAAAATCATGTTAGATTCAATGTAATAACTGTATTATTAGGAGGACAAAATACGAAAAAACGTTATAATAAAAGAACCTTACATTATATAAAAGTTTTATTAATTGAAACATCCGTTTTAATTCAAGCAAAAATTTTTCTTCCTTTGGCATTTTTTCGTAAAATCGAAAATAAAATTTTTTTTCCTCTTGTAAACTCAATCCAGGGACAAACTGTATATGTACAGCGTGTGGCAAACGCTATACGTAATGTACAGAAACAGTGTGAATTTGTATGGTATGCAGTATTCTGTATTTTTTAAGGATCTCACATAATAGTAGATAGTTTGTTGCATATACTACAAGAATGAAGTATTTATAACGGCGTAAGCAGTATTGTTCAGAATATTTTAAATAAAATTGGAATTCGCTGAAAAAAAAAAATGATACCAGCCGTGTTACCTTTTTCAGAAAGATTTGGATTTATGAAGGCAACCCATAGATCATATTTTAATCCGTTTTACATGCTCATGTAAACTTTTTAACATATGACGTCATTGTTTCTAGTGATATTGTATTTATGACGTAAACCGCTTGATTCGCTGGATGGCCCATACTTTTATTATTGACCCCTAACAAAAAATGTTCTCGTCGAGATAATGAAAAGAACAAAGAATCGTAAGATACGAAGATATGCCGAAACAATCCGATTTTATCCGATTAGCCCTGTAAATTTGTTGGCATACTCTTTCTCTCTCTAATTTTTGTTTCTCTCTCTGACTGTTGCTTCTGTATAAATGTTTATTCTGTGGTATAGGTACATACAGATGTATCAAGTTAATGGACCAGTGCATTTTATTCATGTCTATGAAAAGTTATACAAAAAAGTGATTGAGATATTTTGTTAGCTATAGAGGGGGACACATTTTGACATAATCACTATTATTTTAAAACCAGTGGTACTCAACTTATATTTTTTTAAATGGCATTATATATTTTTTATTAACTCATTAAATAGGGAATTTTCTTCAGAATTCAACGATTAAATAATATCATACCCTTACATTGCGAAAAAATTGATAAAATTTAATTCAAAGTTAGTATTTCATTCCTATTTTAAATTTTTTGAGTAGGCTAAGCAAACATTCAACTACTAAAACAAAAGAAAATTGTCTGTCATTTTCGTATGTCACTGTTACAAATTATTAAATTATTTTATCGCGTGGATTATTATTTGGTCTTCTTTAATTGAATACCTTTTTGCAAAAAAAAATGGTTGCTAGAAATTCATTTTGATGGGTCTCACATCAATAAATAAAATAATCCGTATTTGTTAAATCTGCTGTCATTATTAAATTAATTATTTGTCGGCTCCGGTGGCTCAATGGTTAGAGCAATGCCTCTTAGTCATGAGTGCGCTCGGAGTTCTGGGTTCGAATCCCACTAAGGCATGGATGTTTGTGTATGTGAACTTACTCAGTAATTGGGATTTGATCTTGTTGGGAGATTATAAAAGAAAAAAGTGGTATCGACCTTAATTATAATCATGGGTAACAATGACATACGAAAATGACAGTTTATTTTCTTTTGTTTTAATAATTGAATGTTTGCTCAACCTACTTAAGAAAATTAAATAGAAATAAAATACCAATACTGAACTAATTTTTTTATCAAATTTTTAACATGTAGAGTTTGATATTATTATATCGTTAAGTTCAGAAGAAAATAATTTCTTTAATGAGTTAATAAAAAATATGTAATGCCATTTAAAAAAATATATACTGTGATATAACATTGATCCATAAGTTGAGTACCACTGGTTTTAAAATAATAAAGATTATTCAAAAATATGTCCCCCCTCTGTGCCTTACAAAACATATTAATCACTTTTTTTGTGTAAGTTTTCATATACACGAATAAAATGCACTGTTCCATTCTCTTGATACAGCCTGTATATGAAAAAGTAATTGGGGAGAATGGAGTCTTCTACCATAACAAAAATAATAAAATGTACACTTTTAAAGTATTAGTAATAAATAACGATTGAGATAAAAAATCTGATGTAGCCAACACAAAACCTCCCGCTATTTAATTTTTATTAATTTAAATACGTACCTGCGAATTTACTAATGCTGCAAACTGTTCTATTGCGTATAACTATTGCTTTATTTAATATTTTCTTTTTAAAATGTCACTATTATTAATTTGAAGTGACAGTAACATTCACCTGTGGTTATATTCATTGGAAATATGAACTGTGTAACAAAGGAATTGTGTTTATCTTAGGCTTCGGGATTTAAAAAAAAAAGATTTTTAAATTTATCTGTAAAATATATAGAAAAAGTATTAATGTATTCCTGTAGAAAATTCAATAATCTTTAATTTTCATAATGACAAATAATGCGGAAAATGGCATTTAATGGTATTTTTTGAAGAAAAACCATTATGAGCTTCAGGTAAAGAAAGTGCCATTTCCAATTAGAGTAGGTAGTGGAGGAGCGCTAAGTAATTATCTCGGAACCGGTTCAAACAACTCCGATTTTGATGATTTTTTTTTAAAAATGACGGTAATGCCAAATACTTCAACCTTTATGGTTTGAAAATTGACGCTCTTTGTTATTTATTAAATTATTTAATTTTTAAAAATTATTAATATCGGCGTTAAAATAATGTTATTTATGAAAGTATAATATTTAAAAACGACATCCAGTGACCTTGTATATTGGATACTGAGAAGTAAGATGTATTCTAAAATGATTGGAGTATGTAATCTGATGTGGCCAGCACATAACCTCTCGCCGGATAGTTTACCTGTGTGCATAAAACAAAGATTATTTTACAAATACAAATACATTCATGTATAAGTCTTTGACGTTCAAACTTCTTTATATATTTTTCTCCATATATTTACAAAATCTGTAGGTTATTTTAATATAAATTATATGCAACAAATTTCAAAATATATTTTACTATATTAAAATTTTATGCAGATAACAGGGATTATTAATTCGAACAATGTTTGTCTTCTCTACATACATGTACTGAAAACATTAATTTTTGGCAGTTTCAATTGTATAAGGTATATCTGGAAATGTGCATATATTCGTACATAACTTCTATCAAATTTTCTTTTTTCATAAATGTATCTAAATAACACATTGATTTTATTTCAATAAAGTGATGATGAGATTGCGCTCTTTTTATACTAATATCGATGTGTAATGTCGTCAATATTATATCTTATTTAAGAAGAATTTGATAACTTTTTGCAGTTCAATGTTACTGTAGTCTACAGTGGTCGTGCATTTTCCCATAATCTTTGAGATAAATTTAACAGTCCTTTAACGTAGACTTGTCATCTCAACAATAGTCACAGGGCAAACTAATAATTAAGAGATTCTCTAAGTATATTTTTCTTAATTCACTTTCATCTTGTGTTTATAACATTTAAATATAGTGTTCCTTCTCGTAGAGAGTCATCTTATTCGCACTTTGTTCGGCTTGTACCGTCTACAATTCAAATGTCTTGTCTTCTCGTAGGCAATCCATCCACCGCCTTTTCACTCATCCATGTGCGCTGAGGGCTGCCCTGATTATCTAATCTTGTCCAAAATTAGGAGCATTTTGGATATCCTCGTTTTTCATACGCTCAGCTGAGAAACATTCAGCGACTACTCGTATTTCATGCTTCTTCTTTGCAAACTAACATTCTGCTTCATATGTGATGAGAAACTTAGGCTGGATGCGCATCGAGTAACAAAAACGTTACTAAACAAAATGTTTTGCGACATACTTAAACACACTGACTGATCAAAAACGTTGTTAAACTAAACGTTGTAACTTCAAATTCCCACAATTTATTTGTGGCGATATTCTTATATAGAGCAGGCCTTCCTTCAATTTAAAGCTAAAAGTTTTTCGGCGTCCACATCAACATTTCATTGTTCACTTGCGACTGCGCATTTGATCTACACAGCACGTTGTTCTGTTATGTAAGTTTGCACAATGAATATAGATATAGAGGTGGACGCCGAAAAACTTTTAGCTTTAAATTGAAGGAAGGCCTGCTCTTTATAAGAATATCGCCACAAATAAATTGTGGGAATTTGAAGTTACAACGTTTAGTTTAACAACGTTTTTGATCAGTCAGTGTGTTTAAGTATGTCGCAAAACATTTTGTTTAGTAACGTTTTTGTTACTCGATGCGCATCCAGCCTAAGTTTCTCATCACATATGAAGCAGAATGTTAGTTTGCAAAGAAGAAGCATGAAATACGAGTAGTCGCTGAATGTTTCTCAGCTGAGCGTATGAAAAACGAGGATATCCAAAATGCTCCTAATTTTGGACAAGATTAGATAATCAGGGCAGCCCTCAGCGCACATGGATGAGTGAAAAGGCGGTGGATGGATTGCCTACGAGAAGACAAGACATTTGAATTGTAGACGGTACAAGCCGAACAAAGTGCGAATAAGATGACTCTCTACGAGAAGGAACACTATATTTAAATGTTATAAACACAAGATGAAAGTGAATTAAGAAAAATATACTTAGAGAATCTCTTAATTATTAGTTTGCCCTGTGACTATTGTTGAGATGACAAGTCTACGTTAAAGGACTGTTAAATTTATCTCAAAGATTATGGGAAAATGCACGACCACTGTAGACTACAGTAACATTGAACTGCAAAAAGTTATCAAATTCTTCTTAAATAAGATATAATATTGACGACATTACACATCGATATTAGTATAAAAAGAGCGCAATCTCATCATCACTTTATTGAAATAAAATCAATGTGTTATTTAGATACATTTATGAAAAAAGAAAATTTGATAGAAGTTATGTACGAATATATGCACATTTCCAGATATACCTTATACAATTGAAACTGCCAAAAATTAATGTTTTCAGTACATGTATGTAGAGAAGACAAACATTGTTCGAATTAATAATCCCTGTTATCTGCATAAAATTTTAATATAGTAAAATATATTTTGAAATTTGTTGCATATAATTTATATTAAAATAACCTACAGATTTTGTAAATATATGGAGAAAAATATATAAAGAAGTTTGAACGTCAAAGACTTATACATGAATGTATTTGTATTTGTAAAATAATCTTTGTTTTATGCACACAGGTAAACTATCCGGCGAGAGGTTATGTGCTGGCCACATCAGATTACATACTCCAATCATTTTAGAATACATCTTACTTCTCAGTATCCAATATACAAGGTCACTGGATGTCGTTTTTAAATATTATACTTTCATAAATAACATTATTTTAACGCCGATATTAATAATTTTTAAAAATTAAATAATTTAATAAATAACAAAGAGCGTCAATTTTCAAACCATAAAGGTTGAAGTATTTGGCATTACCGACATTTTAAAAAAAAAATCATCAAAATCGGAGTTGTTTGAACCGGTTCCGAGATAATGCACTTTTTTGAGCTAACGCTCCTCCACTAAGGGTAGAAATATAAGGTTTCAGAATTTTCTGAATGATAGTATTTGAGTTAGAGCGTTAACAAAATCCACACACACACACACACACACACACACATAGTAGGGGCCAATGGTGTCTTTCCATGTTAGAATAGGGTAGAAAGGCAAGGTTTCAGAATTTTCTGAATGATAGTATTTGAGTTAGAGCGTTAACAAAATCCATACACATACACATACACACACACATACACACACACACATACACACACATACACACACATACACACACATACACACACACATACACACACACACACATAGTAGGGGCCAATGGTGTCTTTCCATATTAGAATAGGGTAGAAATACAAGGTTTCAGAATTTTCTGAATGATAGTATTTGAGTTAGAGCGTTAACAAAATCCATACACATACACACACACGCACTCACACACATACACACACACATAGTAGGGGCCAATGGTGTCTTTCCATATTAGAATAGGGTAGAAATACAAGGTTTCAGAATTTTCTGAATGATAGTATTTGAGTTAGAGCGTTAACAAAATCCATACACATACACACACACACACACACACGCACTCACACACATACACACACACACACACACAGTAGGGACCAATGGTGTCTTTCCATATTAGAATAGGGTAGAAATACAAGGTTTCAGAATTTTCTGAATGATAGTATTTGAGTTAGAGCGTTAACAAAATCCATACACGTACACACACACACACACACACACACACACACACACACACATAGTAAGGGCCAATGGTGTCTTTCCATGTTAGAATAGGGTAGAAATACAAGGTTTCAGAATTTTCTGAATGATAGTATTTGAGTTAGAGCGTTACCAAAATCCATACACACACACACACACACACACACATAGTAGGGGCCAATGGTGTCTTTCCATGTTAGAATAGGGTAGAAAGGCAAGGTTTCAGAATTTTCTGAATGATAGTATTTGAGTTAGAGCGTTAACAAAATCCATACACATACACATACACACACACATACACACACACATACACACACATACACACACATACACACACATACACACACATACACACACATACACACACACATACACACACACACACATAGTAGGGGCCAATGGTGTCTTTCCATATTAGAATAGGGTAGAAATACAAGGTTTCAGAATTTTCTGAATGATAGTATTTGAGTTAGAGCGTTAACAAAATCCATACACATACACACACACGCACTCACACACATACACACACACATAGTAGGGGCCAATGGTGTCTTTCCATATTAGAATAGGGTAGAAATACAAGGTTTCAGAATTTTCTGAATGATAGTATTTGAGTTAGAGCGTTAACAAAATCCATACACATACACACACACACATACACACGCACTCACACACATACACACACACACACACACACACACACACAGTAGGGACCAATGGTGTCTTTCCATATTAGAATAGGGTAGAAATACAAGGTTTCAGAATTTTCTGAATGATAGTATTTGAGTTAGAGCGTTAACAAAATCCATACACGTACACACACACACACACACACACACACACACACACACACACACACACACACACACATAGTAAGGGCCAATGGTGTCTTTCCATGTTAGAATAGGGTAGAAATACAAGGTTTCAGAATTTTCTGAATGATAGTATTTGAGTTAGAGCGTTACCAAAATCCATACACACACACACACACACACACATACAGACATCATCGTGAAAATGTTAACATTGGATTCTAGGGACCTAAAACGTGGTCATTTACTAAAATCTCGATGTGTGATTCTTAGCAGGATCCCTATACCTCCCGTACTAAGGGTAGCGGTAGGTAAAAAAGGTTTTTTTACCTCCTGCCATACTGTAGGTAAGGGAAGTAATATGAGTTTTCAGTAAATATGCCCGAATTAGGTTTCATACAACATGCTTTTACTATTTTTACAATGTGTGTGTGTGTGTGTGTGTGTGTGTGTGTGCTTGCCAGCGTGCGTGCGTGCGTTCTTGCGTGCGTGTGTGTGCGCGCGTGTGTATGTGTGACGGTTTTCTCTTCCACGATAACATATACATTTTCAATATGTTCTATTTTCCGTCTTTAATTTTATTACTTAGTTCTAAAAAGTTCATAGCTAGGGTGGCGCTATGGTTACTCTATATCACCACCGCCTGCTCCCATTGATAAAACGAAATATTATTTTACTGGAAGCTTAAATATAATCTAAAACTTAAAACTTCTCAATTTTGGTATTTAAAACTCGTATATAAACACACACACACGCACGCACACACACGCACACACACGCACACGCACACGCTCACGCCCACGCACGCACGCACGCTCGCACAAACGCACACACGAAAACACGCACGCACGCACACACACATTGTAAAAATAAAAGAGAGAGAAAGAGAAATAGAGAGAGAGAAAGATCAACGTGAACATAGTAAAAACATGTCGTGGGGACCCTAATTTTTACTTATTCATTGACACCTCACTATCGAATTTTTTGACCGAAAACATTACCTCCTATACCTATAGTATGGCGGGAGGTAATTAATTTGTGAATGTTATCAAATATTTAAATTTTAAATTAATTTTCATGGGAATTAAGTAGTCCACTATTTTTTTCTTGGCAACGAGGAATCTAGCATGTTTCATTTACGTAAGTTGTTGTTAAGCCCGTACAAATAATATTTGCACAGCCAGGGCAAATAATACTTCCACAGCCAGGGCAAAAGATTGCACTATTTGATTTTCGTGAAAACATATTTACAATTAAGGTAATATTCATATATTTCATATTTATAACTTTTCCTAAAGCCCTACATGACTTTTGCTTATTATTAATAATAATAAATATGTACATGTAAACCTTTTGAGGACATATACTACTCACCGAAATGAGTAAAAAAAGCTTCATCAACATGGGTCCGATCTTCAACATTTTCCGAGATATAAGGCAGTGAAGAA
Organism: Ophonus ardosiacus; assembly: GCA_943142095.1. NCBI lineage: Eukaryota > Metazoa > Arthropoda > Insecta > Coleoptera > Carabidae > Ophonus > Ophonus ardosiacus. Next base: position 33,167,254 of record OW964828.1, on the reverse strand, counting down.
TAAGTTTTTACTGGGTTTATCTTTGCTATCTCGAAAACTATAAGAGTTACGACTTCGATTAAATGATACTTTTTGTTTACGTTTCAGAGGTCACCTTGGATGATAATTGTATCAAGACAAAAATGTTATGGCAACTTTGGCCAAGATTTAATTTTTAAATAACTTCGGAAGTATTAGAAACTGAAAAAAAAATGTTTCATATAAAATTTTCTTTTTCTTTTATAGGCTACTTAATGACAGACAAAATTTTTGTTCAATGTCTATCTTTGTCAGTTTTTCTTCGATTCTAATGCAAAATGGCCTGTTTCTCGGAAATAGTTGAAGATCGAATCCATGTAAATTATGCTTTTTTACTCATTTTGGTCAGTACTATATGTCCTCAAACGTTGTTAAGCAGCGTTCACAACCAAGTAATTTCAGTTTCTAATTTGAATTTCTACTTTGTGTCAAAGCTTGGACCTGAATATACTTCTTCACGACAACATAATTTCACTTCTAAATGTCGAATGTCAAGCTCAGCATTTCAAAGTAAATATTACAAAGTAAAAATTCAAATTGGAAATTGTAATGATTTGGTTCTGAACGCAGCTTACTTGTTTTTTAACACCCTGTATGTCATTATCGATGCCGATACTTATCTGCTTACAAAGCAGATAGGTACACCCAGCACCCAGCAATGAGTAATATGCTTGATGACATTATTATTATATTAATATGTACAATAATTTGTTCATTTTGTTTTACGGTGTATTTATTCAATCGTTTTTAAATAGTCAAATCCAGAATAACTTTTCGAAACTGACGGGTTATTTTAACAAACATATTTAGGCATTTTTTTAGTGTCAAATTTATCGTACAAAATTTAATATAAAACGCATGAATGTTTTAGCCAAGGCGCAGTTGAGATTAAAAACATTTTGTTGTTTGATTGGACAATATCGGAGTATTATCCAATCAAAAAACAAGATCAAACTGCACCTATCTTCCCGTCACTATTTTCTTACGTGAAGTGAAGTATACGGCAATATAATATAATTCATTTCACGTAACAAAATAGTAGATGGCGTTTGAGAGCCGACCGTTTTCACATGATAAATTCCAACGACTAGTTTTTAACCAATCATGATTCAAAACACTTGAAAATTCAACCAATGGGAACAGTATTATACTGATAAAACCCCGTTACCCCGATAATTTTCCGCTACCAAGTAAATAAACAGTTGTTATTGTTTATAACTATTAGTGTGACAATTAATGTGTCAAGTTTAATTTTGCATTGTCTTTGGAATTTATCTCACCAAATACCATACGACCTCTCAGATTTTCTCAGATAAACTTTTATTTTTAAGCACTCATTTTCTTTTGCTTTTAAGAAAAATCACTCAAGCAAACTGACATTAGGTAAAACCCCTCCTCCTTCGGAGTCGGCATTTACCATGCAGTTTGCTTTCGTGTCTAAGCAAAAAAAAAAATTTGTGCAAAATAAAAATTTATCTATAAAATCAGGAGGTCTTGTGATATTACTTCTGATAATTTAAATTCGTGAAACCAAACTTTGTCAATAATAAATATTTTTTTCCGCAATCGTTAGCAAAATTCATTATTATTCAACTTAAAATAGTGAGCAAAGTAGTATTTTGAATCACAAGTGAGCAAAGTAAATAACTTTCTTCACAAGTTGGGCAAAGTAAATAACTTTCTTCACAAGTGAGCAAAATACACAAGCCTGTAATAATCTACGTCAGTACTCTTGACTCAAGAGTCATAAATTTTAATGGAGTTGCAAATTTGTTCAATAAATATCTACCAGGGTATATAAACAATAAGCATAAAATTATCAATATGAAAAACAGTAGACATACAAAAAATATACAATATAAACTATAATAATTCACAATATACATACGAGAAAATTTTTAATATTTAATAAATTAAGAAGTTCTATTAAGTCATAAAACTGGTAACCAATTTACATTTAAATACGTTCAATCTATCAAAAAATAAATCAAATTCTATGTTTAAGTCATTTATCGTTAATCTTGTGCTCTCCTTCAGAGAGCTACTTTACTCTAGTGAATTATAACAAAATTTTGCTGACTGGCTATTTAGAATGAATCGATTTACTTCAAAGTTAGTAATTTACCTAACAATCATATATGTCACCCATTGGTAATGTGTCAATCTCGTGCTCTTCTTCAGAGAGGTACTTTACTCTGGTGAATTATAACAAAATTTTGCTGACTGGATATTTAGAATGAATCAATTTACTTCAATATTAGTAATTTACCTAATAAATAATATATGTCACCTTTTAGTAACGTGTCAATCTTGTGCTCTCCTTCAGAGAGACACTTTACTGTAGTGAATTATAACAAAAGTTTGCTGACTGGCTATTTAGAATAAATCTATTTACTTCAATATTAGTAATTTACCTAATAAATAATATATGTCACCCTTTGGTAACGTATCAATCTCGTGCTCTCCTTCAGAGACGTACTTTACTCTAGTGAATTATAACAAAATTTTGCAGACTGACTATTTAGAATGAATCAATTTACTTCAATATTAGTAATTAAAGTTGTCAGAACCGTGTCGTGTTTGATATCAAATAAGAGATATCGTCTAGGGCTGCCATGCAGAAATGTCAAAAATGTGACAACTCGATCGTATTTTGATTTTTGCTTAGAGTTGTCAGACCCATGTCATGTTTGGTATCAAATGAGAGGGATCGCCGAGGGCTGCCATGCACAGATGTTAAAAATTTGACAACTCGATCGGCTTTTGTTTTTTTCTTAAAGTTCTGAGAACCATGTCGAGTTTGGTATCTAATGAGAGGTATAGTCGAAGGCTACTATACAGAAGTGTGAAAAATTTGACAGCTCGATATGCTTTTGTTTTTTGCATAAAGATAAGTCGTTTGAGTATCTGAAAGACTGTTAGCGGTAGCACTTTGGGTTTACGGAATGGACGTACGTAAAACTTTTATAAAACACTATCGGCGGAACCCTAGAGAGTTTTCGCTAGTATCATAGTAATTTTGTGATAATTCACTAGAATAAAGTACCTCTCTGAAGGAGAGCACAAGATTGACACGTTACCAAAGGGTGACATATATTATTTTTAGATAAATTACTAATTTTGAATTAAATCGATTCATTCTAAATAGCCAGTCAGCAAAATTTTGTTATAAATCACTAGAGTAAAGTACCTCTCTGAAGGAGAGCACAAGATTGACACGTTACCAAAGGGAGACATATATTATTTTTAGATAAATTACTAATTTTGAAGCAAATCGATTCATTTGAAATAGCCAGTCAGCAAAATTTTGTTATAATTCACTAGAGTAAAGTACCTCTCTGAAGGAGAGCACAAGATTGACACGTTACCAAAGGGAGACATATTATTTTTAGATAAATTACTAATTTTGAAGCAAATCGATTCATTCGAAATAGCCAGTCAGCAAAATTTTGTTATAATTCACTAGAGTAAAGTACCTCGCTGAAGGAGACTACAAGATTGACACGTTACCAAAGGGTGGCATATACACTGGCGAGCAAAAAATTGAGGTCAATTATTAATTATGATATATTTTTGGAATGTTTTGTTTTAAGCTCATGTTTGTAAATTGTAAATCATAGAAGGATCTTAATAATTTATTTTTTGAGAAATATTATCTGTTTTATTTTGTTATCTGTCATGTAATATCACTCTTTTTACAAATTTTATGAAATAGCGTGAATTCGCGGTAATTGAAGATTCGCATTTCGGTGTTTCTTTTCGGTATAGCGTTGATTTTTCTTTGTAAAATCTATCAGTTACACGGTGTAGTACTCGTATTGTGTATTTAGCAGTTCACAATGCTTGTAAATCCTATTGCTGCGGCAAGAATTGTAGCGTTGATACAAGATGGCCGAGGACAACGTGAAACTGCAAGAATTGTTAGTCGGAGCCTTTGTGCTGTACAAAAGGTATTTCAGCGCTATGAGGAGATTGGCTTGATAACCAGAACACCAGGATCCGGGCGTAAAAGAATCACCAGCCGAAGAGATGACCGATGTTTGGTGTCCGAAAGTTTGCGGAATAGGACAGCTTCTGTGGTTTTGCTACGAAATCAACTCCAACAAGTTAAAGATGTAAATGTTAGTGAATGGACCGTTAGAAGAAGGCTTCATGATGCTGGATTGTCTTGTAGAAGGATGGCTACAGGTCCACCATTGCAACGCCGGCATCGAATTGCAAGATTGGTTTTTGCCCGAAATCACGCGGCATGGAATGGTGAGGACTGGGGCAGGGTACTTTTTCCAATGAGTCACGTTTTTGCCTCAATGGTTCAGACGGACGTCGACGAGTATGGAGAAGACCCGGAGAAAGATACGCTCAAGTTTCTATTGACGAGCGACTTCCATTTGGCGGTAGGTCGGTTATGGTTTGGACAGGAATCTCTTCACAAGCACGCACAGAGTTGATGTTCATACAGAATGGCTCCCTGACAGCTCAAAGGTACATTACGGAGGTTCTAGAAGACCATGCTATGCCTTTCTTGATCACTATGGGCGAGCGTAGCATTTTCATGCAAGATAATGCTAGACCTCACGCAGCCAGAGTTGTCAGAGAACATCTGGATGAAGTGGGAATTAGACGGTTTGATTGGCCAGCCCTCAGTCCGGACATGAATCCCATCGAACATGTCTGGGATGAGTTGGGATGGCGTATCCGAAAGCATACACCAGCTCCAAGAACTGCCCAGGAGCTTAGAGCGTTGCTACTGCAGCAATGGGATAATATTGACCAGAATATGATCCTTAACTTAATTCAAAGTATGCCTCGTCGAGTTTAAGCAGTAACTAACGCAAGAGGAGGAAATAGGCAATATTAGTAGTAAGTTTTTTAAAATTTTTTCGTTCCACATAACTCCTAACAACAAAAAGTCAAACTACGTTTGAAATGTAAATTTATTGTTTTTTCATAATAAATTATAAAACCAAAAAATATGCTTTGCGTTTCAATATTGAATTATTAATTTAGCCTATAAAATACAGTATAATGGGTTTCAATTTATAAATATAAGCTTAAAACAGAAAATTAGAAAAATACGTAATAATTAATAATTGACCTCAATTTTTTGCTCGCCAGTGTATTATTTTTAGGTAAATTACTTATTTTGAAGCAAATCAATTTATTCTAAATAGCCAGTCAGCAAAATTTTGTTATAACTCACTAGAGTAAAGTACCTCTCTGAAGGAGAGCACAAGATTGACACGTTACCAAAGGGTGCCATATATTATTTTTAGGTAAATTACTAATTTTGAAGCAAATCGATTCGTTCTAAATAGCCAGTCAGGAAAATTTTGTTATAATTCACTAGAGTAAAGTACCTCTTTGAAGGTGAGCTCAAGATTGATACGTTACCAAAGGATAACGTATGTTACTCTGAGTTAGATTACTAAATATAAATTCAACCAGTAAATCTGAAATAGCCAGTCAGTAACTTTTTTTGCTGGTCAGCAAATTAGTCACCACCCGAACTGTCGGTGAGTTGAGTTCATAATTTGTTTGAAAACATTGAATGAAAAATACTGAATTACATCGAGAAGATAGTCTTGGTGTACAAAAATTCAAGCGTGCTAATATGTAACTATTATCTATCATGTTATTCGGTAGTTTATATAAATAAAAAGGGCAAACATAATATTTCTTCGATTTTCAAGAGATGTCAAGTTAAAAGTAGATTATAATGCAGTATTATAATTTAAATTTCGTATATATTCCTTATTTATTTTGAACCAACAATATCTGGTAAATTTTTGTGTACTTAATTATATTTTTGTATCTTGCATAATATGGACCCCATATTTGACAACATTATTCAAGTTTTGAACGTACGTAGCAGTTGTACAAAGACATAATAGTATAGATATTTCGAAAATAGTATACCTAATTACAAAATTTAAATTTCTATATGACGACTTTACAGTTGCATATACATGTTTGTTGAATAATAAATTATCATCTTATATTATTCCCAAATCAGTAATCTCACTAACTATTTGCAATGGTTCCCTACACATCTTATAATTAAAGTCTATATTTTGACGTCTTCTAGAAAATGTCATTATTTTGCATTTATTCGTGTTAAAATATAATTCAGAAGTTTGAGACCAACTAATTAAATTATCAATATCTTTTTGTAGACTTTCACAATCGTTTACTGAGTTAATATTCCTGAATATTTTGATGTCATCAGCATACATAAGAATATTTGAGAATTGAACTGATTATGCAATATCATTTATAAAAAAAAGAAGTAGCAAAGGACCTAAATTTGAACCTTGTGGTACACCAGAATATGCCGTAAAATTATTATAAAAAATCTGTTGTGGCCAGCACAAGACCTTCCGTCAAGTCAGTAAAGTTGACTAGATTCGTTGTAGTTGATCTATTTATTAGTTATCTTTACAGTTATAAACATATGTACTGTTGAGTTCTTCATTAATAAAAAAAAGTACAATGTTCTCACTTGTCCAGTTGGCGCACCGCTCCCTCTCGTGCGGCCAATTTCCGGGCGCGTGAGAAAAAGACATACTTTGCTCACTTTTACTTAAAAATAGCTATTATTTGTAAAAATGCACAAGACCTAAATATTAAAAATTTGAACAAAACCTGGGTAAACATCACTTAATTCTGTAGATTTTATTTAATAACTTACAACTGACAGGTTATATTTTTTTCGTTTTTGTAAACTAGGTTTGCATTCAGGCCAATCAAAGGGCAGAATTTCTATCCCTATCTAAACGAATGCTATTTTCTTACGTGAAATGAAGTATAGTAATATTCAAATTAATTTAGCAAATTTTCAATGGTTATAGAAACAATGAAAATCAAGTCCGTTATGAAAATGAAACAAATTTTATTTATATCAGAGTTGTTCAATATTTCTTTGAAGTTGTAAGACAATGTTTCATTACTAAATAAAACAGAACCTTGGACTTCCATTGTCTTTATTATTGATAAACAAAAAAACAGTTATACAATATTAACACAACGCTTCGGTAGATATGTATCTGCTGCCGTCATCAGGTGTACTACTAACTAATTCCTTAAGGGTGCGTTGAAAAAACAGCGCCATGAGGTGATGCTGGGTTAATTAGGAACTATTTCTTAAATATAAAAGTGTTTCACAGGTGGCTCTGTGTCTGCAGGTTTGGGTCTTAGCTAATAATTTAAACTTTCGGACGCGCGCATGTCTAGCGCAAAATATTTGAGGGAGAAAATAGAAGGGTGCAACAAATTATTCTTATACAAGCGGTCTCAACATTTGTATGCTGCTCGAATTTACAATTTCTTTGTTAGAAACAATTCAATCAGAGTATAAAAGAAAACTCGAGGAGCTAAAAGGAAATATATAGTTTTTAAAATTATTTTTAAAAATTTTAATGTTGTTTTTATAAATGTAGATTACTAATAAAGAAAGATTATCAAATGCTCAGCGAACAGTTGGACAGTTTGATAATCCTGAATACTACTATTACAAACAAAATAAAGTAACTGCATCTAATTTTGGTGTAATTATAAAAAGAAAAGAGTATACACCATGTAATTCATTGGTGAAACAAATTTTAAAAGTTCGCCACGTTGAAGGAACGGAAGCCATGAAATTTGACAAAAGATATGAAATAACAGCAATTCGTAAATTTGAAAAACAATATGGTAATATTCAAGTTAAAAAATCTAGGTTGTTCATTGATGAACATTTATGTTATCTTGGTGCTTCTCCTGACGGTACAATTTTCAATATCATTTAATTAAAAACAAAAATAATAATTTTATATGGGCCATTACTGTATACAGGCATAATTGATGACACGACAATAATAATTGAAGTTGGCAAAGGAAAGTATTGGATTTGAAGAAGCAGTCGATAACTTAAAATTTAAAAACAAAATATGTTTAAAAAAAGAGAAAATCTGATGTGGCCAACACAAAACCTCCCGCTATTTAATTTTTATTAATTTAAATACTTACATTTCATATAAATATTGCTTTATTTACTATTTTCTTTTTAAAATGGTACTATTATTAATTTGAAGCATTATTTTTTTGACAGTGATATTTACCTGTCAGTTACATTCATTTGAAATATGAACTGTGTAACAAAGGAATTGTGTTTATCTTAGGCTTCGGGATTTACAAAAAAAAAAGATTTTTAAATATTTTTATTTAAATATATAAAAAAAAGTATTAATGTATTCCTATAAAAGAAATCAATAATCTTTATTTTTCATAATGACCAAATGCGAAATAATGGCATTTAATGGTACTTTTTGAAGAGCAACCATTATAAGCTTCAGGTAAAGTGCCATTTCCGGTTATCCCATTTACACCAAAATCTAATGGGATCTTTCCATATACATTTGAAATATGAATTGTGTAACAAAGGAATTGTGCTATTGAAGCCAGGATGAAAAATACGAAATAAATGTATCATAAATAAAATCAGTAAAATGTTCAACAGTATGTACAAAATAGTATATTGTTTAACAATTGCCTGAATCTTACTTTTGCTCAAGAGTGATGCAACCACAAGAGTGTAAAAAACTCAGTTTTTGAACTTGTTCATAATATACAATTTTATAATAACACAAGATGAACATCTATAACAACGATAAAAAAACGAATCTGGACTTTGATCCTTATTTATATTATGGGGCTAGGCGATTAAATTATTATTTCTTTAAAAAAAAAAACAAGACATTTTTGCAACTATTTTATTGTAATTTATAACTTTTAGCTGAGAGTTTCTGCTTGAAGCATCCTAGTTATGTGACGTTCTGAAAAGTGGAGGGGATAGTATGCCGGCCTTCTGGATAGTAAGACCTTAGTTGTTACCGCTTACTACAAAACTGGCTTAGTCTAATGTAAATAAATAGACTCGGAACAGTCAAAGTTGAAAATCTAATATTATAAACAATAATATACGAGTATTAAGTACTTCGTATTTTATGTTTCTAGATTTTGATTTATTTATATTAAAAAACAGTAGAGTTGATATTTTCTATTGAGATCCCCTTTGTATTATATGTATATATTATAATATTATATTTATTGTGATACTCGTATGAGTCTACTATTATTTATTTAAAACAAATTATTTGATATAAATTATGATTTAAATTAAATATTGGACGTGGCTAGAGTCCCGACCGCGGGACCGTGTCAAAAAAATTAAAGTCCCGAAGTGTGGCGGACCAATTAAATCACGACGAGGCGTGGTTTAGTATTCAGTTCTTTTATTCATGGCATTAAAGTACTCAAATTGAGGTTTATTATGGCATTATGATACGGCAGAATACAGTAGCTTAGCTAGTTGCAAAATTATTAAGTTTTTGTATTAGAACCAGAAGTGAAGATTTAAAAAGTAAAAAATAAACGCTGTAGTACGAAAAATAATGGCATTTAGACATTCAAAATGTCATTTATTTGTTGTCATTTAGAAAATAGTTATATACCTAGGCCGCGAAATAAATAATGTTCAACCTACAGCCCAACCAGTCTAACGTGACAGTCCTCGGGGGTGTGACTAGCATTGTTTACCCTGTAATTGGATAACTGTTGGGTAATAAAGTTATTATTATTATTATTATTATTATTATTATTGTTTTAGCTCTGTCAATCGTTTCTGGGTTATTTTTGAGAAAAATACTTCAAATAACAGTATACAAAAATTAATTTTATGCATCTTTTATTTGAAGTATTTTTCTCTAAAATAATCCATAAACGATTGACAGAGCTAAAACAATGATAGTTACACCAGCGAGGACTGTCACCCAAGATCGGTTGAGGTTGAGCTGTACACAGAATGAAATCAACAATCCAAGCGAAGCCAGACGGGAACAGCAATATTTCGAAAGGAGAGTAAAGGCACCCCGCGCGGGAGGGGGGGGGGGGTGTTTAGGTACTAGACAGATAATTACCTCTAACAAACACGAGGCTTTTTTCCTTAACATTATTGTTATATTATAACAATTCATGTAAATAATATACATAGGTAGTAGGTACATTGGCTTTCAAAATTTAAAGAAAGAAGAATCGATTTAGTACTATAAATATGTGAAAAATTAAGACATTATTGACTACATGAAATACATTAAATACTTTATAGAATCGCGTACGACAATGTATACGTTTTTGACAAAGCATATAATAGTGGGTATATTAAAGAACAAGTTATATAAGACATGTTTTTTTTTTCGCACGCGTTAAAATTTAGAAAATAGAGTTTTCTAATCGAAGTGCGAAAATAGAAAATTCGAAAAAGTGTCGAATAAATTCAATACTGTGAAAAATAATGTGATTTTGGGATTCAAAATGTCAACTAATTGTTGTCAGATAGAAAAAAATGCAATTATGGTACAAAATTTATAATATTTACCAGTCAAATCACTCTATTCATTGTATGAGTAATTGTGCGCGCTATTTTTCATATTCTGTGTTACCGGCCACTTAAGTGTGCTGCCATCCTACGGGAAAAGCTTGCACTACGCACAGTGACAAAACTGTAAAATATTAAAAATTATTCTATTTTTCACCTCGAACGAAATAAACCATTTTAGACAAATTTAGAGCAATATTTGCAAAAACAAAGATATATTTAGTATGTCTATAATAATAGCTATCACGTAAAAGTATTTTTGTTATAAGGAGAAGGCAAATTAAGGAAATATTTTTTTTATATTTTGTAATAAATTTTTTAATTTATTTAAAATAGTTTTAATTAATAGCCCAACAAAAATCATGAATTTTGATGTATAACACAATATTCTGTGTTTTTTCAATAGGCTTTAAATGATAAATCTTTAAATACTCTATTCGAAACGCACCCTTAAACTACGAGTTTTATATCGGGTGAAATAACGGTGGTTGAGTGTGGTTGGTAACTGAAGCGTGTCTGCGTCTCCCTGATTGGTTCTCTCTTGGGCAGTGGGCTGGTACTGTTCCTTTGTTGTTGATTCCGTCTTCAGTGTTGTGTTCTGCTTGATTATATTCTTCCACATTGGTTTTATTTCAACACTGGCGTGGCTGAAAACCTTATCCTCGTTGGCAATAATGTATGATGCCTCATGCGTGGTCTGCTATACCTGATTTGTCCGTTTCTCCTCTTATGGTATGTCGTTCATGTTCTTTAAGTCTGGTGTCTAGTGGCTTCTTTGGTTCCCCTATATATAATTTTCCACATTCACAGTCCACTTGGTATATTCCTTTCTCCGATCCTGCTGTTTTTGTTGGTGCCGTGGAGGGTAGAATCTTCTTTAGTGTTGCCGTTGTTTGAAATGGATAAAGAAAGGGATAACTGTCTTCCATTTTTGGATGTATTGGTAGAAAGAACTGGCAGTAATATCACCACTTCAGTTTATCGAAAACCCACTCACACAGGACGATACCTCAATTACAATTCCAACCACTCGCAGGCAACAAAAATCGGAGTAGCCAGAAATTTATTGGACAGAGCCACGAGCCACTGCAGCACAGAAGTCCAAGAAATACAGAAAACGCTTTTACAAAATGGGTTTCCGGAGAAGCAGATCAGAACTATAATCGACAGGTACCAGCATCGAAACACACCAGGCTCTAAACAAGACAACCAGAAAGAATTATATATACCTTACGTCCAAGGCATCTCCGAGCAAATACGAAGAATTAGCCAAAAATATGGAATCTGCACGAGATTTCACACAACGGCAACACTAAAGAAGATTCTACCCTCCACGGCACCAACAAAAACAGCAGGATCGGAGAAAGGAATATACCAAGTGGACTGTGAATGTGGAAAATTATATATAGGGGAAACAAAGAGGCCACTAGACACCAGGCTTAAAGAACATAAACGACATACCATAAGAGGAGAAACGGACAAATCAGGTACACCGCTAAGATCATCGCCAAAGAAAATCATACCTTCAAACGGAAATTTAAAGAGGCATCATACATTATTGCCAACGAGGATAAGGTTTTCAGCCACGCCAGTGTTGAAATAAAACCAATGTGGAAGAATATAATCAAGCAGAACACAACACTGAAGATGGAATCAACAACAAAGGAACAGTCCCAGCCCACTGCCCAAGAGAGAACTAATCAGGTAGACGCAGACACGCTTCAGTTACCAACCACACTCAACCACCGTTATTTCACCCGATATAAAACTCGTAGTTTAAGGAATTAGTTAGTAGTACACCTGATGACGGCAGCAGATACATATCTACCGAAACGTTGTGTTAATATTGTATAACAGTTTTTTTGTTTATCAATAATAAAGAAATTGGAAGTCCAAAGTTCTGTTTTATTTATCAGAGTTGTTGTTATATTTAATTTTGATATACCGTCGTTATATTCGTTGCGTTACTATAAAGTCGATGTCGATAGTACAACACACTAAAATCAAAAACTTTCATACATTTTCTCGTCTTTGTTAATCATAAGATATTAATTTTCTTTTCAGGATCATGTGTATGCAACGGAGACGATGGTGGTGGCCTAGTTTTTCCAAAAACTACAGGAGACCAAACAAAATATTACATCAGAGGAATATTGAGTACTTATCCCCAAAATAATGGAGCGTGTGATATGTATCAATATGGTGTATACACCAAAATATCTTACTATAGAGAACTGATACAAAAAGTTGTTAATGAAAATAAAGTTAAATCAAATACATATTAAAACATAAAATACTATTGTTACTCATATTGTGTTATTGTTTATCAATTATTAATCGTTTATAAATAAAGTACTTTTACTTTTATTTCACATGTGCTTGTTTTTATTTCAATCTCACTATAATAATAATAATACTGCCATTTAATTAAAAATTAATTAAAATGAATCAGGAACAGGATCAGAGAATTAATAGTTATTTATGCAACATGAGTAAAAAGTATATTCTTATTTCATGAATAGGAAAGTTTGAACGAACGAGCCGCAGCCAAGTAGTCAAATCCTGTAAGTGAAATAAGACACTTTTTACTCGTGTTGTATACACTTTTTTTTTACGTCTGCAATAAAAGTGTGTTAAAATATGTTGTGGCCATCACAATACCTCTCGCCAATTTCATATTAGGCTATAAATAGAGATGCACTCGATTTCGAGCTTTGGCCCGGCCCGGCCCGAAGCCCGCCTCGATTTCGAGTCGATCATCGAGCCGGGCCAAAGATATTTTTTATCGGGCCGAATCGGGCTAATCATTTTCAAAAATCGAGGCGAGTCGGACTTTTGATTTTGGCCCGGCCCGAAAATTCGAGCTTTTCGGGTCAGCCCGAAAAATCTTATAGTTCATTCAAATGCACAGTTTCCTTAATATTTTAATGAAATTAAAAAGGATCAAAATGATTTATTAACAACACAGTTCGCATATTGATAAATAAAAATGTATTATTTTACTTCAAGAATTCAAGGTTATTCATTAAAGCATAATAATTATATTGTGATGATGCTATTATTATTGTTATTACTCGTATACTTAAATAAAAGTGATTTTTGTTCCTACCATAATGGTTTCTTGTCCTATTTTTGAGCAGAAACAAAGTTAGATAAAAATCCTTATGTAAATTAAAATTCTATTTTTTGTATAAGATTTGTGAAAAAGTTGTTTAAATTCTTTGGTAAAAAAAGTGTTAAATACTCGTAGGTCAGTAATTTTTATAACAAACTTACACTAGAAGGGTCTCTTTTTTAACTACTTACGTTAACTAATGTTGAAAGTTATAAGAATGTAGAGGTTTTTTATAAGTTTGACACGAAAAAAAATCTGTTGTGGCCAGCACAAGACCTCTCGCCATTTCCATATTAGGCTATATATGTATTGTATTGCACTTCGCATTCGAACCGTCGTTTTATAACAAAATATTACAGAACTTTACCCAAATATTGTTTTTTATTGTATTTAACATGTCTTCTGCACACATATAATTCTAATTATATCTATTTTATATCATTTTCATGTCAGAGATTGTTCTAATTCATTAACCAGATTGGCGGTATTTCTGATGGATATATGCATTTTACCACAATTTTACCTATAATTTCAAATATTTAATTAATAAAACAATAAGAAAAATTAAATATACTTCCCAGAAAAAACTATCAGAATGTCACTAAAAATGTTGATATTTGACAATGACATGTGTCATGTTATAAACATTGGAATTTGTCAACTGGTTTCCTTAGTGCCTTGGCCTCTGCGATTAGTGTACTCTATAAATTATAGTGTCTTTATCTCTAAATCTATACAAGATATAATAAAAATTTTAAGTGTATTAGATGGAGAATTTTATGTTCTTCAATATTTAATAAAAAAAACTCCCAAAAAATTATATTTAGAAATTTTTTTTTAAGAAAGTACCACTTCCGGTTGTTCAATTGTTACCAAAACCTTTTCAGCTCTTCCCAGGAATGTCAGATTGAAGAAACTGCAGTTAAATATTTTTTAAGTCTTACAGTTTTTGAGGAATCGTCCCTCCAACATCCATACATACACACACACACACACATACACACATCCACACACACACACACAGACATCATCGTAAAAATGTTATAATCGGGTTCTAGGGACCTTAAATCGTGCTTATTCACAAAAATCTGGATATGCGAATTTTAGCATGATTCCAATACCTCTCTTAGCGAGAGGTAAAAATAAACATTTTGCCTTAACATAAAAATCAACATTAGGAATGCCGGATGCACCCAATTTCGAGCTTTGGCCCGGCCCTACCCAAAGCCCGGCCCGATTTCGAGTCAATTTTCGAGCCGGGCTAGCTAATTTTTTTGTCGAGTCGATCTTCGAATCGGGCCGGTAATTTTTATTTTCGGGCCGAGTCGATCCAAACCTCAAAGCCCGGGCCGGCCCGCCCGAATGCATCTCTAGCTATAAATATTATATTTAATATTTCTGGCACACACAAAATATTCTAATTACATATATTCTTTATTTTTCAATTCATTCTATGAACATGTTTCCTTCTACTCTTCTAAATGTTCGAGATTCTTCCAATTCATTGACGAGATTGGCGGTATTTCTGAAAGGTAGGTATATTATGAAATATATGTATAGCAAGCGCGTGTTTAATTGACCTGTTACTGTACATACTTTGGCTTACAAATGAATCCCGTTTCTGTTTATACCAATTTTGGATGTTGACGGAGTCTTTTCCTTATAAAAACATCATATTATAATTACTATTACATCTCGACTTGTCCAAGTACGAATTTTAGGTTTTCCGCATTCAAGAACAGTCTCAATTTAACGTGTGGCAGCTATATCTATGATTTTAAATATTGAATTAATGATAAAATAATAAATATTAAATGTACTTCCCAAAAAAAGCTTTTAGTAATATCTCTGGATTTTTGACACTGACATTTATGTTATTTAC
The DNA here is from genome assembly GCA_943142095.1 of Ophonus ardosiacus. Taxonomy (NCBI): domain Eukaryota; kingdom Metazoa; phylum Arthropoda; class Insecta; order Coleoptera; family Carabidae; genus Ophonus; species Ophonus ardosiacus. The sequence goes on along the minus strand of OW964828.1, from coordinate 33,151,828 downwards.
AAACATTTTAATTTTTCAATAGAATATACAATAAAAATGTTTAATATACTAGAAAGAAAATTTTATATTCTTTAATATTTGTTGTAACATAAATTTCCAAAAAATAATATTTAGAAGATTTTTTTTAAGAAACTACTACTTCCGGTTGTCCAATTGTTACCAAAACCTTTTCAGCTATTCCCATGAATGTCAGCTTGAAGAATTCATAGTTAAACTGGTCTTGTCTTATAGTTTTTGAGTAATCGTCCTTCCAACATCCACACATACATACACACACACACACACACATCATCGTAAAAATGTTTATATTGTTAAATGTTAAATTGTGCTTATTCATTAAAATCTGGATATGCGAATTTTAGCATGATTCCAATACCTCTCTTAGCGAGAGGTAAAAAGGTGCCGTAATGTTTCATTATTTCACGCGTTTACGTTAAATAGTGCACATTTTTATTGGGTTAAAAAAAACACTTTATAAACCCATTTTAATGAAAAAAAAAATCTGTTGTGGCCAGCACAAAACCTTCCGTCAATTCGATGTATTTTGTACAAATCCGATACCAAAAGTTCCTTGAAAAAGATTCTATATATCCTGTAAAATTGTAACATGAACACACTATTTTTTACAAATTCCATATCGCAAGTTCCTTTGAAAAGATTCTACAGGATGTTATGTAAGTGTTCAACGCTTAACCCATGGTAGAACTGATCCCAAACATTGTAAATCTGGCAATAATTTTTGTTTAACATACTTTCTACAAGAACTAGAGGCCTTTAAGACTGACCAATCACGTCATAGTTCAAAACTTTATAAAAAAGTAAAAATCACTGGCTGGTAGTGCGAGCTCGGTTTTAACTAAAACGCTGTTTTAAGAAATGTCAAATTTCACTATTTAATAATAAAAATAAATAATATCAAATTTATCAAAATATGATTTTTAAGCAGAACATAGATTGTATTCAAACAAATATTTTTTAAAAAATCGTTCTTTAAACATAAGGGTGAAATTAAATATTGAAATTTTAATTTGACATTTCTAAAAACAGCGTTGTAGTTAAAACCGAGTTCGCACTACCAGCCAATGTGTTCTCTGGAAAAAGCTTAGACGTACAATTTATATTATGTTCGTTTGATATTCTCAAAATGCCATTTACCTTCACCAACCAAGAGTATGCAGGCATGCATATGGTTTATGGTGAGACATTACAAAATAATCGTGCTGCTGTAAGACGGTACAGACAGTTATATCCAAATAGATGTATACTGCATTACTCTGTTTTTATCCGAACTCATCAACATCTACTCGAATTTGGAACCTTCCAGCAAAATACTTGGGATCTTGACAGGAACCCTGATGCCAACGGATAGGTATGCAAAGTCCTAATGTTCATTCATCAACATGTTCAATTATAGACAACGCATTCTGAAGCAATTTGGAGACAATTTATGACTAACAGTTTCATCGTTTTACATACTGTAAAAACTTGTATTTCGCCTAGAAAACACTTTCTGAAGCGGTTTGGGGACACTTTATGAAAAACAGTTTTTTTATCACATTTCATCGTTTTGCGGTGTAAATCACTCTGGACTATTTAGAAAATAAAACAAAACTTGGTTTCCAATTTTAAATTCACTATAAAATAACTTATTGAACTTGATTATTTGTATACGGTTGGTCATTCCGGAATATAAAGGATCTAAATATGATTTCAGTAAAAGTTATTGTAAAAAATCGATAGCAATTAATAATATAATATTAATGTTAAATCTTTCATGCATAATAGATACCAAGTGAGCTACGGTAATTAGAGATTCACGGGCTTGGCTTGAAGCTTGAAAGCTTGGCTTGGCTTGGCTTGAAAAAGCTTGAAAAATCAAACCAAGCCTGCCTTTCAAAAAAGCTTGATTTTTCAAGCCAAGTCAAGCTTCTGTTTCATTAAGTCCAAGCCAAACCAAACCTAACATTAAAAAAAGCTTGAATTTTCAAGCCAAACCAAGCCTCCGACTGTCAAGTAGCTTGGTGAAAAACAAGCTTTTTCAAGCCTTTTACAAGAATTGTTGACGAGGTCGGCAAAACCGAAATTTTATGGAGGTAACGTACTTTTTCATTGCTTGAGCACAATTTTGCGAATTTCTCAGAAATGAGGTAGGAACAGTTTAGTAGGCTTCAAAAATTTGTAAATGGGAAAGTTTATCTCATCGTCCCACAGATCACTTATTTTCACAATCTGAACTAACTAATCGCACACTTTAGTTCCCACACACAATCAAGTACAAAATTAATTTATAGTTATTAAAAAAGTTTTTAAGTAGATAATGATAATTTAATATAGAACTATTTAAATTTTTAAAAATTCTTATTATTGTTAAGATAAAAGTAATTTATATAAAAACTTATTAATTAGATACATAAATCTTTAAGTAACTGGAATAAATTATAGAAACAAAGATTTAAGAAATTGATTTATTATTTTTAAATGTATCTGATTATATTTCACAATTAAATAATATTCATTAATTTTTTAACTATATATAACTTGATCATAAATACCAAGCATCAAGCTTCTATAAATAATATTTATTATTTTACCTGTTACAGGATATTATGCCATATACAAAATATTCAGCCCCATTTTGTAAGGAAATTGTTAAGTCTTAGCAACGTTTAACCAATAGAAACAAATGTATAGCCTGTCGTTTTCATATTTTTTCAGTCTTCGCAATTATTTTATTTTATCTGTCATGTTGCTAAGACATACCAACTTTCTTACAAAATAGAGCTGATATACATATATTAGACGATACTGACATTCAACAATAGTCTACAAAATAAAATAAAATGAAAGAATAATGCTCACATTAGTGTATCGTTCGTAACACGATTTATTTTATTCTAAAATAATAACCTTAATGATTAAAGCACTAAAGCACATAATTTGAATATTTTCCATATTATGTCAAAATAATTGTTCCGTTTATCTTGGCATTTCAGAAAATATTATTTAGAAATAATGTCTTCATTTTCTCAAACCGATAAAATATTGAACAAACCACGGGTGTTATGAATTATAATTTTGAAGCTGACTAAATATTATAAGAAATAATAATATACTCAACACAAGGTAATTGAGAGACTACGTATGATGATGAAAAATAGCATAGTTTCATTTTGTTAAATGTTTCGCAAATGTTGAATTTTTTTGTCAATGGATTTACAATGTTTTGTTGTTCTGGTATTTCCGAATCATAGAAACGAGAAAGTTTGTGTTTGTGAAAATGTATGTATACAAAGATTTCAATGCTATTTATAGTACAGCCCCTAATATTGCTCCTAATAAAACGGCCTTGTCTGAGGCAGTATAACAATATAATAAAAATGTAAACCGACAAAGAGATTATTCTCTTCTAAATATTTCCTTGATTCAAGTTTCCCTTGTTTATATGTAGGTATATGAATTAAATAAATATATAATAACGGCTTATTACCTAGTTCTGGGAGTGCCAATGTGCTTTTATTTGCAAATTTTGGTAATGAGAACATATCCAAATTGTTGAGGATATCTTTGTGCTATTTGAAAATTGGAAATAATTAGGGTAATTATACATACGAAGTAACTTTACATGATTCTGTAATAAAAAATCAGCACAAATTTTATAATGTTCAAAATAGAAAGTACAAGTTATTGTCTCACGAACAAACAAAATATCGAGGAAATCCCAGTCTATAGGATTTTATTATTTCCAGATGTATTTGAAGTATAAAAGGGATACCTACTTAACAGGTCAGTTTTATCCCATTGTATAGGTAGTATTCCAGAATTATGTATTTCTTTGAACACGGTTCTTGAGTGTTTGGGGTATTGTTTTGTTTTATTTATTAACAAAGGGTAAATATGAACTATGTATTATACCAAACTTACAGTTTGTTGGGGACGTCATTTCGAGTGAAAATGGCATTATGAAAATAGATCCTATTCATTTTAGTTATTAAAATACACCAAAGTCAAGTCTAACTAATAAACCTATATAGAATGAAAAATTTATAAAGGTAATATAAAAATAGCAGGGTATTTTTTAATAAAAGATACTAAATTTTTTATTTTTTATTTTCAAAAATGAAATAATTGAACAAAACATAAATTTCTATATTTTTATATTTTTCGTTTCAGGACCTATATTATACATATCTGTGTACCGTGAAAATAAAATAAATGAAATAAAAAGCATTATATGTGCATGCGAAAATGAGTTTGCGCATGAGCATTAAAAAGCTTGATAAAGCTTGAAAATCAAACCAAGTCTAAAATTTTTAAAGCTTGAAGTTTTCAAGCCAAGCCAAGTTTTGGTTCCATCAAGCCCAAGCCAAGTCAAGCCTAACATTAAAAAAAGCTTGAATTTTCAACCCAAGCCAAGCTTTTTTATTTCAAGCCAAGTAGCTTGGCTTGGTGAATCCCTAAAGGTAATGTTTATTCATGAGAAGAAAGTTTAAATTCTTCGAGTGAATAAACATTCTTAGCTCACGTGGTTTGTACAATATTTTATTCTATTTTGAAGAAATAATAATAAAAACCATTATAATATTTAATTTTGACAAAATAAAAAATTGATCAGTTAGTAAGCTAAGCATGACAATCGTCGCTGATAGACGTCAAGTCACATATTTAAAAAGCTTCATTGTCTATCATTTATGTCGTAAAAAATAATGAAAAGGGCTGATAATAATGTCTGATAAATTATGTGGTAAGTGTTATTTTCGTTCTTGATGTTATTTTTAAATGCATTTATTGTTGCAGAATGCCAGATTGAGTTAAAATTTTGTGAGAGTGATTTAAAAAAAAAATTAATTCACATGTGAAAAAAATGCTATAAAAAACGTTCCTTGGAAAAGATTCTATATATCCAATAAAATTATAACACGAACACATACTATTTTTTTTACAAATTCCATACCAAAAGTTCTTTTGAAAAGATTCTATATGTTCAATAAAATTATAACATGAACATTCACTATGTAAATTGCAATTGACAGTTCCTTCTTTCTTCTTGAGCTTTCTCCAATTTTATTAGAGGTCACTGTTTCTTACTCTTCTCTTTCACTCATTCCTGTCCAACGCATTTTCTTCGCACAGTTCTTCCTCTCTCAAGTCTTCTGCGATATAGTAACAGTCCTTCCATCTTCTCTTTCGTCTTTCTAGTACTCCCGACATTTTGATCCTATACTTGCCATATTTAATTTTGCACTTGGCACTGACATCTGTCAATTATAATTTTTTGCATATATCAGATGTTTCCATGAAAATAGCAAAGCTAACTGATTTTTGAAAATTAATCTTTTTATATATGCTTTGAATCTATATTTATTAATATGAAGGAAAATGTATAATCAAACCGTATAGAGAAGAGCATTTTGTTTAATACTTATAAAACCTAAAATATCAAAAAATAATATTTAACTGTATTTTTAAGAAAAACTTTTAAAAACTTCAAATAAGGATACTTCCGGTGGATCAATTATAATCAAAATTTAATCAGCTCTTCATATGGATGTAAAGAAGAGAAGAGGTTTACGAAAGAATTATAATTTTAGAATTGTAGTATTGGAGTTATCGTCCGAGAAAATACTGTCATACACGGACACTCATGCACACACACACACACACACACACACAGACACACATACATACATACATACATACATACATACATACATACATACATACATACATACATACATGCAGACATCATCTTAAAAATAGTAAATTCGTATTCCAGGGACCCTAAAACGTGCTTATTCATTAAAAACTCACCAACGAATTTTTTAACCAAAGACAATACCTTCTTTACGTAAAGGTGACGAAAGGTAAAAAGATCATCATCAGTGTGTTGCTAGAGCAGAGAAAGCGTTAAATTTTATTTCGATAAAAATAGTTTTTAAATTTTATTTTATTATAATTACAGATAGACTATGTTTAGTAAAAAGTTGTTTATTAGAAGATCTCTTATTCACTTGTCGGAAGCACAGGAACGCGAAAAAGCCTTTGATGATCGCTGTGCAATACATAGCTTTTAATTGCCATAATGACATATCACCAGACACGCATTTTTATTCACAAGAAATTGTCACCCACGTCCAATATTCATCATTTTTTATTTATATTAAATCACATAAGTCACTTCCTTGTTTTCTTTTATTGATAAAAATTTATTATTTTTATTTCATATTACAATTTTAATTAAAATTCGGTTATTGCATTTGTAGCTTCTGCCTACTCATATGTGAGGGACGTATTAGAAATCATTGTAAAAATTTTACTTTGTGATTTTTAGAACGATTTTTGTACTTCTTATACTTAGGTAAGAAGAAAGTAAAATAATATTTATTTTGATAAATTCCAACGACTAGTTTTTAATCAATCATGATGCAAAATACTTAAAAATTCAACCCATGGGAACAGTATTATACTGATAAAACCCCGTAACCCCGCTACCAAGTAAATAAACAGTTGTTATTGTTTATAACTGTCAGTCACAATTAATGTGTCAAGTTTTGCGTTGTCTTTGGAATTTATCTCACCAAATACCACACGACCTCTCAGATTTTCTCAGACAAACTTCTATTTTTAAGCACTTATTTTTTTTTTTTGCTAAGCAAAAAAAAAAATTCGTGCAAAATAAAAATTAATCGATAAAATCAGAAGGTCTTGTGAAATTAATTCTGAAAAATTTAAACAAAAATACAAATTATTACTATTTTTGAAATAAAAAAATTCCCTGTGGTGCACTCTACATGCTAGCAATGAGTCCCTGTGAAATGACGCCTGGTAAAGACCTGCACAATACGAAAATATAATCATCAATATCGAAAATCTGTGTATAAAGAAAATTAACACCCAGAAATGGGTAATATGTCGTGATGATTGATGTATTTATTTAATTTATATACCTACCAGTCAGTGGCGGGTTAAGACATTTTGTGGCCCGAGGCGCAATATTTTTTGAGGCCCCTCGACATTTTTTATTTTTGAATAAAAATCTGATATACTGTACCAAACTAATTATCTCAAAATGTTTATAATAATTTTGAAAATTGATTCAAATAAATATATTTGCCCAAATTAAAACAAGTCAAAAACAATTACCATTCGTAAAGATCTACATTTTTAAAATCAATTTTTTTTAATAAGCTAATTCTATACATAAGTATTACTATATAAACTGAGAAAATAAAAAGGATTATTTGTTAGTGTATAAAGTATTACTATATAAACTGAGAAAATAAAAAGGATTATTTGTTAGTGTATAAAAAGTAATAGAAATAAAGAGAATATTTATTAAGTACCTGTCTACCTATAGATAATATATAAATGTAAAACAATTTTTAATAATGTAATAAAAATAAACTTTACTTAGGAATAATAAACTGGGAACAAAAAGAAACAAATAATATTCATAAATAATTTATAAATGAAAACTAATAATACTGCCATATTTTTGAAAACTTTTTTTTTACAAAAAATAATACGTAATTAAGTAGTACCTATTTATAATTTAAGCCTGCCATCTATGAATACCTATATCAACGATAAAGAAACGAGTCTGTACTTCGATCCTTATTTATATTATAGGCCTGAATACACAAAATTATCATTCCTTTTAAAAACAATTGTCACAAAAATAGCACTTAGCACTTACATCATTATTAAGTGTTCAACTATCTTTGCTTTATTTTTCGTAAATTTATCAATAATATGCCCAGTGCCCAAATTCTGAAGGATGGAGTTTTCAATAAATAAAATGGCTAAGCTACTTAAATGTTCTTGAGTTAAATTATTACATAAATAATTTTTCACTCGCTTCAATACTGAAAACGGTCGTTCTCCACTAGCGTTTGTAATGGGTATAGTTAAAAATATTTTTAATAAGGTTTCAACGTTTGGAAAAAAATGTTGATCGAAGCCCATCTGTCACAATTTTGTACATATTAACTGGATCCGAAATATTTTCTTCTTTCATTAATTTTAAAAATTGAGTTATCTCGTCTCGAACATTGTTCTCACCGCAGGAGTCAATATCATTTTTATATTTCTTTGATAGACTATCAACACATGAATTGATTTCCTCATCTGTTAAATTGGTGACTTATAACACATGTTAAGTGCGTTACCTAATTTTGTTTTGATAAAATTAAAAATACTTAATCTTTGATTCCGTTGTTTCAAATAAATCTGTGGAAAAAAAAAATAATCTAATTATACAACTCGAGAGTTCGATAAATAAGAAATTGTAACGCGAGCCATTCCCGTTGCCGACTCCCCAGTCCCAACTACAGCAACCCAGCATCGCCGGCATCTGACAACCGACCGACCCCAACCAAACTGCCAGAGTACCAGACGAGTGTTGAGTTGAGCATCCAGAGATTATGCCCTTTAAATTTTGTTATAAACAATGATCAGTTTGCTTTGTATTATTAACAGTAGGAATATTTAAATATTTTTATATGTGATAAAAATTAAATGAGTATAGTTATTTTTTACTGTACTGTGTTGATTTTCTGAGGCCCCTGTTCAGGTGAGGCCCGAGGCGCGCGCCTCATGCGCCTAATGGATAATCCGCCACTGCTACCAGGTGTATCAGAATTAGTGTAAAGAATTGTTATATGAACATAGGCCCTATATTTTCTGATTGCGGAATTACCAGCAATTAAAGTTAATATAGAAAACAGCATTTTTTAAAATACCTAATCAAAATACTATTTTACCTTCCGTCACCATTAGGTACGGTATTATCTTTGGTCAAAAAATTTGGTGGTCAGTTTTTAATGAATAAGCACGTTTTAGGGTACGAATTTACTATTTTTATGATGATATCTGTATGTGTGTCTGTGTCTGTGTGTGCATGTGTGTGTATGTGTCTGTGTCTACGATTGTACATTTGCCTCCATATTCAACAGATATATAGTTAAAGAGTTATAAAGAAGTTAACTTTCAAAAATCAGTCAGCTTTGCTATTTATCATGGAAACAGCTGATACATTAAAAAAATTCTAATTTACAGATGTCAGTGACAAGTGCAAAACCAAAGATGGAAAGTATAGGATCAGAATGCCGGGAGTATGAGAAAGGCGAAAGAGAAGATGGAAGGACTGTATCGCAGAAGACTTAAGAGAGGAAGAACTATGTGAAGAAGATGCGTTGGACAGGAATGAGTGGAAGAGAAGAATAAGAAACAGTGACTCCTAATAAAATAGGGAAAAGCTGAAAAAGAAAGAAATGTCAAGTGCAATTTACATATTGTATGTTCATGCTATAATTTTATTGGATTTATAGAATCTTTTCAAAGGAACTTTTGGTATGGAATTTGTAAAAAATAGTGTGTTCGTGTTATAATTTTACATGAGAATCTTTTCCATTGAACTTTTGGCATGGGATTTGTACAAAAGAGAATAAACAATCAAGCAACATTGCAAAATTTATCTAAAATTTACATTTTTACCTGTTTTATTAATTTATTGTAAAATGGATGAATTTATTATAATATAATATATATAAGGAGAACTCTCCATAATAATCAAACACATCACGCAGTTAATAATTAATATATAATTTAGGACTGAATGCAAGGATAAAAATACCTGATGGCAAACTTACAGTTACTAGTAACTATTAAATAAATTATATAACTGTTACTATTTATCAAAATACAGTCTATCTGGCTGTTTGTATACTTGCAACTAACTATATTAGAAACTGAAACCACAGAATAAATAAATGTAAGTATTTTTATACTCTGCGGAAAGTGTAGAAAACTTGGATGTCAAATTTCAAAATATTTACACACATAAAAAATCTGTTGTGGCCAGTACAAGATCTCTTGCCATTTCCCTTTTATGTTATATAAGTATTGTATTGCATGTTTTTTATTGTATTTAACATGTCTTATGCACACATACAATTCTAATTATATCTATTTTTCATTGTATGAGGAAGTTCCTAAATATCAGAGATTCTTCCAATTCATTAACAAGATTGGCGGTATTTCCGATGGATATATGCATGTTACCTATAATTTTAAATATTTAATTAATAAAACAATAAGAAAGATTAAATGTCCTTCCCAGAAAAAGCTTTCAGAATGTAACTAAAACTTTTGATTTGTGACACTGACATCTGTCATTTACAAATTATGTTAGTGTTATTTTAGCCTACTCGACTTATTACAACCCTTTATTCTATATATTATAGCGTCTTTATCTCTATATTTGTGGAAGATATAATAAAATTTTTAAACATATCAGATGTAGAATTTTATGTACTTCAGTGTTAGTAATACATTAACACACACACACACACACACACACACGCACACACGCACACACGCACTCACGCACACACGCACACACGCACACACGCACACACGCACACGCACACACACACACACGCACACACGCACACACGCACACACACACACACACACACACACCGTCGTAGAAATGTTGAAATCGAGAGGTAAAAAATAAAATAAAGAACTGTCTTACATCTATCATAGTAGCACTAAAATAGGATGGATTTCATTGTTAATTATTTGATGAGAAATTTTGTATATTGTACAAATTTCATTCTAGTAGATTATCAATTCAATATTATCCGTATATTCTATATTCAACGTATGTTTTATTAATATAATTATATCATTTTATAATCTATAATATCTATATAATTTTTTGTCTCCATCACCAACAAATACTTACTGTTGTAATTCATACAGAGAATTTATTTTAAAATGCAACATTATGGTTCATCACTTCCATGGTTACTCACTATTGTCAAAAAATGACAGCAATGTAATAACGTATGTCTCATAAGTTTTGGCACAAATTTCAGGTGCTATAAAATCAGTAATAACAAGAGAATCACAAGTTGCTATGGAAACAAAAATTTTGTTTGTGTTACATTTATGTAGATATGGCTTACAAATTAAAAACCCGAAAAAGTATATATAATTTAGTTGGGCAAGTTCCTAAAGCCGAAATATTACGAATTTTTTAAAATCAACATATAACCCGAAGAACCATTTATCGGACAATTGCTGAATGTGAGCAAGGTGTTCCTTGTTTAAACCTGCCAAAAAGTGGAAAACGTAGATTTTTTACCAGAGTAAGAGGCGAAGCACTAGTAAGAAGAGCAAAAAACAGATTTGGTACTTCATTAAGAAAACTGGCACGCTAGTATGGAACATTCAAAGACACCATATCGCGGCAACTGTCAAAAATTCAGAAAACGAAGGAAAGCCTCAAAATATACCGCCAACCAACTAGCCAGAATCCCGATATGCTGCCGTAATCTAAGAAGGGTACACTTTGCGAATAACCGCGTGATAATTATAGATGATGAAAGGTACTTCACGCTGAGTAACTCCGAAATGAAAGGAAATGATGATTTTTATACTGATAATGTTGAAGAAGTCCCTAATATTGTCAGATACAAACAAAAGGCCAAATTCGCAGATAAGGTGTTGGTTTGGTGCGCCGGGGTGTATCCAGGCTTTATGTGGGCCGAGTAAGAGGTGCAGCACTGGATTGCCTAACGAAATTGGTTAACTTTATTGAAGAAGAACATGCTGGGGACGATATTATGTTCTGGCCAGATTTCGCTTCTTGTCACTATGCAAAACAGACTCAAACTTGACTAGCAGACCGAAACATACCATTTGTTCCGCGGAATAACAATCCCCCTAACCTTCCCCAGGCTCGTACCATAGAAGATTTTTGGGCTATCTCGTAAAGTTTACGATGGAGGATGGGAAGTCCAAAATGAGGAGGAACTTCGACGCAGAATATATAGAAAAGTCCGAGAAATCTATTTAAATGTCGTCCAAAAGCTAATGATAGGAGTCCGCAGAAAGTTGCGTCTTGTAGAAGAACACGGACCTCTTTATTTAATTTAAGTTTGTAATTAGTTGCTAATGAAACTGTTAACTATTATGCAGTACAACACTTCAAGTAAAAGCATTATTTTCTGCAAAAAAAAACTTTTGAGACATACGTTATTTGTCCATTTTAAAATGCAACATTATAAATAGTATTGCAGCACAGGAGATACCTCCAAAACACATCACAAATAGTGTCAATTCTTGTTACGACCGACTAGAATATGATAGTGTGAATGGGGGTATTTTTTAACATTTATTACTTGAAAGTTATGAATTTTTATAAGCTAAAGTTTGTTAAGATGTGCAACATTCATGTTTTGATTTTCTGTTAATCATATGTAGGCTAATTTATTGGAAATTAGTTTCGATAATACAAAACTACAAACTTTGTATGTTGCATTTTAAAATGGACAAATATTACATTGCTGTCATTTTTGACAATAGTGAGTAACCATGGAAGTGACTGATCATATGTTGCATGTTAAAATAAATTCCCTGTATGTTCCATTTAAGTTTACAATTTTAATTATTTTATTCATTATTTTAATGTGCGGGCACTGAGTATTAACTTTTCAAATTAAGGTCCCTAGAATCCAATTTTAACATTTTCAATATGATGTCTGTATGTGTATATGTGTGTGTGTATGTATGTATGTATGTATGTATGTATGTATGTATGTATGTATGTATGTGTGTGTGTGTGTGTGTGTGTGTGTGTGTGTGTGTGTGTGTGTTCTATCCTATTCTAATATGAATAGAAGCCATTAGATTTTGGTGTAAATCGGATAACCGGAAATGGCACTTTACCTGAAGCTCATAATGGTTTTTCTTCAAAAAATATCATTAAATGCCATTTTTTCGCATTTTATGTCTTATGAAAATTAAAGATTATTGAATTTTCTACAGGAATACATTAATACTTTTTTCTATATATTTTGCAGATAAATTTGAAAATATTTTTTTTTATTAGTCCCGAAGCCTAAGATAAACACAATTCCTTTGTTACACAGTTCATATTTCAAATGAATGTAACTGACTGTAAATGTCACTGTCAAAAAACTAATCACTTCAAATTAATAATAGTGACATTTTAAAAAGAAAATAGTAAATAAATCAATAGTTTTATGCATTGGAACAGTTTGCAGCGTTAGTAAATCCGTAGGTATGTATTTAAATTAATAAAAATCTGATGTGGCCAACACAAAACCTCCCGCTATTTAATTTTTATTAATTTAAATACATACGTACGTATTTATTAACGCTGCAAACTATTCCATTGCATAAAACTATTGCTTTATTTACTATTTTCTTTTTAAAATGTCACTATTATTAATTTGAAGTGATTAGTTTTTTGACAGTGACTGTGTAACAAAGGAATTGTGTTTTTCTTAGGCTTCGGGACTTGTAAAAAAAAAATTATTTTTATATTTAAATGTAAAGTATATAGAAAAAAGTGTTAATGTATTCCTGTAGAAAATTCAATAATCTTTAATTTTCATAACGACAAAATCCAAAAAAATGGCATTTAATGGTATTTTTTAAAGAAAAACCATTATGAGCTTCAGGTAAAGTGCCATTCCCGGTTATCCCATTTACACCAAAATCTAATGGCTTCTTTTTATATTAGAATAGGGTATAAATACAAGGTTTCAGAATTTTCTGAATGATAGTATTTGAGTTAGAGCGAAGACAAAATCCCTACACATACACACACACACATACATACACACACACATACATACACACACATACATACATACACACACACATACACACATACAGACATCATCGTGAAAATGTTAAATTTGGATTCTAGGGACCTTAAAACGTTGTCATTTACTAAAATCTCGATAAGTGATTTTTAGCACGATCCCTATACCTCCCTTACCAAGGGTAGCGGGAGGTAAAAATGGATAGGAATGTGTGGCGAAGAATGATTGTTGCGTAACTATTATTGTGGTCCGGATGCGGTTATACGCTACCGAAAATCGGTCACTTTAATATGTTCTTATGTATGAATACTATGATGATTGTGGACAAAGCGAAAGAAGAATATTGTTAAAGAGTGAAGTGAGTAGGCCGAGCTCTTACTCTTATCCCTTTTCTTATTGTTACTATTGTTTCCGGGTTTTTGCTAACCCACTCAATGGGAAACGCGTGGTTTTATGTATGTATGTATGTATGTAAAAATTAAATAGCGTGAGGTTTTGTGGTGGCCACATCAGATTTTTCTATATATTTTACAGATAAATTTAAAAATAATTTTTTTTTATTAGTCCCGAAGCCTAAGAAAAACACAATTCCTTTGTTACACAGTTCATATTTCAAATTAATGTAACTGACAGTAAATGTCACTGTCAAAAAACTAATCACTTCAAATTAATAATAGTGACATTTTAAAAAGATAATAGTAAATAAAGCAATAGTTTTATGCAATGGAACAGTTTGCAGCGTTAGTAAATCCGTAGGTATGTATTTAAATTAATAAAAATTAAATAGCGGGAGGTTTTGTGTTGGCCACATCAGATTTTTTATGTTTTCCTTATTTGAAAACCATAGTAGGTATCTATTTAATAGCAAAATATTTGACCAGTTAATATATTATCGTAGTGACAATTCGAAATTTAATCGAAAGATTTTTGTTCTGGTGTAAGCTTTGTAAGAGAAAGTTGCAATGCAACAATAAGTGCAATATCAAATGGATTCGCAATGATGTCCGGAAATTCAAATGTTTCATTTGTGTTTTCGAGTTTAATTATTTTATTCTTTATTGTAATCTACAATGTATAAAGGAACATTGTGTTTTTATTTTTAAAATTAACATGTTTATTCGTTTTACCTGCTACTATGTTTAAACGTTAACGGTATTTAGTGCTTGTGCGGGAAAATAGCAATCTGCAAATGATAGATTACGTATAACAATTTTTTTGGTATTTAAAGCTTTCGTTTTTTGAAAAACCTGTAAATTTACTGCTTTTTTCCGACGTACAAAGGTTATAAAATTGTGTTAATATTTTTTACGTTAACATATTATAATGTACGTAATTAATACTACCTATTTATTTACTTAATTTTGCTCTACAGGATGTCCCAGTAAGCTTGCTCACTATTGGTAACTTTTTTATTTGAAGAGATACGAGGTTGGTTAAATGAGCAAAATTGTGCCATTTTATATTAGAAAATTGGTCATGTAGACAAAATAAAAATTGTGTCAGCGGTTCCCAAAATTTGGGACAATATGTATTTTTTAAATGGAACTACATATTTTTTATTATCTTTCCAATAAGGTAATATTGTTTATGTACATTTTTTACAAATAAACTAGTTATTTACGTTTAAAGGTAAAAAATATCTTTTATTAGTTTATTTAGTCAAGTAAACCATGGAAACATTTGTCTTTTATAACAAAACAATTAAAGAAAATATTCAAATTGAAAACCATTATTTCTTTCGCACATTTCAGCTCTTTTGGAAAGAGAGCCGACCGTTCTACGTAACTGGTGCCTAGATATAACTTTCCATATAGCAAGATCATATCTAACTTTTCTTCATTTGTAAAGTTATTAAACATTATTAAACACAGAGAACTTTACGGGAGAAATTATTGAACGTCAAACAAACGAAGAATCAATTGCTTCCATGGCTTACTGGGCTAAATAAACTAATAAAACAGTTTACAAAATTTTAATTTTTAACCGTAAATAACTCCTTTAGTTGAAAAAATTGTACATAAACAACATTACCTTATTGGAAAGAGAAAAAAAAAATACTATTTCCAATAAGATAATAAAAAATATATGGTTCTATTTAAAAAATATATATTTTGTCCCAAATTTTGGGAAGCGCTGACACAATTTTTTTTATCGGCGTGACCAATTTTCTATTATAATATGGCATAATTTTGCTCATTTAACCAACTTCGTATCTCTTCAAATAAAAAAGTTACCAATAGTGAGCAAGTTTATTGAGACACTCTGTATATTAATAAATTACTTATTAATTAATTAATTATTATATTTATTAAATTTTAAGGGTGCAACGCTTTAAGGTGAAACAAAGGAATAAGCTTCGACTTAACTTAAGTCTTAAGTTGCTCTAGAGAAGCGGAGAAACCGAGCAATAATGTTTACATATTTTGTTCTTTTCTTTTAAAAGTATCCTGATGGATATTTTTTCTAATTTGCTGCTACAATATGTTAAAAAAAAACTAACTCGGAGTAGACAGAGAAACGTAAACGTATGTGATTATTATTCAGTAGGAATGTTGCAAGAAATTTTATATGACTTCTAAGTACCTATTACATTTTAAAAGATATTGTTCTTTAAAGGGCCGGAAATTTGAAAATATCACGAAATATCCATTAGGTATTTTGCAAATACATATTGAAATTTATGTAATATTTTGAAAAAGTCATGTGATCGGAAACGGAATGTGACGGCAGTGTACATACAATTTAATATGTATGAATATCGCCTGCTTTTATTTACATAAATAACGTAAACTTTTCCACTGGCTATGAATGGCGTGGTGTAACTGTGTAAGTACTAGAATGTACTCCGACATCACGAGAGTGGGAGATTGTTTTTGATGCCCATTTCTGGCGCCAATATTTTTATTTGAATATCTAGGAAAGTAACAATAAATTATTATTTTTATTACTATGAAACAATTATTGCATAAACTCAGTGGCGTGCCGCCCACGGATGCGT
Organism: Ophonus ardosiacus; assembly: GCA_943142095.1. Classification (NCBI taxonomy): domain Eukaryota; kingdom Metazoa; phylum Arthropoda; class Insecta; order Coleoptera; family Carabidae; genus Ophonus; species Ophonus ardosiacus. The sequence goes on along the minus strand of OW964828.1, from coordinate 33,135,190 downwards.
TGGATGCGGCGATCCCTTGAAAGTTTTTAATTTACATAATTTTTCATTGATTAATACTTATTATTTATATTAGATAAATTTTCATAAACACTGTATCCAATGTTATATAAATTATGATTATAAATTGTTCAAAAATTTGCGCCCCTGTGTTGTCAACTTCTGCTACCGTATGCGCCCGAAAGGAAAAGTGACTTCGTATCCCGTTGCTAATACAGACCGCGGCTGTTTAATGTACTGGTTACAAAGAAATGTGCAGAGTGGCGCGACAATCAGGCCTCCCGTGTATTAGATCTAAACTACATTGAATTGTATATTAAAGTCAATGTCAATTTGATTTTCTGAGAGAATATCTATATTATTTAGTTAGAGAAATGGTGAACAGTAAGTGCTGTGTCCCGAACTGTATCTCAGGTTACAAATTTTGTAAGGAGAAAGTCTTCATGTTTCGCTAAAATTTTATTTTATTTCGCGCAAATAGAATACAAATAATAACTAACGTAATTGTCTGTGTTTTTTTTTTAATATTATAGATTTGTAGTTCTTTTGCTACATAGCAAGACATATTTTCTGAAATATTATATTGTTTTAATGTCAAACGAAATAATTCATAGCTTTACTAGCAATACGAGAAAAATAAATAAAGTTTGAAAAGAAAGAACGTCATTTGTTTGTCAGAGTTTAGAAATAAGACACAAAAAAAATTACCGCAATTTTTAAGAATAATCGGCGAATTTTCCAATCTTGATAAAAAATAGAAATTTACTAATAAATTTGAGTTATTTTTATACTGTTAAATATTCATGTTTAGCTAGAAATAAAGTTACGTTATAATGTTATAAATGGAAAATAAAAACTTGCTCCATTATTGTTGAAATCGACAATGTCCATTTGTGCTCGAAACACACACAAGATTTTTTCTACAGTCGTCACAATGGGGTCGTCCACCATAACAAAAAATAATAAAATGTACACTTTATATTTACAGTACTACTCAATAAATAACGATTATATTTTTTTATTTTAATTTATCGTAATTTTCCATTCTTCTTGAGCTATTGCTATAATCTAATTTTAATAAATGAACACCCTATTTTATTTTTATATTCCTTTATACTGCAGTACACCATTTCGCTTGGTTATGTAATATACCGACGAAGCAGTCCTGACTAAACATGGCCATTAAGAATGTAGACAAGTGACATTTCTTAACAACTTTTAAGTCTCCGAGACATTAGTTTTAAAACATTCCAAAAGAAGATTTGTTACAAGAATTTGACAGCTTTGGCAGTTTCTAAGTCACAAGAAATTAGTTTGACTGTTTTGTATAGCTATTAAGTCTCCCAAAAATTAGTTTTAAAATATTCCAAAAGGAGATTTTGTTGGGAGAATTTGACAGCTTTGGCAGTTTTTAAGACATCAGAAATCAATTTGACAGTTTTAAACAGCTTTTAAGTCTCCCAGTAATTAGTTTTAAAATATTCCAAAAGAAAATTTGTTGGGAGATTTTGACAGCTTTGGCAGTTTTTAAGACACCAGAAGTCAATTTGACAATTTTGAACAGCTATTAACTCTCCCAGAAATAAGTTTTAACATATTCCAAAAGAAAAATTTGTTGGGAGAATTTGACAGCTTTGGCAGTTTTAAGTCACCAGAAATCAGTTTGACAGTTTTAAACAGCTTTTGAGCAGTCCGGTATTTTGTTTGGTTATGAAAAATACCGACAGAGCAATTATAAGTCAGATTATCTTGTGGAGATGCATTTTGTACTTGAAATTCCGACAGCGAGCGTTTTTTCTTTGTCGCGCATGAACGGCAAAGTGGCATTTTGCGATGACAAAAGCGTGCGCAAATGCCTACTTTGTATATAGACAGTAGAAAAATTATTTTTAAGTCTGCTATAAAGGTGTGAAAAAAGTGCGCGTTTGCGTTAAAAACACACTTTGTAAATCCATTTTAATAAAAAAAAGTGTACTTTTTTAACAAACGTAAATAAAATATATTGTAACAAAATACATGCATATTTGTTTTGACGAATTTTTCTTTAACTACGTAATATAACAACACAGCTTTAATGTATAATAAATAATGATTAAAACAAATTTTAGGGTATTTAACGCAAGTCTAAGTATTTAAGTCTAATGTTTAAAAATTATTAATATTAAAATAAAGTATTTTCATGTTTATTCCTTAATTCTACTGGAAAAATACGATAATTATGTTTTAATCTCAACTTATGTATTTGAATTGATGGGAGGCCTGATACTAGCGCCACACGGCGGCTGTTTCAAAAAGTAGTACACTAAACGACCGCGATTTCTGCTCGAGTCGTAGAGCAGATAGGCAGGCAATGGATGCGCACAGCTCTTCTCGGTTGAGTTCGGGCCACGGAACAAAAACAACTAAGGAAAAGTGACTTCGTATTCCGTTGTTAATACAGACCGCGGCTGTTTAATTTACTGGTTACAAAGAAATCTGCAGAGTGGCGCGACAATCAGGCCTCCCATGTATTAGATCTAAACTACATTGAATTGTATATTAAAGTCAGTGTCAATTTGATTTTCTGAGAGAATATCTATATTATTTAGTTAGAAAAATGGTGAACAGTAAGTGCTGTGTCCCGAAATGTATCTCAGGTTACAAATCTTGTAAGGAGAAAGTCTCCATGTTTAGCTAAAATTTTATTTTATTTCGCGCAAATATAATACAAATTATCGGTGTTTTTTTTTTATATTATATATATATATATATATATATATATATATATATATATATATATATATATAGTGGTTCTTTTGCTACATAGCAAGACATTTTCTGAAATATTATATTGTTTTAATGTCACGAAATAATTCATAGCTTTACTAACAATACGAGAAAAACAAATAAAGTTTGAAAAAAAATAACGTCATTTGTTTGTCAGAGTTTAGAAATAAGACAAAAAAAAAATTAACGCAATTTTTAAAAATAATCGGCGAATTTTCCAATCTTGATAAATAATAGAAATTTACTTATAAATTTGAGTTATTTTTATACTGTTAAATATTCATGTTTAGCTACACATAAAGTTACGTTAAAATGTTATAAATGAAAAATGCAAACTTGCTCCATTATTGTTTAAATCGACAATGTCCATTTGCGCTCTAAACACACACACAAGATTTTTCTATAGTCGCCACATTGGGGTCGTTCACCATAACAAAAAATAATACAATGTGCACTTTATATTTACAGTACTACTCAATAAATAACGATTATATTTTTTAATTTTAATTTATCGTTATTTTCCATTCTTCTTGAGCTATAGCTATAATCTAATTTTAGTAAATGAATGCCCTATTTTATTTTTGTATTCCTTTACACAGCGGTACGCTATTTCGCTTGGTTATGTAATATACCGACAAAGCAGTCCTGACTAAATGTTGCCATTAAGAATGTAGACAAGTGACATTTCTTAACAGCTTTTAAGTCTCCCAGACATTAGTTTTAAAACATTCCAAAAGAAGATTTGTTAGACGAATTTGACAGCTTTGGCAGTTTGTAAGTCACCAGAAATCAATTTGACAGTTTTGTACAGCTATTAAGTCTCCCAGAAATTAGTTTTAAAATATTCCAAAAGAAGATTTCGTTGGGAGAATTTGACAGCTTTGGCAGTTTTTTGTCATCAGAAATAAATTTGACAGTTTTAAACAACTCTTACGTCTCCCAGAAATTAGTTTTAAAACATTTCAAAAGAAGATTTTGTTGAAAGAATTTGACAGTTTTGGCAATTTTTAAGTCACCAGAAATCAATTTGATAGTTTTAAACAGCTTTTAAGTCTCCCAGAAATTAGTTTTAAAACACTCCAAAAGATTTTATTGAGAGAACTTGACAGCTTTGGCAGTTTTTAAGACATCAGAAATCAATTTGACAGTTTTAAACAGCTTTTAAGTCTCCCAGTAATTAGTTTAAAAACATTCCAAAAGAAGCTTTGTTGGGAGATTTTGACAGCTTTGGTAGTTTTTAAGTCACCAGAAGTCAATTTGACATTTTTGAACGGCTATAAAGTCTCCGAGAAATTAGTTTTAAAATATTCCAAAAGAAGAATTTGTTGGAGGAATTTGATAGCTTTGGCAGTTTTTAAGTCACCAGAAATCAATTTGATAGTTTTCAACAGCTTTTAAGTCTCCCAGTAATTAGTTTTAAAACATTCCAAAAGAAGTTTTGTTGGGGGATTTTGACAGCTTTGGCAGTTTTTAAGTCACCAGAAGTCAATTTGATAATTTTGAACAGCTATTAACTCTCCCAGAAATTAGTTTTAAAATATTCCAGAAGAAGAATTTGTTGGGAGAATTTGACAGCTTTGGCAGTTTTAAGTCACCAGAAATCAGTTTGACAGTTTTAAACAGCTTTTCAGCAATCCGGCATTTTGTTTGATTAAGAAATATACCGGCAGAGCAATTATACGTCAGATTGTCTTGTGGAGATGCATTTTGTACTTGAAATTCCGACAGCGAGCGTTTTTTTCTACTTTGTCGCTCATGAACGGCAAATTGACAAAAGCGAGCGCAAATGCCTACTTTGTATATAGACAGTAAAAAAATTATTTTTAAGTCTGCTATAAAGGTGTGAAAAAAGTGCCACAAGCCTAGGTATTTTAAACTAAAGAAAAAACCCCTTAACCTTAACAATAAATTTAACTAAATACGTATTTCGAGAACTAAGTTCTCATCATCAGTAGAAACTACAAAGTGAAAACAGAGAAGTTAAGATTACTCAGCATGTAAACCATGCCAGAGGTCAAAACAGCTCTGAGGAATAAAGGGAGAGAACACGGGTTATATAGGGACAGGAGTCATAGGTAACTAAGATTAAACAGAGTAATTGTCTTATATTAACTCATATAATTTAGAATTTGGGATGGGACCTAGGTCCGCGTTCATCAATTTATCTTTAAATTTATGTATTATCAAACTCTCATGTGCGTCTAAATATCTATTATTATCAACTTGTTTCAATAATTTTATATTAGAATTGTCAATTTTATGATTATTAATAAACATATGTTGTGCTACACTAGATTTATCAGGATTACCGCTTTTTAAATGATAGAAATGTTCTTTAAACCGAGTATCAATTTGTCTTTTAGTTTGCCCGATATAAACTTTATTACAATCTTTACAGTCAATTTTATAAACACCGGATTTTTTATTATTATCTATTTTATCTTTAGGGTTACCTAATAATGATTTAATGGTGTTATTTGATTTATAAGTTACCGTTAAATTTTGATTTTTAAAAATTTTGTTTAAACCTTTGGTGGCATTATCAAATGGTAATGTTATATATTTATTATTTTTATTATTAGTTGGCGTTAAAGTTGTGAAATCTAATACGGATTGACGATTTTTAAATTTATGGACTAGTTTATCTATAATTTTAACCGGGAATCCATTATATTTAGCTATTTCTTTAATATATTTCAATTCATTTTCAAAACGTGTTTTGTTTAACGGAAATTTGGTAAGTCTATTAATTAAAAAGTTAAACGCTGCTAATTTATGTTGCCAAAAATGATTCGAGTCAGCTGTTATAAATCGATTAGTATTCGGAGGTTTCCTATATATGTCAAATTCTAATTTAGTTTTGTTTCTAATAACCAGTGTGTCCAAAAATGGTAATTGTTTATTGGTTTCTTTTTCAATCGTAAATTTAATTGATGGGAAAACTGAATTTAATCTAGCTAAAAAGTTATCTAAATCGCAAGTTTCGGTATTAATAATAGCAAAAATATCATCAACATATCGAATCCAAACTCTAGGAAAATCTTTATTATTTTTCTTAAATTCAATTTCAAAGTGACTCATGAATAAGTTAGCCAAAAATGGTGATAAACTATTGCCCATAACTGTACCTTCTTTTTGATGATAAAATTTATTGTTTATTTGAAAATAATTTTGGTTCATACAAAGTTCAGTTAGTTTTAAATACTCATTTATTTTTTCTGAATTTAAATCGTTGTTTTCTAAAAAGATTTTTAAATATTCTAAAGTTTGTGGAATAGGTACACTTGGAAATAAGGAGCTGACATCAAAAGAAACCAATAATTCGTTTTTATCTAAAGTAATATCTTTAATTTTGTCAATAAATTGTAACGAATTTTCAGAATTAAGCAGGGAGTAGCCAAAAATGCAAACATATTGCCGCAGTGTTGCTTTATTTAACTAAATAACATGTATTCAATTTGTAATTGCATACCCAGGATCAGGGAATATGTGATTTTGTAACCATTGTTATTATTCTGACTAATTAGTCATCTTTTTTGACAGTTTTTCTGTTTACGTTTTTGGTACAAGGATCCATCATTATGTTAAAAAAAAAAAACTAAAACAATGTTATAGCAAGTTATACACTGTTAAAACACAAGTTTAACACAAAATAAAGGAAAAAAGGCACAAATCCATCTACTTACAATGATTATCATGTGATAGCTACATATGAATGAGTATGTGTTAGAGAGGTTTCAAATTTGGCCGCTAGGTGGCTACGAGTTTTTCTTAGTCGCGAATTTAATTTTTATTAATTTAAATACATACCTTCGTATTTACTAATACTAATGCTCCATTGCATTCTAACTACTGATTTATTTAACATTTTCTTTTTAATAAAATATCAGTATTATTAATTTGAAGTGATTAGTGTTTTGACAGTGACATTCACTTGTAGTTACATTCATTTGAAATATGAACTGTGTAACAAAGAAATTGTGTTTATCATAGGCTTTGGATTTAAAAAAATAAATGATTTTTAAATGTGTCTGTAAATTATATAGAAAAAGTATTAATGTATTCCTGTAGAAAATTTAATAATCTTTAATTTTCATAATGACAAAAAATGCGAAAAATGGCATTTAATGGTATTTTTTGAAGAAAAACCATTATGAGCTTGAGGTAAAGTTTCATTTCCGGTTATTCGATTTACACCAAAATTTAATGGTGTCTTTCCATATTAGAATAGGGTAGAAATACAAGATTTCAGAATTTTCTGAATGATAGTATTTGAGTTAGAGCGCTAACAAAATCCTTACACATACACATACCATATACCTATTAAGGGGGGGTTTGAATGAAGAGGGTTGCATAAGCAAAAAAATCATTTTTTGTTCGTGTCCCCTCGCGATTGTAATAAAAAAAAGTAAATATTTATTAAAATTTTGTAAATTATATGATTATGTTTGTGTCCTAAAACCATTTTGGTTGAAAAAATACAGTGGATATGAAAAAAAATACTTCATTTCCGGTTTATAACTTAAAATACGTAGACCAAATTATATTCAGGACACAATTTATTAAAAACCATAAACAAATATACAAATTTTATAAAAGTGTATGCAACAGGTTTTTTAAAACGACACGAACGAAAAATTTACCAAAACAGACTCATTTGACTGCCGCGGCACTGAAAAATAGTTTGGGCATTACCTTACAGATGTCAGCACTAGAAATGTCGGTAATGCAGTTCGGAAAGTAAACATTGAAGCTCTACCTGACTAAGGATGACATTTTTGTAATTTGATTTACAATCTTTTATTACTGCGGCAATTTCCATGAATGGTTTCTTAGAGAAAATAAATCTAAGCTAAAAATGTAATAGAAATTTGTCTCGAAATATTCTATTGTGAACAAATCAAAACATATATTATTAACTATTAGTGATTTTTAGTAAAAGTATTGTTTCACTAAATACAAGAATAACAAGAAACAATGTATTTTAAGGCAATTGAAATTTCTTTTATGGTATCAGCTCTAATATGGTGAAACTTCATTCTTGAATTTGTATTTTAAATAAAGACTCAGTTTTTTTAGCTTTAGAAAAATATTTATATCACGATGACTATAGTTTCGCTACCACAGTAACATCATCATAAATAAAGTTTAAAGTTAAGTAGATTTTCACTCAGTTAGTAATTGATATGTAATCAATTAATCATCATGATTGTGAATGTTTTTTCAAAATGGTAAAATTTTTGATTATGCAATAATTAAATATGAAATAATAATATTAATAATAATACAATAATATTAAATAATTGAAACTATTTACAAAAAAAAGTTTAAAGTTAAGTAGTTTTCACTCATTAAATGATACGTAATCAAAAGTTAAAATGATAGATTATTTAATAATTATTTTTTGTCCCTCAAAGTTTTAGCTTCCAAAATGTATTCTCGAAATAACTTAAAATTTAAACATTTAGGAATAATAAAATTCTTCTATTTCTCATATTGAACATCTGCTTTGGTTAATTTATAAATTCTCATAGACAACAGTCCATCAATATGCTGTTATTTTTCTAGGAACACCTGATCCTTAATTGTACGCGACTGTTATAAAAAATAACGGCCTAGGTCGTTATTTCTATCTTTACATTTTTGTTTTAATCCTGTTATGTCATAATAACAGTATGGTATTACGAAAAAAGTTTAACTGCCGGGAAAATAGACAAAATCGAATCGAAATGAACTGTCAAATAACAAATTTATCATTAACCATCTGTACCCGTTACAAATATTTGCAATAAACAATATTAACGAGAAATGGTATTAAATCATAAATTTTTTGCATTTATAAAGTTTAGTTCTCTGCTACACTGGTTTTTTAAAACTATCCCGCTCTGCTTTTTTGAATATATAGGGAGAACTCTGATTAACTACTCAACACAACACTCAATTAATAATTAATATAGTTTACATTACTGCAGAAAGCTTAAATACGGAAAATAGAAATTATTTAAAGTTTGATATGAGTTATCGTGGATGAAAATATAGTCGCACACACACACATCATTGTAAAAATAGCAAAAACGTGTTCTGGCAACCCTAATTCGTGCTTATTCTATCGAATTTTTCAACCAAAAACATTACCTCCCTTACCGTATGGCGGGAAGTAAAAATAAACTGTCTCAGATCTATCATGGTAGCAATTTATATTGTTGTACAAATTTTATTCTAATAGATTATCAATATTATCCGTATATTCTATTTTCAACGTTTGTCAGTGTTATATTTTATTAACATAATTATGTCATTTTATAATCTATAATGTCTATATATTTTTTTGTCACTATCGCCAACAAATATTTACTGTTGTAGTTCATTTGAGTTTTCAATTTTAATTACTTTATTCATTATTTTAATGTGCGGGCAATAAGTATTTACTAGTAATCTACAATATAATGCTTTTATTATTAATATGTTATATTTACTATTTTAATGTAAAGAAACAAATGGAAATGTGTATGATAATACTTAATAACTGGCAGTTAAAATTTTAGGGATTATACAAATTCATTTTATATTATACGAATTACAATGTCTGTGTGTGCGTGTGGATGTGTGTATGTGTGTTTGTGTGTGTGTGTGTGTGTGTATGTGTGGACGTTTGAGGGATGATTCCTCAAAAACTATAATACTTAAGACCAATTTAACTACGTGTTCCTTAATCTGACATTAATGGCAAGACCTGAAAAAGTTTTGGTAACAATTGGACAATCTGAAGTAACAGTTTCTTAAAAAAATCTTCTAAATATTATTTTTTGGAAATTTATGTTATTACAAATGTTAAAGAATATAAAATTCTCTATCCAAAACACTGACCACTTTTATTATATCTCCTACAGATTTAGAGATAGAGAATTATAAATATGTAAAATAATCCACTGTATTAAACAACTCATGGAAACCAGTTGAAAAATTAAAATGTTTGTAATTGACATAAATGTCAGCGTTGAAAATCCAGAGACATTTTTGAAGGCTTTTTCTGAGAAGTACATTTAATATTCCTTATCATTAATTAAATACTTAGAAATTTACGAAACTGGGCAGTAATCATGCCTATACACAAATCTAAAAAGGAAAATTGTCGTACATTTCTAGAAATCATTCGTTGAAAGTGAAATGCTACAAAAATGAATGGTTTGCTGTTGCTTTGTCACTGGTTATAAAAGCTTTTATTTACTAGTCATAAAACCCCAGGCCTTGGGTAAAATTTGACCTAAAGAATCTTCTTGTTTACATTCAACCTTTTATCTCAGGCACAAACCTAAGTAGAGACCCGAACCATTCTATCGCCCTCTCTTGGTTAATATTATAAGCAAACGTGAAATAGTTCATGGCTTGGCCGATATTACTTCGTGTCGCTTTTTCGAAACCCCCCCTTAACTAATATATTGCTAATGCTCGTATCTTGCCCATAAGAGTAGCTGAAGGAAACACTGTGAAATGGAAATATCATTTCTGCATAAGTCTATCTCACACAAACGCCCAACTTCGAATTATGCGCAAGCTTGGAAACCTTGACTACTATTGGCTAATGCTGACAGCGTCGCTGGCTGGGCTGCGTTCCAAAATCCTACTCTTAGAGTACGAAATTATCCAAAGTCGTTTCAAAACTAATAACCTTACTCTCAGAGTTTACTCAACCTGTTCCAAAACAGCCAGAATTTACTCCAAAGTGATGTTCTACTTACTCTACTAACGAGGAGGGTATAGAAATTACTCCACAATATTTTCAAACGTAGATGCTCACGATTCTCTACAGATGGAAGTAATTTGCCTTCTTGAGGAAGAAAACATGCTTTTGGTTGAAAATAAACATAAGTAAATACGTTGGCGTGTATTACGAGAATACTTTTATAATGAAAGCGATTTTATGGAGCGTACTTTCACATTATATTGAGGAGAGTGCTCCATAAAAGCGCTTTTATTACGGGCTTGACATTAATGTTGTAATTATAAGTAGTTTTGTTAGTTTTATAAAATTATTTTTAATTTAGCTTCAATTTTTTACTTCAACAAAACTCTCTTTCGTTCCAAAACACAACACATCATACTCTACGCCAAAACTCGGTATTCTTGGTTTTGGAACGCAGCCCTGGTGATGCAGCGAGCACATGGTTTGACTTTGACGTTTGATTTCATTTCTGTTTGTAGTTGCACTTCGAAAGCATTTGCTTTGTGTTTCATACAGTAATTTATTGTCACCTAAATAAATTAATCCTGACCAGATTGTATTCCTATTATTTTTACAGTACAACAAAGTAAATTATTTAATTCAAATTTAGCACTAGAATATGACAATGTTTTTTATTATTACTAATATTTATATTCAAGAATTTACATACAAAATAAATAGTAGGTACATTGTTTAATTTCTCAAATTTAAATTTAAAATTTCTCGCGCTAGCCGTTAATAAACAGAACTCTGTGATTCGCAAAAAGTGATCATGATTTTCTCGTTAGCCAATAGTAGTCAAGGTTTCCAAGCTTGCGCATAATTCGCGGTTGGGCGTTTGTGTGAGATAGACTTATGCAGAAATGATATTTCCATTCCACAGTGTTTCCTTCAAGAAAAGCAAAGGATCCGCAATATATTAGTTAATAGGTATATGACACATACATACACACACACACACACACACACACACACACACACACACACACATACAGACATCATCGTGAAAATGTTAAAATTGGATTCTAGGGACCTTAAAACGTGGTCATTTACTAAAATCTCTGTGATTATGAAACGTATTCTGTTTTTCAAACTTTAAGGCGGGAACTTATAAAATGGGCATCCTGTATACTGTGGTTTATTGTTTATATTTTCTTTGCTCAAAAATAATTCAAAATTATACTTAACAAAATGTTCAAATAATATTTAATTATCCCAAATAAATTTGTAGTAAATAAAACAGCGAAATAAGAGCGATTTTGCATATACCGACAAGCAAGGTGGATCCAATATGGCGGGCGACTCAGCTACCTTTTTATACAGTAACTGTAGTAAATACGTTACTGAGTAGGATTGAAGCAGAAAAGCTTTGATTTCTTTAGATAAAATTTTTGACAATATCTCGTGTAAAATTGACATTTAATTGAATACTTTTAAATATCCTGTGTCTGTGTTATTATAAGGAAGAGCGAATGTCTTGAAATAAATAAGCTTACTATAGGCAATATGAGCAATAAGATTTCGTATCAAGAAGCGTTCTATTACTTCCGGTTGTGAAGTATGTGATACAATCTTTAAAATTTCAAACAGAACATACTATATTTTTTATATTTTTAAGTATGTAAAATTTGATTTATAATGGTAGTAAATAAAAGTAGTACGTTGTATTACTAAAAAAATAAAATGGCGGACGTTTGAAATATCTTGTAAAATAAATAAAGAACCTGAAATTTTGTTTTATTGAGGCTTTCTCAATATAGTCTTTATTCAGCCCAATTCTGTAAGGAAGTTGCTAAGTATTAGCAACATTGCTAATAATTGAGGAGTGTTCATTCAAAAGTTGATATGTCCATTTTTTGTCAAAAATGAGTCATCCGAATCGATTGACATGCTCGGTTTCAAGAAAACTGTAACATGTCCCATTAGAGCTTCAAATTAAGTACTATATCCGATTTATCATATATGGTTAAAATCTAATATGTTGTTTCAAATTATCTATGAGTTTTAAATACCAAATTTGAGAAGTTTTGGATCATATTTTAATAGATTTAAAGAGAAATCGTCACACACACATTCTTATAAAAATTAGTACCAAGTTCTCTAAAACGCAATCTTTGCAAATTCTTCGCCGTGCATGATCCATTTCGTAAATGTGTAATTGTAAATTAATATTAATTTATAGTGCTGCAAAAATAGCAAATTTAAATCAGATCATTCTGTATATCTAACATTTATGTATGATGAAAAATGTATTATTTTTACAAACCTTAATTTCATTAGACTTAAATATTTTACTATTATATTCTCCTTAACACGGTTTAATTTAATTTCATTAGACTTAAATATTTTACTATTATATTCTCCTTAACACGGTTTCATTATTAATTTTAATGTAATTGCTTCCTGTCTGTGACATTTGTTTAAATATGTCAAAATTGTTAATAAAATTATGCTTTTGTTTGACTCATAGGCAAGATGAAATATGAAAATAAATTATATTATATATTCATATTTAAAATTATTTAGAGATATATACTAAATGTTATTATCGTAGAATTGAAGATTGTACCATTATATTCAGTTTTAATTAGTAAAAGTTGCTCAAAAATTATATTCAATGAATTTTTTAGAAAAACTGTTAAAAGCTTGTATAAATGGTACTTCCGGTTATCCGATATACACTAAAAACTAATGAGCTCTTCCCACATTAGTATAGAATGGGTATACAATTTTTTTCTGATTGATAGTATTTGAGTAATCGTGTCCACACAATCTACACACACACACACACACACACACACACACTTACTTTACTTTTTTGAAAAAATAAGTTAAAATATGATCTAAACTTCTTATATTTGGTATTTAAAATTCGTAAACAATTTGAAACTACATATTAGATTTTGACTGTACATGATAAACATTTCAAATGGCACAAAAGTGACCCCTGTGCACTCTCCACGCCAGCAATGAGTGCCCGCGAGGTGACACCTGGTAAGCGCCCACACGGTGCAAATATGTCATCATTATTACCGATATCTGCGATAAAGCAGATTGTGGCACACTCAGAAATGTGTAATATCGTAATATGCCGTGGTGATATCAGGGTTGGCACAAAAACTCGCGACCCGGTTATACCCATGGGTAAAACCCAGAAAAAAACCCATTAAGAAAAATTTACAAAAACCCAGGCAAAACCCCAGCCTAATATATTCCATACAGATAGCAAACCTAGATATTTGAGAAAATAAAAAAATTAAATAAAATCAACGCAAATTTTATAAGTATATAATACCGATGAATTCGTATCAGGAAAACTTGATTTTTGTGTGTCTGTGTTAGTATCGGTATCAGATACAACACTATTTGGCATTTTAATCCGGTTCTTGTTATATTTTCTATATAATAAACAGTTACGGAAGTGATACTTTACGTAAAGCTCATTTGTATTTTAAATATTGAATTGACAGGAGGTCATGTGCTAGACACATCAGGTTTTTACCTCGTATTAAATGTCAAAATATTGAATTAAAATAATAATTTATGAAGGGAATTTAAATTACACAAAAAATTAATATTACGTATTTAATACTTTCTAATAGCCTTTACTATTTATAATAGCTTGCATTCGTTGTTATATCGAATTAAGTATATTTTTATAGTATTTTATGTACAAAGGGTGTAACGAGCATATTTATGCCCGTTGAGAGCGATAGTTTATTACGCCTAGGGCCCTTGGCCCCAAGGGCTATAAATATAAACATCAGCGGTCGGTAGTGTTGCCACAAGACCAAGACCAGTCTTGGTCTTGGTCTCGTCTCGTCTTGGTCTTGTCGAGACGAGACCATCATTTGGTCTCGACTAGAAAAGTCGAGACGAGACCAGCATCAAGTCTTGTCGAGAAAGTCTTGAAGTCTCGACAAGACTCTCCGACTTCAGATCAAAGGTATTTTTTAAACATATATTCTAAAAGTGCTTCAAAAATATTGCTGTAAATACAGTTTGAAAATTCGAATAAATAAGAGAGATATTAATTTTTCAAATTTTTAAATTTTCTACTTTCAAAGTTGTGTTCCAGAAACATTAATTTATGTAAATATGATGTATTTCTTATTCATCTAAATAATCCAAATGTAAGTTTTAAATGTATTTAAATTACAATGTAGGTGGGATAAAATGAATGAAGTATAAATTTAGAATTCTTATGTTATTTTAATGCACCAATATTTTAATTAAACTAATATTAACCTTTATTTTATAATATACATGTTTTGTACGTATAAATATGTTGATTTTAATTTATTTTTTGTTTAATTCTGAATTAATATATTTGTACAATAGGGTATATGAAATACTGACTACATCTTGAAAAATATTTCCAATTTTCAAATAGCTCACAAAAATTACATCTGTGGTGCATTCACAACGTTAGCATTGTACTTCAGTTTTATTTATTAAATTAATTTATTATAACAAAAGTAACGTTCCCTTCAAATATACAGTACTTTTCTTTTATTTTTAAAGAATTTATTATTTTACGATTTTAGGGATATTCTCAGTTTAAAACAACCATATTCTACATTTTCAACGGATGTACTTCCTATTCACCTAAATAATTCATTTCAATAAAACATATGAATACATATCGCATATAGAAATAGGAATATATTAAATGCAAATAATGTAAACTATTAATACTAACAAATCAGTTACATAATTATTTTGTTAAGAAACAGTATAAATATAAAAAATCTGTTGTGGCCAGCACAAAACCTTCCGTCAATTCGATGTATTTTGTATATATCCTATACCAAAAGATTCTGTATATCCTATAAAATTGTAACACGAACACACTATTTTTTACAAATTCTATACCGAAAGTTCCTTTCCCTATTTTATTAGGGGTCGCTGTTTCTTACTCTTCTCTTTTAATCATTCCTGTCCAACGCAATTTTTTCACACAATTCTTCCTCTCTCATATCTTCTGCTACACAGTCCTTCCATCTTCTTCTCTTTGGAGAGACACTCTATCACATTCACATATAACTTTCTATTTGACACTGACATCTGTCAATTAAATTTTTCTGAATATATTTGTTGTTTCCATAATTTTAACAAAGCTGACTAATTTTTGAAAGTTAATCTCTCTTAATGTCTCTATAACTCTATATCTATTGAATATGAACGAAACTGTATAATCAAACCGTATAGAGAATAAGATATTCTTTCAAATTGATAATCACAAAATGTCGAAAAATAATATTTAACTGCGTTTTTTTAAGAAAAACTGTTAAAAACTTCAAATAAGGGTACTTCCGGTGGATCAATTATAACCAAAATCTAATCAACTCTTCATATGGATGTACAGAAGAGGAATACGAAAGAATTATAATTTTTAGAATTGTAGTATTGGAGTTATCGCCGGAGAAAAATTTGTCACACACGGACACACATACACACACACACACACACACACACACGGACACACACACACACACATACATACAGACATCATCTTAAAAATAGTAAATTCGTATTGTAGGGACCCTAAAACGTGCTTATTCATAAAAAACTCACCACCGAATTTTTTGACCAAAGACAATACCTTCCTTACCTAAAGGTGACGGAAGGTAAAAACGAAGATTTAATTCTTCTCAAACTTTGTATCCATAATTTATGTAAAAATACTTTTCCAACCAATGAAAATAAAACATTTTCTAGTGTTATCATTAAATGTTAATAAAAAATTGTAATATCGTATCATATAATACAAAAATTTGGAAAATATGTACTTCAAAAGATAAAAGTTTATGTGATGTATAATGAAAGTAAAACTTTATCTCAACAAAGTAAAATGTAAGAGACATTGTAAAAATATGCTGTTACAGGTAGAACAATTTGGGAAAATTGGTATCAGGCATTCTAAGAAACTGGTATTAAACATTTCTCGTAAGAACAAGTGCAAAATGTAATTACACTTTCCTCGTCGGGTGCCATTGATCCTAAAGGCCTTTCTTTATTTTTCGGTGTAATTTAATCTAAAGTTCAGTTCAACTGGGTATTATAAAATACTGGAATTAGGGAAATCTTTGTACAGGGATTGTTATTCGTAATTCTTTGTTCATTCATATTTTCTTATTTTCAGCTTCAGTAATAAGATTAGAACAGAATGTAAGAAAGTGATATTTTTGGAAAAACCATCCCTTCAGTTTTATGGTCAGTATGATTATCATATTCCGTTACCTAAAGCATAATTCAAGGTCAAACTTTTGAAATAAAGCAGAGGTTCTCAACCTGTGGTACGCGTACCAAGGGATACGTGAAAGGCTAGTTTTGTTATCTTACCTATTTAACATTTATTTAGTAAAATATAAAAAAATAGCGATTGAAGTAACTTTTTTGGGGATTTGTGACTACTTACTGCTTCATTTTAAACATATACATAACTATTTAACTATTGCTAATAATAGAAATGCATTGCTGTGATTTATTCTGTAGCTGAGGAATTGAAATTATATATTTTATGTTTAGTAATGAGAAACAGCACTCGATATATACGTATATTTTCACATTGATTACTTCAAGAGCTCAAGTATTAAGTTGATGATATTCATAGAAAACTTAATAATAAATATCTCAAATATTATTTGGAATATTTGAATCGCTATTGTACTGCTGTTCTTAAGGCCGTATCCCACGATGAAAAATACGAGCAACTTGAGTTGCCGATATCGGCAACATGACGATTATTCTATCCCACGGAATGTATGTTCCCTTAAAATCTAGGGAAATACGTTGCTTAAAGTTTCTACCAGATATAGGGAAATTTTGATATTTGATAAAACTGGGAAACTTTTCAAAAGGTTGATCAGTTCCTCTTCCACATGTTTATTATTTAAAGTATCAGTCTTCAATTGTATGTACTTAATATGCGAGCACACGTATTGTTGACAATAAAAGTATGATTTTGACAAGAATGACGCCTGCGTGATCATACGATGCTTCAAACATAAGTTATTTTTGGTTGCTGCATGCTGCATCCGTGATCTAGCGCATGCGCTTAAACGAGTTGCTTCTAGAAAGTTGCCGTTATCGAAAAAGTTTAGCTGCGTACATCTAAACTAATTGCAGCTAAAAAGTTGCCTAGCACACAGCGTTTTGTCACACATACGAGCAACTGTTGCAGTTAACTGCAATAAATTGCCGATACGTTGTATCGTGGGATACAGGCTTTAGAATTTTATGTAGGTACTATTAGATGCGATTATACAAAAATTGTTAATGGAGGCAAAGTCGAGAGGTCGAGACTCGAGACGAGACCACTCTAGTCAAGACCAAGTCAAGACCAAGACAAGACCGACCCCAACTGATGAGAGCCAACAAAGTATCTGACATCTGGTGGCGAAATTAAAAATGCGAGTCGTGGGGAAAACATTGCGGCATGTGAATTGTACTAGCATAGGAACCAAGCAAAAGTGAGAGAAATGTCTTGCAAATTAAGCAATATTGCTCTGTACCGGAGTGCAATAATTACGTTAGTGCACAAATGTCAATGCACTACTTCCCGAAGGACAAAGAAATGCGAAAAAATGGGTAATTGCATTAAAAATAGGAAAGAAAGTGACACGATATATGAATGTGTGTTCTGCTCATTTTCTGCCTTCGGATTATTATCAAGGTAAATCGTATAACAGTTTCAATATATTTTTTTAGTAATATAAAAAAATTTTACAGGAAAAAGCCCAAATAAAAGATCTCTTTTGAAAAAAAATGCCAGTCCTATTAAAAACAAAATTCTTTTTAAATTAAGGACGAATAATACACTTAGGTAATAAGTGTCATTTTTAATTTACCATATTCAACTGCTAGAATATATTTTTGGGAAATGCTAGAAATACAATTTTAAAAGCAATTATTTTCATACCTGATAAGATAACAACAACAACACATTTTAAATACCTATTCCGAAATATTTAAAAAAAAATCAGAAATGTTAGAGTAGTGCTAGAGTGCACTGAAATTGATATTCAGAAATCAAAGTGTTTGAGTCGCAGGATAAGATCATATTTTAATTATAAAAAAGACATACTTAAAAATATCTAATAGGAGTTACACCGGCAGGCGTTATTATGTTATCGTTAGAGAAGATTTTTTTTTATCTAGAACCATACATGGATGTAGTTATATAATAAATAATGATTTTAAAACCAATAAATTAAAAGTGTCTTTCCAAATACAACGTACACGTCCACTGTTGTACATTGTTTTCAAGGCAAATGCGGATATTATGTGGAATCCCTTTTAAATTAAATGTTTGTAAACAAAGACCGTGAGTTTCCACATTGTTTTCTTTATTAAATTGAAAACCACACATTATTATATGACCAGCTAAAATATTAGAAATTTTCAATGTTAGGTACCTTACAAACTTTTCTACTAACTAATTTATCTTTAAATGTTGCTGTTCCTTCCACTATTGGCTTTAATGCACCATTTAAATATATGTAGATATCTCCGAGTGAGATAAACATCTTATTTTAATTAATTATTTCACGTAAATAAAGAGAATTAAATCAAAAATTCGAGACTACTCCTATACCATCAATGTACAAAATACAATGTTTTCCCCACTACGAAGATGTCAAAAAAAATTCAAAGGGGGTAGACCAACGCATATGACTATAAACTTTCTGCGTAGCCAGAGATAGTACAAACAACTTGCCTAATTTTTGATGTTTTTTTAAGGTATCTCGGGTAATATTATAGGAAGAGCAAAACCGTTCGGGTCAACTTTCCGAGAAAACTTTAATAGTCACCACAGAAATTTTCGATCTTCTTTTGTTTCTGACCTACAGGCAAAGCTTGTTTTTCACTGTTTCGAAAATATTCCATATCTTATTTATTATGATAGAGAAAAATTATTTAGATTAATTTTGTATCATTTTTTGCGTAAAATAAAGTGGCGTACCTAATAATATTTTTTGAAAACTTAATAACTCTCGAGATATAACACAAACTTATGATTTTTTAAATGGGAACCTACATACGTTGCTAATAGTATTATCATTTTGCTTATTTTATAAGATTTTGAAGGATATGTAACAATTTCTTCTGTTTTAAACATAAATAAAATATGAATTATTAAGTTTTTGGGGTAAAAAATAAGAATTATTAAGAAACAAATGTAAAAATATATTACAGATCACCTTTGGTTTATTTTTTAACATTATTTTTTCAATTTTTCTCATTTCTTCAATTTATATACCTGAGACAGCATATTATACCAAATTTTCCAAGTGTGCCAAAGCCAACAACAACGTCGATAAAAAATAATTTAACTAACCGGAAAATGAGATTAACGGCCGATTTCACCACCGATTCCTAAACCCTTGCCTAGCAAGGAATTTCCTAAATTTATGATCTGCCTAAACTGATACTTATCCATTTTGGATTTCACCAAACAAAGCAATGCCCAGCTAGAAATTACTTACGTAGGAATCGGATTATTAGTTACTTTTGTCATATTATATTTGCACACTGGAAATAAATGAATAATTTTTATAATTTATGAAATAAATAAATAAATATATCATCACGGCATATTACCCATTTCTGGGTGTGCCAGTATCTTCAACACATGTAGACATCAGTAATGATGACGATATATTTTACCGTGTGGGCGCTTACCAGGCGTCACCTCACGGGCCCTCATAGCTGGCGTGGAGAGTGCACCACAGGGGTCACTTTTGTGCCATTTAAAATTGGAAATATTTGCTGTCTGTCGGGATCGAACCCGGTTCCCCCAGGTTCGCGACCAGACACTCAGGCACGCGGCCACGGGACATTTGTCAATTGTATTTGTGAACATTGACATTGAAAATTATGGGGGGATATTAATATTATGTTGAGGTATACAAAGTTTTTAAAGAAATATCCTTTACTTATAAATAATACTATGCCCCTGTTCGTAGTTATTGCAGTTCTTTTGTTTTTCGAAAAATCTTCATAACTCCCTTATTTTAAAGACTATTGAAAAATTATTTTCTTTCAAAATTACCTTTAGGCTTTCTAAAACATTTGGCATTTACAATTATTTTAAATTTTTTCAAATGACAAAATGGCGATCGATCAAAAATTTCAATACATGATTTTTTGATAACCACTCCATCGATTTTCGAAAGTAAAACTTTTATAAAATCCTTAAACTATCTACTACATTTGTCATAAACATTTTTTTCAATCTGTCCAAAAAAAATGTTTATTCATTTAATTGACTTACATAAATGCAGGGTACTTACATAAATGTTCGCAGGGTAATACGCTCTAAAGCAGCTGTAGACACGTGTTTCGCTCTTCTTAGAGCTCATCAGTACAGCATAGCTAGTTAATAGGTGGACATTAACTAGAGATAGTAAATAGAAAACCGGAAAATTGTAACAGCACTAGTAAGCAGCCAAATACACATTTGTTGCTTCGGTCAAGTTTCCACCGATTTTGTGGATAAATATAACGCCGCAGCGGAGGTAATTTTTAACAGTGGCTGGTTGTTTTTTGTATATATACACAGGGTGTTCCGCGACTCGACCGACAAACTTATACCATATATTCCGGGTATCATTACGATCAAAAAATGTTATATGACCTAAATTCCTCTTTGTTTCGGAGATATCGAAGGAATTAAAAAAAAAAAAATGATAATTGAGTTAGCCTTGACGAATTAACGTATGTTTGACATATGAATGATTTTTGTGCTGTCTTATTAATTTAAGCCATTATGAAACTTACCTTCATTTTTTGGAAGAAGAATTGCCGAATTACATGGAAGATATTCCTCTGGAAGCTCGTTGTGGCATGTAGTTCCAGCAAGATGGGGCACCACCACATTTTGGGAGACAAGTGCCGGTATTTCTTAATGAAAATTTTTCGGATAGGTGGATAGGACGAGGTGGTCCTGTACATTGGCCAGATCGGTCACCTGACTTGTCGCCTTTAGATTTTTTCTGTGGGGTTGCCTCAAATCTCGTGTGTATAGTTACCGTAAACCAGATACACGCGAAGAGTTGACGGACCGTATAGTTGAAGCTACTAATTCTCTAAAGAATGAATTGGCAGTACGAGTAATTAACTGGCAACATTCTATGACTCGAAGGATGCAAGCTATATGTTTAGGAAATGGCGGTTCTTATTTTGAACAGTTGCTGTAATTTTGTGTTAATTAGCTATCCATTAATGAGTCAATTTTCTTTTATCATTTTTTTTTTAAATCCTTCGATATCTCCGAAACAAAGAGGAATTCACCTATAGGTCATATAACATTTTTTGATCGTAATGACTCTCGAAATATATGGTATAAGTTTGTCGGTCGAGTCGCGGAACACTCTATATATATACAGGGTGTAAATTTAAAAACGGGTAATAGGGCTATAACATAGAAAAACTGTTTTTTAGATGCCAAAAGTTTCAATATTAATTATTGCATATTATAAAGAAAAAAATTACGAATTTTTTGATACCAAACACATTACATTTCTGTTTCATATAAAGCCAGAAAATAAATTAAAAAATTTGCACAATTTAGAAAAAATATCAATAGCCGTGAAACTGACAGAAACAAAACAAAACAATTGTTGACTTGAAAGTTTCATACACATTAATTGTCAAATTATTATTATTTTGGTTTTATTAAGAATAAATCATGGATAATTTGTGTAATGCAGAAAAATAACAAATTATTAAATGGTTTTAATTGTTCCCTTGTAGTTTGCAGTGTTTCTCGTTTCTTATAATTTATTACTTATTACATGTAGATCATCTTTAATTTGTAAATACCTATTACAATAAATAATAATTGTTTCTTAAATAAATATCATAGGGTTTACTTGATTTTGTGTTATTTTATATTAGTTCATAAATTAATAACTTTAATCTTTAATTGTCCCCTATCATGTTAGTAAAAAATGACAATGTTTTGTTACTGTCAGTTTCACGGCTAATGATAGTTTTTCTTAATTATGCAAATTTTTAAATTTATTTTCTGGCTTTATATGAAACAGAAAGGTAAAGTGTTTGGTATTAAAAAATTTGTAATTCTTTCCTTTATAATAGGCATCAATTATTTTTTCAATAAATTAATATAGAAACTTTTGGCGTCTGAAAAACTGTTTTTCTATGTTATAGCCCTATGACCCGTTTTAAAATTTACACCCTATATATATATATATATTTGAATTGCAGAAGTGGAAAATGGCAAAATATAGAATAAATAATACAAAAACAGAAACTGAATCCTATGATTCCAAGAAAAAAATAAAATATGACATCCGGAACGCATATTTATGATATATGGCTATGGCATTTTTATAGAAATTATGAATTTAATTATATGTGAATACCCAATGTAATTTCCCAAAATATAAAATAAAGAATAAAAATGATATATTTAAGAATTGACTAATTAACTTTATATCATATAAACTCGTATAGGTTTATAAAATTCTGTTTTCTAATGAAATGGACATTTTTACAAAACCATTTTTCATCACAGAATTCAAAACAATTTGTTCTTTCTTTTCTATCTTGTGCATGTCTTTCTATTTCTTCGTTTATTCAATAAAATTGTACAATTTTCATTTTGAAGTGTCAGCTGTCAAACGTTAGGAAATACTTAGCGATTTGGGCATCGGAAAACAGATACCTAGCTAAGTAATGGGGGCTGTCAGGCAAAGCTATCGCAGATGGCAGCACTCCAGTAAAAGCGATTTGAATGATTTAAAGCGGGGAAAATAATGGTGGTTATTACGAATATTTTGATGCAAAAATAATTAGATAAAAATACATAAGAAACATTGTACACAATTTAACAATAATTTTGCAACGCTTCTATTGCAATCGTAAATCCTTAACAATAAAATCAAATTGTCAAAATTTTAAAATGACAGTAGTGAGTCATCCGACAGTATTTTCAGTTTGCATTCTCTGTGGGTAAATACACATTATGGAAAATAATTATAATTTATGGTCCATTAATAATTTAAAAGAGGAATTAAGGTTATACTTCTTATAAGCACTGTTGGTTGTCAGATTTGATACCAGAATGTGCAATTGTAGACAAATTTTGTACTAGCGCTTACTTGCTCACATCACAGTATAGGAAACTATACTGTGCTCACATGCACATTTCATTGCTGAATCGCAGAGAGCTATTGCTGGAGTGGCGCCATTAGTTCATCAAAATCCCACCGACAGCTCTCATTCCTAAATCAAGATAGGCAATGCTTAGCGGTTGGTGAAAACGAAATTTTGCTAGGAAATGCCTATGTGGTGTACATCGGGTACATAAGCATTATTTAAATTTTAGAAATCGTTGGTGAAATCGACCATAAGAATAATTATGAGAACGTAATTAATAGATAAAGAATTTAATAAACAAAAGGAAGGTGATCTGAAATAGATTTTTCCATTGTTTCTTAATCATTTTCATTTTTTTTCAGCCAAAAAAAATAATAATTCGTGTTTAAAACAAAAGAATAAAAACTTGTTATATATCCTTAAAAAGCTTATGAAATAAACAAAAGATATGGGTATTTTCAACATAGGTTTCATTTAAAATTTTAAAATTTTGTGTTAGTTCTTGAGAGTTATTAAGTCTTAAAAAAATATAATTACGCCATTTTATTCTATGCAAAATACGGTACAAAATTTGTCTAAATAATTTTTCTCTATCATATTAAATAAGATATGGGATATTTTCGAAATCAGCGACAAACAAGTTTCTGTCTGTAGCTCAGAAACAGAAGAAGATCGAAAATTCCTGTAGTCATTATTAAACTTTTCCCAAAAAGTTGACCCTAGAATGTGCAAACGGTTTTGCTCTATTGTTAAAATTATCCGAGAAAGCTGTATATATCAAATTTCACTCCCTAAGACAAAACATTTTAAATTTCTACTTTATTACAGCAGCATTCTCCCACGCCGTTTTTATTTTTATGTACGTACATTCAAATGGGTGCATGGTTGCCAATAGGAACCCTTGATTGAAGGTTAATGATGGGTTTTATAAAGAAATTTAATCTGCACTTAAAATTTACTTCCACAGTAAATTTAATGTAATGAAAAAATGCGACGCGTTTTTTTGCCAATAGGAACCCTTGATTGAAGGTTAATGATGGGTTTTATAAAGAAATTTAATCTGCACTTAAAATTTACTTCCACAGTAAATTTAATGTAATGAAAAAATGCGACGCGTTTTTTTGACAGCAATAATACAAATGTCATAAGAACGGAGAAAGTGATTCGAATTTGTTTATTTCAGTAAATTTACTTGACAACTAAATTTTAAGTGAAGAATCAATTTATTTATAAAACCGACCCTAAGTATTATAAAAAATAATTGTTTCTATAGTTTCAAATATAAATGTACATGTCGCGGTGTTTTCAATTTCTAAAAATCGCACGATAAACTTTTTACAACAATTCTTAATACTTCTCTCACCTAAAGTAGGCAGGATATATAACATAATAGTCGAATTTTAATTAAAATTTAAATATAAAATGCGAATAATAAAATTTATATTAATCAATTTTTTTTCAAAATTCATTGAATTTCATATGTATAAAAACTTGAGTTTAGCAAATAATGCTCAACTGTATTAAAGCAATCATGAAGTTCTTTGAAGCCTTCCTATAAAACCGTGGGTATATTACATAGATCTTCTGGTAGTTTCTGTTTAAAAAAGAAATTATACGACAAAATATTTTTAAGTAAATTTTAAATTAGTCCTAAAAAGAGCTAAAAGTTGCACATTGCTAAATCAGATGAGTTTGGCGGGTGTCCTATTTCTTTTATTTTTCTTGTTGCCAAAAAATGAAGAACTGAAGCTGTCGTATCATGTAAGATAATTCCTGCATTTGGAACTCTGTTGAGCAGTGTACCACTGTCTTCTCTCCATCCCACTTGCATTTACTGGTTCCGTACCTCCAAAGAATTCTACAGACATTGTTTTCTTCATGATTCACTGCTTCTTGCTTGTTATTAATGTTACCCTGTCTTTATCATTCCGTACACGACAGCGAGTAGTGTGTAGGCACGGCGAAAAAATAAATATGTTTCGCCTTTCTCATAATTATTAAAAGAATTGATGTTAGCAACTTCTTTAGCACAAGACCTCTCGCCAGTGTTGGTGTGCGCGGTATGGTTCCTGTCCGTGGATTACTTAACGCAGCGCTCGACCCATCGCTGCCGGAGTCCAAGTGGTACAATCCTTGCCAGCATTCGGGTATGGGTGGCATGTATGACACTGGCGAGTCAATCACCATTATGGAGCTCGCGAACAATATCGCCCAATCAGCTAGGATCGCCTTAGGAGAGGTCGACACCAAAAAATATGCTTACCTATGTAAGTAGCAGGACAGGAAGTACATTTGTCAAGGATTTGGATCGCTTTCTATTAAATACTAAAATCAAAGCATGTATACATATAAGAAATTGACAAACTTTAACACAGGAAGAGCCGATCAAATTGTTCGCAACTGTTAAATATTTTTGCAACAGCCAAATATTTGTAACTGAAAAATTTGACCAAAATCAGTTTTTCTTTAATACCTTGTGATCTTAAATATGACAAAACAAAAGCACGTCTAAGATTATACCCCATAAACGCATAAGACGTCCCAGATAACTGATATATATTTGATGATAATTTTCGCGTTCTCAATGGTGGTAATTTTATTATTATAGAATGCAACATATAATGACATCTTAGATTGTTAAAGTTTGTTGAATAAGCGGGAAAGCACGTTAGAATCATAACCAGCATATACATTCAAAGAACCTGCTCGCATAATCTATACATTAGTATTAAATTCATATGACTGACCACATATTTCACGGTGTGAACATAAACTCTTTTTAATTTTAGGTAACGGACAGGTTTCGATCCACCTACGATGTACAGGTCTCTTTATGGAAAGGTCCTCAGAGCCATCCGTGGCTTCCTCAGCTTCCAAAAGACGTTGGCGATAATTTACCCGACAGTAATTTGGCGGTAAATAAACCCAATCATTTTCTGCTTTAATTGCTAAATTACTACTGCATGATTGTATAACATTTAAGGTTTTCTGCGATTTTGATTTTAGTAGATACTTTTAAAATATATATAGGTGTCTCAAAAATAGAGGGGACATGGTTCAAACTCAGATTCCTGGGCCCAAAATAAGACGATTTAACTAAACTTATCCTTATCCGATAGTGCACCGTTTAGCAAGTATTTTGCTTCAAAGTTCTTCTAAAATAATTAATTTTGCTTATTCAACTAGAATGAAAAAATCTGGTATGACAATCCATATGGATATATTTCTTCTTTTAAGATAGTATTTGTTGTTATTAGCGAAACACTAGTGTATGAAACTTGGATGTCACGACCATGATTAGTCCTTAACTTTTTAATGGTAAAGTCAATAACATTCTCGAATATGAGTACACTCTCTAAATCGGACTATATTGAATACTCATCTGACGCGAGACACATGAATTTAAGAGTAAATCGCATAATCCAATGTTAATATTGTTGCATTACGACCAGGGCCGTAGCCAGAGGGGGGCTGGCCAGGGCTAAGCCCTGGTAAAATAATATTGAGCCCTGGTAAAAATAATCAGGCTTACATGTAGAAAAGATAGTATAATTACGTATATCAAGATTAATGTACGAATATTTGTAACCCTAAAATCTAATTTTTAAAATCCTAAATAATCACTAGATTTACGACATATAAATTTAGGATTCAGATATTAGGGTGATAAAAATGCAACATCAGACACAGCCTAATAATAGTTTCATAGTTTCTATTTTATGAAATATACCTAATATTAACATTTACTCTGAAGCATCAAGTTAAATCGAATTGTATAAATCACTTTTGTTTTTGTTGTTCTCAAGTGTTCCCATATAAACCCATAAATGTCAATAGTAGAGTACGCAAGATTTTCACTAAAAAAATTAAAAATATGCATTAAAAATATACTAAAATATGCTCTTATATGCATGTAGGCCGTTATGTTTAATTATTACCAATACATAATTGCACATAATACATTTTTTTTTACTTAAAACTAAGTACTTATTTCAATTCATCTATTTAAAATTTTAAATATAAATGTAACAATATCTAGAGACCGGTTGAACCAACGTAACTTAAATTATCAATATTGCATTGAAATGATATGTCAAATAAATTATATTGCTGTTGTTTTTCTTTGAAGTAATAATTTAAAATTATCCAAATGTCAAAAATTTTGCAAAATATGCACTTATTTTACTTCGCAAAATTTGATTTTCTTAAAATTATGTAAGAATGCACTTAATAGGCAGTTTGCATATATTTCGA
Organism: Ophonus ardosiacus; assembly: GCA_943142095.1. Taxonomy (NCBI): domain Eukaryota; kingdom Metazoa; phylum Arthropoda; class Insecta; order Coleoptera; family Carabidae; genus Ophonus; species Ophonus ardosiacus. Next base: position 33,107,322 of record OW964828.1, on the reverse strand, counting down.
ACTCTAGTCATTAGTTCACCATTAGAAGTTGTATTTATGTGAAGTAGAACCTAAATACTAAAAAAATGCTAAAATGCGTCATCGGATTACATGTGTACACGGGATTTTAGTTTTTCTATTCGCCTGTTCGTTGTGCGGCAAAAACTGCTGAGTGCAAAATTGCACAGCATTGTATAGCATTAAAAGTTGCATGCAAAACTGTTTTTACATTTTTTTATTAGGTTTTTGATTTATTCACAATTTTTAAAATTACAAAATTCCTAAGGATCCCAAAATTTGCTTTAAAAAAAAGCACTAATATATCTGCGCTCCTAACTATTAGATATTTAGAAAAAAACTAAAACTAATATACGTAAGCCCTGGTTAAAAAAATATGAGCCCTGTCTAATATTTAGTTCTGGCTACGGCCCTGATTACGACCCAATGTAATATAGTAGCTCTATTGGTACAATGGATCAGACTGCAACAATATAAATAATAGGCATATCTTCTTTTTAGTTCAAAGATGCTTCAACGGAAGCATACAATGCTCTTCAAATCTCGGCCCTTGGCTTAGAGCAGTTACTTTGGGACGACAAAAATGGCAAATATACACCCTACTTCTGGTCTGTTACAAACTATTTGCTCATAGTACTATGCGAAATCCGTGAAGCAATGGTCGTAGAAGGTGTATCAATTCCAGAGCCCGCCGCAAGAGGACACATGGAAGACGGGGAACGTGAGTCCACAGATTCATCATTTCTCTCCCAGAGAGATTGGTTCATTTTCAGCGGGGTGATTAACTCACTGGAGTACACCCAGCAGGTCTTCGGATATTTTAATTGATTTGTATTGGTAAATTGTTTCAAATTTTTACAAATAATAAATTATATATGAATCACTATGCTTATCGATATGTATTGTCCACACATTTCGCCACCGAAAGCACTATTTAAAATATACTGGTTGTACCACTCTCCTTTAAACGAGTGTCCAAAGTGTTGCCTTGCTTTTTTCGCTAGAGTCGCAACGTGATAACGACCCGACTATCACTGGTCATTTTGAAAAGAATATTTATAAAATCTTATCAATAATAATAATAATAATAATAATAATAATAATAATAATAATAATAATATTACATAATACACGTATTATGAGGCATTTATCCATTCGTGGGTCTAGAATAACAATGTTCTAACTGCATGAGAGTAATATGGCAAAAAACTGATTTGAAATTTTAACTAGGTGTTATTTGAACACAATATTCTTATTGAATTAACATTTATTAACTCTAATTTTGAATTTAATTTTACTATAAGAATATGGAAGAAAAATTACAATGGTATGCTTAGTAACCGAAAAAAGTATTACAAAAATAGTCAGTTATACCTCAAATTTTTCACATCTTTCGCGGGATCTAACTTCAATTTGCACATATTTAAAAAAAAAATTAATACAACATAAAAAATTATTATTTATTTTATTAATAAAACATGAAAATAATAAATTTATGCGCTACAAATAATAATAATAATAATAATAATAATAATATCAGCAGTTAAATATCATTTCGACATTTTTTGTGATTATCAATATGAAAGAATATCTCTTATTCTCTATACGGTTTGATTCAACATTTTCCTTCATAATCAATAGATATAGAGTTATAGAAAGATTAAGAGAGATGAACTTTCAAAATTCAGTCAGCTTTGCTAAAATTATGCAAAAGCAAAGTGAAAAGTATAGGATTAGAAAGTGATATAAGTGATAGAGTGTCCCTCGCCTCAAGATTGAGAGATAAGATAGAACTGTGGGAAGAAGATGCGTTGGACTGGAATGAGAGAAGAGAAGAGTAAGAAACAGCGACCCCTAATAAAATAGGGAAAAGCTGAAGAAGGAGGAAGAGTCAAGTGCAATTTACATAATGTACGTTTGTGTTATAATTTTATTGAATTTATAGAATCTTTTCAAGGGAACTTTCGATATGAAATTTGTAAAAATTAGTGTGTTCGTGTTACAATTTTACAGAATATATAGAATCTTTTTCAAGGAACTTTTGGTGTGGGACTTGCACTAAATACATCGAATTGACGGAAGGTTTTGTGCTGGCCACAACAGATTTTTTTACCATTTAAAAATGTTTCTGTATTATTTTATAAAATCATTTTTAGGCTCCGTGGAATACGATTTTACTATTTTTACGATGAAGTATGTGTAACATAACAACACGTTCCAAAGTTCCTCTAATTAATAATACTAGTTGTTTTCGAAGCTTAAATTCAATGATAATAATATTCAATAGGATATAGGAGTATTTTAGCGTTTGAAGAACAAATAACAAATTTTTATGCGGAGCTAAAGTGACTTTTTGCGGCTTATCTGTAGTGGTCATACTTTCTTAAGTACTGATACGCGTAAAACCCATAAAATAAAATTTCATCAGTGATTCTATTATTATCGATATCCGATATCTGTAAACACCTTAATTGACAATGTTAACAGTATAAAATAATATGCCTAGTATGGCTAAACTATATTCTTTAAATTATTACTTGTAAAACAAAATAAAATATTATTATTAAACTAATTTTACAATAAAAATTACTTGATTTATTTATGCCTGTTTGCATATACAATGTGTCCCATTTAGAGGTGCCACCATTGGGATCTCGAGAACTATAAGAGATACGATGTCGGTTAAATGGAACTTTTTGTGCGCCTTTGGGAGGCCATCTTAGATGTGCGTTTGTTTTTCCAAAAATTCTCATAGGGCACTAGATAATGACGAAAAACTAATATTGTTGATTTTTTCTTTTTCAAATAACTTCTAAACTATTAGTAATTGAGATAAACGTTTCAAATATAAAAGATAGATATTTTTATTAACTAACCAGTGGCGTACGAAATAAATTTTTATACCCTTAAATTTTCGAAATATAACACAAACTTATATTTTTTTAAATAGAACCCATATCTGATTTTAGTCTCAAAAAAAATCATTATTTTTTTCTCTTTTCAACGATGTACGTGTTATTATGTTTTATATTTGTTTTGCCTTCAAATTTATTATTTTTTCCTTATTTTGTATTAAATTTATAATTATTTTGAAAATATTGGTAGATTTCTATTTAGAAATACACCTTGTATTTAAATAATTTATTTCGTTAGAAAATTTTGCTCAAAACTCGTATCAAACTAATTTTTATAATATTTTGTATCTGGTCGCCCTTGGCACATTAGTGTAATTTGTAATTATGAGTCTAGAATGAAAATATTAAGTAATAAAGGCATAAAACAAATTATTTCGATCAAATACAATATAATTAATAAAAATAATAATGTTTTTTTGGGAAATAATAAGAAAGTTCAGGAAAATAAAGAGAAAAATTAAATTTTAGGAGCAAAACAAATATAAAATATAATGAAAACAATAATTTTTCTCGAGCGCAAAATTTGTAAATAATTCTTTTTTCCTAGGGTTATCGCTCAATTGCAGCTGTAGACACGTGTTTCGCTCTTATTAGAGCTCATCAGTACAGCATAGCTAGTTAATAGGTGGACATTAACTAGAGGTAGTAATAAAAAAACTGACACAGTGTAACAGAACTAGTAAGAAGCCAAATACACCCATGTTGTCTCGGTCAGCATTTCCACACACATTGTGGATAAATACAACGTCACAGCGGCGGTGATTTATAACCACCCACCAGACCCGTTACTTGGACCCCCAAACGTAAATATACGAAAACAATAATTTTTCTCGAGCGCAAAATTTGTAAATAATTCTTTTTTCCTAGGGTTATCGCTCAATTGCAGCTGTAGACACGTGTTTCGCTCTTATTAGAGCTCATCAGTACAGCATAGCTAGTTAATAGGTGGACATTAACTAGAGGTAGTAATAAAAAAACTGACACAGTGTAACAGAACTAGTAAGAAGCCAAATACACCCATGTTGTCTCGGTCAGCATTTCCACACTAGTTCTGTTACACTGTGTCAGTTTTTTTATTACTACCTCTAGTTAATGTCCACCTATTAACTAGCTATGCTGTACTGATGAGCTCTAATAAGAGCGAAACACGTGTCTACAGCTGCAATTGAGCGATAACCCTAGGAAAAAAGAATTATTTACAAATTTTGCGCTCGAGAAAAATTATTGTTTTCGTATATTTACGTTTGGGGGTCCAAGTAACGGGTCTGGTGGGTGGTTATAAATCACCGCCGCTGTGACGTTGTATTTATCCACAATGTGTGTGGAAATGCTGACCGAGACAACATGGGTGTATTTGGCTTCTTACTAGTTCTGTTACACTGTGTCAGTTTTTTTATTACTACCTCTAGTTAATGTCCACCTATTAACTAGCTATGCTGTACTGATGAGCTCTAATAAGAGCGAAACACGTGTCTACAGCTGCAATTGAGCGATAACCCTAGGAAAAAAGAATTATTTACAAATTTTGCGCTCGAGAAAAATTATTGTTTTCGTATATTTACGTTTGGGGGTCCAAGTAACGGGTCTGGTGGGTGGTTATAAATCACCGCCGCTGTGACGTTGTATTTATCCACAATGTGTGTGGAAATGCTGACCGAGACAACATGGGTGTATTTGGCTTCTTACTAGTTCTGTTACACTGTGTCAGTTTTTTTATTACTACCTCTAGTTAATGTCCACCTATTAACTAGCTATGCTGTACTGATGAGCTCTAATAAGAGCGAAACACGTGTCTACAGCTGCAATTGAGCGATAACCCTAGGAAAAAAGAATTATTTACAAATTTTGCGCTCGAGAAAAATTATTGTTTTCGTATATTTACGTTTGGGGGTCCAAGTAACGGGTCTGGTGGGTGGTTATAAATCACCGCCGCTGTGACGTTGTATTTATCCACAATGTGTGTGGAAATGCTGACCGAGACAACATGGGTGTATTTGGCTTCTTACTAGTTCTGTTACACTGTGTCAGTTTTTTTTATTACTACCTCTAGTTAATGTCCACCTATTAACTAGCTATGCTGTACTGATGAGCTCTAATAAGAGCGAAACACGTGTCTACAGCTGCAATTGAGCGATAACCCTAGGAAAAAAGAATTATTTACAAATTTTGCGCTCGAGAAAAATTATTGTTTTCGTATATTTACGTTTGGGGGTCCAAGTAACGGGTCTGGTGGGTGGTTATAAATCACCGCCGCTGTGACGTTGTATTTATCCACAATGTGTGTGGAAATGCTGACCGAGACAACATGGGTGTATTTGGCTTCTTACTAGTTCTGTTACACTGTGTCAGTTTTTTTATTATACTACCTCTAGTTAATGTCCACCTATTAACTAGCTATGCTGTACTGATGAGCTCTAATAAGAGCGAAACACGTGTCTACAGCTGCAATTGAGCGATAACCCTAGGAAAAAAGAATTATTTACAAATTTTGCGCTCGAGAAAAATTATTGTTTTCGTATATTTACGTTTGGGGGTCCAAGTAACGGGTCTGGTGGGTGGTTATAAATCACCGCCGCTGTGACGTTGTATTTATCCACAATGTGTGTGGAAATGCTGACCGAGACAACATGGGTGTATTTGGCTTCTTACTAGTTCTGTTACACTGTGTCAGTTTTTTTATTACTACCTCTAGTTAATGTCCACCTATTAACTAGCTATGCTGTACTGATGAGCTCTAATAAGAGCGAAACACGTGTCTACAGCTGCAATTGAGCGATAACCCTAGGAAAAAAGAATTATTTACAAATTTTGCGCTCGAGAAAAATTATTGTTTTCGTATATTTACGTTTGGGGGTCCAAGTAACGGGTCTGGTGGGTGATTATAAATCACCGCCGCTGTGACGTTGTATTTATCCACAATGTGTGTGGAAATGCTGACCGAGACAACATGGGTGTATTTGGCTTCTTACTAGTTCTGTTACACTGTGTCAGTTTTTTTATTATACTACCTCCAGTTAATGTCCACCTATTAACTAGCTATGCTGTACTGATGAGCTCTAATAAGAGCGAAACACGTGTCTACAGCTGCAATTGAGCGATAACCCTAGGAAAAAAGAATTATTTACAAATTTTGCGCTCGAGAAAAATTATTGTTTTCGTATATTTACGTTTGGGGGTCCAAGTAACGGGTCTGGTGGGTGGTTATAAATCACCGCCGCTGTGACGTTGTATTTATCCACAATGTGTGTGGAAATGCTGACCGAGACAACATGGGTGTATTTGGCTTCTTACTAGTTCTGTTACACTGTGTCAGTTTTTTTATTACTACCTCTAGTTAATGTCCACCTATTAACTAGCTATGCTGTACTGATGAGCTCTAATAAGAGCGAAACACGTGTCTACAGCTGCAATTGAGCGATAACCCTAGGAAAAAAGAATTATTTACAAATTTTGCGCTCGAGAAAAATTATTGTTTTCGTATATTTACGTTTGGGGGTCCAAGTAACGGGTCTGGTGGGTGGTTATAAATCACCGCCGCTGTGACGTTGTATTTATCCACAATGTGTGTGGAAATGCTGACCGAGACAACATGGGTGTATTTGGCTTCTTACTAGTTCTGTTACACTGTGTCAGTTTTTTTATTATACTACCTCCAGTTAATGTCCACCTATTAACTAGCTATGCTGTACTGATGAGCTCTAATAAGAGCGAAACACGTGTCTACAGCTGCAATTGAGCGATAACCCTAGGAAAAAAGAATTATTTACAAATTTTGCGCTCGAGAAAAATTATTGTTTTCGTATATTTACGTTTGGGGGTCCAAGTAACGGGTCTGGTGGGTGGTTATAAATCACCGCCGCTGTGACGTTGTATTTATCCACAATGTGTGTGGAAATGCTGACCGAGACAACATGGGTGTATTTGGCTTCTTACTAGTTCTGTTACACTGTGTCAGTTTTTTTATTACTACCTCTAGTTAATGTCCACCTATTAACTAGCTATGCTGTACTGATGAGCTCTAATAAGAGCGAAACACGTGTCTACAGCTGCAATTGAGCGATAACCCTAGGAAAAAAGAATTATTTACAAATTTTGCGCTCGAGAAAAATTATTGTTTTCGTATATTTACGTTTGGGGGTCCAAGTAACGGGTCTGGTGGGTGGTTATAAATCACCGCCGCTGTGACGTTGTATTTATCCACAATGTGTGTGGAAATGCTGACCGAGACAACATGGGTGTATTTGGCTTCTTACTAGTTCTGTTACACTGTGTCAGTTTTTTTATTATACTACCTCCAGTTAATGTCCACCTATTAACTAGCTATGCTGTACTGATGAGCTCTAATAAGAGCGAAACACGTGTCTACAGCTGCAATTGAGCGATAACCCTAGGAAAAAAGAATTATTTACAAATTTTGCGCTCGAGAAAAATTATTGTTTTCGTATATTTACGTTTGGGGGTCCAAGTAACGGGTCTGGTGGGTGGTTATAAATCACCGCCGCTGTGACGTTGTATTTATCCACAATGTGTGTGGAAATGCTGACCGAGACAACATGGGTGTATTTGGCTTCTTACTAGTTCTGTTACACTGTGTCAGTTTTTTTATTACTACCTCTAGTTAATGTCCACCTATTAACTAGCTATGCTGTACTGATGAGCTCTAATAAGAGCGAAACACGTGTCTACAGCTGCAATTGAGCGATAACCCTAGGAAAAAAGAATTATTTACAAATTTTGCGCTCGAGAAAAATTATTGTTTTCGTATATTTACGTTTGGGGGTCCAAGTAACGGGTCTGGTGGGTGGTTATAAATCACCGCCGCTGTGACGTTGTATTTATCCACAATGTGTGTGGAAATGCTGACCGAGACAACATGGGTGTATTTGGCTTCTTACTAGTTCTGTTACACTGTGTCAGTTTTTTTATTACTACCTCTAGTTAATGTCCACCTATTAACTAGTTATGCTGTACTGATGAGCTCTAATAAGAGCGAAACACGTGTCTACAGCTGCAATTGAGCGATAACCCTAGGAAAAAAGAATTATTTATAAAATATAATAACCCTTACATCATTGAAAAAAAAAAATAATGATTTTTTTTGTGATTGAAATCAGATATGGGTTCCATTTAAAAAAATATAAGTTTGTGTTATATTTCGAAAATTTACGGATATAAAAATTTATTTCATATGCCACTCGTTAGCTAATAAAAATATCTATCTTTTATATTTGAAACGTTTTTCTTAATTACTATTAGTTTAAGACGTTATTTGAAAAAGAAGAAATCAACAATATTCAGTTTCTCGTCATTATCTAGTGCCCTATGAGAATTTTTGGAAAAACAAAAGCACATCTGAGATGGCCTTTCAAAGGCGTACAAAAAGTTCCATTTAACCGACATCGTATCTCTTATAGTTCTCGAGATCCCAATGGTGGCACCTCTAAATGGGACACACTGTATATCCATCTGGAATATGCATCAACTCTTACGTAAACCCCAGGTAAGTTACCACCACATTTATATCCAAAAGATACTATGCCATATAATTTGTCGTTGCAAACCATCGGACCGCCAGAATTAGACTGTAATACAAACAAGAGGAAAATAAGTTTCCAGCCATTTTGAATAACTCGGTTAAATTATTTATACAGGTTGTTTCTTTTAGTTCGCCCTAAAAACACTTTTTTTAAAAAGAAACATCTGTATAGCTACGGAGTACGTAAGATATATGTCTAGGTGTCTAGGAAAAAAGATTATTTATTTTGATATCAATGTTAATACTACAAAAATTTAAACCTTTAAAGCCTTTTACGCAACAATATATAGCACCCGGCATTATGTCTAATAGTGTAGTCTGGTAGACTGAACTGTCCTACACACGAACGCCGTCACTGCCACAGCCGGGCGTACTGGAGTACGCCCATTCTCCTTGCGTTGCCCCTTCCTGGTCTAAGTTCACACACACATAGCCATGAGCACACGGACGACAATACATACAACAGTGTTGCTTTTGTTGACGTTAGTCATGTATATTCTGTGGTTTTAGTAAGAAACAGTAAATGCAACATAAGTGCGATATGTAATTTAATTGCAGATAAAAATGGTATGCAATTTTTCTACATAATGTTACAAGCGGGTTTCGTTTTGTGATTACATAGTGAGAATTTTCTACGCGTGGGCTTTCGAGATGACAAGAATCCTGATCCAAGGTCAGGGGCGATGAGAAAATATTTTAAAATTTCCGTATGGGTTTTCAATTACTGGATTCTGAATAAAACCCGTAATAAAATTATAATGTTAGGAAAAACATTCTCATTGTTTTTGTCTTTTAATAGTTTCAGAAATTTCAGCAATCCGTTTGCTAATTTATATTTTATAAAAAAAAGATTTTCTTTTCAATTCCTGGCATAATTTTGCGCCAGAAGCACAGAATAAACATCTATACAGAAGCGACTGTCAGAGAGAGAAACGAAAATTAGAGAGAGAAAGAGTATGCCAACAAATTTAAAGGGCTAATCGGATAAAATCGAATTGTTTCGGCATATCTTCGTATCTTACAATTCTTTGTTCTTTTCATTATCTCGACGTGAACATTTTCCGTTAGGGGTCAATAATAAAAGTATATTGAGAAACACAAATTGATTTCTAATAAAAACAAATATGTTATTTTTTCAACAAACGATGGGAAAAATCGTTATCATAAGGAAAGTAATTTTATTTCACGTATTCTGGAAGAGCTGTTGTCTCAGCTTGTCACGCCCATGTATTTTAGGGTTATGGCCATCGATCTTTAAACTAATAGATGCAGCGTACGAGCAAAACGCTTGTCCCGTCATAACGGTGCAGGCACAGTATCTCTATCCTTCAACAGTACGGAAGTTAAGAAAACGCGACAAAATAAAAAATTTGATTTGTCTCTAACTCCCTAAGAGTATAGATTTAATTTTTTGTGCATAATTAGTTTCATTATATATTTTTAATACAATATATTATATACATAATATATTATAGGGGCCAAGTAATAATTAATAAGAATTTAATATGAAATGACACAGCTGAACAGCGTACGTACTGCTCACTGTGCGAAATACACCGTTTCTCCATTATTTTGTCGCATACATACCTCACAACACATATGCGTATATATTGTCAGAAATAATTGTAAATGTTCTCCAAAAAAAGTAAATAATAAACAAACAGTCACGAAACGTCAAATGTAGCTTTTGACAACTATTTAGTGATAGAGAGCGATGTATAGATGTTTACATATGGCTGAAAAAGATGTAGAAAGAGTACGAACGCATGCGCAATATACTTTCACTGAAAACTTCCGTACTGTTGAAAGACAGAATATATATCTCTATCCTTTCATGTTGGAGCAATATTCTAACAATAAATGAATAGGAGACTGTTGAAATATACAATTGAATGATTTTAAACTTTTGTAGTAGGCAACTTTTGTGTTAAGAATTCTAATGTTTTTAATGTCATAAAATATATTTTGTAAAAACGTCAAGTATAATAATTTATATTATTAAATAAATGTTCTTGTTCCTTTGAATGTGTGTTTAACTGTTTTATTAGCTCAAACCAAATAGAAATGTCAACAGGTTATGAGGCCCAGACAGGAAATAAAGTATTGATACAATTCAGAAAGGTAAAGCGTACTTACAGAATCTATAAACAAAAATCATGGCACAAGAAGCGGAAAAATACAGAATCCCATTGTTTGACGGCACAAACTTCAACAATTGGAAATTCCGAATGGAAACGTTGCTGAATGAGCTGGACTTAACAAAATATACTGATCAAAAATACACGGAAATGGTTGTTTTTGAAGACGATGATACGGAAGAAAAACGACGGTCGAAGAATGTTCTCCTGGAAGATTATCGTAAAAAGGATTTGAAATGTAAGTCGCAGATCATACAACGTATTTCGGACAGTCACCTGGAATACGCAAAGGACAAGAATACAAGCTTCGATTTATGGACATCAATGTGTCAAACATTCGAAAGAAAAGGTATGGCAAATCAACTCTTGACGCGTAAAAAGTTATTGACAATGAAATTCAATGCAAGTTCAAACACATTAGCTAATCATTTTCTTATTTTTGACAAATTAATTCGAGATTTAAGGGTATCTGGCGCTAATTTGGAAGAAACGGATGTCGTATGCCATCTACTATTGACAATGCCTCAAGAATATGAGGTGGTTGTCACAGCGCTGGAAACTTTGTCTGCGGATCAACTAAAATTGAGCTTTGTCAAAAGTAGATTGTTAGACGAGGAATCCAAAAGGAATATCAACAAAAAAAGACGTGGACTGAGACGCCCTCCTCATCCGCATTCTCGTCACAGTTTGGACACCATCAGTCGGCATTAAAAAAATCGCCAAACAAATTTATCTCGAGTACCAAAACGCAATTTAAATTTAATTGTTACAGATGTGGTAAGCCAGGCCATACACGAGCACAATGTAGATCAAAACTGCCCAATCCAAATTCGATTAAAAATTCGGCAAACTTGGCAAACCGAGTCCAGGACAGAGATAATAACGATGAAGATGTTGGCTTTAGTTTTGCGGCGTATAATGGAACTGATAATTTGGCAGCAGATAAAATACCATGGTATTTAGATTCGGGAGCCACAGAACATTTGGTCGACGAAAATGTTATTCTGGAATCTTTAAGGAAACTGATAAATCCGATAAAAATAAAAGTAGCAAAGGCAGGTACGTTTTTAGAAGCCAAAGCTATAGGTGAAGTAAATGTTGTAAGCCGTGTAAATGAGAAGGAGATACCAATTAAAATTAAAGAAGTACTTGTTGTTCCTGGTTTGGAACATAATCTTTTATCTTTACAAAGATTGGAAACGTCTGGTTATCGTATTGTTTTTCAAAACGGATTTGGTTCCATAGAAAAAGACAATCGCGTGGTTGCTTTAGCTCGAAGAATCGATCCAGGTTTATATGAACTTAATTTTAAGTATGCAAATGCATTGTTAACAACTAACCGTGTATTGGAAGGAAACGCCGATCTTTGGCATAGGCGTTTAGGGCATCTCGGTTACGAGAATATAAAGAAACTTCAACCACAAGTTGATGGAATAAACCTAGGGAAGCTGACGATTCCAACGGATAAATGTACAAGCTGTGTAGAAGGAAAGCAAACTCAAGGTCCTCACAATCAAACACGAGTTCGAGCAAAGAGACCACTCCAATTGATACACAGCGATTTGTTTGGACCAGTGACGCCTACTTCGTTTGATGGAAAGAAATATGTATTGACTTTCCTTGATGATTACACACACTTTACGGCAGCATACACACTCAAATTGAAATCGGAAGTATTTCATTATTTCAAAATCTTTTATGAAATGGCAACGGCTCATTTTAATATGAAATTGAGTAGATTCAGATGCGATAATGGCCGGGAGTATATCTCAAATGAGATGAAAAACTTTTTCGAAGAAAAGGGTGTTCAATTTGAATTTACCATAAGGTATACTCCGCAGCAAAATGGCGTTGCAGAGCGATTAAATCGCACAATAATTGAAAAGGCTCGATGTATGCTACTTGGGTGTAAACTTGAAAAGAAGTTTTGGTCGCAAACAGTTTTAACTGCGGTTTATCTTATTAATCGCAGTCCGACATTAGCTTTGGATGGAAAAATTCCAGCGGCTCTTTGGTGTAACGAAAGACCAAATATTGCAAAATTACGTGTGTTTGGTTGCGTAGCGTATGTTCACATACCGAAAGAACTATCATCTGGTAAATTTGACACTAGATCTTTGAAATGCTACATGACCGGATACTGTCCTAACGGATACAGGCTTTGGTGTCCGGAATTAGGAAAAATCATTTCAGGTAAAGACGTCATTTTTATTGAAAATAAATTTTCGTTTGATGAGTTTTCATTTGATCTTGATGGCGGTAACTGGCTGAATGCTGAAGAGAATCATGTTGTGGAGGACAACAATGGAATTAATCGTGAAGATGAACGTGACGATTATCAAGAAAAGAAAGCTACGGAGGACACTCATAGGGAAGACAACGGAATCTCAAGGAATAACAGGGAAGTACATGAAGAATCTGAATACTCAGAGAACCTTCGTCGAAGCACTAGGACCAAAATGAAACCCAGATATCTTGACGATTATGCAGTTCTGGCATTGAACGCGGAAATGTTCGTCGACGACGTTCCCCAATGTTTCGATGACGTAGAAAATAGACACGACAAAGAAGAATTAGATTCACTATTATTGAACAAAACGTGGACTTTTACAAAACTTCCGGAAAATAGAAAGGCTATAGACAGCAAATGGGTTTTTAAAATCAAGCGGGATAATCGAGGAAATATTGACAAATACAAAGCTCGATTGGTAATCAAAGGTTGCGCTCAAATAAAAGGATTTGATTATGAAGAAACCTACGCTCCAGTTGCCCGTATTACAACGTTGAGAACCATGCTGAGTATAGTTAACCAACAAGACTTATTCATGGAACAGATGGACGTACAAAATGCATTTTTGCACGGGAAATTAACAGAAGAAATCTATATGAAAGTTCCTCAGGGAGTGGAAAATGAAAAAGGGCTTGTTTGCAAACTTAATAAATCACTATATGGTTTGAAACAAGCGCCGAGAGCCTGGAATCAAACCATTGACAATTATTTAAAAAAGATTGGTTTCAGACAATCAGAACTCGACGGATGTCTATACGTTGGAAACTTTGACGATGCAAAAATCTATCTCCTATTGTACGTGGATGACATTCTCATCGCTGGGAACAGTCAAGGGAAAATAAAGGAAATCAAAAATCAATTAATGTCAAAATTTCGAATGAAAGATATGGGGGAACCCAAATTCTTTCTGGGAATAGATATTCGAAGGAAAAATGGAAAACTCTATCTACCTCCGAAACGTCTTGAAACGATTTAACATGGAGAACTGTAAGCCCTCGAAGACACCAATGGAAGCCAAACCTCTTCCAGACAATTCCTTACAGGAACTAGAACTCTCTAAGCCTTACAGGGAACGGATTGGCTGCCTAATGTATGCTATGATAGCAACACGACCCGACATCAGCGCAGCTATCAACTACTTCAGTAGGTATCAGAATAATCCTACGGAATATCACTGGAAGGGATTGAAACGAATCCTACGTTATTTGAGAGGTACTTTGGATTTTGGTTTATGTTATGAAAAGGGTTGCCGAGAACCCCTTATTTGTTATGCTGATTCAGACTGGGGAAGCGAACAAGATAGAAAATCGACTTCAGGCTATTTTCTTCAAGTATTTGGAAACACAGTATGCTGGACTACAAAGAGGCAGACGTGTGTCACGCTTTCATCAACTGAAGCGGAATATGTCGCCCTAGCTACAGCGGCCACGGAAGTTGTATGGATGAAAAATTTACTTGCGGACTTTGGAATTTTAGTCGAGAGACCAGTGATCTTCGAAGACAATCAGCCATGAATAAACCTACTACGGAAATGGGAACATCGACGGTTAAAGCACGTCGATATTAAATACAACTTCATTCGTCAACTCTACAATGAAGAGAAACTGGACGTTCAATATATCCGCTCGGAAGAACAGGTAGCTGACATATTGACCAAGCCCATAGCATCTACTCAGTTTTATAAATTACGTATGAAATTGGGACTTCAGGAAATACATGATAATTAATTCAAATGACGCCAAAAGTTTAAAATCACTAAATTGAAGGGGGCTGTTGAAATATACAATTGAATGATTTTAAACTTTTGTAGTAGGCAACTTTTGTGTTAAGAATTCTAATGTTTTTAATGTCATAAAATATATTTTGTAAAAACGTCAAGTATAATAATTTATATTATTAAATAAATGTTCTTGTTCCTTTGAATGTGTGTTTAACTGTTTTATTAGCTCAAACCAAATAGAAATTTCAACAGAGACACTTATTGGTTCATTAGTTTAAAGGTCGATGGTTATGGCTAATTCAAGGAAACCAATCACGTCTTCTCACTTTTGACATATGTCATTTTGTGAACTGTTTGTGAATTTTAGAAGTGGCGTTAGTTTCAAATTAAATGGCAAAAATGAAGAAAGTAGAATCGGGAGGACTTGTTCCTTCATATAAAGACTGTATAAATAGATTTAAAATATGGAGAAAGGGAAATGTAAGTTTTTTTTTCGTTTCCGAAAGATCCAGAAATATAAGTTGTGTAAAACGACTACCATATCATGTAAAATGTTTATTCATTTAATAAATATAGGTGTAAAATGTGGCTCAAGGCCTGTGGAAGAGAAGATTTGATGGAGAAGGATATATGAGACATATTCATCGAGTCTGACGTTTGTTTCCCACATCAAAGATATAGAAAATTCTGCATTGTAATAAATTTGTAAAATTCAGGTATTTGTTTAATAAAAATATAATTATGTGATTATTTTATATGATCTCTTTTTAATTCGTTAATAAAATTAAAATTTTAGTACTTTTATGTTCTAATTTTTCTTTTACCATTTAAAACAATTTAAATTTCGAGCGTAAATTTGCCAACATATTTAAAGTTCAAGGTCATAAACGTAAAATCGCAACAAAAATGGTGCCGGCAAGGAGTGTCGTTTCTAGGATGCGTTCCAAAACCTTGCTCTGGAGTATCGAGTATGGTAAAATCCGTTCCAAAACTATTGCGCTTACTCTGAGAGTTTACACGATAAACGTTCCAAAATTCGGAGTACGTACTCTAGAGTATACTCTTCGTACTCTACTACACTAGTAGGGTACGAAATACTCCAATGTAATTTGGCGCGTCATGTGCAAAAACTTCTACAACGAAATCAGAACGAAACATACACAAATCTACTTTGACTGTTTGAAATGGAAATAAATACTGAAGATTTTCATTTTATTGGAGTAAATGATGACGGAAAAACGATTCTACTAGAAAATAAAGGTTGGTGTGTTAATTTTTTACTTTTTATGTACCTACATGTAGTTTATTTTGAGGTTAAATTTTGTTTCTTTTAGAAACGAAGATTATGGGCATTCCTGTGTCTACAGAGATCATACAAGCTTATAATATAGAAAAATATGACGATGAAAGTGAACAACCAGTTTCGCAATCGTTATTAGCAACTCTAAATACAAATAATAAATCGTGTAATGACAGAGCAACTAGAATTTTAATTCATAATTACAATGTACATGAAAATCTATTCCGAGACAATACAACGAAGAATGAAAATATTTGGAAAAAAATTTCGGAAGTATTAAAAAAAGGTTTTAATTATGCTATTAACCAAATTATAAATAAGTGGAAACACCTTAAAAAGTTATATATGAAGCAAAAAGACAACATGGGTAATAAATGTACCGGAGAAGGTACCTTTACATTCAACTATTTTGAGCCAATGGACGAGATTTTTAATAAAAATCCCAATGTACAACCAGTTGCCATAGCATCGTCCAGTAAAGGTTCTGTAATAGATTCCGATGTTGTTAAAAAGTCATTCGAAGAGAATCTCGACGTAAGAAACAAAAAAAGAAAAAGTGATGCTGAAAGTATTTCTGGGTCCACACCCAAAAAAACCGAAGATCAATAATCCAATGATTTCATGGTTGGAACAGCGTGACAAGGATCGAGATAAGCGTCATAAAGAAAACATGGAATTACAAAGAGAAGCCATAGATGACTTCAAAACAATTATGAACAAATTTTTGGGCAAATTGTAAACTCTATTATAAATATTTATTTTTTTATAGTAGGTAATATAAAATTAAGACTGATCATACAATAGAAAAAATATTTTATTTTGTTATATTAAACACAAATTAACATAGGATTTTGAGACTGTTTTATATACCTGAAGAATAAATGTTTATTTTTTACAAGAGAAAATGAGACTAATGCCCATATTCATAAATAGTAATGTTTCAACACGGCTCGTTAAAATTTTTGACAAATAGAATCAAACTTACAATTTACATTTCAATTTTTCTGCCAATATCGACTGTTTTTACTGGATAAAAATTATAATGAACCGTTTAAAAAAATTACGAGTGTTTATGAATATGGACATAATTGTTATACACTGTCATTATAATATATCTTTTATTTGGATAAAGATCCTGTCTCGTCTGTCCAATATTTTCTTCGTTGTTCAGATATTCTTCAATATAATCATTGTCTATGTCGCCATTATTTATGCACATATTGTGCAATACGCAACATGATAATATTGTTGCAGGAATTAGGTCGATCCGATTCATATCTAAGTATTTCAGACGTCTAAATCGTCCTTTTAAAAGTGCGAAACACCTTTCGATTTTTTGTCTTTCACCGGATAATATTGTATTAAAATATCTTTGCCTATCTGTCAAATTTCCACGAAGAAGTATGGAGTTACACAACTGACGAACCGGATAAGCTTTATCACCAATAATGAATTCGTTATTGGGAAAATAGTTATTTGGGGTTCGAATAATATTTTTATATATGTCGGAATTTTTAAATATCCTATGATCATTTACTGAGCTAGGGTATCCAATAAAGCAATCAGTGAATTTTAGTTTATGATCACAAATTGCCTGTAATGTTATTGCATGAAATTTTTTTCGACATATATAAACTTCGGGATATTCTTTTGGTGCTTTTATTTGTACGTAACACCCATCCACTGCGCCAACGATGTTTCGAATACCAGATCCAGAGAATCCATGTTTAACTTCTGCAATATATTCTTCACCCGGCCATTTAATGATAGTAGGAGCCATTTCATTGAGTAAGTGAATTACTCGCACAAAACAATGATACAGTGATGATTTGGATAGATTAAATCTATCTCCAACTGATCTAAAAAAAGAAAAAAATGATATAAGGTTTTTTTTATATACTAAACAGGATATTTATACCTATATGAATCAGGTGTTGCTAATAGCCAAATAACTGCTAGTAACTGAGTTCGAGGCTCTATTCTTGGTCTTCCTTCACTATATTGAGTATCCAAAAGTGGTCCAATCATTTGTAAAATGTTTTCAAAAGCTTCTCTTGAGAGTATGAAGTGCATTTTGAATTGAACATCAGTATAATTAACAACCACAGTTTCTATGTAATTCTCAATTCTTGTTGCTGAAGGGCGTGTTAAATTCATACGAGTAGTATTAGGGCTGGTTTATGATGAATTTAATTTACGAATTTACAATTTATAATTTAGATTTTAAAATATAAACTCACGTAAAACGTATACGATGGTTTATGAACGATTTACAAATTTGAAATTTAGATTTGGAATATAACTATATTTTATATTTTCAAATGTAAATTTCAAATTCGACCAATCACAAGAGAGAACTATTAAACATGGCGGTAAGGTATAACCTTTGAATATACATATCTACTAACGTAGATGGAAGTAGCGTATATATATTCAAAGGGTATAACTTTGCTTCATCTGTCAACTTTCTTTTTTATTTGTGGATTGTTGACATTTTGAACCTGGAATCACATGAACAAATTGATATTTTGTTTTTTGTTGATAATCAGTATTCGCGAACATCGTAATTTGTATGACAAAGCAAATAAATTGTACAAAAATAAAACATTTGCGTAGTTTCAATTTCAACGCAACGAGGGGTGGCAAGGAATTAAATATATGAACACTCATATGAGTATATTTCAAGAATTGTTCATGATCTTATTTCACTTTCAGAAACAAACTATGATACTGCCCGTTAACAAATCAATGTGTTCATAGGCCTAACCACGGCCTAACAGACCGACCAACTACGGTTTTTAAGTTTGTGTTTGTTTTATTTCTGTACTATATAAATCAACAATAGTAAAAAAAATAAACATTCCCGATATTATTAAAGAATAATCTTGTTCATTAGCGTCTAACAAATTCAGGGCTAAAATATATTTGTAACCTAAAATCTGAAGTGACAACTGGGGAAAAGTCAAATAACAAGCAGTGACAAGTCACGTGACGGATGCTGATTGGTCAGATCCAGAATTTTAAAATCGAACATAAACCGGAGAGAAAATTGTAAATTTTAAATCAAAATTTCTAAATGTAAATTTATAAATTAAATTCATCATAAACCAGCCCTTAGTTACTAATACAATATCATCGTCCTCTGACGAGGAATCATTTCCAAAAGGACGCTAAAAAATAACATAGCTTGAAGAAAAAACAATCAGAAGTCATTTGAAAAACATAATAGTAATACCTGTAATAATTGTAAATAATGTCTTGATAAAACTGGTACACACAATAAATAATTATTGGCAGTCATTATTTAACGTCAACAAGTGACAAAAAGATATTTTGAAGGTTATATCATTATTTACTCCTGTTTACCCCAAGCCGTTCAGATATACTCCGGCAATTTTGGTCACGTGACCGTGCTTGAAGTAGAGGAACCACTTACTCTTGCTCTTCGTTTTGGAACGCACCCTATAAATGTATTCTGTACCAGAACCGGGCTTCTGCGATAATACGCCACTGATCATTCTCTCTCTCTCTCTCTCTCTCTCTCAACTCAAATGAGTTTACTGTAATAATTATTATTTTACGGCGTGTATGGCATATCACGATATGGGCATTTCTTTTCCTTACCCCTAAGATTAGTGTCCCACACTATATGAAGGTATCTATTTAAATTAATAAAAATTAAATAACGCCAGGTATTGTGCTCGCCACATGATTTTTTTTTCCTAAAATATTGTAAATTTACAGTTACTTTTTTAATTACTCTAATTTTGTTTACCTGACATGCATCTACTTCTTCTGGATATCCACACAAATGTCTCGATTAAGATATCCGACCTGTCTCAAAATACTTTGAACATTTTAAACCTGTCATCAGTTCGATTTCGGATTCACGTAATTTGTTTCCATGTTGTCCTAAATTTTCATCTATATACAAACAGATAAAAGTAAATCTTACTCTTGTTAAGATAGTACATATCTCATAACTAAAGAAAAAACCCCTTAACCTTAACAATAAATTTAAAAACTAAATACGTATTTCGAGAACTAAGTTCTCATCATCAGTAGAAACTACAACGTAAAAACAGAGAAGTTAAGATTACTCAGTATGTAAACCATACCAGATGTCAAAACAGCTCTGAGCTTTAGTATTTAGTTTTTAAATTTATTGTTAAGGTTAAGGGGTTTTTTCTTTAGTTATAACTTTACCTTAAGACTCCATTTTAGTTTTATAATAGTACATATCTGATATAAGAAATATGTTAATAGTCGAGACATACGACAAATATTAATGATCATTAGTGTACTTAGTAATTTACCTTAATTAATTATATCAAAATATCTGACAGACGATATATAAAATTGATTTGATAAGTTTTGCAATTTTACAATTTCCCTATTTTCTTTCACTTTATCATTAACACATTACCTTTTTTGTTGAATTAAAATATAACAAATTTGATTATAATTGCTTTGCAGTCGAAATGTACATTTTGTAAAAATATTTTGTGAAGAAAGGTGTATTATTGTTTAAAATTAAAAATTAAATTTGTTTGGTTTAATAAAATCATTAAATTTAAAACATTGTTAAATTGTAACATTTGTAAGGTTACAAGTACAATTTAAAATCATAACGAAATTTTGACTGCAGCAATGTGGCAATGGGGTCATTTAAAAAAAAATAATTGTCGTTTTTTTTTATAAAATCATGAAATAATAATAAAATTTGTTAATTATAGTTTATAGCCGAGACAGACGACGACTGCTAATGTTAATTAAACTATAATTCTTAATTTAAAATTTCGCATGTCATATGCAAATTATATTACTGATCATTATAAACTAATTTCAATTGTAATGATTATTATGTCGCAATGATCTATTGAGAACATAAGCATAATAACCGAGACAGATGACAAAAAATAATGATCATTAACGGTTAAATATAGTATGCACACAGAGATGTCAAAATTGCGTCTATTAACAAACCAGAAAATATTGAATGTAGTAAGCTCGTGCTACTTATTGTATTGTACTCACTCATACAGTACAAAACAATAAGTAACACGTACTTACTACAGTCAATATTTTCTGATTTGTTAATAGACGCAATTTTGACATCTGTCAATAGTCTCAAGTTCACGTGCACATACTATATCTATCCGTTAATGATCATTAATTTTTGTCGTCTGTCTCGGATATAAGCCTTCGGTAATAATGGGGTCATTTCACATTTTCTGATTTATTTTTTTCTTGAAAAAATAGGTCAAATTAAACATGTATGTGTATGTTTTACATCTTACAAGTCTTTAGAATCAGAGATATGATTTTTTAAAAGTTGCGTTTAATTTCAAATATTTCAACGGCTGACGACATATATTCACGGATACGACAGTCGAGCTCTGCCGATTTAATTTAGAACTATGATTATTTGGTTTGGTATTTATTTAAATAAATGGTTTATTTACATACCTTATACTGCACTAGTACTTTTAAAGAAATAGAAAGTAATAATAATCTTCTCTCTTGTATATTTTGCTGTCAGCTGTCACCAGTGACCTCTATATACAAAATGGACCGGCGGCTTGAATAACTTGCGTGTATCCACCGAGAATACCACCCGCCTGACTGGTGGGGTGTCTATCTCTCTCTAACTTTCGTGTATAGTTGGTCCAAGCAGATATGCGAAAATGTATTTAAGCTTTCTTCTTCATGTTCATCGTTAATTCGTCGTACTAGTACTAGCTGACGCATGCGTACTTCTCACTGTTAGAAAGAGATAGCCACCCCACCATGACAGTTGAGTGGATACAGCTCGCGCCGTTGTAAAGAGATAGGAGTCGCCGGTCCATTTTGTATATAGAGGTCACTGGCTGTCACACTGTTAGGTTAGGTTAATGTCTCATATTGTCAGTGAACTCTATACTACTATGGAACGGAAACGAACGGTGCTGGCGTGGTACTTCAAATTTCTAGGCAACCCGCAGTACGAGTAGATTTTTCCAAAAAAATTAAAACGAACGCAAAGTACAACCAAACTGTTCAAAGAACGATGTTTTCATAACCACTGTTCAGTGAATAATTAGTAAAAGTACCCATTCCAAAATATATTAAAACCTCTGGAAAATCATGAGCTGTGCTCTGCGCATGCGTCAAACTGGTGGAACTGGTGGAATTTGTGACAGTTCGCATGACCAGCCCCTTACAATACTATAGGTATACACGTTTCCATTCCATGTACGTAGAATAGAGTTCACTGCATATTGTTAAGCGTGTGTGTGAGAGAGAATTGTCTTTTTGTGAGTATGAATTTGTGTCGTCACAAATTTAGTCCGTGTTTAAAAGCGCGAAAGTTAGCAAATTTAGAATGAAAAGTCGCATATTTCAAATTATTTTCTATAACTATATTTATTAAATGAGATGGATTTCATGATTTTATAAAAAAAATCGTCAATTATTTTTTTTTTTAAAATGACCCCAAAAACTTTAATGTAACGGTAACCTAATACACAGAAATCAATTTGATCAAATTCGTGTAGTTACATTCGTTATAGGAATTTATTAGTTTTCTTAGGCTGTATTTATGAAATTATGATTTATCCGCTTACAATTTTAAAAATTCTTTAATGTAACGTAACCTACACATAGAACTCAATTTGATCAAACTCGGGTAGTTACATTTGTTTTATAGGAATTTCGCGCAAAAATATTTATCAGTTTTCTTAGGCTGTATTTGTGAAAATTATCATGAAACCAATAATGCGGTAAAAATAACAATGTCGGTATTACAGGGTTTTAAAAAAAATCCTATCACTGTATAATTTCAATATCTACTATATTCATGTTAATTTACAATATTTTGACGAGTAATCCCTGATTTTGACACATGAACGCAAAATTATAAACTATAAATATAATAAAAGCAAGGAAAAGAAGAGAATTTGAACATAATTTTGCAAATATACATTGAACGAAACAGTATTATTAGTATTTAAATGTAAGTACCTAATTATGTAGGTACTGCATCTAACCCTACTTTTTCAGAAAAATTGCCAAGATCACTACAAAAAAATATAGCTTTCCACGCTTTAATTCCTGCTCTAGAGCCCAATTCTCAATTTTCACCATTGTGATATGATATGAAATTTATTTATTTTATTTATTTATTTATTTATGAAAAATGGCCGTACAACAGGACAAGGTCCCAATAACAGTACAGCACGATTACAATACAATCAATTACAAATATTACTTATCTGTTAAGACACAACAAATATGGTGAAAAATAACAATCTTAACAAAGTACAACTAAAAATATCAGGTACATCAGTAAGACATAATAAATTATTAAAACAACACAACAGGCGATTTAACGGAGAAAACATTGCAAAATTAGTTCTAAACATTTTTACAGAAAAAATATCAGATGAGCGAGTAGAATAAGACGGTACACGTAAAGATATTTTACTCAAGAGAGTTGGACAGTCAATATGACCATTTATAATTTTATAAAGAAAGATTAAGTCTAACATCTCTCTACGCTTTTGTAAGGATATGAAAGAACTTGTATAATTAGGAAATTTAAATTTAAGCACAGAAATAAATTTACGTTGAATACACTCAACTCTATTCACATATATCTGATAATATGGAGACCAACATACAGCAGCAAATTCCAGTTGAGACCTGACAAGTGTATTATATAAATGTACAAGGGTTGTGGGATTTTTAAAATTTGATCCCACACGCAGTATAAAACCTAACATTTTATAAGCCTTTTTAACAACGCTATCAATATGAATATCATAAATTAGCTTATTATCTAAGATTATTCCAAGATCTTTGACATGAGATACACGACTGATGTCATTTCCATTAATATTGTAATTATATTCAAATATACTTCTGCAACGTGAAAATGAAATAATGGAACATTTTCTGTAGTTTATAGATAAATCATTCTGCTTTAGATAAATGCTCAATCTATCTAGATCTTCTTGAAGACTAAGACAATCATTCATGGAAACAATTTTTTTATATAACTTGAGGTCATCTGCATACATTATGAATTTGGAATTTTTAAAGCAAGAATTTATGTCATTAATAAACAATAGAAAAAGGAGAGGTCCTAGATGGGAGCCCTGAGGTACTCCAGAGGTTAGGATAGATGTCAGAGTTAAAACCATTAACTGTAACGTATTGTTGTCTGTGGCTAAGATATGATGTGAACCACTTTAATAAAGTGCCATGTACGCCATACATCTTGAGTTTATCCATTAAAATTGAATGATTTATTTTGTCAAATGCCTTGCTGAAATCAGTGTACACCGCATCTACTTGAGTATTATGGTCCATAGTAAGAAGTACATAGTCTGTGAAATCAACCAGATTGGAGTTGACAGATCGTCCACTGTAAAAACCATGCTGTTCCGTATTTATAATTCGTTTGAATGCAAAAAATAAGCGTTTGTAAATAGTTTTTTCAAAAATTTTCTCGAAAATGCATAGTTTCGAAATGGGACGATAACTGTCAACAGAATTACGAGACCCAGATTTAAATAAAGGAACAACAACAGCTGTTTTCCAGAGGCTGGGACATTGACCTTCAGCAAGTGATTTGTTAAAAATTATAGTTAATGGACAACTTAGAGATATGGCACAGTTTCTAACGAAGACACTTGGAATCCCATCAGAACCAGCTCCTTTATTGACATCAAGAGATGACATCAAATCATATACCTCACTTTCACAGATCTTAAAAGAGCTAAGATCGACACCAGTTTCACAGAATTTGCCTACATATGTATTCGTGGGAATGTTGTTCAAAAAGACCGAATGAAAATACTCAGCAAATATATTACTGATGTCCTTACCACTGTTAGAGGTGTTATTATTAAAATTCATATTACCTGGTATATTTTGCTTTTTCACAGAAGAAACAAACGACCAAAATTTTTTTGAATTATTAGGTATTTCGTGCTCAATTTTAGATATATATTTATTATAACAAGTACGTGTTAAGTTTTTTACTTGCATTCTTAGTGAAGAAAACCTCATATAATCAACAGTAGTTTTGAATCGCTTAAATTTTCTGTGTAAATTATGTTTTTCTTTTATAAGCTTAATTAGTTCACTACTATACCAGGGCGGATATGATTTTTGAGACAGACGTTTTTTGAGAACAAAAGTATCAATGGCAGAACGTAAAATTTCATAAAATTTATGAACTGATCCCTCCGTGTCAAGATGCATCAGTTCAGAAGACCAGTCGATAGTTAATAGGTAATTGTTGAGAGCATCAAACTCGGTCCTTTTGAACAAATACAATTCCATATTATTACATTGTAATGTAGACAAATGCTCATATTTATAATATAAAAGTAATGGAGGATGGTGTATATCTACTTTACTTAAAGGGCTATAACATGGTTGTACATTAATATAGTCTGGATCAGAATTACTTAAGATTAAATCTAAACAGCGATTATTACTGTTTGTAACTCCATTAAATTGTTTAAGGTTACAATAACTAATACAGTCAATAAAATTTATAGATGAAGCGTTGTACACATTATTAGCTCTGTAATAGTTAAAACCCTGAGCCAAATGCCATTGAATTAGGGGTTGATTGAAATCGCCACAAATTAGAAATTTGTCATCTGGTACTAAGTCAATAATAATTTGCAAATTGTTCAAAAATATTTGAAGGGCTTAATTACAGTTTGGCGGTATGTAAACGTAACAAATATGTAATTTACAAGTCTTTAGAGAAAGTGTAACCCAAACATCTTCACATGAAGTTGACCATTCAGTTCAATGCAAGAAATCAAACTTATTATTAATGCCTATAAGAACGCCACCACCGTCACTTTTCGTTGAGGAGGTAGATTCTCTATCTCTTCTAAAAACGGAGTAATTATCACTAAGAACTTCATGATCGAAAACAGACGAGTTTAAATATGTTTCGGTGAGACACAAAATGTCAATACCACAAGAAAGAGTGTTTATTTTAATGTCGTTAGTCTTAGTTCTCAGACCTCTGACGTTCTGATAATAAATACTGATATCCATAGACAGATAGAAAGTATTATATGGAAAGGTACGTAATTAATTAAGCCTATCAATATCTTTTTCAGTATAGATAGGAATAATTTTAGATGAATCTGTCTTACGGACAAAATTTTTTGCATTTTTGGTCCAGATATATTTATAGTCTTTTGCACGGAGTTCTTCGCGAGCTTTTTTGAAAAGATGCATATTAGATCTTGTTAAGTGATCACTAACATAAATCTTTGCTTCTGGACCATCGAAACCAGCAGTTTTAGTGGTAAGTGACTTCGCTTTAATTGAACTAATAAATAAATCTTTTACACCGCGAGACAAAAATTTGACAATAATATTTTTAGGTCGAGATGGCTTGGAATTATTATAGTGAGGAATACGGTGGGCAGCATCAATGTCCTCGCATTTCACTTGAATTTTGACAGTTTTAGCTAACTGAACAACAATGTCATTAATGTTCTCGTTGGATGTTTCAGGTATGTTCTGAATTAAAACATTATTTATGCGCGTGTACTGTTCAAGATCATTTAGTCTATTGTTTAACTCGGTCACTTCAACTTTTAGTTTGACATTTTCAACACTAACAGATTCTAAATTTTTTACTTTAGCTTTTAATGTTTTTAAATTATTTTCGAAGTCTGAAATCTTGTTGCAACAAAAATTTATTGACTGTAGAATTGATTCAAATTTAACATCAATTGCAGATAACAATTCAGACTTTAAAGAGTCTATCAAATGTTGAAACTCACGAACAGGAGGAAGATCATCTTTGTTGGGTGTAGCGGGAGCAGCAGCAGCAGAAGTATCCTGAGGACGACAGGATGGACAATACCATAGCTGATTTAATTCGGCAGGAACATCAGCGCACGCAGAATGAAAAATGCGTGCACATTTGAAGCATCGCAGTCCAGGATACTTGTTGTTTACGTTTCGACTACACTTAGTACACTTACTGCAGGTCGGCATGATTAATCGTGTTACGACGAAGAACTTGCAAGAATAAGTGCACAATGCAAGAATCACGTGTAAGTAGATTATAAATATGTTCAAAAGTACCCTTATATAAGGAAAACTGGCACTCAAAATATACCGTTGAATCACAGATAATTATGGCCACGAGTAGTGCAAATTTGAAAATTTTCGGATGTAATTTTCCACCAAAAACTTGCAAATAAAGTAAGAACTCAAAAATTTACCACACACTGTCTGAACAGAACAAAACTATATTTGATAAATTTATATCATATCACTTGTCAATGTCATGATACTATTTGTCAAATGTCAATAAACACATGCACCAAATTCATATTTTCTTGTTATGCGCAATCATTATTGTCAACATGCGGTAAATACATACAATATCACACTTTCTCACCCATTTTTATCAGATCCCTTTGCAATTGAGAATAGCTCCGAGTGATAAAATGAAAAAAATTCACTACATATCACTTCAGTGAAAATTGAGAATTGGGCTCCTAGACTTTAGTCAAAACGATTATTAATTAATAAACAGATAATTTATTTTATGATGGCTTGCCAAATATGGATATGTGTCTTTGGCTTCTGTACCACCTACAATTCGAAAACTAGAATCAAAATCGATATTGTAATTTTCTTTACATAATACAAAATTGTAAACAATCCAGGGAAATATCACAAAAGTTTCAAACTTGAAATGCATATTTTAAATTCGACGTTGGGTATGTTGCCGACACTGCCATTTCAGACAGCGGTATAAAAATAGCAGTTTTTGAAAATCTGTATGTATATACAGAGTGTCTCAATAAGCTTGCTCACTATTGGTAACTTTTTTATTTGAAGAGATACGAGGTTAGTTAAATGAGCAAAATTGTGCCATTTTATATTAGAAAATTGGTCATGTAGACAAAATAAAAATTGCGTCAGCGGTTCTCAAAACTTGGGACAAAATACATAATTGTTAAATGGAACCATATATTTTTTATTATCTTATTGGAAAGAGTATTTTTTTCTCTTTCCAATAAGGTAATGTTGTTTATGTACAATTTTTTCAAATAAAGGAGTTATTTACGGTTAAAAATAAAAAATAAATAAACTGTTTTATTAGTTTATTTAGCCAAGTAAGCCATAGTTTCTCCCGTAAACTTCTCTGTGTTCAATAACTTTACAAATGAAGAAAAGTTAGATATGATCTTGCTATATGGAAAGTTATATCTAGACACCAGTTACGTAGAACGGTCGGCTCTCTTTCCAAAAAAGCTGAAATGTGCGACAGAAATAATGGCTTTCAAATTAAATATTTTCTTTAATTGTTTTGTTATTACTGTAAAATAAGTTAATAAAATAATAATTTTATAAAAGACAAATGTTTACTTGACTAAATAAACTAATAAAAGATAATTTTTATCTTTAAACGTAAATAACTCGTTTATTTGAAAAAAATGTACATAAACAACATTACCTTATTGGAAAGAGAAAAAAAAAATACTCTTTCCAATAAGATAATAAAAAATATATAGTTCCATTTAAAAAATATCCAAATTTTGGGAGATAGCCGACCGTTCTACGTAACTGGTGTCTAGATATAACTTTCCATATAGCAAGATCATATCTAACTTTTCTTGATTTGGAAAGTTATAAAACATTATTAAACACAGAGAACTTTACGGGAGAAATTATTAAATGTCAAACAAACTTTGTTTCCATGGCTTACTTGGCTAAATAAACTAACAAAACAGTTTACAAAATTTTTAAGTTTTAACCGTAAATAACTCGTTTAATTGAAAAAATTGTACATAAACAACATTACCTTATTGGAAAGAGCAAAAATACTCTTTCCAATAAGATAATAAAAAATATATGGTTCCATTTAAAAAATATATATATTGTCCCAAATTTTGAGAACCGCTAACACAATTTTTATTTTGTCTACATGACCAATTTTCTAATATAAAATAGCACAATTTTGCTCATTTAACCAACCTCGTATCTCTTCAAATAAAAAAGTTACCAATAGTGAGAAAGCTTATTGATACACCCTGTATATATATTTACATCCCACTACCATTGTGGCGTCCCCTGTGTAATTTTCTACATTCAAAGTGACGTCCTTGTGCATAAGACGTCCGTATACCGGACGTCATATGCACGTGGCCTTATAAATTTTTTTCTGACATCAGGGGGGCCTCTAGTATCGTATAGCAAAATTTGTTATGGACGTCAGAATGATAGCGGAATGGAAAATGTATATTTTTGTAGTTCAAAAAAAATCCACTTGCGGCGCTAGTGTCGTCCGGCGTATATACGCTGTATATACTGAAGTTTCATTCCAGCGACATTCTGAACTCCGTACGCTTGGCAACAGTGGAACATTGGGTTACTACATTAGCGCGCAACTCTTCTAATCGTATTTAAAGCTACATTGTGCACACATGATAGTATTTAAATGAATATTTATGTAATCAAACTTTTGTTTTGCAAAATCCTCTTAGTAAATACAAAGTCTATGTAATAAATTTAAAAAAAGGTAATTATTTAAATACTCGTATCATAAAGCTGAATTATTAATTACAAAATATTGTGTAAATTGTAAATAAAAGCCAAATGTAAGGGTAAGAAGATTAATGATTAAATGTATGGAATAAATATGAGAACGGTATGCTACAGTAAAATATATAAATAAAATATTTATAAACTTTTGATCCAAAATACGAAGACCGAAATTTTAAGTGTGTCGAAAAAGAGAGTGTAGAAATAATTATTAAAAGAAAAAATGTTTTAAACATATTAATATGTACTACAAACGATTTATTACATATAGATATTTTTTACTCTAGGTACTTCTTCCTATTTCTCCTCTACTTACTTAAATACGTTAAAATATATTTGCTTTTTATTACCTCCCGCTACCCTTGGTAAGGGAGGTATAGGGATCGTGTTAAAAATCACATATCGAGAATTTAGTAAATGGCCACGTTTTAAGGTCCCTAGAATCCAATTTTAACATTTTCACGATGATGTCTGTATGTGTGTTTGTGTGTGTGAGAGTGTGTTTGTGTGGATTTTGTTAACGCTTTAACTCAAATACTATCATTCAGAAAATTCTGAAACCTTGTATTTCTACCCTATTCTAATATGAAAAGACACCATTCGATTTTGGTGTAAATCGGATAACCGGAACTTTACCTGAAGCTCATAATGGTTTTTCTTAAAAAAAAATTTAAAAAAAAAAATCCCGATGCCTAAGATAAACACAATTCCTTTGTTACATAGTTTATATTTCAAATGAATGTAACTACAGGTGAATTGTCAAAAAACTAATTACTTCAAATTAATAATAGTGACAAAAAAAAAAAATATTAAATAAAGAAATAGTTATATGCAATGGAACAGTTTGCAGCATTAGTAAATACGGAGGTATGTATTTAAATTAATAAAAATTATATAGCGGGAGGTTTTGTGTTGGCCACATTAATTTTTTTTTTATTATATTGTAATTTGAAAAATTTTATTATATGCGCTAGTGAGATATGTAAAAATATAAATGATCAAAAGTAATGACTTTTAAAAACACCGTATTTTTATTGCAATCTATATGCAAACTTAGAAAGAAACACAGATAAGAAATTTGTTTATGTGTAACAACTAAAGATTAATGAAACAAATTTATGTTTATGAAATACTCTTTCTGGAAATAAGCAGGACTGTTCGATGTAATAATAGATATTTCATAAATTTCACTTATTTATTTTTACCTCCCGCTACCCTTGGTTAGGGAGGTAGGTATAGGGATCTTGCTAAAAATCGCATCTTGAGATTTTAGTAAATGACCACGTTTTATGCTCAGATTTTAACATTTTCACGATGATGTCTATATGTGTGTATGTGTGTGTGGGTGTGTGGATTTTGTCAACGATCTAACTCAAATACTATCATTTAGAAAATTCTGAAGCGTGTTTTAACCCTATTCTAATATGGAAAGAAACCATTAGATTTTGGTGTAAATCGGATAACCGGAAACGGCACTTTACTTGAAGCTCATAATGATTTTTCGTCAAAAAATACCATTAAATGTCATTTTTTCGCATTTTATGCCATGAAAATTAAAGCTAATTGAATTTTCTACAGGTATACATTAATAATTTTTCTATATATTTTACAAATAAATTTAAAAAATAATCCTTTTTATAAATCCCGATGCCTTTGTTTCAAAGAAAAACACAATTCCTTTGTTACACAGTTTAAATTTCAAATGTATGTCACTGCAAAAAAAAAAATTAGGTATGAATTTAAATGAATAAAAATGAAATAGCGGGAGGTATTGTGTTGGCCACATCAGATTTTTTCATTTTATTTTCTCCGAAGGGGCTCAATAACTCTCAGGGGAGATTAATAATTTCAGAACAGTTCACAAGCTAAAGCTCTAAAATTATCTTTTGCTGTGATTTATAATATTTTATCAAATTTCCAGAATTTCGACTATACTCCTATGTTAAATAAAAAAATTTGATGTGGGCATCACATTACCTTCCCTCAGTTGTATACAAATGCCATACAAAAAGTTTCTACACTTCCAGTATTTCATTACATTGCATTCTGACAGTTCCATGTATTTTGTACAAATACCACATAGAAAATTTCTATATTTCCAGTAAAATTATAACGCAAACATATTAAGTAATTTACACTTGACACTGACTTATTATGTCAATTAGAATTTTCTTAATAATATGCCTATTATTGTAATTTCCGTAAAAATTTCAATTTATTGGAAAAATAGCCGAACCCAAACGGCTGCTTTTCATATATTTTACTATTTTATTGACATATGAAAAATAATTTGTTCAACAAATAGCTATTTACTTAGAATAAGCGAATTAATATCGGTATTGAGTATTAATAATAAGCTTATTATTATAAATTTCATAAAAATTTGAAGTTATTGCACAAATAGCCGAAGTGCATCCAAACTGTTGTTTTTCACATATTTTCACTCTTTTTTACAAATAATTTATTTAACAAATATAATAAAAATACTAAAATGGGAGATTAATAATCATATTAACCTTATTATTATATTTGTTCACTATTTTATTGACATGTAACAAATACTTTGTTTATGAAATAAAATTTTTATGACTATAATACAAAGGATGACGGCAAATTTTACTAAAAAAAATACTGCAAGTATTAATTCAGTTCATATTAAATTATTATTAAAAATAACTATCTCTACTTTTTAATTGTAAGATTTTGGGGTTATTTAAATAGTTCATTCTTCACTTATTTTCACATATATACATTTACCGTCGGAGAAAATAGAATTGTTGTTCTTGTACACTAAGCGCAAGAACATTTCACATTTCTATCACATTTTGTACCAGCGAGTTATTGTTTACTTGTATAACGGGTATCTACTTTATTTTTGTTATATGTATGAGAAATACAATGGTAAAATTTTAATTTGGAGAAATTTTTTTCCTAATAATTTTAGAACAATAGAATTAAGTATTAAAAATCACATTTTAAATGACAAATTGATAGTTCCATTTTCAAATTGCTTACAGATTGCCAAAAGGAATTACCATTATCAAACATTGTAGGAATCTATGATGTTTACAGCAAAGTATGCATATTGTTGTGAAAGAGTGCTTTGGTTTCTGCATCAGAATAATGTATTTAATATTGGCAACGCTGCTGGACGTCACTGTAACGGTAGTATGAATAAAAATATACAAATTGGACGTCACAAGCACTGATTATGTCTGAAGTATATACTGTGGACGTCGGATTCACTCAGTGTGGAGGAGCTCATAATGTCCGTCAAATGAAAGGAAACGTATATCGTTGTAAATCGACTTTATTGAAATTTGAACCGAAATTCATACTCAGGGGGAAAAATAAGTAGATATACTTTATAAAGCAGGTACCTATCTCTATTCCTTTCGGTGGTTGCCACAATGTCCTAGCCATGAAAGGACGCAGCAATGATAGCGGGATGTAAATATATATATATATATATATATATATATATATATATATATATATATATATATATATATATATATATACTAGCTGAACCCGTTGCAAATATTTGCAACAAAATTATGGGGTAAAGTTATTAAATTATATATTTCCTGTAATGTTTGGTACTCTTCAACATTTTTTTAACCACCGGTGCTTCGTTGGGCACATAGGAATAGGGAAATTATTTGATACAACACTGGTAATAATAAGTAAATTATTTAGGATCGGTTTGTTAATACAAGGTTACAGTCTATCTACCAGTTTATAAACTCGTAGTTAACTGTAAATTGAAAACTGAAACTGTTTTGACAGATAAAAATATAGGTCTTGTAACACAGGCACAGGATGGATTTTATTGCTCGGTAATTATTTGATGAAGAACTTTGGATATTATTGTACAAATTTTACAACAAACTCCAGCCATATTAAAATTTTCTAACATCTAAACATACCTATTAAAAATATGCAATTGATATAGAAAATAATAATAATAATTCTATAGGGACCACAGTAGGTATTCATTTAATGAACTCGTTTCTCATTTGAAGATTTGATGCTAGTGGTAAATTCGACATTTCATCTGAAATTTTATTATTTTTTTTTTTCACTGTTATAAATTTAAAAATATCTGATGTGGACAGCACATAACTTCCTTGTACGCCTGTTACACTATACATATTTTGTTAATAATTAAAATATGTATTATAACAGACCCAATCATAAAACTGCACGTATTTGACATAATTTGACATCAACATTTTATTTTTTTTGTTCTTTTTTGTCCTAATCCATAGCAAACTTAATTAGAGAATACAAAGAGCTAATTTAATCATAATTAAAGTTTTCGACACAGAATTCAATTCTCTAAAACTTTTATTTGAAGCATTTATTACTAAAATCAAAATAACACCATTTTTTTCAAGAAAAACTGATAACATCTTCAGGTAAAGTATCACTTCCGGTTAGACTATTTTAACCAAAATCTACTATGTTATTCCCATTGATATAAAAGTCTTATATATCAAATTTGAAAAGTTTTGGATTATATTTTAATATAGTTTTTCATTAAAATCTATTATAGGCTTCAAGTAAAGTACCACTTCCGGGTAAACAATTTTAACCAAAATCTATTTTGTTATTCCCATTGATATAAAAGTATTATATACCAAATTTGAAAAGTTTTGGAATATATTTTAATATAGTTTTCATTAAAATCTTTTATAGGCTTCAAGTAAAGTACCACTTCCGGGCAGACCATTTTAACTAAAATCTATTATGTTATTCCCATTGACATAAAATTCTAACATATCAAATTTGAAAAGATTTGGATTATATTTTAATATAGTTTTTCATTAAAATCTATTATAGGCTTCAAGTAAAGTACCACTTCCGGGTAAACCATTTTAACTAAAATCTATTATGTTATTCCCATTCATATAAAAGTCTTATATACCAAATTTGAAAAGTTTTGGTTTATATTTTAATATAGTTTTTCATTAAAATCTATTACAGGCTTCAAGTAAAATACCACTTCCGCAAGTTATGTAATGACCAAAAAGGGAGGTGCACAACTAGATGTTATAACAGTTCTTACTTCATTTCATTTCATTTTATAATCTATATAATTTATTCTCAACAACAAATATTGTTATTGTCGTAATCAATGTTTCATTTATGATTTCAAGTTCAATTATTGTAGTAATAATGAATGTTTTATTGTACAGGAAAATATTATACATTATTGTAATCTATGATGGATTAACGTGTTTCTATTTGCAAATTAACATCTTTATTCGGTTTAAAAAAAATATGGATAACCATGCATGCCAATACCTTTTACAGTATGATTTCACACTTGAAATTCTATTTCAGGTTATCAAAATATGATTTCACATTAACGAAACTTGATTTCACACAAAGGAAACCTGAATTCACAGTAACGAAAACAAATTTATCACTCCTGAATACCAATTTTGCAAACAGAATTCACATTTGTAAAAACCAGTTTCAACTTAATGACAACAGATTTTACATGGGAAACTTAAATGGGCACCGCCAAGAAAGAGCAAGAAGGAGCAGTTGCCACCTCTAGAGGAGGCAAATCTATTGCCTCTAAAACAAATTAAAATATCTTTCTGAACTTATAAAATATTAAATAAATAACGAATAGTATTTTTAAGAAACTTTACTAAAGATTAGATTACAACAATGAAAGAATGTGATTATTACAACAATGAGAGAACTTGATTAAAACAATGATGAAACGTGATTACAACAATGATAAAAGTTGATTACAACACTGTTAACTACGCTAGAAGCGAGAATAAGAAACCCGAGGGTTTGAAATCTATTTTCGTTTAGTTGAAATTAGTTTCCATTAGTGTGAATTCAGTTTTCCTTTACGTGAAATCAGTTTTCGTTAATGTGAAATCATATTTCATTACTGTGAATTGTGAATTCACTTTTCATTTATGTGGAATCAGTTTTCTTTAATGTGAATTCATATTTTGTAAATGTGAAATCATTTTTCAAAAGTGTAAAAACATTCTGTAAAAGGCAGCATTAAGGGGTAGCGTATAAGAGCGGGAAAATAGTAACATCCAACTTATTGATTATAACATACTCTTTTGTAATTAATGATTTCGTTTTTTGAAAACCTATAAATTTACTCCTGTCTCTTGTCCATTTTCAAATAGGTAATAATGGTAATAATACTGTATTTTAGGTAAGCGATATAAAATGCAATAAATTTATAAACTTTAGGTTAAAAAAAATATTATATTGTAATACAAAATATGTCTCCCTAATAATTTTGCTCAATATTATTAAATTACTTACTAAATTTAAATTAATGAATTAACCATTATATTTATTAATTTTTGGGGCAAAAATTCCTTCTTATATTTTCACTTCTAATTTGACATGTTGACATATTTATGTCATTTATGGTTAACTTTTGACTGTTGAATGATAAAAGCTTTACATGTTTCAAGATATTTACCTATTAAATTATTTAACTTTGCATTGGTAAACCAGCCCTAAATAACACAAAATATTATTCTTGTAGCAATTTTCACAAATTATATGTATTTTATATCATTCTCTTCATCTGCATGTTGTTCAGTGCTGCCTTCTATCGCTTGACAGCGGTACTTAATAAAAAATCTTTAAGGCCTTATAAAAATAGACGGAATCGAAAATCTTAACATTTTAGGATTTTTGTGCACATCTACATGATAATAGCTTTCATTTAAAAAAAGAATCATTAAAATCGATTCAGTAGAAGTCCATAACTAAGCCCCAAAGGAAAACCTTATTTTTTTATATATATAGATAGAAGAGTAAGCACTGGGTGGTATTCATGCGGATGTGTTATCCGCAAATGTAGAATGTGTTGAAAAAAATCTATTGTGGCCAGTAGAAGACCTTCCGTTAATTTGATGTATTTTGTACAAATCGCATACTAAAAGTTCATTGGAAAAGATTCTATATATCCAGTAAAATTGTAACATGAACATAATACAATTTTTTACAAATTCCATACAGAAAGTTCATTGAAAAATATTTTATAAATCCAATAAAGTTATCTCATTATGTACCTATACTCATATATAAATACTCTAAAAATGCGTACACTTACGTAATATTCTCTTTACAATCCAATAATACTATCAAGTTTATATCTATACCCATTTTTGAAGTATTGTCCTAAAAGCCAATGTACCCCACATTTAGATAAAAACTTCAAAATTTTCAAAAATCTAATTTTTATCTATAGATACTTTTCAATGCGTCAAAATTCCAAATTTTGAAACCGTTCGATTCTACGGGCAAAATTACATAATTACACCAATATTCAGAATTTTTGAACATCGCATACAATCTCTAAAGCAAAATAACTGAAAATGTCCAAAAATCGCAAAAATCTAAAGTGCACCCCTTACTTATGTATTTTATCCGTAGAATCGAATGGTGATGTCGCCAAATTCATATCTCGAGACACGAGAACGAAACGTGATATCGAACCGCGGTTTCAAAATTTGGAATCAGCGCATGGAGAAGTATCTAGATACATCAAAAATTAGATTTTTGAATATTTTGAAGTTTTGGTAGTAATAATATTTGATTGTAAAGAAGAAGAAGAAGAAGGAGAATTTTTGGTACATTTTATTTTAATTCGCTATTGTTAATCTTTTATGTATTAATAGCTGAGGATGGGCTTGCTTTAAGCCCAAAACGTCCGTAATAAAAAAAATTCCAATACACGTGGACCATTTATGCCTTTTGTTTTCACCTTTAAACTATTCACTGTATTGGTTCATGTAGGAAAGGAATGTAATAAAAAAGGCGTCTAATTAATTTTATTCCCATTCTTTTTATTTATAAAAATTGTCCACCATAGGTTTAAAATTTTAAATAATTTGATATATTCTTTCAACATGATCTCTTGCATGGGTAATTACAAATTTGCGGTTAGGAAATAGGTAATATAATATATTTTTATGTAATTAATGTTTTAAAAGTAGCTACTTCATTTATTCTGAGAATATTTGCAGTAAGAATTAATTTGTCAAATAAATGAATAATTAAAATGTAAGACAATTAGAATTTGATGTGAATAATAGAATGTTATAATTTGTAGGTGTAATTATTAGCTTCTAAATAAAATATGTAATGAAAAATATCTATAATTTAATAGTTATTATATTATATAAAAAATGTATGAAATGGTGGCTGGTAAGTGGTTATAAATTATCTCCGCTGTGACGTTTTATTTATCCACAAATCGTATGGAAGTATATATAAGCTAGGCAAGTAGTTTGCTTAGGAATATACAGATATCATGAATGTAAGATTCTACATTATTACGTTTCAAAAAATAATATTTTTCCAAAATTTTAAGACACCTTTTGAAGACATAATGCATCCGTTATTGTCAAGTTTGGTATATTTAGAGTATGGCAATAAGAAGTTTATTCCCATAAATAAATTGGTGGTATTCCCAATCAATTGTTTGTTATATATGGATGTTAATAAATATTATTTCTACGCATTATATTAATAATATGAACGATTTCATGGATAATTTGCTTTCAATGAGCATTTTGTACCACTTAAGTATTACTTATTTTCTATTTAAATTATAAAGTAACAATATTTTTTACTCTTAGTTCATTGTTTCAATTATTCTGGGTCCATATTACAAGCAGAATTTGTTACAAATTACTGAAACTATTCAGCAAAATTTTGTGATTAACAATACTACTGATCACAATCTCTATAAAATATTAGATATTTTTGGTAAATTTTATGCATTAATTCCTGGAATTATTTTTGTATTTTGGTTTCTCAATCCATACCTTATAGTAAAAAATAGTTTTCCTTTGGAAATATATTTACCAACAAAATATTTTAAAGAGATGCCATACTACGGAATTACTTACCTTTGTCTAATTATTACTGTGTATTACGTACGGCTACATATAATGCGTATAATAGATATGTTATATGTTACAATAATAGTAGGTTTTTCTCTAATACAAGTTAATTTAAAGGAATTTAAAATCTATTGATTTTGGGAAAGCAGAAGAAGAAGTCTATGAAAAATTATAGGATTGTATTAAACAACACAACGTTGTATTAAGGCAAGATATTTTCTTATGAAATTATTTTATAACAACGCACCTTAAAGTGTTTTAGCTGAAATAGAGAAAATATATCATCTGAATATATTTGTGAAAATATTAAGTGATATTTTTATAGTTACTTGTGCTACATTTGCTCTCGTTAAATTAGAGTAAGTCTGAATTTGATGTACATCGGATGATGA
The DNA here is from genome assembly GCA_943142095.1 of Ophonus ardosiacus. Taxonomy (NCBI): domain Eukaryota; kingdom Metazoa; phylum Arthropoda; class Insecta; order Coleoptera; family Carabidae; genus Ophonus; species Ophonus ardosiacus. The sequence goes on along the minus strand of OW964828.1, from coordinate 33,068,532 downwards.
AAATATTATTTATTGCAGACATATGGAACCAAAATGGTACGGTGCCTTTGTAATGCCTTTATTACAAGCATTTTCATATTTCTCTTTTGGTGATATTGTATTGAATCAAGTAAGTCCTGATAATTTAACTTGTACACTAATATACAGGCTGTCTGCCATAAGCGGGCCACCATTGCTAACTTTTTTATTTGAAGAGAAAAAAGACGACTAATGGCCATACTCATAAACTCTCGTAAAGTTGCAAAACGGCTCGTTATAATTTTTGACAAATAGAATCAAACTTGACAACTAAAATTTTGATTTTTTTCTCATTGTCGACTGTTTTCATTGGATAAAATATTATAACGAACCGTTTGAAATTTTTACTAGTGTTTATTAATACGGGTATTAATGTACAAAGTTGGACGATATTATTCAACAAATTTAACGGCGAAAAATTCAAAATAATTGAACATCAAATTCGCGACTTTCAACAAAAATTTTTTTTTTAATGGAACGTCATATTGAAAGTGACATCATTTATGCCCGGTTTCTCCAGAACAATGATGTACACAAGTCGTTACTTAGTCGTTACTTATTCCTAAGTTCTACCTTCAACCGTTGCACCAAGCAAAAATGTCAAAATGTGAGACGTAAGTAGCACTTAAATGTAAATCGAAAAAAACGATGACTTATGTGGTTATGTGTTATGTATCATATGTCATTGACATATCGGCGGTAAATTTGTTCCGTTTTGAGCTGTTACGGCGTGAAAATTAAATGATATGAAAAAGAAACGAATAAATTATAGCAAAGGAGAAGAAAATTGCTCTGTGAGATTGTAGAAACAAAGATTTAAAGAGAAAATTGAAAATAAAAAATCATTGCGGTGTCCATGTCCAATATTCAAAAAGATAACACCTGGAAATTAATTGTTGCAGCATTGGCAATAAAATGTGTGTAAATATGAAAACTGATGCAAGGTTGACGACATTGGAGACAAAGGCTTCCGTTTATAGAACTGGCGGTGGTACACATAAAAATATTAAAAATAAATAATATAATACCTATATTTGGAACAAATCAATTTTGTTACTTATTTGTCCCGGAGTTCTACCATTTTCGACAATATCGACTTCCTTTACAGTACAATGTTTACATCGTCAAAATTAGGGAAATCCTGTAAATCCATATCGAATATTATTGAATGAATACAAACATAAACCCTGATAAACACAATGACAGCTTTCACGTTTGACAGGCGATATTTTATTTTGAATCTCTTTATTGACCAATCATAGAGCAGCATGAAGAATGTGAGAATGGAGAGTCAGCTGAACTTTTATGTGGACGAGAAGAATGAAGTATGTTTGAACAGGAGTGTGTAGCGAAAGATGATTTTTGTGTAACAATTATTGTGGTCCGGAAGCGGTTATTCGCTACCGAAAATCGGTCACTTTAATATGTTATTATGTATGAATACGTTTATGAATGTGGCTGTGGTGAAAGAAGTATGCATGGATAGGAATGTGTAGCGAAAGATAATTGTTGCGTAACTATTATTATGGTCCGGATGCGGTTATTCGCTACCGAAAATCGGTCACAATAATATGTTCTTGAATGAATGTTATGATGATTTTGGGCAAGGCGGAAGAAGAATGTTTTTAAAGAGTTAAGTGATTCTGTGGAGCTCTTGCTTTCATCCCTTTTCTTATTATTTTCGGGTTTTTGCTAACCCACTAAGTGGGAAACGCGTGATTTTATGTATGTATGTATGTATGTATGTATGTATAGAGCAGCATTACACTGTTGCCAATGTAATTTGTGACATAAATTAAGTTCACATTCAAATATGCTGGTGCAACGCATTTGGGATATAAGGCCTACTTACAATTAAGTAGCACTTTAATAATCAACAACTTAAGTTGCTGTGGAGAAACTGGGTATTAGAAGATTTTTTTATTTGAATATGTAAGTTCACTATCACCATGCTTCTAAAATTAATAACAAAAGAGTTATTTCAAGTTGAAATTTACGTATTATATTTCTTATTTAATACAAATATGACATTATTGCTATGGAAACAATAAAAACAAATAACGAAATTAATTATTAACTAACACTGATCAAAGAATAAATAAAAAATTGCTAGACGCCGTCAAATAATTATGGACTGGAGATTTCTACACTGATGCCAAATTTTTTAAGTGTCTACCTGTACAAATATCTTTAATCTGTCAATATCATTTTATATTCTGACATTCTTTTTATTCCCAATCCTATAAATTGCATTATATTTAGACTTTTGAAAAGAAAATGAGTGAAACTCAGGAATTAAATAGTCTTGGTTCTCATAAAAAACGTTTAGGAAAACAAGATTTAAATGGGCAGGCAAAAACAGTTATTGCCAATGTACACAATTTTTTCAAGAAATTGGCGTTACATCCTGAAAAAATTTATAATTTATTAAATAACAAGAAAACTTTGAATTTGACTGCAGAAGCATGTTGTGTTGGCAGATCTACTGTTCACCTAATAATCAATTATTCTTAATCTTTTATTTAGATTTCACCAGTTATCGTACCTATTTTAACGCAAACGCGACTTTTAGCTTGATGCGTGGAAACTTTGGTCAAAATATAAATATAAATTTTTCATAGAAACAATTTTTATATTTTATATTACGTATTACTGTCTTACCTTACTTTTTTGTTATACATTTTCTTCATTTACGATGTATTAAAAATTTTAATTAGTTTTAAATATATTATATGACATTTGCGTTCATTCCTGGTCATGTCAAGTTACAAGCGGCAACACCGCTGGGCAAGGGACAGGGTACGGAAAGGGATAAAAGATGAACATCAGTCCATAATTATTTGACGGCGAGTTATAATAAAAATGTTCTGTCAAAGATGGCATTTTATAGAAAAATAAGATTCATCGAACCATAATATTTGATGGCTAATCCTATAATCTCGTTGATGCTCGTTTAATATCCATAGGGAAAATTCAAGTCTTCTTTCAAAATCACGAGCTTATAAATGATGAATTTTTCCAAATTTATTTTGTTTCAATATTTTTCTTACCAAGTCTTTATTAACGTTAGTGTTTTTTAAATTTTTTTCGTAGTGATACTTCATTATTATCCATTTTGTGGTAAGTACAAACAACAAGATTTTCTGCATTTTCTTCGCCCAACTTTGTCCATTTAACCGTCTTTCTATCTCTTCAAATAAGCAAGTTGACAATGATAGTCCGTTTACGGCAGACACCTTGTACATGTACAGATGTTTGTGAATAATTTTAAATAATAATAATAAAACTACTAGATGGAGAGTGTCGCAGAAGTAGCATATGTACTAGAGTGGGAGGCAACGAATGAAAACAAAATCAAATCTGCCCTAGCCATGTTGATAATGCGCGCACAGAGACCGACTGTACTAACAGGGGGAGAATTATTTGTCCTGTCTCTTCAAAACTATATCCAGGTGGTCGCAGAGCAGATAATAATATTCCTTATATGCAACGATTATTTGAATTGGCAATTATATGCAAAATAAAGTGAAGAATATCGACGGATGACGAATAAATATGAAGGATAATAAATTAATATACTCCTTGTTTGCAAACATTTCGGTTTTTATTAAACCATCCTCAGTGCTATATTAACAAAAGAAAAAAAAAACGATGCAATATATAATACAATATGTGGCAAATAATATATTGCATCGTTTGTTTTTTCTTTTGTTAATGTAGTACTGAGGGTGGTTTAATAAAAACCGAGACGTTGGCAAACAAGAAGTATATTAAACATCCAATAGTTTTAATTTGGTGAGCACATTATGTACATATAAAAAATATAATTAGATTCAAATATTTCTAGTAGTAGATAATAGCTATAATTTTGACAATACCTGTATTATTTATAATTCTAATAAGCAGTTTATTTTGCAGCTAATCAAATTCATGTACTCAATGTTTTTGGTGTTCACTTAAATCAGAGATATGTACGTAACCGTAACTCAATATGGTAAATGACTCCCAATTTTAATTTAAAAAAAAGAAAAATACTGAATATTGTAAACTAAGTAGCATAATATTATTGTAATTTACCTTATAGGTGTGCACCTAATTAATGTATGTTATATTCAGATACAAAAAAAATCTGTTGTGGCCAGCACAAGACCTTCCGTTAATTTGATGTATTTTGTACAAATCCCATACCAAAAGTTCAGTGGAAAAGATTCTATATATCCAGTAAAATTGTAACACGAACATAATACAATTTTTTACAAATTCCATACAGAAAGTTCATTGGAAAATATTTTATAAATCCAATAAAGTTATCACATTATGTACCTATACTCATATATAAATACTCTAAAAATGCGTACACTTACGTAACATTCTCTTTACAATCAAATAATATTACTATGGTAGAAATGAAATGGCAGAAGACTTACGTCATCAAAAAATATCCCTAAAGTAATGACGTCATATACTACTAAGTTTACATAGGATACTAATTTATAAGGCGCGAGCAGTCATGTGACTCTGTTGGTCTTTCTTGACAACAGAATGACAGCTAGTAATGTAATATAAATGACAAATGTCATCATTTTTCATTCCAAATTTCATTCGAGTTTGCGCAGATACGATGTTGGTCTGATGTTTCGTTAAAAATTAACCTTGTAATTTGGAAATGAAAGCGTCATTTTCTGTTATATATATGATTGACACATGCACCTACATAGATGTCAAATTCATTATTTTTCATTCTAAATTTCATGTGATTTATTTAACTCGCCAAGTAAAGTCCACGAACCTGGTGACAAAAAAACCACGTGAACCTACAAAATCTTGATATTTTGAATGAAAATTTATGACATTTGTAAGTTATGTACATACTTACTTGCTTATTTGCAGGGCATCTGTTCCTCTCTAAAATATATATAATTTAAAGATTGATAACAAAAGAAATGTTTGAAAAAAAATACCTTTTGAACGGCTTTCAACGGAATTAATGGCCCACAATTCCCATCCGAAATAGTTCATGACATGGTTAGTTTCTGAAATTGCTTTTTTAAGCTTTAGGCATTATTATGAATGTAAACTGACAACCAAGTGACAATAGTGACAGGATGCATATTCGATCGATATAAAATTGAATGTAAACATTGTCATGCCAACGAATAGAATAAAAATAAACTACAATTATTTCAAATAATTTCAAATTCCGTAAAAGTAATAGAGATTGACTTAGAAATACTTGTAAATTTCATTAATATATACTTTTCTTAATACTAGTATTTTTTTTCTTCTGTATTTAAAAATAAATAATTTTTACAAGTTATATTTTCACTATACCAAGTTTATATCTCTACTTATTTTGGAATTATTACCCCAAAAGGCAATATACCCCACATATAGATAAAAACTTCAAAATTTTCAAAAATATAATTTTAATGTATCTGGATACTTCTCAATGCGCTGATTCCAAATTTTGAAACCGCAGGTCGATATCTCTTTTCGTTCTCGAGATATTTAGATTCAAAGTTTTGCTCAAAACTGTCCATTTTTCGGTAATAATCCAAAAAAGGGTCTAGATATGAATTTGGAAACAACACCATTCAATTCTACGGGCAAAATTACATAAGTACACCAATTTTCAGAATTGTTAGAGTATTTGAACAACTGTGTGAATTTTTAGAAATAAAAGTATTGAAATAAAAATGGATAAATGCTATAAAAGAGTTCCTTGGAAAAGATTCTATATATCCAATAAAATTATAACACGAACATATACTATTTTTACAAATTCCATACTAAAAGTTCCTTTAAAAAGATTCTATAAATCCAATAAAATTATAACATGAACATACACTATGTAAATTGCACTTGACAATTCCTTCTTTCTTCTTCTGCTTTCTCCAATATTATTAGAGTTCACTGTTTCTTACTCTTCTCTTTCACTCATTCTTGTCCAACGCATCTTCACACAGTTCTTTCTCACTCAAGTCTTCTGCGATACAGTCTTGTCATCTTCTCTTTCACCTTTCTCGTACTCCCGATTTTCTGATCCTATACTTGCCATATTTGATTTTGCACTTGACACTGACTTTTTTCATATATCAGATGTTTCCATGATAAATAGCATAGCTAACTGATTTTTGAAAATTAATCTCTTTTTAATGCTTTGACTCTATATCAATTGAATATGAAAGAAAATGTATAGTCAAACTGTATAGAGAAGAGCATTTTCTTTAATATTTATAAAACATAAAATGTCAAAATAATATTTAACTGCGGTTTTTTACACAAAAACACAGAGACACATCTACAGACATCATCTTAAAAATAGTAAATTCGTATTCCAGGTACCATCAAACGTGCTTATTCATTAAAAACTCACCAACGAATTTTTTACCAAAGACAATACCTTCCTTACCTAAAGGTGACGGAAGGTAAAATGAGTAAATAGGTTAGCAGTGAGTAATGTTGCTTTCTGTTGGTTCAAGAGAGAGTGGCTGTTTCCAACAGAAGGTTATCTTTCCGGATCAGCGTGTTCTGGTTATAACTACGAAGCTGCGGCGTCAACCGGATATCCATCATCGCGACAGTGCCAACATCATTAGCCACAGAATTCCACTTACGTTTCAGCGACTACACGGACTTGTCACCATTTATTGCGTTCTTCATTTCAAGATAAAGTTTTTATCCTTTTTTCTCTGGTTACTCTAGTTACGTGTTTCAGCGGCACCGCCACAGCGTATTCTTTTGTACCTCCTGGAAACTAATTTGTTAAATATTTGATAAGAAATATTCTAATAAAAGGAATATGTTTCTGATATTGCATCTAAAATATTTAGAAATTGTCATTAAAATAAAGGAAATAATAATTAAAAATAGTTTATTATTGTATTGTACGATTCTATGAAACATAGGCAACATGATACTTTTTTCGCTTTTGGTAATCTGGATACTCAATTTTATGTCTCTTTAGAGAGTATGTGGTATTAAATCTATCTACAGTTCGACGGATGGCTTGCTCAGATACACGATTATGTGCGACATAAAAATCACGAAGTAGTATATAAGTTGCGCGAATCGACGACTGATTTTCAAAGTAAATTTGGATAATTTGGTAGCGTTGTTCAAGCGTGAGTCTATTCATGATGATTTGCCAGAGTATACTGATCATAAATGTCAAAAAGAGAGCGCAGTTGCGCAGTATGACAACTCGTTTGACAGTTAACCCTTTCATACGTTCTATTGAGTTCTATACAAGCAAAAAAAAAAAAACACCCACGTACATTCAAATGGGTGCATGGTTGCAAATAGGAACCCCTGATTGAAGGTTAAAAAAATAATTGTTTCTATACTTTCAAATATAAATATACATGTCGCAGTGTTTCTAATTTTTAAAAATCGCATGGTAAAATTTTTACAACAATTCTTAATACCTCTCTCACCTAAAGTAGGCAGGATATAAAACATAATAGTCGAATTTTAATTAAAATTCAAATATAAAATGCGAATAATAAAATTTATATCAATTTTTTTTTTCATAATTCATTGAATTTCATATGTATAAAAACTTGAGTTTAGCGAATAATGCTCAACTGTATCAAAGCAATCATGAAGTTCTTTGACGCCTTTCTACAAAACCGTAAGTATATTACATACATAGATCTTCTAGTAGTTTTTGTTTAAAAAAGAAATTATACGACAAAATGTTTTTGAGTAAATTTTAAATTAGCCCTAAAAAGAGCTAAAAGTCGCACATTGCTAAATCAGATGAGTTTGGCTGGTGTCTTATTTCTTATATTTTTCTTGTTGCCAAAAAATGAAGTATTGAAGCTGCCCTATTATGTAAGATAATTCCTGCATTTGGAACTCTATTGAGCAGTGTACCACTGTTTTCTCTCCATACCACTTGCATTTACCAGTTCCGTACTTCCAAAGAATTCTACATACATTGTTTTTTCATGGTTCGATGCTGCTTAGTGCTTAGTTGTTGTTGATATTACCCCGTCTTTATCAATCCGTACACGATGGCGTGTAGTGCGTAGGTACGGCGAAAAAATGTTTCGCCTCTCTCATAATTATTAAAAAGAAATTGGTGTCAGCCAGTTCTTTAGTGTTAGTTTCTTGACAAATTTTACACATTTAGCTTTTTGCAAATCAATAAGCAGATGCAACACAAAACGACTGACAGCCTTTTTAAAAATACGAGTGTCGTATATGATTCTATTGAAAGCTGAGGATCCAATCTTCAGTTGATACTGTACTGCAGTGGTCCCAAACTCATAATGCATGCGCGCCGAATGCACGATCTGAAAGCAGCTGACGGGACGGTTATTTGTTTTTAACAAAATGAGATCGTACTTACCCCTAATACCTCGGTATAACCTCGCTGTTACGAGTCATGCGATGCGTGTGTGAGGTGTGTATGATGTGTGTTTATAAAATGTTTGAAAATTTTAATTTTAAAATTTAATTTGTAACATGTAACATCGCAAATCTTTAGTACTCCTTACTTTATTTTTTCCTTCCAAGGTAAAGGTAAAGATTATGAATATGAATTAAAGCAAAACCTTTTACTTCTATATTATATTCTTAGTGTTAACTTTTAATTATACCTTTCACTTCAAAGTAAATGATTATTTTTTTAAATACGGGCTCATATCTCTATGTCTTTAAAACTATAAGCACCTTATTTATAACAAATACATAACTGAAATGTATGTATGTAAAATTGCTTCGGTGGCTGGATGCGGCCCGCGAGCCGCCAGTTTGAGACCGTTGCTCAACTTACATAAGTGGCACTATTGTCTTCTTCGATTATTTCCTTAACAGCAGTAATGTTCTTTTCACTAATAGCTGTAGCAGAACAGCCTGCTCCTTTCTGGTGCTGGGCAGAAATCCATTTTCGCTCATATTCTATATAAGATCGGTAAATTATAGCCTAAGAAAGCAATTGTTTTTGAAAATTAAATCGAAATTTTGCACTTATAAGCACAAACCAACCTTCTTTGAAATTATATTAAACTATGATTTGAAAATACTCTGTGGTTTTAATTCCATAGTTTTCCTCACAAAGATACCTTAGAAAATTTATAAACTATAAGTTTTAACTAACTTAACTTTCGTAACTTAATTTTAAAAACAGATAAATATCTGCTTAGAGTGAAAGAGCAAATTTCGTTTTCCACGGCTTACCTGTTATTTTATTCTCAGTAATTCTTACGTTAAACAGGGCTTCATACTGAATTCGCTACTTTTTACGTTAGTACTGGATGAAACTGTTAAGGAAGCGAAGCTACAAACAATAGGGAATTGGAAAGTATTCAAGTACTAGAGGTATTTAATGTAGACGGCGTAATAATTATAGGTATAAAGGAAAGCACCATCAATAGAAACCTAGAAATCTTTAAAAACAAATTTAAAAAATAAATATCAAAATAAACCTCATTAAAACCAAATCACAATGATCATAAGTAAAAAAGAAGAAAAATATACAATCAAGATAAACAAAGAAACGCTGGAATAAAAGAATACATTCAAATTTAGGCTCGGCAATGACGAATAATAGAAGATTAGATGAAGAAATAAAAAAAGCAAAGGCTTGGCAGATAGACTTTTTAACAGTATAAAGAACAACATACTATCAAAAAAGAAATACCAAAGATTCTAAGTTAAAATTATATAGAAAATTAGTCACACTCATAATAACTTTTGCTTCAAAAACATGTACAACAACAAAAAGACAACGGGCTAAACAATATAGAAGGAAGTTTCTATGAAAAATAGAATGAAAAAAATAAAGGACAAATTAAGACACAAAGATTTTAGAAAAGCACTACATTTATTTATTTATTTATTTATTTATTTATTGTAATTATTCAACAGGAACTGGTTCCCAATTACAGAATAATATAAACACGTAATAATATACAGAGAGTAAATGTAACAAATTTTCCCAAAGTATTAATTCAAACCATTAAACAATAATAAATAAGAATAATATATACTAGAAAAATACAAATATGAATATAAATTTTAAATATGATATAGAATTATTCAAATGCAAAGGTAAAAGTAAGAAAAATGAATAAAGCAAACGTAAATTACAAATTGCTAGGCAATAATTCAGCGAGTTTTCTTTTAAACATTGAAAAACTGTCTGAAAAATCTAAACTATCACCATAAGTATTAAAACTGTTGCAAATACTGTGTATTGGCGAATTGAAGTGATAATTTGTTCGTGAAAAGTTTAAAAGAAAGGTAGCTGAAGTTCTAGTATTACAAGGTCGCACAAAGAAATTTATTTGAGACAACAAATTCGGATCATTGATGTTATTGTTGATTAATTTGTATAAAAAATATAATTGCTGTTTGATGCGACGTGTCTCAAGCGATTCCAAGCTGAACAGATACAACAAACATTTATATTCGAGGTCGGGCCAGGCACGGAATAAACGATGATACCAGTGCTTGCAAAACTTTTTTTGTACGTTTTCTAAATTGAAAATGATATACTTAAGAAATGGATTCCAGACAACACAACAATACTCAAGTTTGCTTCGAACCAATGAGATATATAAGTTATATAAGCATTGCTTGTTATTGAAATCATAAGTTGTGCGCAAAATGAAGCCAATGATTTTATATGCAGAAGATACAATTTGAGTAACATGTGGAGAAAAAGTCATTTTCATATCAAATGTTACACCTAGGTCTTTTTTGGTTTTTACCCTTGACAGAGAAATGCCCCCAAGAGAATAGTTAAAATCAATTGAACATAACTTTCTGGAGAACGTCATTGTTTCACACTTATTTAAATTGAAATATAATTTGTTAACTAAACTCCATTCAAAAATTTTATCACGATCATTTTGTAATTTATGACAATCATTGATACTGCAAACTTGATGAAACAATTTGAAATCATCAGCAAACAGTACATATACAACAACCTATAGAAAACATAATAGAAAGACCATTAAGATGATGGGATTACATACAAAGAATGAGGAATTAAATAATAACAAAAAAAGTTTACGAAGTAACAAAAACATGGATAGAAGAAGTGGAAAAAATCGCTGGAAAAGAGAGGCATTAAATGGAGAGGAGCTAGACCTTTAACCAAACTAAAAGAACATCTAGAGAGATAAAGAAAGTACCCAACACCCAGTTACACCCAAAAAGCTGGAAATACTAACTATTAACTACGACTACGATTAATCTTTTTTATTCAGAGCAGCACGTACAAGTGCACGATTCCAAGGACTGATTTCACCAAGGATTTCTAAATTTAAGTAATACCTATGTACCCAATGTGCACCACGTACCTACCATATTGGCAAGATGCATTACCTAGTACAGTATCCCCCAAAAGAACTGATTACTTGTACTGTCTTAATAAATTACCATTTACCTACATTTGTTATTAACTTTATGTCCTACTACCTTTTTCAAAGGATTAAAGAACGTGTTGGTGTGCACGGTGTGGTTTCTCTCTATGGTTTATCTACACGCAGCGGTGATCGACACAACGCAAGAGCCCTGGTGGTACAATCCTTGCCAGCATTCGGGTTTGGGCGGCTTGTATGACGATGGCGACCCAGTCACCGTTGAGGAGCTCTCGTACTATATCGCCCAATCAGCTAAGATCGCCATAGCAGAGGTCAATACTCAAAAAGATATGTATGTAAGTAACAGGACAGGAAGTACATTTGTCAAGGGTTTGGATCACTTTCTATTAAATACTAAAACCAAAGCATGTATAAATAAATAAATATATCATCACGGCATATTACCCATTTCTGAGTGTGCCACAATCTGCTTTATCGCAGATATCGGTAATGATGATGACATATTTATACCGTGCGGGCGCTTACCAGGCACCAGGCGTCACCTCACGGGCACTCATTGCTGGCGTGGAGAGTGCACCACAGGGGTCACTTTTGTACCATTTAAAATTTGAAATATTTGGCATCGGTCGGGATCGGACCCGGTTCACCAGATTCGCGACCAGACACTCAGGCACGCGGCCACTGGACCCCATATATGTATAATGTATATATGTATACATATAAGAAATTGACAAACTTTAACACTGGAAGAGCCGATCAAATTGTTGGCAACTGTTAAATATTTTTGCAACAGCCAAATATTTGTAACTGAAAAATTTCACCAATATCAGTTTTTCTTTAATACCTTGTGATCTTATATATATGGCAAAACAAAAGCACATCTAAGATTATTCCCGATAAACGCATAAGACGTCCCAAATAACTGAAATATATTTGATTCTATAGTTTTCGCGTTTTCAATGGTGGTAATTTTATTATTATTATAGAATGCGACATCTTCGATTGTTAAAGTTTATTGAATATTCGGGGAAGCACGTTAGATTCATAACCAGCATATGCATTCTAAGAACCTGCTCGCATAATCTATACACTTGTATTAGTCATATGAGTGACCGCATATTTCACGGTGTTACCGTTATTAACATAAACTCTTTTTAATTTTAGATAATGGAAAGGTTTCGAGCCACATACGAAGAACAGTTAGATCTCTGGAGAGAGCTACCTGACGTTCGATGGATTCCTCAGCTCCCAAAAAAGATTGGCGAGAATATATCCGAATATGAATTAAATAAAATGACGGTAAATAAACCCACTCTTTTTCTGCTTTAATTACTAAATTACTACTGACTGATTGTATAATATTTAAGGTTTTCTGGGCTTTTGATTTTAGTAGATGCTTTTAAAATCTGTCATACGTACATATTTATACACAAATAGGGAGACATGGCTTAACCATAGATTCCTGGGCCCGGAATATCCAAACTTTGTCAAATAATAAATATTTTTATTCAATCTTGCCTTATAAAGTCATATTTATGTCCTTGGATACGGACCATTAAAGTTGTTGTTTTATAAACAATTTTATGCACGGACGTATCATAATTTGACAATTATACAAGAATTTCTTTGACATAAACATTATTTTATAGCTCGCGGGCCTCGTTATAGCCCGGCGGGCTATAATGAAACGTCAAACCAAATTATAACCTACAATATAAACAATTTAAACAGGCAACATGAAAAGTTTTTATTACAAATCGAAATTTTTTATATTCTTTAATGAAAAATGAAAATTAATTTTGTGATGTTTATATGGAAAGCACGGAGATACACAAAATAAAACTCAAATGACATAACTAATAAACAAACAATAAACTGTTGTTTTTCGCTTTCATAGCAACACTAGATACTGGATGTACGAGGACAAATTCTTTTCGATACAATTTTTCTAACACTCATAATTTGAAAATTTTCGTCCGTGCATAAAGTTTTGTATGTACCACGAGCGTAACTTGCTTTTATGGCCTTTGACGTGTTTTTATCCCTCGGCTTACGCCGCGGGCTCAAAATCCCGCCGCAGGCCATAAAAGCCTCCTTACGCTCTTAATACATAAATAACTATTATTTCGCTAGCGTTTTAAAGAATTTTATTTCACTAGTGGTTTTAAAATTTCAAATATCAACCAAAATTGTTGGAGTAAATTCAAATATTCAACGTATACCCGCCATTTCACTACAAGAAGAATAAGAATGCTACAATTTTTTAATAAACGTATGTCTTTTATTGTTGGAATAAAATATTGTATGGTATATTGAGATGTTAACCTCTAAAAATACAGTTTCAGAATACCTAATTTATTTCAAAGTCTATTATAAACAGTTCAACCCTTGGCAACTAAACTACAGATCAGTATGGCAACGCATAAAGAAAAAACTCACACTCAGCCACTAGATTTATAAAAATTTTACACTCAAATCGAAGAAGTTTATTAGGAAAAAATTATATAAACATTTGTATTACACTCCCGCATAAAATTAATGTATAACTCGCGGGATTAAACATTCATTTAACCCGCATGTATAATAAATAACTATTATCTGTAAAAATGTACAAAACCCTGAATATTAAAAATTACATCAAAACAAGGTTAAGCATCACCTAATTCCCTTGATTTTATTTGATAAATGACAACTGACAGATGAAATTTTTTCATTTTTGTGAACTAGGTTTGCACCAATCAAAGAGCAGAATTTATATCGTTATCTAAACCAATGCTATTTTCTTACGTGAAATGAAGTATAGGAATTATTTAAAATTTCTGTTCAAGTGAACAATTCAATTATCTATTAATTTAAATACATAACTATTCACTTGAACATAAATTATAAATAAAATAATAAATTAATTTAACTTGACTTAATAGGCTAATAATAATGACAACTTACTAAAACTAAAATATTGTCTTGGTGAGATGCGAGTTTTTTGACAGATGTTTTAGATCGTAAGATCAATGAAAATTAATTAACAGAGAAAGATTTTGTCGAAAATTCATGGATCAACTGAGCTACAAGATTTCATTGAAGTCTGTGAATCTTTCACATTACTTTCTACAAGATGAGTACACTCTCTAAATCTCTGAATCCAATGATCCAATGTTAATATTGTTGCATTACGACCCAATTAAATATCGTAGCTCTATTGCTACAATGGATCAGACTGCAACAATATAAATAATAGGCATATCTTCTTTTTAGTTGAAAGATGCTTTAGAAGAATCGTACATGGCTCTTCAAATCTCGGCTCTTGGCTTAGAGCAGTTATTGTTGGAACCCAGAGTGGATGTATTTAGGCACTACTTCTGGTATGTTTCAAACTATTTGCTCATATTACTATGCGAGATCCATGAAGCAATGATCGCAGAACATATACCAATTCCACAGCCTGCCAAAAGAGAATTCATGGGAATAAAGGAACGCGAGTCCAAAAGTTTAACATATCTCGCCAAGAGAGATTGGTACATATACAGCGGGGTGATTAACTCGCTGGAGTACACCCAGCAGGTCTTCGAATATTATAAATGATTTGTATTTGTAAATTGTTTAAATTTTTACAAATAATAAATTACATATGAAACACTATGCTTATCGATATGTATTGTCCACACATTTCACCACCAAAAGCACTATTTAAAATATACTGGTTGTACAACTTTCCTTTAAACGGGTGTCCAAAGTGTTGTCTTGCTTTTTTCGCTAGAGTCGCAACGTGATACCGACCCGGCTATCACTGGTCATTTTGAAAAGAATATTTATAAAATCTTAATAATATACCCAAATCATTCAAGCTAATAATGACGTGCATTGTCTCGTCATTATTAAAAATTGAATAAAAGTAACTAGATATGTGACGTCATCTACTGGTACGTTTGCAAAGGTTTTAGAATCTTAATCTTTATGAAAGGAGTTATAAAGATTGCAATCAGTATTATCGACATGTTAAGGAACTGTCACATCTACAAAATAAATACTATATTTTAGTCACTGTCCATTTCTATTTAAATTATTTTATAATACTAACCTTATTTATACTTATGCATGCCATATAAAAACAATAAATAAAAGTGAGCTGAATTTCAAAGAAATATACCGAATTCTTCTGATTGATTATGTAATATCTGTCCTAAGATGGATAAAGGAAAGTAAAATAAAGAGATTTCAAGTATTTATTCACTATATTTCTTGACAGTACTTTTACAACGTCATGACACTTTCTTGTTCTCAATACATAACATGTTTCCTTAGTTACATACATACACTACATCTTCTCCCCTCGATAGAGTCGAAGCATCATTTTTTTTTTTAATAAAAATATAAATTTAAGTAATTTTTTTAAATATACAAAACACAAAACATCGAACATATTTTTGACTTACAATGTATTAAACAATGTAGTCTTTGAGGTATGATGGTGGACGTCGGTCGCGCTTTTGTTTCGGTGACGATACAGCTACAATTCTTTGATCCACAGCCGGTGATTCGTTTCGATCTCCAGTGTTGTTCTTCACTGCAGATGGTTGTGTCGTATTTAAAGTCTGCATCGATTCTTCATATGATGATATATCTTGGGTGGTAGTAGACGTCGTAGGCGGCACCAACACTACATGTGAAGAATTGCGGTTATATGTTGCACCGTCCGGCGCTTGCAACGTGACAGTATTTTCTTTCTTATCTGTGACCGTGTATTTAATTGGACTGAACGTCGTACTGAGTTTATCTTGTTTTTCTTGTCTAAGAAGTACCGTATCTCCAGTTTGAATAGGTGACTCCCGAGCATGTCGCTTCTGATCGGCATAGTCTTTTCCTTTCATTTTATTCCAAGTGTCCTTCTCTCTTATCTCCTCATCGAGTCTTATTTCTGACGTAATCTCTGGCATTTTTGTTCGAATTTTGCGTCCGAAAAGTAGCTCTGCCGGAGAAACGCCCATAGTTGTGTGTGGAGTAGAGCGGAACATCAACAGGAATTTATTTAATTCATCCTGCCAGCTTCTATTTTGCCTCTCAATTTCCCCATTTGCCTGGGGCCACAGAGGTGCAGAATGTGAAATCCAAATCCCATTTGTTTTCACCCACTCAAACAACTCTTTTGATACCAGTTGTCGGCCATTATCACAGATGATGGTTTCTGAAAATCCGTGTCTGGCAAACATTATTGTAAGTCTTTTGATTACTTCTTCCGTGGTGGTTCGTCGCATGATTTCTACTTTTAGGAAACGGCTGTAATAATCAATCACCGTGAATAAATAGTTCCCTGAAGGTAGTGGTCCTAAGAAATCCATGGCCAACACTTGCCATGCTTTGTCGGGTAGACGATTTCGGTGCATAGATGCTGGGTCAGCCGTCCTCTGAACTAGTTGACAACCTTGACACTCTTTCACATATTTTTCAGCATCCTTGTCAATGCCGTCCCACCACACCTTGCTTCGTAATCTATTTTTCATACCAACGATTCCGGGATGCCCCTCGTGAGCAATTGCTAATACCTGTTCTCGCAACTTCCTTGGGATGATAATTCTCGTCCCTCGCAGAACAATATTATTATAAGTACAAAGCTCATCTTTAATTATGCGAAATCGATAGCTTGTTAGTAAATTCCAATTACCGCTTTTCAGAGCACGTCGAACTTTGATCAATTGCTCGTCTATTTCCGATTCTTTATCGATAACATTCGTTGACATCGCTCGTGGTACAGACTCATTTATCACAAAATTGATATACAAATCGTCAGTACACTCGTTTTGACCATCGATATCTGCTCGCATTACACTAAGACGAGATAATGGGTCCGCAATGTTTGTTTTTCCTTTCTCGTATCGTACATGGTATTTATACGGCTGCAATCGCAAAACCCACCTCTCGATCCTAGCACTCAGTTTCGAACGAGGCGTAAAAATGAACTCTAACGCTTTATGGTCAGTGATCAGCTCGAATTCTATTCCATACAACCATAGGTGGAATCTTTCGCACGCATATACTATTGCGAGGGCCTCTTTCTCAGTTTGAGAATATTTTTTCTCGCAATCCGTTAAGCTTCTACTTGCGTACCGAATAATCCGCTATTCTTTCGTTCCCTTTTGCGATAAAATAGCACCCAATCCAACGGGACTTGCATCTACAATTACTCGCGTTGGTGCGTTCGGATTGTACATGCCTAATAATTTAGAGTCACATAAACGATCTTTTAATTTTTCAAATGCAATCTTTTGAGTATTATTCCAACTAAATACAACATCTTTCCTAGTCAGTCTACGAAGAGGCTCGCTTATCGTAGCTAAATTTTTGATAAAAGGAGCACAGAAATTAACAAGTCCTAAAAAGCTACGTACTTCTTCCGCACTAGTAGGTGTTCTAAAGTTACGTACTGCCTCTACTTTTGATTCAAGTGGACGGTATCCCGCGCCTGAAATCTTGAAGCCCAAAAATACGACTTCTCGTAGGCCAAATTTGCATTTGTCTTTATTTAATGTTAATCTCAAATGTTTTTTTCAACCGTATATCGTGTTCCTCTTTGGTTTTCCCATATACTAGAATGTCATCGATTACATTAGTTACTCCGTTCAATCCGCTTAGTACCGATTTCATCGTTCTTTGATACAACTCAGGCGCGCAACTAATGCCAAACATTACTGTTTATATCTATATGTTCCTGAATGTGTAATAAACGTTGTAATTCCGCGTGACATAGGTTCAAGTTCGATCTGATGATATGCTGAATTTAAGTCAAGAGTACTAAAATATTGTGCACCCGTAATATCGTGCAAAATGTCATCGAAAACTAGTAGTGGGTACCGTTCGCGTTGAACCGCCTCATTCGCTTTTCGCATGTAGACGCATAATCTTTTCTCGCCCGATTTCTTTGTCACAAGTGGTACTGGCGAAACCCAGGGAGTTGGTTCCCTAACTTCTTCGATTATATCTAATTCAAGTAATTTACTAATTTGTTTATCGACCTCGTCTCTCAGTTTAAACGGTAAACGTCGTTTTGGTTGTGCAATCGGTTTACAATTTTCGTTAATTGACAGTTTCAATTGGAAATTATTCAATTTACCTATACCCGAAAATAATCGTCTTTCATCTATGTTAGTATCTAACCCATAAACCTGATATTCCGGACCAATTTTCAAAATTCCGAGTTCCGTCGCTGTTTCATAGCCTAGTAACGGTCGTCCAGCCCCTTTTATTACTAAAAATATTGGCGGGACTTCTTTTTTTATGGACTCGTATTTGACAAGAAAATTCTCCCGCTAGTTCGAGTTTTTCATTCGACGAGTACGCAAACACGGTTTTGTTCGGTGCTTTTCGCGATTCGCATTTAATTCCCGCTTGTTTACAGTTCTCCCATGTGTGAACGTCTATTACATTACATGTCGCGCTCGAATCTACGAGAAGGTTCAAAGATACATTACCAACCGTTGCTGCTACATATTTTTCTTTTATTGAACTGACCGATTCTCGATTGATTATGCTGAAGGCGTACTCTTCCCTTTCGTCGTCCTTGAAGTGACCCATTTGTCCGCACCGGAAACATTGATTCTTTTTCGTATTCGGCTTCCGATCATTTCTCGTTTCTGTCGTATTCTTCGTACTTATTTTGGCCACGTTGTTGCCTTCCATCTGTCGTACCCGAACCGACATTGCTTCAAAAGCTACTGCGATATCTATTGCATCTTTGAGCGTGACGTCACCTTTTTCTAAGATTCGTTTTCTTACTTCTGAAGATTGGCACTTGTTTATTACCTGGTCCCGAATTTCGCCGTTTTCAGCCGTAAAATTACAATACCTTGCCTGTTGACGCAGTCGAGTTACATACTGTCCGATATTTTCGCCGTCTTTTTGTCCCATATTTCGAAATAGATGTCTCTCGTATGTGGTATTCGCCTTTGGTTTGAAATAATCGGTTAATACCGTTTTTGTTTTCTCATACGCATCCTCATCGTCCGCCACCTTGTCAGCATCTGGGATTGCGTAAAAAATGTCTTGCAGCTCTAGACCTCCGTAATGAAGTAGCATTGCTTTCTTTATATTCACATCTTCCGTACCCTTGCTGATCAGAAATAGCTCGAAGCTACGAATCCACCTTTCCCATCTTGGAAAAACACCGTCCTCGTTTGGATTAAACACAGGAATTCGACATGCCAGATCCGTCATATTTTCCTTTTCTTTTGTATTCACTCCCGAATGTACGACTCTATTTCCTACAAACTCGTCGCCAAAATGTAATATCTGTCCTAAGATGGATAAAGGAAAGTAAAATAAAGAGATTTCAAGTATTTATTCACTATATTTCTTGACAGTACTTTTACAACGTCATGACACTTTCTTGTTCTCAATACATAACCTGTTTCCTTAGTTACATACATACACTACAGATTAGAAGTGCAACCTTTGGCAGATTCATAGAATTTGTGTTTGAGTTAACGGTAACGTTGCGTTTAACATGACTTAATTATAAATAGGCCTTTACAACGCACAATAATGTTTCAAACACGATACAAATATTTTTCAAATTGCCAAATAATAACTTTGACAGTATAAACATAAAAATTATCAATGTTGCCAACTATGGTAAGAATTAAACGAATAATATGACGTTAATGTACATTATTTATATATTATTCATGTCATATACGATAAGTAATGAACTCTACTATTCATCTTAATAATAATTATATAAGGCCATACACTTTTTGACGGTTAAAAATGATTGAAATTTTATTTCATTTTTCACTATTAGTGATTTTAATGCATTAAGGTTTTTACACTAAGTGATGACGTGCATTGGCTGCTTGAATGATTTGGGTATAATAATACTAATATTACATAATACACGTATTATGAGGCATTTATCCATTTGCGGGTTTAGAATGACAAGGTTCTAACTGCAAGAAAATAATATGGCGAGGAAACTTTACGTTATAAATACAAGAAAGAATGACGTCATGTGTTAAAAAGTTTACATGAGTATGTAAAACGGATTAAATTATGATCTGCGGGTTGCTTACATAAATCCAAATCTTTCTTAAAAATGTAATACGTCTGGTATCATTTTTTTCCACCGAAATCCAATTTTATTTCAAACATTCTGAAGAATACTCCTTGCGCAGTTATTAATACTTCATTCTCACAGTATATGCAACAAACTATCTAGTATTATGTGAGATCCTTAAAAAAAGATACAGAATACTGCATGATACCACACAATTTCTCACTGTTTCTGTACAATCCGTATAACGTTTGCCACACGCTATACATATAGATTTAATTTTCAAATTATTACTAACAAATAGAACAAAATATTACCTCAATAATACAGTATAAGTAAGAGCCCACTATTCTATTTTTCATTTTCAAAATAAATAAATAAATTAACTACAAGCTCTTGAATTTGACATGACAGAGCATTTGACATTTTGTCAATGAACAACAAAACAAAAAACAAAATGAAATCACAATACAGATTGAAAAGTTTAATGTAGACATATAACATTTAGTAATATACATGTTCAGAATTACCAATATTAAAAAATAAAGGAAATAATAATTAAAATAGTTTATTGTATTGTACGATTCTATGAAACATAAGCATGTTTAAAACAATGGAGGTACATGATGTGGACAGTAATGCCAGTATTCTATTTCCTGATGGTACCATAATTTTGAGGGTTTTTAAAACTGAATTTTGTTCCACCGATAAGTACATATTCTTTAAATAAAACTACTAGCACATGATACTTTTTTCGCTTTTGGTAATCTGGATATTCAATTTTATGTCTCTAGTAAAAGTAAACAGAACTCTTTGAAATTCATTGGGAGGACTCCTTTGTGAAACACTGGAATTTTCCTGAAGATAAAGTATAAAAGATGCATGCGCTATAATTTCAGAATACTGGAAAGCCACAGACATCATGAAGGAAATCCTTATTCCACTCAGACTCTTTGTAAATTTCATATTCAATTTATACACAACAAATTTTCATTCTGTTCTATGGATGTTAAATTTATTTTACTTACAGAAAATTTATTTCTTTTATAGATAAATAAAGGAACATTATGTTATTTCAGTTCTGTTAATCATTTTATGTATTTATTATTTTTCAGCTTTAATGGAGTTTTCGAATTATGAACATGGCTCATTTATAGTTTTTGTATGATAGGGTCTATTAAAATTTAAACTAAAATTACTAGTTTTTATAATATTCCAGCTTTTAATGCCTTTAGCATCTACGTCACACATTTACTCTATTCTAAATTCTTACTACTTTCTTACCTTCTGCTATCGTCCTTTCCAAATCCGGAATCCGCATGCAAGTAAATGAAACAACGAAACTAAACCAAATACCTAATATCGGGTTTTTAGGGCTCTCATTAAGAACTAAATCAACACGAAATTAACATTAATTAAGAAAATTGTGGGGCCCTTCGGGTAAATACACGTAAAGTTGTATTTACACATTTCTTAAAAAAATATTTTTTTTCCGAAGAAACCCCAAAATTTGAAATTGATAGCACCTAATAGTCTAAAATATTTGCTCTTATTTCGAGACAGGAACTTTTTTTATATTACTCAGGGTAAATATACGTGAAGCCAATTTTATCCAGACAAATTTTTAAATAATTTTTACCTCTCGCTAAGAGAGGTATTGGAATCATGCTAAACATCGCAAATCCAGATTTTAGTGGATAAGCACGTTTTAAGGTCCCTATAATCCGATTATAACATTTTTACGATGATGTCCGTGTGTGGATGTGTTTCTCAAATACTTTAAAACTTAAAAAATATTTAACTGCAGTTTCCTCAATCTGACATTCCCGGGAAGAGCTGATTAAATTTTGGTAACATAATTTTTGTTATTACAAATATTGAAGAATATAAAATTCTCCATCCAATACACTTAAATGTTTTATTATCTCGCATAGATTTAGAGTTAAAGGCACTGTAATATATAGAATACTACATCGCACAGGTTAAGGCATTAAGGAAACCAGTGGACAAATTCAAATGTTTATATCATAGTAGTAGTAAGTGTTACTCTAATTAGATTTTGCGGAATGCAAACTAATTAAAATCCCATTAGAATCCAATTATAATCTCATTAACTAACGTCATAAAATGATATTGAGAGATAATTAGTCTAATGAGAAATACATATATTTTACATTATTTGGTAATTTGTTAATTAGTTTATGATATGTTTATTGATAGAAATAAATTTTTGTTTTAAAAATAGACGGGGAAAAAATGTGTGCACGTCCCTGGGGCAAGTTTGCTATTTTATTCAAATACAAGTTGAAATGAACTAATGACTATAACATTAGTAGATACTTAAGTTGTATTGTGGATATTTTGTTAATGATGTATAGTAAAATTTACATGCGTTGAAACTAGTCATTTGTTAGCAGATGATATTTATTTTCGAATGAGTATTTAAGATTTCCTAGTACCTGGTGAAAACTAAAACTAATGGGTGACAGTCATTTCGCATGGAGTTTAAAATTTCATTATCTAGTGAAAAGTACATTGAATAGATTTGAGAAATATACTGGTAATTTGTGACAGCGGATTATTTAGGAACAATGGCCGGGGTCTAGACGGATAACTGGATAACCAAAAAAATAATGACAAGAAAGAGTATTTGTTGTACGACTCGAAAATTGTTTCTTAATATTTTCATTTCAAACATTTAAAATATTTAAAATATCGTTTGATAATGATTATATATTTATTGTAATGTGGATATTTTGGTAGTTGTGATATGAAAATTTATTTATTTAGGAATATAGTTGAAATATATTTGTAATTTCAAACAATGAGTTACAATTTATTACTTTCTAATATACGGATTATTTGCGGGAGAAAAGATTTAGACAAGAAATATTATTTCTTGTATTATCATTTGTTTCGATATGGATCGCGATGAGATTTTATTGTAAATTATACATATGTTTTACATTATTTGATAATTTGTGAGTAATTGCGGAGTGAAAGGTACTCAAATTATAATGTAGTTATTTTTGCTTTATGACATGATGCTAGTGAATACTTCGAGTAATTACAAACAAGAATCAATTTTAAATTTGTGAAATTTGCTAGAGATCTTGGAATGTTGGTGAAGTAGACATATTTAGTGATGGCAATTATGTGTATTGGCGAGATATTACGAGCAAGAAATAGTTTGAAACCATATAAAAAGATTTCAAATTTATATTTATTTATTTATTTATTTATTTAAATACAAAACCCAACAGGCAAAGCCCAATAATAGGGTTGAAAGTAAAAACTACATAAATTTAAAGCATAGAATTTAGAGTAAAAAAACACATTAGAAATTAAGCAATTAATTTTTTAAAGTAACTAGATTTGTGAAGGAAAATATCCACATGTGAGTACCTATGTTCATACAAGAAACACATACGGTAAATAGGAGAGATCATCAGAATATTAGAGCGAGCAAAAGGAAGATAGAATGTTACAGTTGATCTAGTTCGAATAGAGGAAAACTGGAAATTAAGAAGGGACAGGCATTGAAGGTCATCAACAGTACTACCTATCAACTTAGACAGGTAACTCACTACATTAAGTTCACGCCGTTCATACAGACTTTTCACATTAAACATAGACAGCAGTTCTAGATAAGAGATTGTTCTATCAGGATAGAGATTAAAAACCTTAAAATATAAAAATTTAAGAAACTTTTTTTGGACTGCCTCAATAGTGTTTTGATGAGCTTCATAGATCGGATGCCATACTATATTACAATATTCTAACTTCGACCGCACAAAAGAGAAGTAAATAGATATGATGGCCTGTATATTGTTAAATGATTTCGTATTCCTAATTACGAAGCCCAGCATTCTGATAGCAGATTTGTAGATAGTATTGTAATGACTTACGAAATTTAATTTTTCATCAAAAATCACACCCAAATCTTTAACTGAATTATCTCTAGTGAGAGATGTGCCATTAATTGAATAATTGTAAAGTTTGGGTTTTAATTTTCTAGTAAAAGATAAGATAGAGCATTTAGCAAGATTCAGGTGGAGATTATTAATTGTGCACCACGCTGATATTTTATTGAGGTCATTCTGAAGTTTCACATTATCATCAATGGTATTTATATTGTAAAAGATTTTTAAATCATCAGCAAATAAAAGTTTCTCACACTCGATAACATTGGCGATGTCATTGATGAAAAGGAGGAAAAGTAAAGGGTCTAAGTTAGAGCCCTGAGGGACTCCTGACGATGCAGTGAAGTGAAAGGATGTATGACCTTGATAGTTGACAAACAGTTCTCGCTGATGAAGATAGGAAGTTATAAGTGATACAAGGTGAGGGGAGAAAGAGAAAGAATGAAGTTTACCAATCAGAATACCGTGATCAATTCTGTCGAAAGCCTTAGAAAAATCTGTGTAAACATAGTCAACTTGGCCTTTGTTGTCAAGAACTGTTGATACTTTGTGCGTGAAATACATTAGATTAGAGACAGTAGATCTTTTTTCCACGAAGCCATGTTGGAAAATAGAGATTTTATTTTTGACTTGGGGATAGAAATTAGAATAAATTAGCTTTTCAAAAATTTTGCTAAAATTGCAAAGGATGGCAATAGGACGATAGTTGTTAATATTATTAACATTACCTGATTTTAAAATTGGAGTGATTCTAGTGAGTTTCCAAGCTGATGGAAAAGTTTCAAAATTTACACAAAGATTAAATATGTGAAAAAGGGCTTGAGACAGAGATTGGGCACAGTCCCTGATTAGTAAATTAGGAATAAGGTCAGAGGAGAGGGTTGGTTTAAGTGTTTTAATAGCTTTTTCAATGTCTGGAATAGAAAAGGTAGGTAAGGAAACTAGATCACAAGTAACATCTCTCATGGTATTGGATGGGATACAAGAAGACGTAGTGTAAACAGACTGAAAGAAGGAGGCAAAAGCATTAGATATATCATTCGGAGTATCAAGTGTGACGTCATTATACAATATAGAGTTAGGTAAAGTGGATATTTTCCTGTTAGAGTTAATATAGCTCCAGAATTTCGACAGTATACAGTAATTTGTTATATTGTACACTATCATCGCCATGGTTTCACCCGTCTTCGACTTCGACATGGACCTTCTACCACCATCTGGAACCGTCACCGACCAGATCATCGTTCATTCGACCGTCCTTATCCAAAAACCGCGATATGAAGAAGCGTTACCAACAGTTCCGTCTCCACTGGCTACCCAGGATTTCATTACAATTGATGACGACCTGGTGAACGAAGCGGTATCGACGTTGCTGCAAGATATTTCAAAAAGGCCTAGAGAAGAGGAAAATGAAAACACAGGAAGAAGTGAAAAGAAACAGCGACTATCTTCTTTTTCTAGTTCTGAAGATGACGAGCCCTACGGACAACAAATGCTCGAGGAAGTCGCTGAAAACAACGACCCCCACAGACAACATTTCCTCACAGGTGCTGGGAGCTGCGACAATAACGACGTTTTCGCATTTCCGCTCTCAAACAGCAGACGAACATTCATCGCCATAGGTGTCGACCCACTTCCGGAGATGAGAGTGGGTGATGTAATTAAAAAACTGTATTTTGATATAAAAGACCTGGAGCAGCTTGTGAAATTTATAAAATATGTAAAAAGTGGAAAAGCGCCTGTTAGTCGCCGGTATATTTCAAATGATATAGATTTCACAGTGCTGCCCAAGGGGCAGTTAAAATATAAAATTGAAAGCAAATATTTAATATTAAATAAAGAAATTATAGACAATTTAATAAATTTAGAAGTAGCTATAAATACAAAACTTTTAGAATATAATGTAAAGTATTTAGGTGTACGTAATATATATAAAAAATCTGATGTAGCCAACACAAAACCTCCCGCTACTTAATTTTTATTAATTTAAATACATACCTACGGATTTACTAACGCTGCAAACTGTTCCATTGCATAAAACTATTGCTTTATTTACTATTTTCTTTTTAAAATGTCACTATTATTAATTTGAAGTGATTAGTTTTTTTGACAGTGACATTTACTGTCAGTTACATTCATTTGAAATATGCACTGTGTAACAAAGGAATTGTGTTTTTCTTAGGCTTCGGGACTTGTAAAAAAAATTATTTTTAAATTTATCTGTAAAATATATAGAAAAAATATTAATGTATTCCTGCAGAAAATTCAATAATCTTTAATTTTCATAATGACAAAATGCGAAAAATGGCATTTAATGGTATTTTTTGAAGAAAAACCATTATGAGCTTCAGATAAAGTGCCATTTCCGGTTATCCGATTTACACCAAAATCTAATGGCTTCTTTTCATATTAGAATAGAGTATAAATACAAGGTTTCAAAATTTTCTGAATGATAGTATTTGAGTTAGAGCGAAGACAAAATCCCTACACATACACACATACATACATACATACACACACACACACACACACATACAGACATCATGGTGAAAATATTAAAATTGGATTCTAGGGACCTTAAAACGTGGTCATTTACTAAAATCTCGATATGTGATTTTTAACACGATCCCTATACCTCCCTTACCAAGGGTAGCGGGAGGTAAAAAATGATCCAGGAGGTAAGTATAAATAGTTTAAGATATAATATAGGTTTAGATATAAGTTTGTATAATATTGTATATAAAGATACCATAGTTTTTAAAAATTTGTTTAATGAACTGTATACTTATTATTATTTTAAAACCTTAAAAGACGTGCAATGTGTGCATACTTTTATCGTTCGAGAAAATAAATATATAATTTAAAGTGTAAACAATTTTTATTATTTTCAATGTCAACACCTTATATCGAAAAGAAGTCGTTAGGTAGGATCATTAAACTGGGGTCTGTATAATATATAAAAATGGTAATTAAATGTAAATTCAGTATTGTTTTGTATCCAGGCAATAACTTTCGGTGTCGTGTGTTACAATGGAAGAGCAAAATTTTGATAACTTTTTTCGAATTTGTGAGGAAATTGTAGAATCGTCTTTGTTCGAAGAAGAAAGTAATACTACAATTGGTTAACTCGCTGCGTATTAATGCACGCGTCGCACCCGTAACGCGGTAATGAGTTTTGGTGCAATTCTAGTTTTTTTTTCTCAATTTGTTAATATTATGTGTATGTAGAAGTCTTTACTCTTATTTTTCAGTATTTTTTTTTTAACGCATACGGTGCGCCGGCAGCATTGTGGACATCTTTTGTTCGGCAATGCTAACAACGCACCTATGCGTCCAGCCTCTTGAATTCTGAAATCAACATGTCAGACAAATCATGTTTATTTGCTTGATGTTTATCTTTTATTTATGTAATAGCCATTATTTTAATATTTGTGTTTTTAGCCCTTTTGAGTTGTAAAAAGCCCTGGTCGTTGTCACCTATGACGCAAAAAAAAAACAAACTGTAAACTAACCCCACAAATCACTTTTCTGTAGTTGTCTGACAATGCTGGCTAACGCACAGTGTTCTCTTTACAAGGCTGACGAAACGATGCCGGTTGAAACAAGATAGAGTACTGGACGCACCTGATGCGGCGTGCGCAATGGTTCGACAACATACGGGACGCAACGTGTGCGTTTTACGCAGCAAAAGTGTTAAGCTATCGACGTGCTGATCAGCTACACATGGAAGTCGTCTGGGAATCTTTGGAAAAGATTTTTCAAAGTAATAAGGAAGTATTTTCTGATGGTCATTTTACAATAGAAATGACTAAAGTAACAATGCCTTCCGGAACTGGTAATCTTCGCGGTCATGGTCTTTCGTACGCGGAACTTTGCCGAAGAAAATATAGCATAATAAATATAATCAATCAGGACAATTTACATTCAATCATTAAAACAAAAGAACATAAACTGTCACCCATTATTAAATTAAGGTAATTGTTTTCATTACCTTTTTTAAATTAAATCCCAATGACTGAGTAGGTTCACATCCACAAACATCCATGCCTTACGTCCAGGTGCAATTGATGAACTTGAGCGATAATCGACTGAGGAATGGATGAGGGTTCCCGAAGGAAAAATAATTTTACTGCAGACTGATTGTCCGATTATTTTTCTTTCGGGAACCCCTCATCCACGCCTTAGTCTGTGGAATTCAAACCCAGAATCCCAAGCGCACTCATGACTAAGAGGCGTTGCTCTAATCATTGAGCCATCGTAGCAGACTAATAATTAATTTAAATGGCAGCAGATTTAACAAATACATAGATTATTTTATTTATTGATATGAGACCTATCAAAATATATTATAAGCATGAATTTATTTGCAAAAAGTTATCCTAATTAAAGAAGACCAAATAATAAATAAAATAAATAAATATATCATTACGGCATATTACCCATTTCTGAGTGTGCCATAATCTACTTTATCACAAATATCGATAATGATGATAACATATTTGTACCGTGCGGGCGGTTACCAGGCGTCACCTCACGGGCACTCATTCCTGGCGTGGAGAGTGCACCACAGGTGTCACTTTTGTGGCATTTAAAATTCGAAATATTTGTCGTCGGTCGGGATCGAACCCAGTTCCCCAGGTTCGCGACCATACACTCAGGCACGCGGCCATGGGGCCCCATAAGACCAAATAATAATTACTCGAAATAAAAAAAATAACGAATTTTGGAACTAATTTAATAATTTGTAACAGTGGTATACTAAAATGACAGATAATTTTCTTTTCTTTTAATAGTTTTGAAATAGAAATGAAATACTAACTTTGAATTGATTTTTATCAAAATTTTCGTAATGTAAGGGTATGATATTATTTAATTGTTGAATTCTGAAGAAAATTCCCTGTTTAAAGAGGAAGAATTGGGCCTTTTTAGAAAATAATTGTTTGTGTTTAATGTTTTTATTTGAATTTATTGAAATGCCTCTAAATTTTAATTTTTAATCAACTTACAAATTGATATTAGAATACAGTTAAAGCGCATTATTATTTGCATGCGTATGTATATGTTTCACAAATTGTATGACTAAAAATCAAATTTTGGTTATTTGTGCTCTAATGAAAGGTAAGTAGCAGTACAAAACTTTCTGATTAATGGCCCACCTAAATATGTTTTGGCCCGCCGCTGGCCCACCCTACAAAAATATCCTGGCTACGTTCCTGCTATAGTTTCTTTTTGTTGAGTTGTTTTTGTGTATAATGAAGTCTTGTGTGTATTGTTTATTACTTGGTTTAGTATTTTTGCCATTTATTTTTCTGATTTTAGTCCATACTTGTGGGGGTGTGTTGATATTGCTAAAGGATGTATATTCTTGCCAGGAAGATTTTTTGCTTAGCAGTATTGTGCGTCTGTTGTATGCTCTAGGTTTTTCTAGTGTTATGAAATTTTCCTTATTTTTAAGTTTTTATATTTTTTTAGGGCCTGCTTGTAATTTTTTATTGCCTATTTGCATTTCTCATTCCACCGGGGTACTTGTTTTTTGCCTGTTCTGATGTTAGGTTTCTTAAATGTTTGTTCTGCAGCATTGTTTATGTGGTTTATGAGTACTTTTACTTGTTTGTCTACATCCTCGGTTTCTGTTATTATTTTTATTTCTGATAGTTCTCTAAATAGGGGCCAGTTTGCATTTTTAGCTCCCGCTACCCTAGATAAGGTAAGTATAGGGAACGTGCTAAAAATCGCATATAGAGATTTTAGTAGCACGCACTTTAGAATTCTATCAAATGATGAGGCATTTGTTTCCGCTTTTCGCCACGAAGCGAAAATTTGGTAGCATGCGTGTCTCAAAATATTCGCCTGCAAGCGTACGACTCAAGGCGAAAGTGTCAAAGTAATGTCATTATTTTGCCAGAATTCTATTCAAAGCTAACTTGTACATAATTTATTATATACAATTGTCATAATATTCTTTTATTTTAATATTATAAAATCGAAAAAAAAAATCCGGAACCAAAAGCGAATATAAAATTCTAAGGCTGTGTCCGATGTCTCATTTTGGATCTTAGTATTTAGGATTTAGGTCTTCCTCACATAAGTACAACTTCGAATGTCACACTAGTGATATTCATTGATTTGTATGGCAACACTTGAGAATAACAAAAATGAATTATACAATTCGACTCAATTTGATGCTTGAGAGTAAATGTTAATATTATATTTCACAAAATAGAAGCTAAGAAGCTATTCTTTGATAGTAAATTTGACGTTTGGACAAATTATAGCAACGAACATGATTTGTTTAATTAGTGCGCGTCAACTTCAAGGCATAGTGTGCTCCTGCAAAACCCTAAAATCTAATTCCTAAATCCTAAATAATCACTAGATTTAGGGCATATAAATTTAGGATTTAGTTATTAGGGTGATAAAAGTGCAACATCGGACACAGCCTAAAATGCATGCTTAGACTATTAACGTATATGGACGCTAAAAAATTCCTTGAGATAGTAGCGACATCTCTAGCCGCGGAATGGTAGTACAGTAACTGAAGCTGTTCGTCGATAAGTTAGTTATCTTTTAAAAGGATGGTGAAATATGAATACAGGTAATAGACAAAGAGAGATAGATAGAGAGAGAGTGAGATAAAGAGAGAGAGAGAGAGAGACAGTATATCCACATCACAGACATCTGTGTCCACATGTTATTTTACTTTTGGAAATCTAAACAATACAAATTTGTTAATGCCATCATTAATTGTTATTTGTATCCTATAGTACCATGTGTTCAAAATATTTATAAATTTTTGACGGCCGTTAAAAATAATGCTCTTTTTTCATTAAAATGTGTTCACAAAGCACGCATATTTTTATTATTTTTTATACAATAAAAGCCTGTAAAAAACTGCACTTTTTTAAGTCTACCGAATTGTCACTACATGAATATTTGCTTCATTGTTCCGCGTACACAGCATCGACGACTGCGGGTTTTCTCAAATAAAGTAATTCATTAATTGTTTATTGTAACTAGTAAACTAGGTCAGTATGTCCGTGGTGTACCAGATTTGAAACTAGATGTAACAAAATATATGTCGAAGAAGAATTGGCTGTTATTGCTGGTTCACCGATGTCGAAACCGAAACTTTTATAAATGTTTTATCTGTTGTAGCTATTTTGTTCTCTCTATTGTTGTTCAGTTTATTTTATTAAAATAAAACAATATATATATATATATATATATATATATATATATATATATATATACAGGGTGTCTCAGGACGAGCTTACGCTATCTATATTTTAAATACTATTTAATATAATTTAACGAAATTTAGTATCTAGGGGTTATCGAACATGCCCGTTTTAACTAAAATATTTTCAAAGCAGTAGCACTTCCGGTTTGACCGGAAATTGACCTCAACTTTCTTATTTTAAATGGAATACGCTATATTTTATTTTACCATTGAATGCAGCGGAAAATTTTACATATGAAGCAATAAAAACATTTTACTCATGATCAACTACTTCCGGCGTTATTCAACTTTTTTTGATTTTTTGTCTGAAATCCGGCACATTTTCAAAACTCTGTATATCGGGAACGAGATCGAATTTTTATAATCTGAAAAAAGCCTTTTATAAAGGAGAATTTAAGCTACATTATCCATAGAACAATCCTCGATTATTTATAAAAATGTGACGGGTACGTTACACCAAAATTACAGTTGACAAACTTCAAAAAAGACAATTTTTTTAAATGGAACCCTCCTTTTTTTATTACATAAATGTGTACTACGACAAAAAATAAGGGTACTTTATGTAACATGTCCTATGTTGAAAGTTGATAGAATTTCAGTAAATTAGAAAAACATGTAATCTGGGTATAATTATTTTATTAATACGGATAAGTAAGCCATGGAAAAACAATGTTTGTTTTTACAAACTCATCTACTTGATTTATTAGATAATTTACCGTTGGATCAAAGGAATTTAATATGGTACCAGCACGATGGCGCTCCACCCCACAATAGCCATAGAATAAATACTTTTATGGAAACAATTTTTGAAGATAGGTGGCTGGCAAATAATGGACCACATAGGTGGCCTCGTCGTTCATCCGATTTAACTCCACTTGATTTTTTTGTTTGGGGTTACATTAAAAACGTCATCTATCAAAAACCTTTAACTACTAAAGAAGATTGCCAACATAGGGTACGAACAGCATTTAACAACATGTCTCCTCGGATGATAAAAAATGCTACACAAGAAGAAGTATTGAATAGCGTAACAATGTGCTTACATATGAATGGAGGACAGTTTGAATATGTATTAAATTAATCATAGTTTTGTATTTAGAATTTATTTGTTTTTTCCATGGCTTACCTATCCGTATTAATAAAATAATTATACCCAGATTACATGTTTTTCTAATTTACTGAAATTCTATCAACTTTCAACATAGGACATGTTACATAAAGTACCCTTATTTTTTGTCGTAGTACACATTTATGTAATAAAAAAAGGAGGGTTCCATTTAAAAAAATTGTCTTTTTTGAAGTTTGTCAACTGTAATTTTGGTGTAACGTACCCGTCACATTTTTATAAATAATCGAGGATTGTTCTATGGATAATGTAGCTTAAATTCTCCTTTATAAAAGGCTTTTTTCAGATTATAAAAATTCGATCTCGTTCCCGATATACAGAGTTTTGAAAATGTGCCGGATTTCAGACAAAAAATCAAAAAAAGTTGAATAACGCCGGAAGTAGTTGATCATGAGTAAAATGTTTTTATTGCTTCATATGTAAAATTTTTTGCTGCATTCAATGGTAAAATAAAATATAGCGTATTCCATTTAAAATAAGAAAGTTGAGGTCAATTTCCGGTCAAACCGGAAGTGCTACTGCTTTGAAAATATTTTAGTTAAAACGGGCATGTTGGATAACCCCTAGATACCAAATTTCGTTAAATTATATTAAATAGTATTTAAAATATAGATAGCGTAAGCTGATCCTGAGACACCCTGTATATATATATATATATATATATATATATATATATATATATGGAATACGCTATATTTTATTTTACCATTGAATGCAGCGGAAAATTTTACATATGAAGCAATAAAAACATTTTTCTACAACCACAATGGAAAGTAGGCTTTTCAAATTTCGTCTCCATAGTTACGAGTATTGAAAATAAGTGTTTGCCAAACAAATGGAATTTACGTGTGGAAAGAAATTTTCAACACGTAAATTTTGAGTGTTGAAAGTTCTTTCAACATGCTAAAGCAAAATCATGGAATATTTTTATTTTAATAATTAACAAGTAGTATTATACAAGTACAGATTAATTATTAACATTAAAATTAAATGTAAATGACGTACAATTGTTAAAATTAATGCTTGGCGGTAAGCAATTGAACAAATTGTGACTTGTCACTGTAGTGGTAGAGGAATCGGTAGAATCTGTCAGTAGTTGAGGAAATACGGAATTGTCGAGTGAAGTGCTAATTGAACAGTTAGGCTTGGAATTCAACAAATTGTGATTTTCTGTAGTGGAATCTGCCAGTAGTTGAGTTTGGGGAAGTGCTGAAATTTGAAGTGATTTACTAGTTGAACAGCTCGGCTTTCCAATGATGTTTTGGGCATTTTTGACTTTATTTTGGACGCAATCATCTATATACCCTTCTGCAACTGTGGAGGATTTCCATCCTCCATGTCTTTTCAAACAAAGAATATCTGCTCCGGCATTAGCAAGTAACGTCGCAGCAGTGGCGGCTCGTGGTATTTTTGAGCGGGGGGACAAATTAATCTGTGGTCATGGAACTTTATTTAGAAATCCGATTTGCTTACTAACAATTTTAATATTAATTATCAACAAGAATATAAATACAATAGAAAAAACTAGAAGAAGACCTCCAAAAACAAGAGATAACGATACAAAAATATATTACAATAGAAGGAAGTAGAAGTAACAAGATAAGAATAAGTAATAAAATTGGAATATTACAGTACTACACATTCAAGCTTTGAGTAACGCAAGTTACATACGACAGACCTGAGACTGAGGTGCTTTGTGAGACTTGCTCTTATTACGCGAAACGCGAGGTACGAAGTGCTCCGAGTACGTGCGATTCTTTCCGAATCACAACGTGGGCTTGCCACCTCTGCGGCTCTCACTCAGATATTGGGATTATTTTTATGAATTAATTTACAAGCTTGAAAAATAAGCAAAACATTCATTTGGAAATTAAAATATCAATTTTGTTAAAAAAACTCTTCGATGATTTTTTTAATTACATGCATATTTATTTATTAAAATTCGTAAATAATTTTTTTTGAAAATACTTTATGTATGTTGTTATATCAGTTTTACAGAATGTTTACTTTAACTTTAAATTATTAATTTGTTTTATACAAATTAATTCTGTATAACTCCATATTAATCATTACACATTCGTGTTCTAACCATCATAGTGTGAACATCGATCGCGTAACAGTGTGTAGGTGTAGTGGTAGTGATAGTAGTATAAACTTTAAATATTTAGTTTGTAAGGTGATAACAAATATAAACTTCTGATAAACTCAACGCCTCTAACATGCCCAACGGCAGGGGGGTTCCCTTGGGAACCCCAGATGGACCTGATCCTGGAGGTACAAATATAGGTACCATAATATCAGAATCCTATAAAATCATTAATAATGACGGTAGAACTACTGAAGTACCATTAATAATACAAAATATTCTCAAACGACCAAACCCAGATGCTTTACCACCGTCAAGAGCAGAAAAACAACACAGATTTGTAGAAATTAACGAAGAAGAACATCCAGAACTAACCCCAGAAAATATGGATATTACACAGACTATCTCAAGCAACAATATAGATAATACCAAACCGGACAATACAAATATATCAGAGACCCCCGCTAAGTCTTCAGATAGTGTTAATCAACACAACTTAATTGATAAAACTAAAAACAAATATTCTGTTAAAGACTCAGGACCCTATTACGTATATGCGGAATCGGAAGACAAAAATCTTGGTAATCTTCACCCCATAGCCCTAGGAAAAAAGTTAATTCAATCGTATTCAGGTAATAAGTCAGACATTATTAACATAACAAAAATGTCAAAGCATATAATTAAAATAGAACTCAAAAGTGCATCACTAGCAAACGACCTCGTCAAAGTAAACCCATTCAAGAAAGATAAAATTGTTCTGTACATTCCTACACACCTGACTATCCGACAAGGTGTCATAAAGAACATCGACACAAAAATGTCAGATACAGAATTACTACAAGACATTGAATCTGAGATACCAATAGTGTTAGTAAAACGAATAACCCGTAAATCAAACCAAGATACAAATGAATATACACCAACCAAAACGGTAATTATACATTTCAAAACACAAATACTACCAAAATATGTGTATATTAATAGATGTCGATGTGAAATTTCTCCATATATATATATAGAGTCACACAATGTTTCAATTGCTTAAAATACGGACATTCAATAAAAAACTGCAAATTCTCGGCAAGATGCAATAAATGTAAAGGAGATCATAATTCTCGAGAGTGTACAGTACAATGCTCCCCACAATGTATAAACTGTGACGGAAACCATCTAGCAACTGACTATCAAAAATGTCGCATGTACGCAGAACAGAAGAAAATAAAAGAAATCATGGCATATAATAATATGTCTTTTATCGAAGCAAAGAAATTCTACGCAAAATCATACGCACAAGTCGTTATAAATAATAAAAATACTCAAAAAAAATCCAGAATTAGACAATAACAACATAAATTCCATTAACAATACATCAAAAAGTTATGTAA
Source organism: Ophonus ardosiacus (assembly GCA_943142095.1). Taxonomy (NCBI): domain Eukaryota; kingdom Metazoa; phylum Arthropoda; class Insecta; order Coleoptera; family Carabidae; genus Ophonus; species Ophonus ardosiacus. The sequence goes on along the minus strand of OW964828.1, from coordinate 33,032,372 downwards.
ATTATATTGCGAGTACAAGCACACAGCATAACCAGGCACCCAGATTACACAATCCAAATAGAAATAATCAAATTCCTTCTAACATAATCACTCATCACACTCTTCCTAACACAACTAATTTACTATATGATACACATATCTTAAACCCTAAACCAATTCAACAAAACCCTTTCCCTCCAAGATACCATAACACTAATTCAAACGATATTAACATTGAATCATTAACAAATATAATGCTTAATATAATACAAACTGTTATAATGTGTATTCATTGTTATTTAATTTCATATTATTGGTAATAATGTATATTTCTTATTTTTATTATAATGTATTGCCTTATGAATCTATTGGCAACATTGTCTCATTGTATTTAAAATTATACTTGTTCTGGTGGGTCACTTCAATCAAGGTAGTCGTTGAATAAAGACAAGTTTAGTACGAGTGTTGTTCTTTAAATTTACTTCTCCTACACTTCAATTTTACAGTTCATAAAATAAAATAATACATGGCGCAGCCGGTAATAAAAATAAATTAAAATAGTATAACATTAAAATAATAAAAGTTAAAATACTTATACGTGAAAATGACAAGCAATTTGAAACCGCCGTCTAAATTGCAACTTATTGGAAATTTAAGTGAAAATTGGAAAAAATTCATACAAAATTTTGAAAATTTCATGATTGCATCGAATTTTGATGAAGAAGAAGATAGAAGGAAAATTGCAATACTGATGAATGTAATCGGAGAAGAGGCCGTTGAATTACACGATACATTCACATATGCAAAGGTAGGAGACGAGAAGAAATATGATAAAGTATTAGACGCATTTGCAAATTATTGCAACCCAAAGAAGAACATTCTGCATTCGAGATTTCTATTCTATATCAGGAAACAACAAGATGGAGAAAGCTTTGACGCGTTCCTAACCGATGTAAAAACTTTAATCAAAGATTGTGAATTTAAAAATCCAGATGAACTTCTACGGGATAAAATTGTATTATTTTCAAATGATCAAGAAATTCAAGACAAAATAATAAAATTAGGAATCATCGAATTAAAAGAAGCTGTTGAACATTTTCGAGTCGCTGAAATCACAAGGAAACAAATGAAGATTGTCCATTCCAAAGGAGAAGAACCGAAATTTTTCATTGATGCAGCATCATGTAGCAGTCCAAATCCAACGAAGCAACGCTTTCAAAAAGGAAGTAACGCTCCTCAGTCTAACAAATTTTATAGTTACAATAATCCTTCTTTTAGTTCTAGAGAGAAAAATTTGCCAACGAAGGTAACCAGAGAGAACCATGTACAGGATAAGATGTTAAGCAGCCAGAACCAGGGTCAAGTCGAGAACTGCAAAAGATGTGGATTAAGTCATACCTTTATGGAATATTGTCCTGCAAAAGGAAAGCAATGCTCTAAATGTGGTAAATTCAATCATTTCAGTAAGGTATGTCTAAGTAAAATGAATAATATACATGAAACTAATGTACAAAATAGTATTTGTAATGAATCAGATAATGAAGAATACTTTTGCGGTTCAATTAAAACAAAATTTATAAGTTCACTTTCTTGGAATGAAAATATTAAAGTAGAAAATTTAACTGTTAAATTCAAATTAGATACTGGTTCTGATGTTAACATATTATCCTATGAAATTTTTGAATGTATAAAAAATTCTTTAAATCAATTAAAATTACAAAACTGTTCTATGATATTAGAAGCTTATGGAGGTTCAAAAATTAAAATCATAGGTTCAATCAATTTGAATGTGTATCATAATGGAATCTGTTATAATGAAAATTTTATTATTACTAACTCAAGTAAAACAGCAATATTAGGATTGAAAACTTGTATGAAATTTGGTTTAATTAGTAGAAATATAAATGCTCTTAGTAATATAAATACTAAACAAATTGTTTTATTAGAATATCGTGATGTATTTGAAGGAATTGGCTGTTTTCCCAAAGAATATTCAATTAAGTTAAAAGAAAATGCAGTTGCTAGTGCAAAGCCCCCTCATAGAATACCAATAGCAATACGAAATAAAGTAAAAGATGAACTAGATAAACTATGCAGAAATAATATTATTGAAAAAGCCGAAAATGTTGATGGATGGATAAATAAATTAGTAATTGTAGAGAAACCAAATGGTTCTTTGAGATTATGTCTTGATCCTAAGGACTTAAATAATTCAATTAAAAAAGATTACTTTACTATTCCAACATTATCAGATTTAACTTACAAATTACAAAATGCAAAATATTTCTCAGTTCTTGATTTAAAAGATGGATTTTGGCAAATAAAATTAGATAAATCTAGTAAAACTTTATGTACTTTTGCGACAATGTTTGGAACATATTCATTTAAAAGATTGCCCTTCGGTTTAACAATTTCAAGTGAAGTTTTTCAAAAATATAATACAGAAATATTTGGAGATATTGATAATGTGTTTATTTATATTGATGACATACTGATTTATGGAAACACAGTTGAAGAGCATGATCAAGCTTTAATTAAAATATTAAATAGAGCTCGTGAATATAACATTAAATTTAATAAATCTAAATTTCAATATAAAGTGGAAGAAATTAAATATTTAGGTCATACTTTTAAACAAGGAACAGTAGAACCTGACAATAATCGTATTCAAGCTATTATTGAATATGATATTCCAAAATCTAAAAAAGATTTACAAAGATTTTTAGGTTTAATTAATTATCTAAGAAATTTTATTCCTAATTTAGCTGAAATTTCTCAACCTTTACGAGAATTGCTTAAGAAAAATATTGAATTTATTTGGCTTGAAGATGTTCATTCAAAATGCTTTAATTTTCTTAAAGAAAAAGTTATCAATGCTCCTATACTAAAAAACTTTGATGAATCTAAAGATATAACAATACAAACAGATAGTAGTAAATTTGGAATGGGTTGTGTATTATTGCAAGAAAATAAACCAGTATGTTATGCATCCAAAAGTCTTACAGACACCGAAATAAGGTACGGACAAATTGAAAAAGAATTTCTAGCAGTCTTATTTGCTTGTAAAAAATTTCATACTTATATTTATGGCAGAAAATGTGTAATACAAACGGATCACTTACCGCTAATAACACTAATGAAAAAAGATATTCATAAAATAGCTTCAGTCCGACTTCAGAGAATTAGATTAAAATTAACAATTTATGACATTGAATTAAAATATACTCCCGGCAAATATATGTTTGTTGCTGATGCCTTAAGTAGAGCATGTTCAAATTCTTGTAAAACAGACACAGATGACTGTTTAAACGAAGTTATACATACAATAAATATGAGTGAACCAATGAAAGCAGAATTTAAGCACAATTCAAAAAATGATTATGTTCTAAACAAATTAATTACAAATTTCAAAAATGGTTGGCCTAATCATAAATCCAAAGTTGATGATGAAATCAAACTTTATTACAAATTTAAGAATAATATCTATGTAGAAGATAATTTAGTATTTCTTGAAAATAAAATAATTGTTCCAATGAATTTGCGATCAAAAATATTAAAGATGTTACATGAATCACATTTTGGTATTTCTAAAACTTTAAGTCGAGCTAAATCATTATTTTACTGGCCAAATATGCAAAAGGATATTGAAAATGAAATCTCAAAATGTAGCATCTGTGAAAAATTTAGACGTAAAAATGTAAAAGAACCTATGATAGTACAAGACATACCTCAACTACCATTTGAAAAAGTAGCATGTGATATATTGCAATACAGCAATTCAAATTATCTTGTTGTAGTTGATTATTATTCTAAATGGATTGAACTTATTAAATTAAATACAAAAACTGCACATGAAATAATTAATGTTTTAAAAGCTATTTTTTCGACTCATGGTATTCCAAAAATATTGGTGAGTGATAATAATCCATTCAATTCCTTTCAATTTAAACAGTTTTCTAATTCTTGGAATTTTCAAGTTATAACTTCAAGTCCTTATTATCCAAAAAGTAATGGTCTAGCAGAAAAGGGTGTAGGTATTTGTAAAAATATGCTCAAAAAATCTGAAGAAGGAGATATAGAGATAGAATTAATGCTTCTAGAATATCGTAATACGCCAGTATTGGGCACAAAATATTCACCGTCACAATTATTATTTAGTAGAATGACAAGAACGAAGCTGCCAATTCGTTCAAATATGTTACAACCACAAGTTGTTAAAAATTTTAGAGATATTTTAATTGAAAAAGGTAATAAAAACAAATTTTATTATGACAGAAATAGTAAAACTAGAAAGAATGATTTTCACAAAAACCAAAATGTTACGTATAGAGAAAATAATATTTGGAAATCTGCAAAAATTGTAAGCAAATATAATACTCCAAGATCTTTTGTAATTAGAGATGAAAATAATCATTTAAAACGACGTAATACTATTGATCTTAGAAAATCATTCAAAGAACCAAAACTTAAATTTTGTAATACTGATCTAGATATTAATAGTAATAATAACAATCAAAATAATGAACAATTAATTAATTCTCAATTTTATGTAACTAGATCTGGAAGAATTTCTAAACCTCCTGATAAGTTTATAGCGTAAGAATTTCTTGTATTTGTGTAATAGTTATTTGTATTTATAACGCATGTATTTAATTGTAAAAAAGGGAGATGTTATAATGTGTATTCATTGTTATTTAATTTCATATTATTGGTAATAATGTATATTTCTTATTTTTATTATAATGTATTGCCTTATGAATCTATTGGCAACATTGTCTCATTGTATTTAAAATTATACTTGTTCTGGTGGGCCACTTCAATCAAGGTAGTCGTTGAATAAAGACAAGTTTAGTACGAGTGTTGTTCTTTAAATTTACTTCTCCTACACTTCAATTTTACAGTTCATAAAATAAAATAATACACAAACAATTGTCGATAAATCAAATAGTTCCTGTTCTCAAATAGATAATTTACATGGGTTAATAAAAAACATGCTGTCGGAGGGGCTACACTATACAACAATTAATGGATAATATTAACATCTTACAATGGAACATTAGGTCCCTAAAATCTAATCGCAACTCCTTGGAACGATTACTACAACAACGTAAAATTCACATAGCAATGCTCGCAGAAACCTTTTTGCAACCAACAAACAATCAGTATCCCCATATCTCGGGATATAATATAATCCACACTGATAGAAATGATGGATATGGAGGCACTGCAATCCTTGTCAAAAAGAGTTTATGTTACTCTGTTTTAAACATTAATTATCCGTATCACAATAAAGTCCAAATAACTGCAATAAAAATTCATCTAAAAAATGAATCTGTACATCTTTTATCTGTATACTGCTCTCCCAGACATCGACTTAATCAACAATTCTGGTCATCCATCTTCGCCCAAATACAAAACCCAGTAATAATTGCTGGCGATTTTAATTGTCATCATAGCGCATAGGGTTGCTGCATTATTGACAACGAAGGAATATCTCTACTAGACAGTATCGATGATGCAAACTATATAATATTAAATGACGGAACGGAAACAATTCAAAGATTACCCCGCCAACGTAACAGCGCGGTAGACATAACTATATGCTCCCCGAATATTGCAATAAAATCTAACTGGCAAGTAATAAATGATACGCATGGATCTAATCACTATCCGATTATAACATCCATATCTCTGCATGTTCATACAAATTTACCTGGGTCAATGACCAAGGACACGCCAAGAAAATGGAATATTAACAGTGCCAATTGGGACTCGTTCTCCAATACTTTGGAATGTTTGTCAGAAAATTTCAGATTTCGAAATGATCCAATCGAAGACTATAATAATTTTATACATATGATAAATCAAGCTGCAGAAAAATCGATACCAATTACCAACAACACACCTAACCCTTTTAAAAACAAGCCTTGGTGGGACGAAGATTGTAGACATGCCGAGGTAAAACGTAAAAATGCCTATAAAATCTACAAACAACAAAGCACAGAAGAAAATTACATTAATTGTCAGAGAACTTCTGCAAATGCAAAAAAACTATATAAAAAAAAACGTAAAGAGAATTGGTCCTCTTTTTGTGATTCTTTAAATAAAAACACCCCAATCAGTGAAGTATGGAGAAAAGTAAAATTTTTCAACAACTATAAAAACCCAAGAACGGGTGCATCTCCCTCCGAAGATCTAATGTATGAATTTTTATGTAAACTTACCCCAGATTATACAGAGTTACCCAAAACTGAAAACAATAGAGTCGGTAATCACCCACTAGAAATGCCCATAACATTTAATGAATTAAAAAATGCACTAAAACTCACAAAAAATACTTCACCTGGCATGGATAACATTCACTATATTATGCTATTCAAAATGCCTTCCATTGCTAAAAATATTCTTACTAGAATATTTAATAACATTTGGTACTCCAATACCATAATCCCATCTTGGCAGGAGCATCTTATAATCCCATTATTAAAACCCAATAAGGACGCTGCCTCTCTAGATTCCTATCGTCCTATTACACTAACATCATGTGTACAAAAAACGTATGAAAGAATACTTAAGTACCGTATTGAATGGTGGTTAGAAGCACATAATATATACCCTGCTACAATGAACGGATTCCGCAAAGGCCGAAGTTGTATAGATAACATATGTACACTTACAAATGATATACAAAACAGTTTTTCAGAAAATAGCTATCTTATAGCAGCATTTATTGACATTAAAAGCGCATATGATAATGTAAACCTACATATATTAAAAAACAAACTTAAAGAAATTAACATACCAGACACAATAATAAACACTGTCATGTCACTTATGTCAAATAGAGCCCTCTATATAAAGAGTCAAAATAGCACAATAGGACCAAGATATACGTCACAAGGCCTACCACAAGGAGATGTACTCAGTCCTCTCCTTTTCAATATATACTGCCTAGATATATTTAATTTACTTCCCCAATCTACCAAAATTATGACGTACGCTGATGACTTCTGCATATATGCAACATCCAAATATCTGTGGGAATGCAGAGATGAATTAGATAAAGCATTTTTCATTTTAGAAAAATGGCTTTTCAATAACGGAATGGAACTGTCACAAAATAAAACACAAGTTTGCATTTTTACTCGGCACAGACTTAACAATACACCAGATACAATTAATCTAGGCAATTATAATATACAAATCACATCCGTAGTAAAATTTTTGGGTATATATCTCGATACTAAACTATCATGGAAAGCAGAAATCAAATACATAATATGTAAATGTGAGAAAGCAATAAACATCCTCAGAATCATCAATGGATTAAAATGGGGAGCAGATCCCGTTATATCGCTACTATTTTACAAGTCATATATTAGATCTATATTAGACTACGGCAGTATAGTATATGGATCAGCGTCAAATCCACTACTGCACAAATTGGATAAAATTCAATATAAAGCACTGCGAGTATGTATAGGAGCATTCAAATCAACTCCCAACCATAGTCTACAAGCAGAATGTTGTACACAACCGCTACATATTCGCAGAATGCAGTTAGCAGAAAAATTCTTTATAACAAAAAAAAACAATAATAAATCACCCCATTAATGAGAAACTAACAGTTTTATCAACGGAATACCTGACAAATGCCTACTGGTCTCATAAGAATATACCCCCAATTATAAATGCATACATAAACTTCACACATAAAATGTACCCCATCACAGAACAACGTACGTTATCATGCTACGGAAATAAATTTTACCTTTCCTTATACAACAATAACATATACTACGATCCACAATTAATGGAAAACGATACCGAATACAAAGAGATATCCAACATCGTATTTACAGAAAACAAAAATACTCATTTTTCCAACCATCATGAAATTTATACAGATGCATCCAAATCTAATAATGGAACGGGGGCTGCTTTGTACGACCCAGTAAATAAACGTTCAGAAATGTACAAGTTACCATGGTACACATCAATATTTCATGCTGAACTTTTTGCCATTCAACAAGCTGTATATTACATAAGGGAAAATCGGAATAATATACATAAAGAAGACTGTCTAATTCTGTCTGACAGCCAAAGTGCACTTAAAAAACTACATCATCCAGGTTTCCATCACAACAATAACATAATCTACAATATTCTGGATACGATAGAATATTGTAAAAATCATAGACATATAAATATAAAAATAGCCTGGATAAGAGGGCATCATCATATAAAAGGGAATGAAGAAGCGGATCGACTGGCAAAATCAGCAATAGCGGAAGGAACATATATAAATCTTCCAATCTCTTCAACTGAATACGTTTCATTGTGTAAAAAACAATACAATTCTACTTGGCAAAATGAATATACCGAAATATCGGAAAGAAAAGGACAATATTATAATGCAGTACAGCCCACAATTCAAACAACACCCTGGTTTCGGAAAATGAATGCACCGAGGAAAATAATAACTATGATATGCAGACTGCGCTTTAACCACAATAAACTACCCTCTCATCTATACAAATTGCGAATTATAAATTCAAATAAATGTGAATGTCAAAACGCAGACATTGCGGACTTAAATCATTACATCTTTCAATGTAGCAAATACGAACAATATAGACAAACATTAATAGATGACCTACTAAAAGAACATATTTCGCTCCCCACTTGTGCCGACAACTTACTAGCTCTTAATAATTGTAATATATATCTAATAATTGCAAAATTTATTAATAAGACAGATATCGAAGTATAACCAAAAACAAGAAAAATAGAAAATCTAAAGAAACACAGCTCCGGACCAATGTGCAATAGTACGAGGTCGAAACCAAACAAAAAAAAAATATTAATCATTAATATCATAGAATTTATTATAAATATAATATATACATATTTATTATTTAAATAATAAATCCAATGTTTAAATGCGAACAAACCGGTAAATAGATTTCATATTTTCATAAGAATAAGAAAATAATAAGAATACTGAAAATATAGTGTACCCATTAGCACGGGTAATTTGCTGTAAAACATAAGTAAAGAAATCAGTATTATAGATGGCCAGGGGGGCTTGCCGCCTCTGTGTGCTGCGTGACCCGACGTACGTCTCACTTGTTCATCACTGGTGAGCGCTGCGCTAGTTACTGCACAAGTTTGGAACGTATCGCGGAGTATAATGCCATAATTTTTCTCTGAAGGGGGCATGCCCCCTCAAGCAGAATTTCATGCATATTGCGCTGTTGAGCGGCACAGCGCTAATTTCAATTTAAACAGTACATTGTTTAATGCTAACTATAGGATCAAATTGATACTTTTATAATAATTAATTTATAATATATTGATGTAAAAAAATCTAAGGGGGCACTGCCTCCTCTGCCACCCTGTACGAGCCGCCACTGCGTCGCAGATGTTCTCCGGAAGCAGTGGCCGGTATATGCAGAAGGATTGGGTAATTTCAAGAATTCTGCAATTTTTTGAGGAATTTTTCCAAAAGTGTTGACACCCACTGGTTGACTGAGGCACTTTCCTTTTCTATATGTCATAAAAAATCGTCTATTCTCTACAGTTGCGGGGCGAAGAGCAGTGTACTTTCTAAAAATTGACAACCAATTTTCTTGTCCACTAGTTACTGTAAAACTCCGGGGTATATGTGTCTTAGTATAGGGTATATTAACAATTAACACAGCATCTTTTTCTTGTAAATCGTCTATGGTTAATTTCATGAGCTCGTCTCTTCGACAAGCTCCAGCTACTCCCAATATTGGTGCAACCTACAATAAATTTTATTGTTAATGGAAAATATAAACTATAAACCGAAAGTCATGTTTACCTTCGTCATCAAAAATGATTCATCTGGTGCTTCAAGAAGAAATCTACTAATCTCGGTTCTAGTAAAAATACGGGATTTGTTTGCTCTATAGCCTACAGATTTTCTTTTTAGGAAAGAAATTAATTTTGAATACTTCGAATTGTCTACATTATCTTCAATTATCAAACAAGTTTTTAGCATGGAGTACGAAGACCAAAGTGTGGATGACTTCATTTTCTTGGAATTTTCGGCGAAATAAGCCAGAAGTACATTTTCCGTAAATTTCTTAATATTTTTCTGTTTGCACCATGTGACAAATATGCTGCGTTCTCTGATATACCTTAATTTGGATTTCTCTGGTAGTAATTCCAGAGATGCAGCATTTGCAGCTTCAGCAACATTAGAAGGAGTATTCGGGAAGTCTTCACAATCACTTTCATTCATTTTCAATGATTTTTATAAATTATTATTATATATGTCAAAATTATGAAAACCACAGTGAAAATTTATAACAAGCGTTATTTATCACTTATCAGTCTCCCTAGCAATGAAACAAATTCCCTGAGTTCAATCTATAGTAGACTGTGATATTAGTTGTTACTTTTTTAAGAAATGTCATAATGACAATTGATGAATATCATAATTTGAAAAAATATTAAATTTTTTATGAAATGTCGTGGTTGTAGAAAAAATAGCGTGTAATACATGTGTTGAAAGCTCTCTACCACACTTATGTGATTGCAGCACTCACTATCGTTCGTGCTGCAAACTTCACATTCGTGTGGCAAACTAAAGCTTTCAACACTTGTATTACAATATACTATTTACTCATGATCAACTACTTCCGGCGTTATTCAACTTTTTTTGATTTTTTGTCTGAAATCCGTCACATTTTCAAAACTCTGTATATCGGGAACGAGATCGAATTTTTATAATCTGAAAAAAGACTTTTATAAAGGAGACTTTAAGCTACATTATCCATAGAAGAATCCTCGATTATTTATAAAAATGTGATGGGTACGTTACACCAAAATTACAGTTGACAAACTTCGAAAAAGACAATTTTTTTAAATGGAACCCCCCCTTTTTTATTACATAAATGTGTTCTACGGCAAAAAATAAGGGTACTTTATGTAACATGTCCTATGCTGAAAGTTGATAGAATTTCAGTAAATTAGAAAAACATGTAATCTGGCTATAATTATTTTATTAATACGGATAAGTAAGCCATGGAAAAACAATGTTTTTACAAACTCATCTACTTGATTTCTTAGATAATTTACCGTTGGATCAAAGGAATTTAATATGGTACCAGCATGATAGCGCTCCACCCCACAATAGCCATAGAATAAATACTTTTATAATTATACCCAGATTACATGTTTTTCTAATTTACTGAAATTCTATCAACTTTCAACATAGGACATGTTACCTAAAGTACCCTTATTTTTTGCCGTAGAACACATTTTTGTAATAAAAAAGGGGGGGTTCCATTTAAAAAAATTGTCTTTTTTGAAGTTTGTCAACTGTAATTTTGGTGTAACGTACCCGTCACATTTTTATAAATAATCGAGGATTCTTCTATGGATAATGTAGCTTAAAGTCTCCTTTATAAAAGTCTTTTTTCAGATTATAAAAATTTGATCTCGTTCCCGATATACAGAGTTTTGAAAATGTGCCGGATTTCAGACAAAAAATAAAAAAAAGTTGAATAACGCCGGAAGTAGTTGATCATGAGTAAAATGTTTTTATTGCTTCATATGTAAAATTTTCCGCTGCATTCAATGGTAAAATAAAATATAGCGTATTCCATTTAAAATAAGAAAGTTGAGGTCAATTTCCGGTCAAACCAGAAGTGCTACTGCCTTGAAAATATTTTAGTTAAAACGGGCATGTTGGATAACCCCTAGATACCAAATTTCGTTAAATTATATTAAATAGTATTTAAAATATAGATAGCGTAAGCTCGTCCTGAGACACCCTGTATATATATATATATATATATATATATATATATATATATATATATATATATATATATATATATATAGATTACGTATATATTATTTGCTGCTACCATAAAAAACAACAAACATGTAGAAAAAAGAAAAATTATCTCATTGCATTAATAATTTTTAATTAAAGTGTCGTAATGACCCCTGGTGAAACAATATCGTAATTTTGTGAGGGTGTACCAGTCTAGAGAATTAAATTAGAACGAGTGTTGAAATTAGTTTTCTACGATATATTTTTTTTTATATTCTAGTGTTTTAATTGTTTAACACTTGCGTAATAATATATTAAAAATCAGAAGACATTCTTACATTTACAGTAATTCTGTGATTTTGTCATAAAAAAAATCATATTTTCAATTGCATGTATTATTCTTTTTTTTTAGTTTTTAATGTAACAATGTGGAACGCAGACGACACATAAACCTTTTTTAAATTACAGTTTCTGTAATAATATTTTAACTCTGTTTATCTATTTTGTCAAAATTCAGTTTAGAAATACTTTTCATGTTATGATAGCTGCGGCTGAGTTCTCCCTTGTCAATCATTGGCAATTGGTATCCTGACGCTATCTGTGTTTATAGTCTAGGTCTAGACATTTATTTGTTGATAATTAAGTCTTCAAAATTATTATGCTCCATGGATGGATGTCGTATTTTCCTACCTAAGATACCAAGTAATTTCATCTAACCGAAAAAGGATTCTGTCTTGTACCTTCAACCTTATCAGACGTGTTTTTATTTCTAAATTTTAAGTAAATTGTTACTTCACCGTATTATCTCTAAATTTAATTAATAAATTTACTGCTTTCATTGTTTCCATTTTTATTTTTATATATATTTTTATATTCAATTTTATTAATTTTTGACATCACATTTATTTCTCTTTTAAACCGAATCGTTATCGTCTGAGTAAAGTGTTAGGCAGTGTTTCAATCCAACATCAGCTATTGAACTAGGTCTAGTCCTAAGGTAAGTTGTTTGTAAATAATAGCTCTGTTCGATGAGAAGTGCTTGAAGTGCAGGGCAGAATACTGCAGTGCAGTGTAGTGTACACTAGTTCAGTCTAATTCTTGTGGTTTCATAAAACACACTAGTGTATATTTGGGCAAGTTTGCTCAGTTGTGAGTAATCAAGCCAAGCGGTAGCCAAAGTTGTAAAAGGTTAGGTTGTTTATAAACACAGTCATATCATAAAGCTGCAAAGAAGTGACTGCAGAAACAAAACAAAGAGAAAATACTATATCTGAATCCATTATTTATTTTCTCAATGTGTAAAATTTTAGGTTAATAAACAGCTGTGTAGATAGGATAGAATTAAAATGTCTACCGAACAACATTTAGTTACCCCCACTCCTACTCTGCACTTTCTACACCACCTCGCGAGTCAAGTCAGAAACGTGAGCACTAGTTCTTAAAATTTTTGTCATCGAACAGCCTGCCAGAAACTGCCCGTTTCTCATAAAACATGTTCGTATAAGAAAGTTAACACTAGGGCAGCCTAGTACATGTCATCGAACAAAGCTTATAATTAAGTACTTCCAAAGTGATAAACAATTAAACTTTTTTGCGCCAACACAAAAATATATATTTTTTTTTCACGAATAATTTGTACCCATTTCAGTATCATATATTTTTCGTTATTTTTAACTCCCGACATACCGTAGGTAAGGAAGGTCCAAAAATTCGATATTCAGTTTTTAGTGAATAAGCACGAATTAGGGTCCCTACAACACGTTTTTACTATTTTTACAATGATGTCTGTGTGTGTTTCGGTGTATATATGTATGTGTGTGTGTGTGTGTGACAGTGTGTGTGTGTGTGTGTGTGTGAATTTTTCGTCCACGATAACTCATATCAAATTCTCAAAAATCTCTACATTCCATATTTAAGCTTTCTGCATTAATATAAAGAGTTTATTAGATTTTGAGTAAAATTAGACAACCGGAAAGAGTACTTTACTTGAAACCCTTAACAGTTTTTAATGAAAAACTATATTAAAATATAATTCAAAACTTTTTTTTTAATATTTAAGACTTCTGTATCAAGGGGAATAACATACTAGATTTTGGCTAAAATTAATAACCCGGAAGTGATACTTTACTTGAAAAACAGATTATCGTGAAGAACATATGATAAAATCCAAAACTTTTCAAATTTGTTATTTAAGACTTTTGTATTAATGAAAATGACATATTAGATTTTTGCTAAAATTGATTAACCAGAAGTGGTAGTTTACTTGAAGCTCTCAACAGATTTTTTTGAAAAAATATATTAAAATATTATCTAAAGCTTCTCAAATTTTGTATTTAAAATTCGTATATAATTTGAAACAACATATTAGATTTTGACTATAAATGATAAACTGGAAGTAGTACTTAATTTGTAGCATAATAAAATATGATCCAAAATTTTTTATTGCAGACTTTTCTATTTATTTGTACAACAAATTATATTTTATTTACAAACGATCAACCGGAAGTGATACTTTACTTAAAGTTCACTGCTATTTTAAACATGGAAATGGGGAGGCCATGTGCTGGCCACATCAGATTTTTTGCAAATAAAAAATTTATTAACAATTACTTTTTAAATGCGAACACAAAGTGTTCAACAAAATTTTCATCCTAAAAATATTTTCCTATCTTTAATATTAATTCTAAAGTTATAGACAATCACATTTTTTTGTGAATTCACACGAGCGTACTTACAGAACATCAGAGATTTATTATGGATTGTTATAAAGTATAAAATGTATTTAGTTATTATTTACTAGGGTGGTATTCCATTTGCACGCTAAAAATAATATTTCTTCATGTTATTTGTTACTCGTTAAACAAATAAAAAATTTAACACTATTATATCTAACAATAAATAAATTTCACAAATTGCATCCTTATAACAACCCATAATAAATGACATTGCTGCAATATTAGCCGACTAAACGTGTAATTCATACTCCTACGTTGAAATAAAATTATTTTTAGGATGCAAATTGAACATTATCCTAGTTAATAATAATAATAATAATAATAATAAATAAATTTCATAATTTACACACTTATAACAATCCATAATAAATGACTTTGATGAGCTGTATGAAATTGTTACCAAAATGCAAGTAATGTAATTCATTTGTCTATAAATTTAGAATAATTAATAAAAACAGGTAAATATTTTTAGGGTGCAAATATTGTTGTACTGGGGTCTCTTAAAAAACAATTAATTTTAAACACTTCATGTGTTGACAATTAATATATTTATTGTTAATAACAATTTTATTTCAAAAAATAACAAAAAAAATTGATGATGCAAATTATTGGTAAATAATTTTTTTTTATTCTATGAATACATTCTGGCTAGCATGAAGTTGGCACAAAAAAGTTTAAATGTTTATAACTTATATTTATCTTAGTATTTAAATTAAATTAATTTAAATGAAAATTGCTGCATGAGTTTAAAAAAAATTCTCTTACTGGAATTTATATAATTTTTTAATTAATTATTACGGGTACACCGTTACACAAAATTATGATATTTACTCGTATTATCGTTTTCATAATTATATTTTAAATACAAAATATTTTCTTACAGGAGTCGAGGACAACATAATTAGACTACATATTTAAAATGGCACAATATAAAATATGTTAATATTATTTATGTACTTCCAACAGAAGACTCAATCCTGAATTACATTTTTTTTTTTACTTTTCCTGTGCGCAATGAAAATATCTATGAATCGTGGCTTAAAAATTGTGGAAATATTGACCTTTTAACTTTACCAGAACAGAAATTATCATCTAAACTTGTATGTCAAAATCATTTTGAAAAGGATTGTTTTGTTAACAATATTCTCAGAAACAAATTATTACCGAATGCTGTGCCAAAACCATTTAACCTTCAACTTCCATGTACATCCACCCAACATACCGAAAGATTGTCTCCTGAAAAACTGAAAGTATTAACACCTAAAAAAACGTACAAACGAGTATGTGATACTTTAGATTTTGAAATTCAAACTACTGCAGGAGTCATGAAAATTTTAACGCCGGAAAAAACAACGAAAAGGAAACTTGATTTTACACCGTGTAAAAAAGGGAATGAAACAGGTTTTGTTGTTACTGATATTTGTACACCAAAGAAAAGAAAATCTCCTACTAAACTGCTAACGCACGTCAAAAAACAATCCCGTTTGTTGAAAAATAAAAGAAATGAATTGTACTATTTAAAGAAAAAAGCACATTTCTTGGAAAATAAATTAACAACCAATAATAAGAACGCAAATACTTTTATCGCCATGTTAATAAAAAAGACAAGAAGTCAACAATGGACAAAATCTGAAGAAAATATTGCATTATGTTTATTCTTTAAATCTTCAAGCAGTTATAAATATATAAAGAGAAATTTAAAATTCAATATCCCTGCTTTATCAACAATTACTAGATGGGTAAACATTTTACATTTATCAATAGGGATAGCATCAAACTTTTTCAAAATAAGAATTGAAAGCCAAAAGTATGAATGACATGGAAAAAAATATTGTTTTGGTGTTAGACGAAATGGCAATTAAACAGGGTTTAGAATACAATAAAGCAAAGGATAAAATTAGTGATGCCGCGAGACGAGATATGGCGAAATACAATTCACTCTCGTATCGTCTCGAAAATTCGAGGCAAGAAATTCTTTGCCTCTCGTCTCGTCATATTTTTTCTTACGTTCTCTCGATCTCGACTCGAGAGTCTCGAAATTCTCGAATTTATAATTAGAAATAGTAAATAAATTAATATTACAAGCGACATGAATTTAATAAACGGGTCCATTGATTAAAACATTATTTTACTGTGTTTGAATGGTAAGTAAAAAATTGGTACTCTATAATATCATGGCTTTATTATCTGTTGTTGGGTGTAGCAATCTGGTTTGTACGTTAATATTGGTAATTATGATTATATATTCGTATAGTGCGGGTACTTAAGGTGAAATGGTACCCCCCGTTATTTTGTTTCTGCACCGAGGCGAGCGCTAGTGAGCACTGAAATGAATAATTATGACTAAGTCGATAAAGTAGAAATATTTGTATATTTTACGATCTCCATCTATTCGATAATAGTCATACTTTGTTCCATTTCACAAACCTAAAAACATTCTAAAAGTAAATACGTATATGTGGGATGGTACAAATTTATAGGTTACTTACCTAGAACAAATGAAAATAAAACAATTTGTTGAACGACGTCAAACAATAATTTCAAATTTATTAACGAAGTAAAAATATTTTGTTTGTATGAAATATTAATAATATATTTTAAAAATAACGTTTCTTGGGAAGAGAATGGATAATAAATAACAAAATTTTAAAATCGTGTTCGTAACATATTACATAAAATTCACAGATTAGTGATTACATAATATAATATTTATAAACTGTAAGAGTAAAAAATGTTACATTTTCATAATTATTAAAAAAATAATGGGTACATCATAATAACAGCTATTTGTGTATTGTGTATTAGGAGCGCAAAATGGGACATTGTCGATTGAGCGTCGCGCGGCATTCTCTCGAAATCGACAATGTCCATTTGCGCTCGAAACACACACAAGATTTTTTCTACAGTCGCCACAATGGGGTCATCCACCATAACAAAAAATAATAAAATGTACACTTTATATTTACAATACTACTCAATAAATAACGATTAATTTTTTAAATTTTAATTTATCGTTATTTTCCATTCTTTTTGAGCTAATCTAATCTTAGTAAATGAATGCCCTATTTTATTTTTGTATTCCTTTACACAGTAGTACAGTATTTGTTTGGTTATGTAATATACCGACAAAGCAGTCCTGAATAAACGTTCCCAATAAGAATGTAGACAAGTGACATTCTCATTCAAATTCTGTGGAATCTGATCACGCAGAGTACGATTATATAATCTGACATCTCTATACAAATACATAATTTTTAAATACATAGATAGTGCATCTATATTATATTATATATCAATATATTAAATAATATTATCCAAATCTAAATTTTTAAATATATTTCTGAAATATAAATAAAATGTCTAATATTAAAAAGTATAATTAATAAAATTGTACAGAAGTGAATAAATATTCACCTTTGCATAATCTCTTGCTCTTCAGCCATTTTTACTTATGTTTTCAAAATATGTCAAACTTTACGACTTCAACGATGCATGTGAACTTGTCGTTAATAAACGATATGAAATAACGATATGTAACGATTCGTAACGATAAATAAATTAGCAGAATAGGGTTTTGGCAAAAATCGTTATCATAACGACTTATCGCCTGGTAACGAGTCGTAACGATACATAATTTTTTAGTAGAATAGGCCTGTTAGTCTCCCAAAAATTAGTTTTAAAATATTCCAAAAGAAGATTTTGTTGGGAGAATTTGACAGCTTTGGCAGTTTTGGGTCACCAGAAATCAATTTGACAGTTTTAAACAGCTTTTAAGCAGTCAGGCATTTATGTTTGGTTTTGTAATATACCGAGAGAGCAATTATAAGTCAGATTGACTTGTGGAGATGCATTTTATAGTTGAAATTCGGATAGCGAGCGTTTTTTCTACTTTGTCGCGCATGAGCGGCAAAGTGACATTTTGCGTTGACAAAAGCGAGCGCAACTGCCTACTTTGTATATACACTGTATGATGTTTCGCATAATATGTGGTTAGCAATGATGTCTTGTTTTTAAGGTATTATTTAATATAATATTCCGCGACGGCTGTTCAGCAATTCTGCATTATTTCCCAAGACGCTTAGTTTAGGGTTGTAATATTTGCTCTTGAGCCTGCTAAAAAAATATTGACAATATTTAGTAGGATTTTTTTACAAATATGTTACTATCTATGCCATTATGTTTATGTATGATGTGAGGCAAATAGAATACAATTACACTTTCTGGTACATAAGTATCCGAACGGTTCTGCTAATATTCGTCATGCCGTACAGGTAACTAACTATACGTAAATATAAGCTTTTCAATCAAAATATGTGTTTGTACTTTGGGAATAAACTATTTTACTTTGATTTTTATATCAATAAATTTTTACCTTCCGTCCTCTTTAGGTAAGGAAGGTATTGTCTTTAGTCAAAAAAGTCGGTGGAGTATTTAATGAATAAGCACATTGTGAGGTCTCTTGAATAAGATTTTAATTTTTTTACAATGATTATATGTGACGATAATTTCTCCTCCAATATCTCCAATACTACAAGTACAAAAATTTCAATTTCCTTATATTTCCGTACTCTAGATTCTTATAAAAGAGCTGATTATATTTTGGTTGTAATTGGTCAATCGGAAGTACCCTCATTGGGACCTTTCAAGTTTTTTTTTTTTTAAAAAAACGCAATTAATACCATTTTTTGACATTTTATATTATTATAAATATTATAGATTATTATATTCTCTATACGGTTTGATTGCATTTTATACTTCATATTCAATGTCTACAAAGTTGAATAAAATATCATAAATTAGCTAGCTATGCAATAACCATGGAAACAGCTACTATATTATGAAGATAATTCTGATTGACAGATATTATTATTTTTAATATTTTTTTAAAAATATATGCAATACATTGTAGATTTAAAAAACATTAAATCGAATTTACTCGAAAAGAATGATGGAAAAAATCAATCAAAATTAACTAATAAATCATAACAAAAAATAATAAAATGAACACTGTATTCTTAAAGTAAAAAATTTTTTTTTTAATAATTACTTTGCGAGATATTTAAATTTATTTCCAGGGCCACAGATGACATCACACTATTGGTATCTTTCTCGCGCAGCCTGCTACAGAAAATGGTGTGAGAAAGATAGCTATAGGTTTCTTTGAAGATCAAATGCAGTTATACCAAAAACAATTATGACTTTTTGGTACCACGAATAGCCCAGAAACCAATTTTTTTAAAATATTTTTAAATGAAAGTTCGCTTAATTTTGAAGCAATTGAGCTATTATTAAAAAAATGTTATTTTTATCTTAATCGTTATTTATTGAGCAGTACTTTAAGGATAAAGTGTACATTTTACTATTTTTATCTTCCGTCACCTTTAGGTAGGGAAGGTATTGTCTTTGGTCAAAAAATTCGGTGGTGAGTTTTTAATGAATAAGCACGTTTTAAGATCCCTAGAATACAATTTTACTAATTTTACATTGATGTCTGTATGTGTGTGTGTCCGTGCGTGTGTGTCTGTGTGTGTGTGTCCGTGTGTGTGTGACAAATTTTTCTCCGACGATAACTCCAAAACTACAATTCTAAAAATTATGATTTTTTCGTATTCCTCTTCTTTACAACCATATGAAGAGCTGATTAGATTTTGGTTATAATTTGTCAACCGGAAGTACCCTTATTTGAAGTTCTCAACAGTTTTTCTGGAAAAAACGCAGTTAAATATCAATTTTCGACATTTTATGATCATTAATATGAAAGAAAATCTTATTCCCTATACGATTTGATTATACATTTTCCTTTATATTCAATAGATATAGAGTTATAGAGAGATTAACTTTCAAAAATCAGTCAGCTTTGCAAAAATTATGGAAACAGCAGATATATTCAAAAAATTCTAATTGACAGATGTCAGTGTTAAGTGCAAAACCAAAGTGGAAAGCATAGGATCAGAAAGTAACATAAGTGACAGAGTGTCCCTCGCAAGTGACTTGCAGTTTCAATGCCGGGAGTACGAGGAAGGCCAAAGAGAAGATGGAAGGACTGTGTAGCAGAATATTTGAGAGAGGAAGAACTGTGTGAAGAAGATGCGTTGGATAGGAATGAGGAAGTGTGAAGTGCAATTTACAGAATGTACATTATATTGGATTTATAGAATCTTTTCAAAGGAACTTTTGGTATCGGATTTGTACAAAATACATCGAATTGACGGAAGGTTTTGTGCTGGCCACAACAGATTTTTTCTTATGGTTTATTGCTTTAAAATGAAACGAACTTTTATTTAAAATTAAAAAAAATGGTTTATGGGCCTATTCTTATGTTTGCACTAGGTTATCTGAAAAACTAATGCATGTATTTTTTATAATTTTTGGAGGTACGATAATCAAATTATTTTACGAATTATAAAATAACACGTCCCCTCCACCATTACGTGATATCTTCTACCTACATCAGATCTACATTCTCCATAACACCATCTCGTTTTTTCTGCAATTGCGCGATTGTTGAGCGGTACGCGTTCCCACCATTTCGTGATATCTTCCATCTCTACATTCTACATAGCACCATCTCACTCTCTCTCTCACACACAACACCGATTTTAATAGAAATAAAATGTAATTATAATTTGTAGTAAATCTTTTACTTTGTTATTTTATAATTCATAAAATATTTTGATTACGGTACCTCCGAAAATTATAAAAAATACACGCCTTAATTTTTGAGATAATCTAGTGCAAACATAAGAATTAGTTAATTTTGATTTTTTCCATCATTCTTTTGCCCGTATGTATGGCCTATATTTTAAAAAATTATTAACAATAGACCGGCCACAGGACAACAATTTTTTTATTTGAAAATATTCAAAAGTGTCTTAATTTTACCGTAATGTGCCTAAATCAAAACAACTGTTTGTAAATGTTTTTATTTATCCCAATTTTAAGAAATGAGAACCTCGTTTGATGCTCTTTTTTCGACAAAATAACTTTGGCTGTTCGCTTGTCATTTTCATAAAATAAAAACACGTGAGAAGAAATGGAAAACCGAATACATTTTTATACTACAAAACGTAATATAAAATGAATGCTGCGAAATACCTACAAGACAGTGTATAAATTTGGCGGGAGACAAAAATTCATTATTGTTGAGCTTTCTACCGCTAAGTCTACTCGTA
Source organism: Ophonus ardosiacus (assembly GCA_943142095.1). NCBI lineage: Eukaryota > Metazoa > Arthropoda > Insecta > Coleoptera > Carabidae > Ophonus > Ophonus ardosiacus. The sequence goes on along the minus strand of OW964828.1, from coordinate 33,010,674 downwards.
GCGCTACTTCCTTATATTTCATGAAAATACTTACCGAATTTGTTTTAATTACGAATATATTTTATATTAAACGATAAATATTTACAATACTTACCTGAGAAATATAGAAATGTGTACAGTACGTAACACTAATAGTCCAGTCATTTGGTAGAAAAATAAGGGTTTATTCCACAAAAGGTCGCGTATTTTTGATTTTTGGATATATTATATATTTAGGGGTCCTAATAAAAATTGCAAGTTTCCCCCCTCGGGGGCCTTCGGGAAGCACCGCCAACTTGGGAAAAAAGGCGCAAAATACGGTTTTTTCTAAATATCTCTTCACCTATTTGCATTAGGGCAAAAATAGTTATTTTTCAATTTGTTGACACTAAAATTTCCTACATCTTTTATCTAATACATTTTTTTCTATAACCAATAGATAGCGAGCTACAGAGCTTCAAACAGAGCTAATTTTTGAAAATTGCCCTAATGCTACATTTAGATCATATTTTATTATATTTTTTTAAATATTTTTTTCAAATTACTTATTATTATTCATTGATTATTAATATTTAACTACTATACATACATATTAGTCATTGTTTATTGTTTTATTTTCATTCTAAAGACGTTTTATAGTCCAGGAAATTTATGATTTTACCTCAAAGTAATTACAAGAAAAGCTTTTAAACGGAATCCTATCCAAGAAATGCGCTGAATAACATATAAAAAATTTCCGGAAATCAGAGCACAGGTACCTCTCGCCAATTGGGAAAAATGGCGGCATATTTATGTTTTTGGCCATTTGCTCAAAACAATTATGAAAGATATTAAAATTACTTAAAAAACAAACAATATTACGTATTTAATATATGATCTAATAGATTTCACTATTTATAACAGTTTACATTCGTAGTATCATCGAAACAAGTAAATTATTGATTCCTTTTTTATAATAATTGTCAATGTTTTCATGCAATTTTTTATTTTTTCCTCCACCACTCTGATCTTGTTAAAGATACAATAACTCGGTTTGAAAATTTGAATTCAGCATGAAATTCTCTTTAACATAAAGTATTACACATTTTCTTCCGATGAGCAATTTGCGAGTTACTGACAAATAAAACTCACATGAAATTCCTCTAAAATTGTATACATTTGAAAATCGGCTCATTTCTCAATTTCTTATCAACCACTTTGACACATATTTAATACTTAATATTGTTTATCTTTAATCGTGTTGAAATTTTGAATGAGAATTTGCGAAATGAGTTTAATTTGTTAGTAACTCGCAAATTGCTCATCCGAAAAAAATGTGTAACATATATGAAAGTGAATTTCATGCTGAATTCAAATTTTCAAACCGTGTTATCGTATCTTTAACAAGTTCAGAGTGGTGGATGAAAAAATACAAAATTGCATGAAAACATTGACAATTATTATACGAGGGGAGTTTTTTATGTTATCTACCTTCTACCTAGCTACGAAAACAACGAGTTAGAGAACAAATAAAAATGTATTTTACTAAGTAAGAACCGTTAACACTAATACACTTATTCCAACGTTTTTCTAATAAAGCTACGCCTGCAAAAAAATCTTTTGGTAATTCTGCAAAATACGATTCCACTGCGTTTTTCAAGTCATCATTCGATAAAAAACGTCTCTCTCTCAAATGTGTTTTGAGTTTTGGAAGGAAATAACACTTGGACGTGGTCAAGACTGTAAGGTGGATGTTGTAATTCGTCAAAGCCGCATTAATTGACTACTGCTTGAACAATTCGTGCTTTATGCACCCTGTAGTTGTTGTGCAGAAGCAGCATTTTCTGAGCATAATTGTGGGGTCTTTTCTTCGCGTACAGCCGCATTCAAGTTCTTAATTATGTCTTTGTAGACATGAAAATGTCACAGCAACTTGACATAAGAAAATTGTCGTGATAGCATATTGTTTTTATTGCTAGGTAGATAACATAATAAACTCCCCTCGTAAAAAAGGCATCAATAATTTACTTCTTTAGATGCCACTACGAATGTAAAGTGTTATAAATAGTGAAATCTATTAGACTATGTATTAAATATATAATATTTTTTGTTTTTTAAGGAATTTTAATATCTTTCATAATTGTGTTGAGCAAATGGCCAAAAACATAAATATGCCGCCATTTTTCGCAATTGGCGGGAGGTTCCCGTGCTCCGATTTCCGGAATTTTTTTATATGTTATTCAGCGCATTTTCTGGATAGGATTCCGTTTAAAATCTTTTCTTGTACTTACTTTGAGGTAAAATCATAAATTTCCTGGACTATAAAACGTCTTTAGAATATGTGTGTATAGTAGTTAAATACTAATAATTAATGAATAATAATAAGTAATTTGAAAAAAAAAATTAAAAATATAATAAAATATGATCTAAATGAAGCATTAGAGTAATTTTCAAAAATTAGCTGTTTGAAACTCTGTAGCTCTCTATCTACTGGTTATAGAAAAAAATATATTAGATACAAGTTATAGAAAATTTTAGTGTCAACGAATTGGAAAATAACTATTTTTGCCCTAATACAAATAGGTGAAGAGATATTTAGAAAAAACCGTATTTTATTTATTATAATATTATATTATTCCCAAGTTGGCGGTGCTTCCCGAAGGCCCCCGAGGGGGAAAACTTGCATTTTTTATTAGGCCCCTATATATATATCCAAAAATCAAAAATACCCGACCTTTTGCAGGGTAAATCTACCTAATGACTGGACTATAAATAAATTTTAGAAATATCACCTCACACACTTGAGAAAAAAAAAAAAAAATTAAACATTTTATTTTTTTTAAGTATGTTCCCCACATTTAATTTTCGATTTTTTTTTATATGTTATGTATAACAATTAGTGGAGTGCCGTAAGGTTTATACCTCGGAACCCGGGTCCACTGAACGGATGTTTGTAAAACTTTTTGGAGTGTTTTTAACACTAGATACTAAAATGTTTACCCATTTATTTTTGCGGATCTCAATTTTTAAATTATTTAAATAAATAATAATTATTTTTTTTTTTTTAATTTTCATTCATTTTCTGTTAAACCTTTACTTTTTTTGAGATTAAAGTTAGATTTTACATAGGATAACTAATACATACCTGTCCTTGAGGCCGTTATTGGCTTCCTCATGCAAAATAAAAGTGGATGATGATATCATTCCAATTGACCCACTACTTTTATTTCAACATATTTGCTTTTTAAAAAAGTCGGACGAAGAACTAAAAACCTGTATGACTTTTGAATTAGCCCCTTATCCTCTGACTCTTTTTGAAGATGTCGAAATGCGCAAAACAAAAAAATCTACATTATATGACCTATTCCCAGAAATGACGGTGAATGTGAACGATGTACAAAAAATTTCCTACGTAATTAAGGGGAGTTGTTACTACACCGTTGCCAGTGGCAATTGGATGAAAATTTCGGCATTATTTGTGAACACTTCATAAGATATTTACGTAACAATTACGGATACAACATTTATGTAGTATTTCATGGTTACCAAAAAAACAGCACAAAATCGATCGAAAGAACTCGTCGCTCTAAAAGAAATGCATGTAATGACATCATATTCGACAAAAACATGCCTCTCAAAATAGGGCAAGAGAAATTTTTAGCGAATGCCATAAATATGCTACGAAACACACTTGCAGAAAATCAAATATTTTCTTGTCAAGCGGAAGCTGATGCAGATAGATTAATAATTAAAACCGAAATTAATTTACAATCCGAAAATATTGTTGTAGTTTCCGAGGATGTGGATGTTCTAGTTTTACTGACTACGCTCTCACTAACAAATCGAGAAATTTACTTTCAAAAACCAGCAAAAGGCAAAATTCCACAAAATGTGTACTCATCTAAAAGTTTGGAAACAGTAGGTATTACCAAAGTGTAAACAGCATATCCTTTTTTACATTCTTTTACTGGGTGTGACACGACGTCGGCTTTTTTCCAACGGGGAAAAAATGTTTTTTAAATTTCGAGAAACGGCCGCACTTACAAAATGCTGCAGCAGTTTTTGAAAATGAATGTAAAGAAGCCAATGACATTTTTAACGCTGGTGTTACATGTACGATTGCTTCATACGCTGCGCCCCAAAAAATAAAAGATCTAAATACATTAAGGTACAACTCTTTCATAAAAGCAACCGCTAAAAATAGATGCGTTAAATTACCATCTTTGGTACCTACTGCAAACGCCGCTTTTTGGACACTTCAAAAGAGTATACCTTCAAATTCAAATGTCGCTCGAAAGGGACATATTACCAGAAGAATGGGGTTGGAAATATGAAAGCGGAATACTGACACCGGAAACAATGACGCAACTTCCAGCTCCACAGACCTTACTGAAAATGATTTTTGCTCATGCAAAACAGGTTGTGGAGCATCTTGTGGGTGCATGAAAAGTGGATTGAATTGTAGTGTAGCTTGCTTAGAATGCAAGGGCAACAGTTGCACTAATCCATCCAAATTGATGAGGTTGATGACGATGATAATGTAGATAATGGACTGAAAAATTTTCAATCTTTATATAATACAATGACATAATAATTTATTTTTTTTTTTCTAAAAATCTCGTCTTTTTTATTAATGCAGTAATTTTTTTTTTTTTGTATTTTCGGTCCGATATGTATACGATTTTAAACAACTCGCCTTAGTATAATTTTTTTATGTAATTTTTTTTTGCTAAAATATTATAAATGCATTTTAAAGTTATTATAAAAATATAATTTATTATATATAAAATACAAATCTTTACTACAAATTTTTTTTTATTCATATTTTTCTCATTTTTCAATTAATTGTTGTTAAAAATTGTTGTAATTGAGATCGGCAAATTTTCGTAGTTTTTAATTTAATTTCGGATTTAGTATAGTGTTTTTTTTTTTTCTTAATTTCGGTAGAATTGAGTTTGATCTTTCTTGTAGTAACAATTTAGTGATAGTTTTAATAATATTTTAGTTAATAGGGTTAATTTCAGTATGTAGTTGTAGGTTAAGAGTATTTTAGTCATATTTTAATTAACAATTAATAAAAAATATTTGATTTCCTTTATTTAGATTGTATTTCATTGCCGTAGTTGTACATATATTAATTTCTATCTACATAGCTTTACTTTTATTTAATTGTTTTTCTTTCATAATGAACAATTTTCTTTGCTTAGATTTAGATACTATTTGTAGATTTGGGAATTGTAGTGTATCATCTAGAAATATGGTGGAAGGCCAGCAAGTAATAAATAGTGACCACATAATATTATGTGTTAAATATTTTCGGAGAAAACTCCATCGTAACTTTAACCTATAAATTGCATATCTCCTAATTTGTTCATTAATTTTTTAAAAAACAAAAACTTACCTGTTATATTAGCAGTAATTCAGATCCTACTAAGAATAAAACAATAATAGCCGAAGATAAAAGCGTATTAAAATTCGTATACAAGTAAATAAGGCGAGTTTCTTTATTCACCGATGAGTAGTGCGCATTAATGCGCATGAATCGTAAATTCATCACATCGTTTCTTTATTCACTGCTGAATTGCAGATGAAATTCATCATACCGTTTCTAATTACCGCGCACTATCCGTCGTAAATTCATCGCATGCATCGGCTTTGACTACCGATAGATTTTACGATTTCCGATGGATCGGTAGTGGGGGGTCTAACAAAATGTTTTTAGGTTATATTTTTGACATTTCGTTTGTTTCATGCAGTGACCTCTATATACAAAATGGACCGGCGACTCCTATCTCTTTACAACGGCGCGAGCTGTATCCACTCAACTGTCATGGTGGGGTGGCTATCTCTTTCTAACAGTGAGAAGTACGCATGCGTCAGCTAGTACCAGCACGACGAATTAACGATGAACATGAAGAAGAAAGCTTAAATACATTTTCGCATATCTGCTTGGTCCAACTATACACGAAAGTTAGAGAGAGATAGACACCCCACCAGTCAGGCGGGTGGTATTCTCGGTGGATACACGCAAGTTATTCAAGCCGCCGGTCCATTTTGTATATAGAGGTCACTGGTTTCATGGTTGCAGGTGTAAGATTATGAAAACAAAAAATGGATGATTCAAATAAAAAAAAAATCGTTCACAACGGAAAGTAGATGGTTATAGATGTAGATAATTTTTATTATAATTATGAATTCGATATTACTGCTATTGTTACTGTCATCAGATTCTTCATTGTTCGATGAAGAATCTGATGATTGCAATACAGCACAGCGACAGTCCTTTTAACCACACTTTTAACTATAAAACTTTCCATATCTGTTAACTGGTGTGGTGGTTAACTGTCAGTTGATATTTAAGGTTAGGGAATTCATCGCAATTTTCAGCAACCAGTTTCTTTATTCAGTCGCAGCGGTTATCCATCGGATCCATCAGCTATTCATCGTGACGTCATTTTCAATTGCTGATGAAATTCAGAGCATTAACTCACCCATACAATCCCTGAATAAAACAACCACCTTCGTACATGTACACTTCACTCAGTTAAGAAATCTGCCACCAGTGGCGCATTTTAATTTTGGAAGCCCAATAGAAGATAAACATTAAAATGTGTGGAAAAAGTAGGTTTTTTGGATTTTTAAAGTTGTTCTCGACAATCGTTTTTTTTTTAATTTTCACATATTTTATTCCTTATATTGTTTATTTTATGCAAGTTTAATCAAAATTGTAGGTTTTAAACTGGAGATATATTGAAAATAATATTTAAAATATTTTTTTGGGTGGATAAATAAATACAAATATTATCGTAACTATTTTATTTTGATGACAAATTCAAAATTCTTGTATACAAAAAAATCATATTACATCATACAATTTTAAATAAAAAATGAAAAACCTTTTTGGTAATTTTGAATTTCGCGGGCTGGGGTACCATTTCACCTTAAGGCTAGTGTGAAGAGTATACCATAGATGTCACTTTTGTGTATTTTCTTTTTACTAAAACGCAATAAATCTAAAATTAATAAATAAATATGATTGTAAATGAAGAGGCAAATAAAATATTTATTTATACCGACAACTATTTTGTTATTTTGTTTATTTTAATTAGAAATATTTATGTAATATAAAAAAATAGTACAATCGAGATCTCGAATTTCTACTCTCGTCTCGACCAAATCTCAAAGGCATTACTCTCGTCTCGTCTCGAAATATCGAGACGAGAATAAGATTAATCTCGTCTCGAAAATTCGAGAAATTCGAGACGAGATCTCGCGGCATCACTAGATAAAATAGAAGGAGTCAGTGATTTAGGCTTTTTGGGTAGATCTGCAGATATTGGAACACAAGCATTAATTTTCATGTTGAGAGGATTATTTTCTTTTTGGAAACTTCCAAAAGCGTATGTAATAAGCGCAGGCCCTGTTAAAGGTCACATTTTAAAAGATTTAGTGCAACAAATGATTTTAAAACTTCAAAACTTGGGTTTTGCAATACGAGCTATAATATGTGATCAGGGTTCAAACAATCGAAAATTATTTAGTTTATTAAATGTCAATGAAACAGATCCTTTTTTTTTTATATAGACAATAAAAAAAATTTTGCTTTACACGACACTCCACATCTTTTTAAAAGTGTGAGGAATATTTTATTAAAAAATGATATTCATATAGATAAAGCAAAGATAACGTGGAATGACATAAAAATTACTTATTTTCTTAATAAAAATACTACACGTTGTTTGACTAAAATTACAAATGCACATATTTTTCCCAATTCATTTCAAAAAATGAATGTTAAACTTGCTACTCAGATATTTAGTCGTTCTTTTTCTACTGCTATAAAAACAGCCAAACAACTTAAAATAGTCGATACAGAAACTGCCTTTGACACTGCAGAATTTTCTCAAAAATTCAACGACAATTTCGATTGTTTGAATAGTAAAAGTACAAATAATGTAAATCCTTTTAAATGTGCCTTATCCTCTTCAAGTCCACTTGTAGAGCAAACATTAAATAATGCTGTACTTTGGATAAAGAAATGGAATGTTTTTAATAAAAAAGGAACTGTTCGGAAGGATATTTATTGTATTTCTGGATTACTACATACAATGACTGGCATTATGCAATTATGGAAAGATCTAAAAAATGAAGAAATTTTATTCCTTTTAACTAACAGATTGAACCAGGACCCCCTAGAAAATTTATTTTCATCTATTAGGAGGCATGGCGGACACAGTACTAATCCAACAGTAAAGTTATTTAGAATTGCTTTACAAAGAGTTATAACTTGAGGCTTACAGGATCAAGTACAAAATTCAAATTGTGAAATTGATAGTAATAAATACTTTTGTGTAGATTTAGAAGATAAAAGTGAATACAAAAATAATACAGTTGAAAATGTTGATAGTAATGTAGATGTGGAAATATCTACTTCTTCTTTCGATGAATCATCTGATTTAAGTTTAAATTTTGTGACAGGTATAATGAGTTCCAATAATTTAGTATATTTTGGTGGGTTTTTAGTGAAGCGCTGTATTGACAAATTTAAATGTGAAACGTGTAATAAAAAACTTCATACAGCAAAGAATTTGAGTGATCCAGATCAACTATTAATAATAAATAGAGACTATTCTTCCACAGAACAAATAAATTACTTAAAAATACCAACTAATGACGTTCGTCAAGTCGTAAATTTATTTTGTGAAATATTTTCTAGTGATTTTAAAAACCAACTGTATAAAATTGGCATAAAAAAATATTTGTATGATAAATGCATTAATTTAATTTCGAAAAAAATGCCAACCTGGTTTGATGAATGTAAAATTCATAAAGAATATATTATACTGTACGGAATTCATTGCTTAATAATGAAACATGTTAAATGGTTGAGTAATGATTTAAAAAACAAATCAGTTTCTGACAAAAAATTAAAAATTTTGAAAAATAAAAAAAATACTTCAAATTTCTGTTCATTTTTTTGTAATTAATATTACTGCGGTGAGTGTTATTTTCACACCTGATATTTTAAATGCATTATTTGTTGCAGAGTTGAGTTAAATTTTTGTGAGAGTGATTTAAAAAAATTTAATTCACTTGTGAATAAAATGTTACTTGTAGTTGTTGCTATGGAGTTAATAATGACAGTTTAAAACGTCAAAATTGAATAAAATAATAAATATATCATCACGGCATATTACTCATTTCTGAGTGTCCCACAATCTGCTTTATTTACTATAATTATAAATTCGAGACGAGACGAGAGTGGATTGTTTTTCGCCATATCTCGTGTTACGGCATCACTAATTATTTGTTATCTAATTTTAGATATAATTATTTGTAAGAATCTCTATAGTAAAATGTTTTATTATTACAAGTTGCTTGTTATTTATGTATTTTCTTCAATATATCACTTTAAAAATTCAAAATTTAATATTTTTGCCACCCACTTTATTACAGGGTATTTTAATACCAAATATTGCAATGATTGTAAATCTCATTTTTAAATTATTCTTTCAACATCTTATACAGTTTGTCCCATTTAGAAGTGCCACCATTGGGATCTCGAGAACTATAAGAGATACGATGTCGGTTAAATGGAACTTTTTGTGCGCCTTTGGAAGGCCATCTCAGATATGCTTTTGTTTTTCCAAAAATTCTCATAGGGCACTAGATAATGACGAAAAACTGAATATTGTTGATTTTTTCTTTTTCAAATAACGTCTAAGCTATTAGTAATTAAGATAAACGTTTCAAATATAAAATATAGATATTTTTATTAGCTAATCAGTGGCGTATGAAATAAATTTTTATATCCGTATATTTTCGAGATATAACACAAACTTATATTTTTTTAAATGGAACCCATATCTGATTTCAGTCTCAAAAAAATCATTATTTTTTTCTCTTTTCAATGATCAAGGGTTATTATATTTTATATTTGTTTAGCTCGTAAAATTTAATTTTTCTCTTTATTTTCCTGAACTTTCTTATTATTTCCCAAAAAAACATTATTATTTTTATTAATTATATTGTATTTGATCGAAATAATTTGTTTTATGCCTTTATTACTTAATATTTTTATTCTAGACTCATAATTACAAATTACACTAATGTGCCAAGGGCGACCAGATACAAAATATTATAAAAATTAGTTTGATACGAGTTTTGAGCAAAATTTTCTAACGAAATAAATTATTTAAATACAAGGAGTATTTCTAAATAGAAATATACTAATATTTTCAAAATAATTATAAATTTAATACAAAATAAGGAAAAAATAATAAATTTGAAGGCAAAACAAATATAAAACATAATAACACTTACATCGTTGAAAAGAGAAAAAAATAATGATTTTTTTGAGACTAAAATCAGATATGGGTTCTATTTAAAAATATATAAGTTTGTTTTATATCTCGAAAATTTCCGGATATAAAAATTTATTTCGTACGCCACTGGTTAGTTAATAAAAATATCTATCTTTTGTATTTGAAACGTTTTTCTCAATTACTAATAGTTTAGAAGTTATTTGAAAAAGAAAAAATCAACAATATTCAGTTTTTCGTCATTATCTAGTGCCCTATGAGAATTTTTGGAAAAACAAAAGCACATCTGAGATTGCCTCCCAAAGGCGCACAAAAAGTTCCATTTAACTGACATCGTATCTCTTATAGTTCTCGAGATCCCAATGGTGGCACCTCTAAATGGGACACACTGTATAAAATTTTAATTAATTTATATACTTTGCTTACTTTTTTACAGTTTATGTCTTTGCAATTATAATAATTTATATTAGCCGCCTCGGTGGTCGACCTTCACCGCTCGTCTCTGGGGTCGTGGGTTCGATTCCCATCAGGGGCTTGGATGTTTGTGTATGTCCTAAATTATAACGCGAACAATAATTTGTCATTGGCCAATCGGCACCGTACCGAAGGCCAAGGGGGTAGAAAAAAAAATAATAATTTATATTATTTATTTTGGCTAACACTTTTAACTAGTATATAAAATTTAATTTGAAAATATTAAAATCATAAATAATGTAGCGAGAAAGTGTATGGGGTATGGTACAATGCAAACACACAGCGTACCACAAAAGGAAAATATTGTGGCTCGCTGTGTTGATCACTGCTTGTCCTTGTAGTTAATAGACGGGGAACGGGGCTGAACGTTGTAGTTCTATAATATTCACATATCTACGCGGAGCGCTAGCTACTGCATGCAAACACCGCACTCCGCGAAACCCGCTCCCACAAATAACTACGCTGACCGTTCTGCATTTGCGTGAGTAGTCTATACAGTAATATTAGTCTATGATGCTACCAAGATTCGTAAAAGTAAAATCGCATTCGCCTGTTTTCTTTGATAGAATTCTAAAGTGCATGCTACCACTACAAAATCCGATTTTTACATTTTTACAATGATGTCTGTGGGTATGTGTGTGTGTGTGTGTGTGTGTGTGTGTGTGTGTGTGTGTGTGTGTGTGTGTGTATGAAATGTGTGTGTGGGATCCTGTGTACACGATTACTCAAATACTATCAATCAGAAAAATTTGAAATTTTGTATACCCATTCAATTCTAATGTGGGAAGAGCTAATTAGTTTTTCTTGAAAAAAATGCATTGAATATGATTTTTCAGCAACTTTTACTAATAAAAATTGAATATAATGGTACAATCTTCAATTCTACGATAGTATAACTTTAAAAAACGTTTAATAGCTTTAAATATTAATTTATGAAATAATTTATTTTTATTCGGCATCTTGCCTATGCATCAAACAAAAACATAATACGAGTACTTTAATAACAGTTGACGTATTTAAACAAATGTCACATTTACATTAATAATGAAACCGCGTTAAGGAGAATTTAGTAGAAATATATTTGATTTGTAAATATAAATCTGTCAGTATAAGTACATGTTTTCAAAATGTCAAATATTGATTTACGAAATGGATCATGTACAGCAAAGAATTTACACAGATTGCGTTTTTAGAGCACCAGGTAGTTGATGTTGATTTTTTGATGATTATCTTTTTCTTTGATGAGGCACATTTTCACTTCTCTGGGTATGTTAATAAGCAAAATTGCCACATATGGGCAGAGAAAAATCTTCATGTGATTTACGAGGTACAATATTACATGCCCAAATGATACTGTTTGGTGCGCCCTATGGTCAGGAGGCGTTATTGGAACTTACTTTTTCGAAAATGATGAAGGTCGAACTGTTATAGTTGATGGTGAGTGCTATAGGCCATGATAATCGATTATTTTTGGCACGAATTAATTTCGTATTAGACTTCTATTTATTAGAAGAACAAATTAGATTTTGTTTACAAACGACCAACCGGAATGGAAAAGATATTTTACTTAAAGCTCATTATTATTTTAAAAATGAAATTTGCGGGAGGTCATATGCTGGCCACATCAGATTTTTTGTTATCCATTTATTGCTGATAGTATTTGGGTTTGTAGTGTTTTCTGAGTTAGTTATATTGATAGGGAAATGGTATCTGATATATGGAAGTGGTACTACAGTCTCGCTTATGATCGATGTTAGTGAGGAATCGCATAATATTATGTCTATGGCTGAAAAATTTCCTGTGTTTGCTTCTTGCACAAAAGTGTGTGTGTGTCCCGTCATTCAGTAATATTAGTTTGCCATCTGTTTGTCGTACTGTTCTATGTCCTTTCCCCTTTTGTCTGTGTCGTCGCTTCCCCATATTATATTATGTACGTTGGTCTCCTGCTATAACATATGGCGTTGGTAATTGTTGGATCAGTTGTTCTATTTCAGATAAATTTATTGTTTGATGAGGTGGTAAATATAGAGAGCAGATAGTTATTTTTTGTGGTATAAATGTAATGGCGACAGCTTCCAGATTAGAGTTTAGTGTCATTTCTTGGGCATGTTGTGATTTTTCTGAAAGTATAGCTACTCCTCCACTGGCATTTATTCTGTTTTGTCTGTCTTTCCTAAACATATTGTATCCTTTGAGAGATGCTTTCTGGTGTTCATGTAATCGTGTTTCTTGTATACAGATATAGTTTGCTTGTGTGTCAGTAATTATTTTCTGAAGTTCTATTTTGTGCGTTGTCGATAAAATCATGAAATGTATCATATGTTAGGATGTACTTTTCTTGATTTTTTTATGTATTTCTTTTTCTACCCCTTGTAATAGCTCCTCCGCTGTGACGTTATGGGAAGGACTGACTGATCGAGGTTTTTTATGTTTCCTCTCTTTAGTTTTTGTAAATTTGTGTTTTCATTGTCCGTGTTGTTGGGTTCATTTTCATCTAATCGTTTGAGGTTCGTGGTTTTTGAGTTTGTGGGTTTATTTTGTACAAATCTGGGGGTTTGTTTTAGTTGAGTCTGTTTTTTGACTTCAGTCGTTGTTTTATTTTGTGTGGATAGACCATGTGACTGTGGGTCTGTAATATTGAATTTATAAGTTTGCATGTTTGTATGATGTATATTTGGAGATATGTGGTGTGGGCGGTGCGGGTTGTAAAAAAGGTATATTTGTTGGGGTTTCGTCGTGCATAGGGTTACTTATGAAAGTATTAGTTGATGTGGGGTTGTTTATGTGACTACTAGTTAGATTTATGTTCGTATTTGTTACTGTGGTTGGGTATTCATGTTAGCTGCTGTATTTGAGGAGTTTGATTTTGTAGTCCAGTCAATAGAGGTTTTTACCCTACAAAAGGTGAGGAAAAAACGATTTTAACATATGTTGTTTGGGTCGAGATGGGGATGAAAATTCAAATTTGTGACCTTGGGGCGGCTCGGTGTGAGGCGCCATCTTGGATCAAAGGTGCAAAAAATGGGTTTTGTGCTATTATCTCGAAAACAGTGGCCCGTATCAAAATATTACAAGAATACAAACTTAAAGCTCGTTACTTTTTGTACAAAAAGTGTTCGTGCATTTTTTACATAGGATGAACTCTCAAAGAGTTATGTTCAAAAATAGGTAACCAGAACAACAATTTATGAAAGGAAATTTAATCACACAAAATATTCACAATATTAAGTTTTTAATACTTCTAATAGATTTTGTTATTTGCAACAGTTTACATTTGTCGTGGCATCAAAAGAAGTAAATTATCGATGATTGTTAAATAATTTTTGTCAACTCTTTTCCACAAATTCATCAACCACTCTGAGTCGGTTAAAGATACGGTATCCCGGTTTAAAAATTTTAATTCAGCTTAGAATTTTCCTTCATGTCCTGTTAAACGATTTTTGCTCCGATGCGCGGTTAACGAATTATTAACGATTTAAAATTATATGAAATTTCACTAAAATTTGAAACATCTCCAAATCGGCTTAGTTTTCATTTTTATATAATTGAAGAGTAATTAAATTTTAATGAAATATTGATATGAAACATATTTTTTTAAACTTATGCAATCATTGAAATTGTAATTTAATATTAGGGAAATAAATAATATACGAGCCCAACCCAGGCTCAATTGTTCAGCCGGTTTAAATTTTTAACAAATTATAAAACCTATGCAAATGGTGAGAAATTTCTGCAAATATCTTTTGACTAGTTTAAAATACAGGCTGTCCATTTTTCGAGGCTCACCATTGGGATCACGGAAACTATAAGAGATACGATAAGTCAGTTAAATTAGGCAAATTAGTAGACCATTTTAAAGATGTATTTGTTTTTCCTGAAAGTTTAACTGATTCATTCCACTCTTCTAACAACATTCTTGCTCATCGCACATCATACAGCAAATATTCCTCACTTCTTACATATTAAAGACCGATTTTCTGAAGCGCAAAACCGCATCCGGGACCACAATAATATTTTTTCAATACCTGCGCCAAAAGTGCCACCTTTCGTGTCTGTTTTGAGGGACGAAAGTGGCCATTTTCAGCTGAACGAGTCTTTGTTTCCCTAGTGACTCAAAGTAACGACGTAGCGGGATGCAATAAGATGTATGACACTCAAGGTGGCATGTTCGGCGCAGGTATTGAAAAAAATATCGTGTGCGCTACGGGACGAAAGCATTTCGCGAATCGTGTGGTGGCAACCCTCGCTTCACTCGGGCTGCCAACCCACACTCGTCGCAAAATGCCTCTTTCGTCCCAAGCTGCACAATATACTATTACGCAACAATCATCCTTCGCCACACATTCCTTCTTTCGCCTCGTGCACAATCATCATCGTATTTATACATGCTCAGCTGACTGACTCTGTTAATAACATTCTTACTAACCATACAATTTCATAGAGTGCTCGTCTGCTAAGAAAAAGCCATTTGCGTCATCAATAGATGCGCGAAGCAATGACGTAGTGATGACGTAGGCTCACAGATTTTGTAGGCAGATGCGTGCCAACTTATTCTTTACCAAATAGTGAACGCGCACTTCAGTTGTTATTTTTTCTATTTATTTTAGTTGATTATCACAAATTATTGATAAATGACATGTAAATTTGCTAAAGAGACATTTTTAAATACCTATTCATTGCGTCTGCATTGATTTTCATTTAGGAAGCGCATTAGGCCACCACACGACGGAATTCCATAATAATAATACAAATACTTTCATATTATACTCTTATTATAATATTTTATTATATGAAGAATTATGATACTCATTATTCACGAAGATGACGTTTGCTTCCCGAGCCATAGGCCAGTGATGCAAATCATCCGAGTGAATAATGACCATTGTCCCGAATATAATACTAAACTGTTTCTACTCCTGTAAATTTGGAAATAATTTGAATAAACATTTTAGAAATTTACAATTAATTGGAACAATATTCATCAGACAGAACATTAAATTGATTTGTTATTACTATTTTTTAAAATACTTCAAATGATACATTTTCATTAGAACTAAACGTCAAACGAACGACACTGGCGTATCCAAGAACAAGCTATCCCGTTGCTATGGCAACCAATGGCAATGACAAAAATTGGTTTCTGCGCTGATGACGTAAATGGCTTTTTCTTAGCTGGCGAGCACTCTACCACAATAGTTACGAAACAGTCATCTTTCGCCACACGTTCCTGTTTATACTTCATTCGTAGAGCCGAGACTAAACAAGTCATTCAATTGGTACGTCTCCAAAATTATCCTCTTTTGACCAATAGAATGGCTTTTCTGTTCAAGAATTAGTTCCACATTTTCTCGTTTCAGCCCAGCGAATGGACTATAAGTACACCTGTCACAACCAACCACATCAAATGGACGAGCACGCCATCGAACACCCGCATCCCGCAACTTCATCAACATATATACATAGTGTACAAATTTTAGGAACCGAATTTTGTATAAGCATGATTAATAAAGCTGCGGAATTCTGGAAAAATCCTATATTTCCAAAAATTTTCAAATAAAATTACATTATATTAATAGCAGTTTATATATGCAATTGCTTGAGGAAAATAACACTTTACTCCCGTGTTATATACAAACGGAAAAGAAGAAGAATGAAGCACAGTTCTATAAACGAAGAAAAACTATTTATTTTAAATTTAATTTTACAAAAATCATTAATTTTTTCCAAAATAAATATAATTAAAAATATTCCTTATTTGTTAATCAATATCAATTAATAAAGGACTTGAATCACTTTATTTCTCTAGGGAGTACTTTATTTTCCTAGGGAGTACTTTATGTCCCTCGATAAATAATGAAGCACATTAAGTTATGATTTTGATAAGAATAAAGTTAACATTATTTACCGGTTGTATATAATAGTTTATATAATAAGGGAGTAAAGTTCGTCATTAAGATCGAAGATTGAATCCTGAGGGCGTAGCCCGAGGGATGCAATCGCTTGAAGTAAATAATGACACTTTACTCCCGTGTTATATACAATATTTTATATAAAACCGGAAAAGAAGAAGAATGAAGTACATTTCTATAAACGAAAAAAAACTATTTTAAATTTAATTTCAAAAAAATCATTATATTTTTTTCCAAAATAAATATAATTAATAATATTCCTTATTTGTTAAGCAATATCAATTAACAAAGGACTTGAATCACTTTATTTCCCTAGGGAGTACTTTATTTCCCTCGATAAATAATGAAGCACATTAAGTTATGATTTTGATAAGAATAAAGTTAACATTATTTGCCGGTTGTATATAAAATAAATTATATTTCAATATACTTTCATATTACTAAATAATGTGAAGCAGATAATGTGAAAGTAATTTACAAAATGTTGATATTTTGATTGGTGAATGTATGTAAATAAAGGATGTTTTTGGTAGCACGGATAAAATCAGTTTTATAAGTAGTATACGAGGCACGACTAGAAAATTACTGAGCCTTTGATGCTCAAATTGTTTTTTTTTCTTTTACTACTTTGGCGCTGTTTTTAAAAGGTAAGCGCTTGGAAGTACAAAGTGGGCTCTTTCACCTCAGTCGGTTCAAAACTCTCATTGTAGTGCTGCACTGCAATAAGGGTCTAGCTCTCTGATCTCTGTACATATCTTGATATCGTTTCCAATGTTAAATTTTTGTGACTAATTGAACCTACCTTAAAATTAAGTTCCGTAAATTTTTAGAAAATTTTCCAACAAATTTGATGGTGTTATTTGCAATGTTCTATGATTGCAAACATTTGACAACTCACAAATTTCTTTAGAATTTTTAACTTTAACTGCCCATATCTTTATAGTTACTTACTTACTTAATCCTGCACCTTTCTACCCTTACGGGTGTAAGGCGTTCCCCCGGCCTGCGGGGGAGGGGGTTGAGTTCTGATTCGTTGGTCTTCTCCATATTTCTTTCCACTCTGCTCTATCTTGTGTTGCTGTCTTCGTTTCTTCCCAAGTTAGACCTCTTCTTTGCGCTGCCTCCTTTACTTCTTCCAGCCACGTTCTTCTTGGTCGTCCTCGTGGTTTCTTTCTTCCAATTTTTGCTTCAAACACTTTTTTAACTATTCTCTCCTCTCCCATCCTTTCTACATGCCCATACCATCTCATCTGTCCTTCTGCTATCTTATCTTCTATTGCTTTTACTTTTAAGTTTTGTCTGTAGGTTGTGTTTTCAATTCTATCCAGTCTTGTTTTCCCCTCTATTTTTCTCAAGAATCTCATTTCGGTAGCCGTAATTTTTTCTTTTTGGCTTTGCGTTAATGTCCATGTTTCAGCTCCGTGTATGAGTATAGGCGTCACTACTTTTTTAAATATTTGTACTCTGGTCTCTTTCGGTATTTCTTTCTTTCCTAAGAAGCTGTATTTGATGCTATTGAATATTTTGCCTCCTGTAGTTCTTCTTTCTTTTATTTCTTCATCAAATCTTCCATCTTCTGAGATCATTGCCCCCAGGTATTTAAATTTTTGGACTTGCTGTAGATTTTCATTTTTTAGTTGTATCGTGTGGTGTTGTTCATTTCTTCCTAGTATCATGGTTTTCGTTTTTTCTTTATTGATCTTCATGTTTAATTTTTGTAGCGCTTTATCATATATTTCTATATTCCTTATTAAGGTTTTTTCGTCTTCTGCTATGATGACCATGTCATCTGCATAGCATAATTCTGCTATTTCCACTCTTCTCAATTTCCAATTTCCTATGTAGTATTTCTTTACTTCTTTCTTTGTCTCTTTTATTCCTTCGTCAAGAATTAGCGTAAACAGAAGCGGGCTCAAAATGCATCCTTGCCTTACTCCGGCTGTAGTTTCAAATGTATTGGAGGTCTCTTGTTTCACTCTTACATAGCTCTTAGTGTTTGAATATAGGCTCTAAATTCCTGTTATTAACGTATTTGATATTCCCCTTTTTCTTAGCGTTTTCCATATGTCTTCTCTATTGATTCTATCAAACGCTTTCTCTAGATCAATGAAGCACACATGTACGTTTCTCCCTTCTTTTATTGCCTTTTCCCCTATTTGTCTTAGTATGAATATCGCATCATTTACTCCTCTATTTGGTCTAAAACCAAATTGAGTTTCCTCTAACGATTCTTCCAGCTCTATTCTTAGTCTACTCTCCAGGATTCTTGCATATATTTTGGCCACTGTGCTTATTAGGGTAATTCCTCTATAGTTCCGGCACTCTCTGCTATCTCCTTTTTTAAATATTGGTGTTATGATACCTATTTGCCATTCTGCTGGTGTTATTCCTTTTAGCGCTTCATTCATTATGTCTTTAAGTTCCTGTAGTGCTGATTCGGGTAGTGCTTTCAGCATGTCTGCTGTTATTTTGTCATGTCCGGGAGCTTTTCCTCTTTTGGTTTTTCTTATTGCTTCTATTATTTCTTTCAAGCTTATTTCTTTCCTTCCTTATCTTTAATGTTCGTAATTGTTGCTGTCTTCTTTTGTCTTATATTTTTAAGTGTTCCAAAAAATAATTTCTGGTTTTCATTGTATGCGTTTTTCATTTTTTCACCAAATTCTCTCCATGCTTTTTCTTTTTCTTCCTTTATTACTCTTTTTACTTTTTTCCTTTGTTCTTTATATTTTTCATAGTCAATAGGTTCTTTCGTTTGTAGATATTTATTCCACTTGTTCTTTTTTTTCTTTCACTGTAACTTTTACCCTTTCCGACCACCATCTAGTTTTGTTTGTGTTTCTGTTCACTATTCTAGTCGTGCCGCAGCTTTTTTCTGCTGCCTCTAGCACTGTCTTTTTGAAGTTCTTCCATTTCTTTTCTATGTTTCCTTCTTTTTCTTTTGCTTTTTTCTTAAACTCTTCGTTGACGTTCTTTTGAAATTTTTCTTCTATCTCTTGTCTTCTAAGTTCATGGCATTTTATTTTCTTATTTACTATCTTTCTTTTGGTTTCGTTTTTTGTGATTACTTCTTGCTTTAGTATCATTGTTACAAGGAAATGGTCGCTTCCAATCTCTGGTCCTCTTTTTACTTTTATGTCTTTTACTCTATTCCAGCTGTCTTTGTTAATTAGGAAATAATCTATAATCGATTTTTCATTTCTGCTTATAACTTGTCTTGTTATTTTATGTATTTCTTTGTGCTTGAAGTGTGTATTTCCGATTTTGAACTCATTCTCTAGGCAAAACTCTATTATTCTTTTCCCGTTTGTATTCGTCACATTCTCTCCATTCCTTCCTAAGCACCACTCTATTCCATAATTCTTATTTCCTACCCTCCCGTTAAGGTCTCCCATTATTATTACTCTCTTTTCACTTCTGTCTACTATTTCTTGTAGTTCTTTAAAGAAGTTATCTTTTTCTTCTTTTCTTGCGTCCTCGTTCGGTCCATAGCCCACAATTAGCGTGTATTCTTCGTTTTCATCTCCTTCCTTAACATTTATTGATAGTAATCTTTCATTCAATAGGTTTTCTTTCGAAACATATTTCATCTTATCCTCTTTAATTAAAATTGCCACCCCTGCCTTGGCGTTTTCTTTTTCCGATACTCCTACCCAGTACATCCAATATCCATTTTGTGTCTTTGTGATTCCTTTGCCTTTCCTCTTTGTTTCTGTTATACCCACGTAATCCATATTCATTTTTGCCAGTTCTTCTGTTAATTCATTTTTTTTTTCCTGTTAAACTTTTTACATTCCATGTTCCAAATTTTATTATTTTCCCTGGTTTATTTACTCTATTTTTTATTTTGCCCATCCCGTACTTAATTATATGTGTTTTGTTGTTCCTTATCGTATCCTTTTCCTTTGCTTGCGACGTCTTTCCTTTTTGTTGCAATTTTCCTCGTTTTTCCCTTAGTTTTTTGACGCAGTACCTCCTTCTTCTTTGACCTCTATCAGCTTCTTTTCTGTTTTGTCCCATTTCCATTCCTTTCCATTTATTGTTATTTTCTGATAGCCTATCTTCAATATATCTCCTGCCTTTTTATTTTTCTCTGCTAACATTTTTATTTCCTTTTGTATTTCGCGCTCGTTTCTTGTTAGTTCGTTGTTTATGAAGATTTTGTCCTTTAAGGTTCTTAGGTTCTTTTTATTCGCCATTACTTTTTGTTTATCTTGAAAATTTTCCATTTGTACCTTACATGTCTTCTCTCCTATCTTTATTGCTTCCTTCACTTTTACATTAACTCCAATTTTCTTGTGTATGAAGTCTTCCACGGTGTTTTTTAGGTCTTTTCTGCTGATTGAGTCTGTTCTTAGCCCTACAATCAAGAAATTATTTTTGATTTTTTCTTTCTCTAATCTCTCGATTCTCTCTTTCATGTCGTTCAATTCTTTTTTGATCTCTATGTTTTCTTCCTTCAGCTGTTCATTTATCTGTTTCATTCGTAGTAGTTCTTCTTTATATTCTTTCTGATCCTGTTTTATCTCTTTTGTATCGTTCTTTATTTGTAATATAATTTTCATTAAATCTCTTAATTCTATTTTATCAATTCCTTCTTTGTTACTTTTGTCCGGTGTTCTCATAGTCTTTTTACTTCGTTTTGTTATATCTTGTCCATCTATACTTTCTCTCTTTCTTTTACTGTCATCCGACGTGTAATCATCTCTATCCGATGACATATTTGCACAACTTTCCTGAGTACGGGCCTGACTAAAATTTTTATCTTGGTATGCAGGTTCTAGCTTATCCGCCACTACTCTACTCTTGCTTACCGCGTCCTTGGCTACTGTCTCACCACTGTATACACTTTTTTACTCTAAATTTAGAGCTTCTAGACACTTCTCACTTCACTTTCTTTACTCACAACACTACCTTGTTTCACTAGAGTTTATTTATTTCATATGGTTCGCGAATTAAAGCGTGATATCTATCGTTTAAACGAATTTGACTATCGCCGCACGTTCGCCACAACCGTATTCACTGCCTTTCACAACTCAACTCCATCTTTATAGTTATTGAAGATATTATTCCGATTTTTTCAGATTATTATTAATTTATGTTTTGAGAATGCGTGTATGTAATAAAAATATCATTTATTTTTAAAATGATAAGAAAAATAATAAAAACTAACATTCGGATTTTTGTTTGTTTTGGATTTTGCTACACAAAAAAACACTAAGCGTAAAACTTTTCGTCCTTACAAGATAGACCCTAATATAAAAGCGATAAAGTTGTAGTAAGTGAATTAAAGAAGTTTTTACTTCCTTGTACGAATAGTCCAGTCAATGGAGATCAAAAAAGCCCTTTGCCTTGCAAAAGGTGGGGAAAAACGATTTTAGCATATGTTGTTTGGGTCGCGACGGAGATAAAAATTCAAATTTGTGACCTTGGGGAGGCTCGGCGTGAGCCGCCATCTTGGATCAAATGTGCAAAAAATGAGTTTTTTGCTATTATCTCGAAAACAGTAGCTCGTATCAAAATTTCACAAGAATACAAAGTTAAAGCTCGTTACTTTTTGTATATAAAGGGTTTTTGAATTTTTTACCTAGAATGAACTCTCAAAGAGTTATGTTCAAAAATAGGTAACCAGAACAACAATTTATGAAAGAAGATTTAATTACACAAAATATGCGCAATATTAAGTTTTTAATACTTAGTCTAATAGATTTTGTTATTTGCAATAATTTACATTTGTCGTGGCATCAAAAGAAGTAAATTATCGACGATTTTTAAATAAAAAGATAAACATTATTGTGCATTTAATACGTGTCGAAATTTCAGAAGAAAAAATGAAAACTAAGCCGATTTGCAATTTTTCAAATTTTAGTGAAATTTCATACAAGTTTAAATTGTTAATAATTCGTTAACCGCTCATCGGAGCAAAAATCGTTTAACATAACATGAAGGAGAATTCCAAGCATTTTTTTTAAACCGGAGTACCGTATCTTTAACCCAGTCAGAGTGGTTGATAAATTTGTGAGAAAGAGTTGACAAAAATTATTTAAAAATCATTGATAATTTATATCTTTTGATGCCACGACAAATGTAAACTGTTACAAATAACAAAATCTATTAGACTAATTATTAAAAACTTAATATTGTGTATATTTTTCGTGATTAAATCTTCTTTCATAAATTGTTGTTCTGGTTACCTATTTTTGAACATAACTCTTTGAGAGTTCATCCTAGGTAAAAAATTCACGAACATTTTTTGCACCTTTGATCCAAGATGGCGGCTCACGCTGAGCCTCCCCAAAGTTACAATTTGAATTTTTCATCCCCGTCTCAACACAAACAACATATGCTAAAATCGTTTTTTCCCCACCTTTTGTAGGGTAAAAACCTCTATTGACTGGACTAGATGTAAAGGAAGTATTGTAATCGCGAAAAATTTCGGTTTCCAGATTTCAACGGAAATATCCATTTTGACTAATTTCGTCGTGACGTCTGTACGTACGTATCTCGCATAACTTAAAAATGGGAAGCCGTAGAAAGTTAAAATGAAACCTATAACAGATTTTAATCAAAAACTATATTAAAATATAATCCAAAACTTTTCAAATTTGGTATATAACACTTTTAGATCAATGGGAATAACATAATAGATTTTAGTTAAAATGGTCTACCCGAAAGTGGTACTTTACTTGAAGCCTATAATAGATTTTAATGAAAAACTATATTAAATATAATCCAAAACTTTTCAAATTTGGTATATAATACTTTTATATCAATGGGAATAACATAATAGATTTTGGTTAAAATAGTCTAACCGGAAGTGATACTTTACTTGAAGCTATTATCAGTTTTTCTTGAAAAAAAAATAGTGTTATTTTGATTTTAATAATAAATGCTTCAAATAAAAGTTTTAGAGAATTGAATTCTGCGTCGAAAACATCAAGTATTATTAAATTAGCTCTTTGTATAAGAGAGATATGTAAATTTAAAAATTATGTACTTTTTGGTTCCTGTAATTAAGTTTGCTATGAATTAGGACAAAAAATAACAAAAAAAAAATAAAGAATTTAATGTCAATGTCAAATATGTGCAATTTTATGATTGGGTCTGTTATAATACATATTTTAATTATTAACAAAATATGTATATTGAAACAGGTGTACAAGGAAGTCATGTGGTGTCCACATCAGATATTTTTTATCTATGAAAATTTTTCCAATACCTTTACCGGTTTCGAGAAAAAACGAGTACATCGTAAGGCGCGCTGCTTGGTGTTCATCTCATTGCCGGAACTGCCGGAACACGTCCGGTGTGAGCATTACGATGTACTTACTTTTTGAAATCATATAAAAACTTCTTTAATTCATTTAGGCCCAATATTACCATCTCTGGTTAAAATTTTAACTGCCAGATAAGTAAACAATATTAAATCGGATTATTGACAGCAATTATAAATTTGTCATTTGGCAGTTCATTTCGTTTAGGTTTTGTTTATTTAACTGGTAGTTAAAATTTTAACCAGAGATGATAAGATTGGCCTTACTACAACTTTGTCGCTGTACTAGAATCTATCTCGTAAGGTCCAAAACAAATGTGTTCGAATGTTACTTTTTATTATTTTTCTTATCATTTTAGAAATAAATATATTTTTTCTTCAAACGTCATAAAAATGGCATCTTTTGTGAAGGTAGAAGTTTCATTTCTATCCCGCTGGAGTAGAAATGAAATAAATAAGTATCCATAGCAACTATATAAAATGAGCGAATAAGAAGTAACTTGTAAAATAGAAACTTGCCATATCGCCCCAAGTTGCACTATACACTAGATAACTTAAAAAATAAAGTTACTAAAAACATCCAACAGCTCTTAAATTTAAATTGATAACCTACAAATTGAAATATAAACAGTATATATTTAACGAAATAACATATAAAATAGCAGACTTACATATTGGTAATGACGGTAAAGCCTCATTTCCACCGAATGTCTTAATGCTTAATACATAAGGCTTAATGAATTATAACAATTTACTAGGATACCATTTCCAGCTATTTTGTTTAGTGACAATTCAACAGAAATGTCATATCTTTTTTCTGAATTACTTGTTGTTTAGTAGACTGCCATTGCAGCAGCAATTCTTCTTTTTTTAACATGTTATACCTATACACAATTTTCTGTATTTATATCGATACCGAAACATGAATTAAAAGTTTATAATTATAAAAGAGACTGAGGGTTGACAGTTCAGGTTAGAATTTTTCAATCATTTGTTTTTACGCATTGCTCTTAGTTCTTAAGCATTAAGCCTTATGCAAAGCTGGAAATGGTAGTAAACGTTGTCATATGATAAACATTTTTACGCATTGCGCTTAGTTATTAATTATTGCTCTTACGCATTAGGACAATCGGTGGAAATGAGGCTTAAGAATACTTACAATTAAAGTGATAAGAAAAGTTCATATTGTTTTTCAGCGATTCTTCGACATATCACATTCTTGGGCAATATTGTTGAACTTCCATTCAATTGAACAACTTCATGGGCCATACATGGCAATTTTGATATAATTGCACATAAGGAGAATATAAAATTGCATAGTTTTTATTTAAATGTCAAAACGTGAAAATTTTCACTTGAATATTTGTAAAAAAAAAGTGAACAAATACGACAGTATTCATAGCAACACAGCAAATGAAATCAGCAAACGTCCTTTACGTAAAATATTTATAATTATTGTAACGTCACGTTGTAATTATTTTATTTAAATACGTATGTTTGAAGAAAAAATATAATGTGTCATTTGGAGTAAAAGTGTCATTGTGTGCCTCGCATGTAATTGTCCGACTCGCGTACCTCTCGTCGTGCAAAACTTACATGCGCGCCACACAAAGAATTACTTTTACTCCTACTAACACAATATACTATTTATCACATAAGCACATACAAAATTTAAAAATTGAGTTATTTTCTGGACGAGCCTCTTATTTTGTGTGGATATTTTAGAATTACACGTTATAAGTTGGCAATAATTTCATTTTGGATGCTTGAATGTTTTTAAATGGATGAATGAATGTATCAGAACAAGTTTGGTAAGTATAACATAAAAATATTTTATTAATTAACCTTGTATATACACTATTCCAGATGTAATTATTATATTATCTTACCATGATAAAAGTTTGTAAATCACGAAGATATTTGAGATGTAGTCTCATCTACTTCATTTATAGTTAAATTTAAATGTGGTACAACATCCTTCTTTATTATTAATATAGATCCTATTAACTTATACTCCATCCAATTTTTTGCATCATTTTTTAGCTATTTCACACAAAAATAGTACATATTAAGATTTAAAAGTTAATAAATATTTTCGCATTATTACTTACATCAAAATGATCTTCGCACACATGGGCATGAGAACTAGTTAATATTTTTGGTTGGTTCATTGCTCTGTACCATTTCTCTTTAACTTCTTTCGGTTTTGGTATTCGAATGAATATTTTGTTAGGTGTTTTCACAGAATTGTTACCACAACAAGGCACGTTACAATACTTCACAACCATATTCTTAACTAAAAACATTAAAGCAACTTTTGGTATTTATTTAATAAATGTTTTATTTACATACCTTATTTATAGTGCACTTGCACTTTTAAAGAAATACATAATAATAATAGTATGCTCTGCTGTCACCTGTCACAATTTTAGGAGAGATTGCTGTTTTAAGCACAGACTTTCTACACTTTTTTAAGCTTCTGTATTTACAGCAGGTCTACAGGTCTACGAAATCTGAACGGCCGTTAGCCCTATATTATATACTCTCTTTTCTGGCCGTTAGTCCCGTTAATTTATGTTTTCCATGAGCCGGCCTGTTTACAGACCAGTGAGTGGCCACAGCAGGTATTCCCTGGGCCACAGGCTCCATGAATAGGGGAGTGGCAGGAGGTATGGTTCGAACATAGACAAGGAAAGTTATATATCTTTCTTTGTCTATGGGTTCGAAACTCACGTGGCGAAGCAAATTAACCAATCAAAAATTGGCGAGAAACTGTTAGATCGAAGGCATCGAAGGTCAGAGAGCTGGGCAGCTTTCCAAATTCAAGAGTATCGTAATTTAAGAGTGTAGTGTGTTTTTTTTTTTTGGAAGAATGAGTTTTGTTGGTGTAAAAAATCGAAATTAAATTAAAAATAATTTTTAAAAATTAACAAAACTGCTTATAATTACAACATTAATGTCAAGCCCCCTCTGAGAGTAAGGTTATTAGTTTTGGAACGATTTTGAGTAATTTCGTACTCTGGAGTAGGGTTTTGGAACGTAACCCTGAAGTTTGTTTTGGTAGCGTATTCAGAGGTTATACTTTTTGTTTTCATAGTTTGGCAGTTTACATATTGAAGTTTTTAGTGCGTATTGAGTTATATTATTTTTTTTTTTTTTTGCCAAACTATGAAAACAAAACGCATAATACGCTATAAACCAAAACAAACTTCAGCTCCCCGTCCTTCAATCTGACAGTTTCTCCCCAGTTTTTGATTGGCTAATTCGCTTCGTCACGTTTGTGTCCGCTTGTCTGCAAGCTATAGCGCGCCAACCATAGACTAGACAACACATAATTTCCTAAATGGCGCCAACAGTTTGTTGGGCATAGGCTTAGACACGGTCTAGTGCATAGGTAGGTTTTATATTATCTGTGGGCATCTTCGCGGGTATATGTCCAATCTGTGAGTCGACCAGTACACAACTGTTATGTTACAGTTGACCAAATCTAAATAAGTTTTTGTTTTATAAATGTAAAATAAAGAATAAATGATTAGCGATCATTTGACTAGCATTGTTCTGTCTTTCTCAATCGTTTATGGTTTACTGAAATCTGTACAAAGCATTGCTGATGACGTGTGATATATTTATTTATATCAAATAAAAGATAAGTTTTGGACGAAACATCTACATAGTAAATATTACATAGATCTTGAAATCTATACAAGTACGATCTGCAAACAGCTGTAGAGTACTCTGAGTCTGATTTCATAAAATAAAAGTTGTGAATATTAAATAACATAATATGCAAATCATAAATAAAAATAAGAATCAAAAGTGAAAGCAATGTGCACTGTGCGGCGCTGTGGAATGTAGAAAGCGCCTGCGATGTCGATAATGTAGTTTTTAATAACAGCTTTTCGTTGACAGTTGGCTGACATGTTGACAACTGGCTGGTAAAATGTATATGGACGCAATGTACAGAATGTAGTGTTATTGTGGAAGACGTGTAAATAGTATTTTTAGAATAATGAATGAATACAACAATAATATGGGTGTTAACGGACATTTAAATGTGAGTAAAGACAGAAGACAATCGAATACTTGGGATAAAACAGAGGAAAATGCAGAAACAAATGGTAGTGAAAAAGAAAATCAAGAATTTGAAAATCAAAAAATCGATGAGAACAATGCAGAAAATGTGGAAAATTATACAGAAATAAACAGTACTGATGTAAATTGTGATAAACTTGTTCAAGAAAATGAGGAAGATCAAGAAAATTTAGGAACAAATGTAGATTGTAAGTGTAACAGCAGTAAGAAAATATTAGAACTAGAAGATATCATTTTACATCAAAAGAAGAAGTCAGATGTATACGAAAATAAATTACGGGAATCAGACCAAAAACAAATTCATTTTAAAAATATTTGTATTGATCTGGAGAACAGACTTCAAATGGTAGGGTTAAGTAAGTTCAACTACTATTGTCACTATATTTTTTATATTTAAGACTATTCGACAATACGAAGCGGCTACAAAAGAAAAAGAATCAATGGTTATGCGATATGCAGTTAGTGAAAAGAGTTTGTTAGAGCAACGTGCAGGGCGAGAAAATTTAGAAAAGAAAATACAAGAAGTTGTAAAAGAGAAAGATTTGCTACATCATAAATTATCTACTATGGTATCTGAAAAAAATCGAATTTGTCAAATGCTGGACAACAAGGTACAAATATATTATTTTTTTTATAAACATTTTTCTCAAATTTCACTTTTATACACAGCGTTATCGTTATCACCATACAGTGAAATATGAGTCCCAGATTACATACTACGAAATACCGGAAAATATAAAAGATAAATATGATCTACTTTAATTATTGTAGAAGTATAAGTAGGCCATGTCCTCTGTTTATTGTTTCAGCAATACGTAGGTAACTACATAATATTGATAAAATTAATCATTAAAGTGAAACTTAAGAAACATAACAGCTACGTATTAAATTAGAAAAGTACCATTTTACTGGATGAGGAAAAGCTTCCAAATTCAGTAAATTGACTTTTCAGACTTGGTGCGAACACTTTTATCAGCTACCAACAGTATGTTGAAATAGGACATACAAGAATATAATTGAATTCTGTGGATTTTTTATTATACAGACAATAGGGGATTCCACTCTTATCGAATTTTTATATAAATTATATACATAATTATTTTTCCCCATATAACTGTTATTGACGCAAATTTCTTTTCTTTATATTTTATCACTTATTTTATAAATGTTTCTTATTTCTGGTACCTTATTGAAGAGATTCATCATCAAACCATCTAAACCATCTTTCAGTGTTATGCGGCTAAGGTTATCGGTTTATATTCGAAAATTTCATTTTGTTCTTATTTTCTTTTCTTTTACATACTTAGTATATTGTAGTTATAGTTCAATATAACAATGGTGGTCCATTTAAAATGAACATCTGTAGTACATGTTACACTATATACCCGAATTCGCGCATTGTCCGAAAAATTTGCTCAGAACTAATTTTGAACTCCTGAAAAAGCCCAAACTCGAAAAACTGCCAAAATGCGTTGTGGATTTATCTAAACTTACAAAGATTGATATTTATTTGTAAATTATTTTAAACAAACTGTAACCTTACCATTTCTAGTATCACTTAATTTTGGTTAAGTAATAAATATCCGTTGAAGTGGTAAAATTCGGGTTTGGGAATTTTCAGGTTTTTAAAACTTGTACTGAGCGAATTTTTCGGCAATGCCCGAATTAGGGTAGGTACCGTTTAAGCAAGCGAAGCGTGATTTTTCTCTTGTAGCCCTCGACATTGGCTCGTGCCATAATTTTATTCCTTAGAAAAAACCATACCGTTCTTCCCTTTGGTGTAGGTATAATATATTATTTTTGGGCATATTTCTTTAATTTTTTTACAGTTTGTTTCGTAGATTATTATTTAGTATTTTTGCTTTAATAATTATTTCTGATGTACATAACTATTTATTAAATTTTTAGGGGTATGAACTAAAAGGCATACAACAAGAATTAGACCGTTCGAAAACGGAATTAATAAATTTGGAAACAAAATTGAAGTGGTCTCAAAATAGTTTACGAACCGAAATTGAGCTACGTAAGGTAAGAAAAAAGTATTCATTTAATTCTACAATTTTTAAAATGTAATATTAAATAATTTATTTTTAGGATAGCAACTCAAAAGTTGAATTATTAACAAATCAACTACAGGAAGCTACCAATGAAATAGAAAAGGCCAAACGTGAAGCACAAGAATATATCAAAAATTTTCAACAATCTCAAGAAAATCGCGCTTATGTTCTGGGTAAGAAATATTAATAATTTAAAGTATTATTTCAATATTAATTGTTTTTTATAGATCAGGAATTGAAGGAACAGCAAGCTTCATTAATTTTAGAAAAACACGAAAGAGAAGAAAGGGAACATATAATATCAAATTTGAAATCCGAACTGGATCGTTTACAGAGCAAACATCAAATATTAATAGAAGAAAACAATCGTTTATCAGTAAAAGTAACTTCTTACATTTTTCAGAAAATAATAATTAATAATTGAGGGGCTCAGGAAAAAAATGGTACAAGAGTACTTTGTTAACCTTTTGGAAATGACGCCCTTTTCTATGATACGGGAGGTGGCACCGGAGATCCATATAAAAAATCTGATATGTACCTCCCGCTATTTAATTTTTATTAATTTAAATACATACCTACATATTTACTAATGCTGCAAACTATATTAAGTTCCTTTGCGTATAACTATTGCTTTATTTACGATTTTCTTTTTAAAATATCACCATTACCAATTTGAAATGATTAGTTTTTTGCAGTAACATTTATCTGTCAGTTAAATTTGAAATATGAACTGTGTAACAAAGAAATTGTGTTTATCTTTAAAAATAGGCTTCGGGATTTATAATAAAGATTATTTTTTAAATTTATCTGTAAAATATATAGGAAAGGTATATATGTATATCTGTAGAAAATTCAATAATCTTTAATTTTTATAATGACAAAATGCGAAAAAATGACATTTAATGATATTTTTTGAAGGAAACCCATTATGAGCTTTAAGTGAAGTGCCATTTTTGGTTATCCGATTTACACCAAAATCTAATGATTTCTTCCCATATTAGAAAAGGGTCGAAATACAAGGTTTCAGAATTCTGTGGATGATAGTATTTGAGTTAGAGCGTAGACAAAATCCATACCCATACATACCAACATCATCATGAAAATGTTAAATAGCACGATCCTTATACTTCCCTTACCAAGGGTAGCGAGAGGTAAAAAATAGTACCGAGGCATTTTTATTACAAAATAATGGTATGAGTTGATGAATTGAACCTTTTTTGTATGAAAACGAAGATTTTACATAAAAAATTCACAGTAGGTATGTTATAGAATCGGCTGGGTCTGTCAGACTGGGCGCCACCTCCGAAGGGTTAAAAAAATTAAATAAGTATAGCAAATTATGCCTAAAAAAAATCATATTTATTTAAAGAAAAAATTGTGTGCCTTCATTACATTAGCAATGTGTAACGTTTAACTTTATTCACTGTTTTCTTAAATTCTAGATTTTGTCATTCATATCATTTTTTAACTAAGCCTCTTAATTTATTTTCTACTTTAGTAAATTTTGAAAATATTTAACTGATATTTTTATTTAGGTTCAACAATTAGAGAGAGAACGTTTAGATAATGAACAGAAACTCAGCGAATTAAGATGTTGTGCAGATAAACTTAGACAAGATGAAGCTAATATGAATTCCTTGACTTCTTCTGTAGAACAACTTAAATTACAACTCACTCAGTATGTATTTTATTTCAGTTCACACGTTTGAACTGATTCTCATTCAGAGTAACAAATTAGAAAATTGAATTTTTATATTACAACTAGACCTTAAAACTGTATGGTAGGGACTATTAAAATTTTAAAAAAGTTTTTAATTTTGAAAATATTGTGTTTTACAACAGCATTACAATTTCTCTTGACCTAACTCACACGTGTACTATATTCT
The DNA here is from genome assembly GCA_943142095.1 of Ophonus ardosiacus. Lineage (NCBI taxonomy): Eukaryota > Metazoa > Arthropoda > Insecta > Coleoptera > Carabidae > Ophonus > Ophonus ardosiacus. The sequence goes on along the minus strand of OW964828.1, from coordinate 32,978,706 downwards.
AAATTCTTATTACCCTCAAGATTTCTACAATCGCCTTTTTGAAATCTGAAATCCATTTTTAAGTAAATGAATGCGGAAAATAACGAAACAACGTAACGAGTAGCACTTGTTTGAATTTATGATGCGTCACAGAAACTACGTACGTATGCATTGAAATGGAAGATATGTTGAATAGCATAAGCAGCAACATCGTGATAGTGGCAATCAAAACTTGAACTATAATATCAATATACAGTAAAATTTTTGAAAGAAGTCCGATCAAGGCCATCTGCGAGTTGTATCTATGAATTAAGATTTTGTGCTGTCAAATTTAGTAGTGTCCTCATAAAAACTATGTAAACGACACTACTAAATTTGACAGCATAAAATCTTAATTCATAGATGCGATTCGTAGATGGTCTTGATCGGACTTCTTTCAAAAATTTTACTGTACGTAGTTTCTTTTTTATAAATATATTAAATTGCTTATTCATGTGTATTTCTAATCATTGGTAACGAGTTATTTGAAAAGTATTTATATATTTTTAGATTTTGCATTCATAATGAAGTCATTACGATACGCAATTGCGTATCGTAATGGCCTTCATTTCGATACGCATTTTTTTGTTTTAGAAGGTTGGTACTAGATGACATTTACTTAACATTAACTTCATTTAACCTTCAAATGTTCAAATAAATAATAATTGAATGTGGTCAGTTCAGTGATACCAACTACAACATTTCACTTGCAAATTTCCTTAAATTGACTCTGTTTAATATTAGCAGTTTTTTACAATATTTTAGTATGTAGAAGGCGCAAAATCTAAAAAATAGTATAAAGAACTCATTTTATAAGACTTTTTTTCGCACTTGTCAATTAGAAAACTCGCCAAGGCTCGTTTTCTAAACTTTGACGCGTGCGAAAAAAAAACATGTCTTATAAAACTTGTTCTTTAATATACTATTTTAGAAGTGATAAAATAAATCAATTTATGACTCCAATTATTATCAGCGAATTCTACTGTTTGAGAACAAAATTAATTACTTTAAAGAACTGTTGATTGTTTTCAATTTACAGTGGTACTTCGACTCAACATACGAACTATTCGAGATACGAACATTTTTTGGAACCCAGTTTTTTTTTTCTCGAGATACGAACCGTGATGCTTTTCTAATGCAGAGTACTGTAGCTCTAGTATACGAGTATATTACACGTTTAGTGCAAAACCATCTCTAGTTTTAGTTTCTATGTATGCGACGAATGCGTCATTTTGATTTACCATAAAATAAAATTGAAAACTGAGTTTCAAATACGAACTTTTTTTAGATACGAACTGCGAACAGAAACGAATTAAGTTCGTAAGTCGAGGTTACATGTTACTGTTACATGAATTTTCATAAAAATAAGTTATGGACGAACATTATTGCATGAATGCGAGAATTTTGAAGTCATGTCAATCCATATTGTGGGAAATTGCTTGATTGTATTTATGTGTATACTACAATTTTTAATTTTTAGTGAACAAGAACAGCGCGAAGCTAGTTCTCATCAAGTAACATTACTAAAACAACGAAATTCCGAACTAGAACAAGACATGGAGGCCTGTCGCGTTCGTGAAGCAGACATGCTTCTCTTCACACAACAATTAACTGATAAAAATGTTCGTTTGCAGTCGGAATTTTCCACCCTTGAAACTAAAGTAATAATCCGTTTTCATATTATGAAAATTGTAAGGGAGTAAATTCAGAATTTTGTTTAGTGGACCTATTTTCCCAATTGGCAAGAACTCTTATTTAGTGCCAGATACAATTTCTACAAACTATTCACAAACAGTTCTTGTAAATATTAATTGTATGATATAGCATGGTTGAGACACAAAGCTCAGTTTTTTTTTTTTTTTTAATATGTTTTTGTTTCTAATGCTATAAATATCTGACTTTTGAATTTACTCCTATTTTGAAAACAATATAATAATAATAATAATAATAATAATAATATAACAGGTGTAACACAAAATAATGACTGAAATCTTTAATAGGTTCAGCAGCTAACTTGTGAGCAGACTTTACTAAAACGTTCTTGCAAAGAACACGAAAGCAGCAATAGATTAGCTGAAGAGCAGCTCTCTCAAGAACGAACACTAAGATTGGAAGAAGGTCAAGTATTAGCCCGGCATCTTGCAGAGAAAACTCGGACGTGTGAACATATTCAACAACAACTAGAGGACCAAAGAGGCGAAAATAATGTCATTAAAAGAAAACTAGAGCTTTCAGTAAAAGTAAGTAAATATTATGAATAAAATATTCTATGTGTTTATTCATATTTTAAAATTTTATATAAAATAATAGGCTATTCCACCGTAATCGAAAAGAGTAAAAGTTTATCAAAAATATGAAAGATAAAAGTTAAACGATACAAAAAAATACCAAATATTTTTTTTTTTTTTTAATTACTCCCTCTAAAAAATACGGGGAGTTTTACTTTTGATGAGGTAGGACATGTGCACGCGTGTTTAAGAAAATAGGATTCAAGTTTGAACTTGTGCTGTATGGAGCTCCGCTCTCACTTCGCTTTAACTAAGAATATAATTATTCGGGTGTGTCGGATATGTTCGAATACTGTTCGGGTGATTTTCTTGTCTTCGCATGTTGATCTATCTGCAGCATTCCTTTGAAATTTGTTTGAAATCGTGAGTAAGAGTGGTGATATAAGTTTTATTGTGATTATTTTAAAGAACAGTATATTTGTGAAATGACAAGTAGGCGTGAAAAGAAAAAGTGTTTGGTACCTGTATGTAAAATAATTATTACAGTTCCACCTGTAAAACTTTACGATACTAGCGCCATGCGCTACCAACTTCGAAAATGTCAAAATGTTTTTATTAAATAAGAAAAAAAGTAAAATAAATTCATTGCAATAATATATTTTCTTTCTCTAATAATAAAATATAATATAAAAATTCAAATATACATTATTTTGTAATTTGCTCAACATTTTTTCGTAAGTCTGTGAACCACTGTTTGTTTACTTCTGGTATACCCACATTACATACGTCACAAATGAAATTTAAAATTCAAAACTTAATATCTCGCTTATTTGGAGGAACTTTAAACTCGGACTTTCACATATTGTCTTACATACTTATGTAGTTCAAGATAAAAAAATAAAAAAAAAAAAATGTCGTGGAATATCCTATTCTCACGGGAACGCACGCATCATCATAATGTTTACACGCCGCCCTATTCATTTCTTGTTTCGTTGTTTCCTGACGTTCAAATCTTAACCATGAAATTGGTGCAGATGAATTTTGCGCGCTCACAATTTAAAAACTGCACTCCGGAATACAAATTGTACATATAAATAATTTATAGGTTAGGGAGCGTGCACGTGACGTCACGGACATTTAAAAATAGCAGCCTAGTGGACCAACAAATCATTTTCACATATGGGTATATGTATAAAAATGCCTCAATTTTGTGTTGTTGTTGGATGTTATAAGAAAGGGGTACTGGGAATGATTTGTTATTTTATACGTTTCCGTCGGAAAAAGATTGTAGAGGACGAATTATCCCCGTAGCCGTAAAAAGAAGGAAAAGGTGGATAGTGGCGGTGAAGAGAAGTGACCTAAAAGATAGTAAAATTAAATACGGTAGAATTTGTTCTACCCACTTTATCACAGGTATTATTTTGTGCAAGCATATTAAGTATTTGAATGACAAATAATGGTTAATTAGTATTCCTATATACATAAAATAAAGAATGTAAACTTAAAAAAATAAACATTGTAGGTTGAACGTGATTTTACAAATAAATTTTTTAAATTCACTAAAATAAAAATTTAACTTATAATCTAAAATTATTTATTTAGTTTTGTTCAAGTTTTTATGAAGTACCTAATTAACGGAAAATAGCTTGATATCAATTTTAAAAAAATAAATTAGACGACTATCGTTTTATGATTGCTAATTTACACTTAATCATTGATATGTATCGTAATACCTATGTAGGTATTTTTAAATAATAGCAATGATAGCTGAATAAAATTTTGTACAAATACTACCAGTTAAAGAAAAATCATAAGGAACTATGAAAGTTTTAAGTTTAGTATTATGAAATTTTGATAATACTGTGATAAATTAATGAATTATTAATATGATTTGTGACGACAAAATCTTTAATTTTCTTGCACTGGATTGCTCTAACGCATACGCATGAAAATATATTGTAAGCTTCTAAACTTTTATAAGCTTTAAATAGACACGTACAGTCCGATTCACAAGAAAGTTTAAGCTAATTCTCATTTTTGGATTAGCGAATTCTACTCTAATTTTAACATTTTATTTCGTAAAATATAGTCTAATCTATTCCTTGTATCTACCTTTTTTGGTAATATTATGAAGATTAAATTTTAAATACCGGAATAGAATAGAATTCACTAATCCAAAAACGAGGATTAGTTTAAACTGTTTTGTGAATCGGACTGTTACAAATATTGACGTCATATGCAAGAGAGAGAGAGAGCATGCTTCCAAACATTATCCCCTCGTTGTTTTACGTCCCACTCCCTGATTCTATCTGTCATTATGTTTGCATCTGTTATTCAGTGGTAACCTAATTATTTGTGATTTGTTCGTTGTGTTCAATAAAAATGAGTTTAAAACCACAAGATGTGCGTGGGACAACTTTCTTTGTTTGATAATATTGAAGATCACTCGATTATTCAACAAAAACGATGGCTGGAGTTTAAAAATCTATGGCTGATAAGTTCTTTGTTTGGACGTGGTAACCATAGCAACCTTTAGTTCTATGCTTTCCCGCTATTATTATTTAACTAAATAATAAAAACTTATAACATCCACCCAACGGAGTTGAAACACGCATTACGGAAGTTGAAACACTATGAGTGTGTTACACAAACGGTAACGTTGGCGTCACGACTAAACTCCATTGTGGAGAAGATAGAGCTTATTTGATCAACCAATCAGATTGTTCAAAATCGCAGGAAAGTTTACACGATGTTAATGGGGTCATTTCAAAAAATAAAAAAAATTGTCTATTTTTTTTATAAAATCATGAAATCCATCTGATTTAATAAATATGGTAATAGAAAATAATTTTAAATATGCGACTTTTCATTCATAAATTTGCTAAGGAACTTTCGCGCTTTTAAACACGGACTAAATTTGTGACGACACAGTTTCATAGGCTATCCAGCCAATCAAGCGGTTTACGTCATAAATACAATATCACTAGAAACAATGACGTCATTTGTTAAATAGTTTATAAGGCTACACCTTCCGTCGTTATAAATACTTCATTGTCGCAGAATATGCAACAAACTATCTAGTATTATGTGAGATCCTTAAAAAAAATGTAGAATACTGCATAATACCATACAATTTTTCACTGTTTCTTTACATTCCGTATACCGTTTGCTACACGCTGTACATATAGTTTTAATTAAAAATTAGATGTTTGACATTTGGATAGACTGCTAGATTAAATTTATTTTAAAAAAATTCACCATGCAGTCACTCAGGTTTTATTTTTTTCTGTCTGAACCGTAACAGATATCACAAATTAAAGAGAGAGAGAGAGAAAAGTTTACTATTGAATGCATAGAGGTAAGAATATATAAATAGAGGGAGCGTAAAGTGAGCTTGTAGACAATGACCTTGATGCCTAGTGTCGGAAGGGGAATGAAGCGTCAGCCATATTGTGTTGTTCCATTTTTAGCGCGTTATTCAAATGTTTCCATTTTACTCGTACATATTTCTAAAATAAAGTTAAGTAGAGAGCAATAAAACAATAAGAATAGTGCAATTTATTTTTAAAAAATTATTGTAGAAAACAATATTTGCTGTAATACAGTGTTTTTATTTATACAAGTATTTCTGTTACTAAAGTACATAATATTTAATACTTAAAGAAATACGATAAATATGAACATGTGAATCTAAGAACCTTCGTAAAGAATTAATTAGTTATATTGTTGTCGTCGACTGTGTGATTAATATTTGATATTTTTTGTTATAGTCGTATGGATATTATTAATATATTTAGAATAATTCCGCATGAAAGGTCATGTTTTTTCCGTTCGGTAGCTTTCTGTGTTTTGATTTCCGCCCAGAACAATTACTGCAGCCTAACACATAGCACGCTGGCATATTTATTATATTATAAATATATTACTAAATGTGTCCGAAAAAGATATTTAAACACAAAAGTTTAAGAACAAATTTCAAATAGCACACGTCAACGAAAGTGAAAGTAAACAATGAATCAGAAATGGAACAGTACAAGATGGCGGACCATTTCCCCGCACGGCTTCAAGATTTTAGCCTTACGCTCCCTCTATATTATATATTCTTAACTCTATGATTGAATGTATCTTTCTGAAAAAAAATAATTTTACGTTATCGGCGTGGCCATTAAAAAGTTACGGTCTAATCAATGTTGGGACACCTAAGTTTCATACACTAGTGGTTCACTAAGAATAATAAGTATCACCTTAAAAGATGACATAACCATATGAACTGTCATACCAAATTTCATCCAAATCGTATAAAGCGTTCTGTTATTACAAGCAAAATTAATTTTTTTTTTCAAAGAACTTTTGGCGGGGGAATTGAAATGTTAAAATGAAGGTCACGTCAGTATATATACTTTCCAGGTTATATTTTTATTAACCAAAACTATTATAGATAATGTACTTAATTTATTCATATAAAATCATAAATACATAACTTTTAATTATAAATTAATTAATTGCATTATTTTTTTGTAATTCCTTGATGAAAAATTTATATATTTTTAAAAATACTGTTAACTCTTGGTTTTATGCATTGCATCACATAGAAATGAAACAAAAAACACGTGCAAATTCAACAAGTGAGTTGACAACTACTGAGAGTTTGACGTTTCAATTACGTTTGAAGGTTAACTTGAAATTTCGTCTGGTTAATGCGGCTTCACGAAGTAGCGCAGCAGCCAATCACATGATTTTCTCACTAGAATTTCTAGTTACTGTTTATAGTTTAAAAACAGAGTATAGAAAATTTCAAAAATCCCTAAACGATGACGTACACCGCTTGATTGGTTGGATAGCCCATATGTTAAGTTCAAACATTCACTTCAAATTCAAATGTTTCCCACGCATCCTTATTTCTCATCTCAGAAAAATACGTCGACCAATAGCTGCTTAGTAATAAAATATGAAAGTTCTTAAAGCGAGGTTAGCGACAGCTATTGACTGGAATTGAGTACTAGTGGTAAGCCCGGCACTCGCCATATAAGTTTCCAAAGGTTGAGCTCGACTATCGTATCCGTGAAATTGTGTCGTCAGCAGTTGAAATATTTGAAATTAAACTTAAAAAAAATGATATCTCTAATTCTAAAGACTTGTAAGGTTTAAAACATACACGTACACCTACATATTATATTTAACCTATTCTTTTAAGAAAAAAAATAAATCAGAAAATGTGAAATGACCCCCATTAACTACAGGGAATTTATTTTAACATGCAACATATGGTGAATCACTTCCATGCAGTGACCTCAATACAATACTGGACTGGCGGCTGGGGACGACTATGTGTCGCCAAAAAATATTTATGCAACCAGCGTGCAGTGGGTATATCTATCTCTTTTTAATCCAGTGCAGTGCGTACGGTATGAATAATAGGAAATTATATTAAAAATGTGACAACATATGTATATTCATAATAATAATAGTAATAATAATGGATAGTAAATGGTAAATTGTTTTCTTTCGGTTTATATATTATTTTAAACCAAATAATAAAGGAACACATAATATAAAATATTTATTTACTGATAAAAATTACAAAACATTATACATTGGAAAAAAGTATTAATTTTGTCAATTTGGATCTAATTGATGATCTGTTTCCTTGTAAATTAATATTAATTTTTTTACATAATGCCTTAGCTCTTAAGTCAACATACAGCTTACTTATTTTTTTAATAATTTGAATTTCATGAATTTCTTCATTGATATAATTATTTGTTGAATGGTTTGGCGTAAACATATACAATTTATCACTGAAGTGAAACACATTATTTCTAATTATTATTTGCTGAATATTTTTTTTATGGATGTCTCCTTTTAAAATACGGACAATTTTTTCAGAATTTTTGACTATATTCAAAACAATTTTTTTCGGTTTTATTAACCCCCCTCTATTTATGAAATTAAAAAAAAAATCTTCATTTTTATTAACATAATCGTGATCTGAATTGTCTACAAGTAAATTAAAACATTCTTCACAAGTTAATATTTTAACTAATTTAAAAACAATAAAACCCGAAATATAAAATAAAATATTTTCTTCATATTCTCCTAAGTTGGAGTTTGGTAAAATTATATCTTCGATTTGATTTTCGACCTCTGCGTTGTCTTGCAGTTGTCGTTCAGCAGATCTGTATTCGAAAATAGTTGGCGTCGAATGTTCATTATAATTCACAATATTTGCTGACGAACTACCAGTAATGTTTTTTGAAAATAGCATTTGCCGAAGAGCCCAAGTAAATTGCTTTGTGTTAGGGTTGTTGTTCCATCCTCCCCTTTGACGAATAGCAGAAAAATATAATTCCAAATGGTCTTGCGAACATTTATACGGAAGGAAATAATTTACATGTTTTGTCTGTATTAAATATTCTGCTAATTTAATGATACTCTTCATGCTGGATATAAATCCTACAACAAACGTTTTTCGTGCATGATTTAAAACGGGAACACCATCAATAGTAAGATTTTTTAAAAAACATTCAGTTTCCGCAAAGTTTTTTTTAATGGCCTCTATATTTCCCAATTTCATTGGACTTTTATAACCTTTGCCATATATGTTTCTAGCATTTAGCTGGTCAAATGTCCTATCTATTATTCTTATAAATTTTGTAGTGGTTTCAGATCCAGAAAATTGAATGTTGTTATTTTTGTTTAAAAAATCAATGGCGTCAGCCACACTTGCGCTTAATGTTTGTCCAGCTAGCTTCACGTTCATTATTTTATTTTTGTAATACACATGTGCCGCGCTTAAATTATTAGCAAAAGACAGTTCTAAATTTTCTTGAAGTGATAATAATCTTTTTATGAATTCCCATGAAATTACATTACCACTTTCTTCCAAATGTTTGTCTGCCAAACAATTTCTAGCCAGCTTTAACATATGACACGGGTCCATGATGAAATAAATATTAATATCGTTTTTCTGGGGATGAGGAAACCACGATATAATGTCATTCGAATTCAAAACACACCCCAAGTTTTGCATGGATTTTAAATTGACTGGTGCGCCGTCACATGTTATTGAATTAACTTCAATTCCTACGTCATGCAACATTGAAATCGCCGTTTTTATTAGTCCTGTAAGAACGTCAGCGTGCAATGCGTTGACAAAAAAATATGCTATTGGGCATTTAAAGGCATGTTTGTACGAATGGATCATGAAGACGAGAACTTCTGTAGCAACAGCTGATGATGTTCCTTCCACAATACCTCCATAATCCGCATTGCCACTAAATGTGCCTGTCGCTTTGTCATATGTAACAGAGCTCCTAATATGCATGCTATCAAATATTAAACCAACATGCTTAATGTTATCATCCTCCACCACTTTGTTTTTTAAAAATGAAAATACCTCCACCAAAAACCCGGGTTTACAATCGTGACTACCAAGCCAGCTTCTAATTGTACGTGTGCATGGTAAACTGAAATATTCTGCCACGAATTCATATGCTTTCGGTGAATAATAATGCAATGTTAATGCAAAACTTTTTATTGCATCCGTATACCTTCTCGAAGTCTTCGGTTTATCTGCAAACCTTTCCTCTTGTGTAAAAAGTTCGTGCATGAAATTCGAGAAGTTGTCTTGTAACAATTCATATAAATTGCCAGAATTTGTAGATATTTGCTGTAAATGCTCTACAAGTTCAGTTAGAGATTCCAGTTTTTTCTCTCGGCGGTGCAAAACTCGTTGCAAACTTTTAATTTTCCTTTTCAACTTCTGTTTTCTCGGAGTATCAGGTCCTCTCTTTCTAGGTGAAGTTTGTGTGCCCACAGAGGTGCTCGTAGAATGCACACATGTAGTCGATGGAAACTGCAAATTTTAAAATAAATTGTTTACTAGTTACACTTTTCCATATTCTCACGTTTTTAAATAAACGCTGTTTTAAAAAATATCAAATTGAAATTTCAATATTTAATTTTTCCCTTATGTTTAAAGAATGATTTTTTAAAAAATATTTGTTTGAATACGAACTATGTTCTACTTTAAAATTATATTTTGATAAATTTGATATTATTTATTATTGTTATTAAATAATGACATTTGACATTTCTTAAAATAGCGTTTTAGTTACTAACTGTAAGTTAAGGAAAAGTATTTCAAGAATATTAATAATAAACATAGATAATAAATAACGATATGTATGTCATGTGAATAAGAAATTTAGAAGAAACTACTGTAGTCATATTTAATGTTTTAATGTATAATTATTGCATTGCCCAATTAGAATATGAAAAAAAAATGTGTGAGGGAGTATCTCATTATAAAAAAAAAGAAATGTAAATATTCAAGTACCTGTTCTTCACATAAAGTAACTTCGACATCTGAATTATGCACGTTTCCACTGCATTCCGAAATCCTACGCACCTGAAGAAAAAAACATGTATTAATAAAAGAAATTAATGTGGAAAATAACTTAACATGGAAAAAGTTACTAAAATGCCATATGTTGCATTTAAGAAACATTTGCATAAAATTTTAAAAGGACGATTAAAAATTAATACTGCATTGGAAGCCCAAAATTCTATGTTCTTAACTGATGTTTAAGTTGTAAAACATAATGTAATATTTTAATTAGTTACCTTGACACATGTAGTTACAGCAGGAACAGCTCCAGGTTTTAATGATTTTTCGTTTATGTAGTCGGAAGATGAAAAGTGGTCACTACAAACTCTCCAATGTTTATTTGGTTCCCCACTTTTTTTTATAGCTAACATCCATAAGGATCGCGATTCTAAATCTGCCGGAAACCTGTAGAACATATACATTTTTCATGAAGTAATTACTACACACAAATATAAGGAGTTGCTATAAATAATTCATTAACTTACCGGTGCATTTTTAGATCTTTTTTCATACCATAGGTATTTTGACAACCCGGAACACTACACGTTACTACCATGATGAATATCAAAGTACGATAAAACAAAACAAAAAGCTCTCACAATGATCTGGATCACCTGAGTATGCAAAACCCAAAACCAACTGATTGAACGCCACTGGTAAGCAATCGGTAACGAAAGGTCAAATCTGAGCACATGCGCAGTTGTTGCGTAAGACAAAGATGACAATATTAGAAAGAAAAGGACAAGTACACCCACAGTGACATTTCAATGGTGACAGCCACTACAATGCATTTGGAATACGCGCCGCCGGTCCAGTATTGTATTGAGGTCACTGCTTCCATGGTTACTCACTATTGTCAAAAAATGACAGCAATGTAATATTTGTCCATTTTAAAATGCAACATACAAAATTTTTAGTTTTGTATTATCAAAATTAATTTCCAATAAATTAGCCTACAAACGATTAACAAGTAATCAAAACATGAATGTTGTACATCTTAACAAACTTTAGCTTACAAAAATTCATAACTTCCATGTAATAAATGTTAAAAAAAATACCCCCAATCACTCTGAGGCAATATTCTAGTCGGTCGTAATAAGAATTGACACCATTTGTGATGTGTTTTGGAGGTATCTCCTGTGCTGCAATACTATTTATAATGTTGCATTTTAAAATGGACAAATATTACATTGCTGTCATTTTTTGACAATAGTGAGTAACCATGGAAGTGATGAACTCAGGTATTCCCTGGATGAACTATAATGTTGCATTTTAAAATAAATTCTCTGTATATAACTTATTCTCTATACTTCTCTCTCGCTTTACAAGTAGGTACACTTCTGTGCAATAAAATTAAGCACACAAAATATTTTATAGTTTAAAGTGGACATGATAAGATGCCTAGCAACGAAAATATGTAAATTTGTCATTTTTCTTATTAATGCCAAAATGCCGCGTCATCATTTAGACAGTAATTCTAAGATTAGAATTATAACTGGAATAGAAGATGATTTCTCCAAAAGACAAATCGCTCGACTGAACGTCAGTAAAGACACCGTCTTCAGAATTAAATCGTCAGATTAGCGAGATAGAGTAGTAGCTAAGAAACCCGAATTACAAAACTAAAATTTGCGAAAAAATAGTCTCAAAACTTGTGCTTAATTTTATTGCACAGAAGTGTACATAGGCGTATAATTTGGTAGTACGTGGTTATATTAATTTTATGCTACACACTGTATTTAAATATACATAAATATTTATGTGAACAATTAATTAAATAAATATTAAATTACCAATTTTATATTTAAATGAAATATATTTCAATTTAGCGCTAAATTTTGTAACTAGATTAACAGTTTGTCACAGTGTAAATCAGGTTTTTAGTTAGTTTTCTTAAAAAAAAGAGTATAGAGCATTATAGTGTGCGCGCGCTTTCTCTCTCCAGTTCTCTCTTCAGTAGTACAAGTTGGAGAGTAAACAAGCGTGTTTGTGCTAGTGATGGGCAAAACCACAGACCACATACACTAATAGATTGGAAACTGCAATGTTACCGGCTGTAACCCTGTCCGTTACGCCATCTATTGAGAGGTGCGACAACTAATTAGCAAAAAATACGTATAGGTTGTATTTCATCAATAATAAAAATAAAAAATAATAAAATGGAAATAAATGAAACAAGAAACATTAAATAATAACATAATTTATTATTATTTTAATTTATAAGTTGTAAATTTCTTATAAGCTAAATGTTGGTACTTATCTAAATTTTCATCTGACTTTATAAGTTTTTTCCCCGACAAAATATCATTTTTATCTTTTAAATAATAATTTAATATAAGTATAAATGTTTTTTTTATCATACAAGTTCTTACTACATCTTTATGTATTTCACAAGATACGAATTCAAAATTGATCTCCGTCCTAATTTTTTCGTTGATAAATTTAAAAATATTTTTAATTTGTAAATACTGCTGAAGAGTAGCAAGAATAATTCGCTTGATGTCAACAAAACACCCAGTTGTTGCGAAAGTTGGATATATCAAGCGTTGTTGCTCGTCATATTCCCTTGCCGCTATTAAATCATGCTGTCTTCATATGACACTGGCTTGTAAATCTTCTCTGCAGGTTTTACAATTGTTCGTTATTTTTTTAACATGTTTTAAAATAAAGCCCGTGCAATACGATGACTTTTTAAATGCAAGTGGTTCTTCGTAAACCGTCACGGGCTTAGATATTTTAATATTTCTTGCTTCATCGTCCTCCTCTTCGTCGTGCTCTATATCAAGCAAATCGTCCAGTGTACTTAGAGCACCTTCGCTTTCATCCTTCTCGCAGTTAGCCCCTATTGAATGTTTCGCTGAAAAGTTATTTATACATAATGTTTTAAACCGTTGTACGAAATTAGTGCACGTGGGGTTTATATTTCGTATCCCTTGGCTTCTAATCAGACCGAAATAATTTTCTAATGGGTCTTGATTGAAGGCCCTTGTTTGTAAATATTTTATATTTTTACCCAATTTCATCTTTTGCCAAATTTTTTGGATTCCTCCAATAGTTTCCTTAAGGTTTTTTATCGACGGCGGCACTTCCTCCTCGTGTGTACTACGGCATATAAATTTAGCCGACCGCAGCACAATTTCGGCTTCCTGCCAAAATTTTATATGCGGCGAATTATCCTGTAGTGCAGCTGTCATTGGTTTTCCGTTGATTCCACGATATGAATTTGAATTCAAACTATCAAATAGTTTGTCAAAGAAGAGGAAAATCAAGGCAGTCTCTTCTGCTTCTTTTTCTAGACCTCCGGCTTCTGAAATTAAATAAAAAGAAATGATTACAAATAATATTCTTACAATAATATATACGAAAAATGAATTTCAATGAATAATTAAAATATGAGAAATAGTCATCCCCATTCTGTAACGAATTTGCTGTATTTCAGTAACGTTGACATAACTTAGGTTAGTGTTCTGTGATAAACAAATAAACATATTGGAGAAAAAAAGAAAAAATATATGTTTGCATGTAAAAAATGAAAATATCAGATGTTATTATTTGTTTCTGTTAGTTAAATTTTAAGTTTGTACAAGTCAATATCAAAAAGATTTAAATTGAGCAATACGAATATTTACCTTGTAAAGCAACATGCCTCATGATTGCCGCGACTCGTTGACTAAACACCTGTGTGCAAAGCTTGACTTTCATTTTTTGCCGCGACGTTGGGTTTACATGCGCCTCAGTCAATTTTGGAAGAAGCCGCAACTCTTCCACAGCCTTCTCCTGGTCATATTCGTATAATTGCCTAGCATGCTTCCACTTCGCGGTCAAAATTCTTCCGTCTATTTCACACTGGAAATCCTTCTTCATAAGATTGTTCCTCAAACCTTTAAAAATATGTGGAACGTCGAAGAGAGGAACAATCTCTTTGTCATTAACAATGACTTCTCCGCGGTATTCTCTGCCCTGTCTACACATATCTCCTCGAGTTTCTTCTTTTAACTGCTTTATGGCAGCTTCATTTGTTCGCGCCTGGTCGCAAACTGTGGCAACTACTTCTAATCCGATGGATTGCAATTCTTTAATTACTTCTTTCATCAATTTCGCTAGTTTGACTGCTTTTGTAAAGCCTTTACAAAATGTGAAAGCAACTGGTTGCTTCCATTGTTTAATTACACCCCGAACCATGAAAACTAATGCATGGTCAGCTAATTCAGCCTCTCTGCTGTCGCCATTATCCACAAAACCTTGCACTATGTCCAATTTAGAATCGTACTCTAAATGTGACGATATACTAATTTCGTCGAACATTAAGATGCATTTCCTGTGTTCTTTACGGAGTTTCCTCACAGTTTTTCTTAACGTGTTAAATAAATGTTTATTTATACCAGTCTTCAAGGTTAAACGTCCAAGAAATAGAGTTAGTGTTCTTGGTGATGGTAATGTGAATAATTTATGTAACAACATGTAATTTTTTGGGCTGTTTTTCATTAGCGTCAAACTTAAAATCTTTTCACGTTTTGAAAATCGACGTGCTTTAGGTTTGTTCCTTGTCTCTCGATTCTGCATTTCGAAAAATGTTCTTGCAGCAGGTGTCATCGTTAGCATTTTGGAGAACTTGTCAGACTCTTCAAATTTCTCAGCGGCGGCCAATCGTTCTTGGAAGGAAAGCTTCCTTATGCGATTAGCAGTTTTTTTCCAATATGAAGCACGACGATACAGGATTTGTGCCTTGGGCGTCAAGTCTTTCTCGTACCTTACTGATACGGTTTTCAATAAAGCGCTAGCAGTTCTGGCTTCTGAAACAAAAATACATAGTTATATAATAAATAATATATCATGTACATATCCAAGTATCAAGTAAAATCGGGAAATATAAATTAGAAGATTATAGCTGTAAAGAATATATACTTTATTTCATCTATTTCAAATGCAATTATTTGTATAGGCCGATTGTTCATTATTTCGAAAAAAAGTAAATCAAAATGATAGAACAAAACTAAATTAATTCCTATGTCTGTAGCATGATTCATATTTTAAACGGCGTGAAAATATATTTAATACTTAATGTAATGCATATTCCTACTACGAGTACTGAAAAATTCTTACAAACACTTATTACAATTCTTATACACATTATTCACGCAAGGATGATAATTATTGTAAACATAAAATAATACCTACGCCTTATATATGAAATTTATAATTATGAACTTATTTAATAATCTACGTTAAATAATTGCAACATCATTAATTACTAATTAAAAATTATGATTCAGTTAAGATGGACTGTGGTTTAAACAATTTGGTTAATATACATATGCAATATCACTGTTTGTTTAAAAATATTATTTAGCACATGCCATCTTACTGAAAAATACTAATGACCGATTGCACCAACGTAAATTAAATATTAAACATGGTTTAAATTGACAATATTGCATTGAAATAAAATGTCAAATGGATTATAATATATTGCTGTCAAAATTTCGATTGCATTTTTTTGTTTAAACGTAGATTAAAATTTAAGACTTGTAGGTGCAATTGGGCATAATAGTTTAATTACAATGACTATATAATTCATTATGTTATAACCCAATAAGAATGCGTGATTTTCCAACACGTCTCATATAATTGAGAATTTTCAATCGTCTGGATGAGAGATGATAAGCAACGATCATTCATGAAGTCCAATAAGAAAAAAAAATATTACCCGTTGAAGCGCAATCTGGTACCTTGGATACCGGTTCCTCTGGGACAGAAACTGCGGATGTAGATGGAAAATTATCTAAAATTAAAAAAAGAGAAGTTATAGCTTAGCTAAAATATACAAAGTATATAAAAATAACAGACACATGCGAATGCGTTTAACAGTTTTAGTTTTGCTTCATATATCATGTTATTTAAACAAAAACAGTGTTTCAATTCTAAATTATCTTTTCTGTTCTGAATAAATAAATAAATATATCATCACGGCATATTATCCATTGCTGGGTGTGCCAATCTGCTGTGTTTACAAATATCAGTAATGATAAAATATTTGTACCGTGCGGGTGCTTACCGGGCGTCACCTCACGGGCACTCATAGCTGGCGTGGAGAGTGCACCACAGGGGCCAATTTTGTGCCATTAAAATACAAAGTAATTTCCGGCGTCGGTCGGGATCGAACCCGAGACCCCAGATTCGCGAGCAGACACTCAGGTATACGCAATGACCTCATAACTCTATTGTAGATGCGCTCTAGAGAGAGAGATTGTGTTATAACCATTAGAGTGCGACAGGTAGTGTGTGTCACGTGACATATGGACGGATTGCAAGCAGTACAGTGCAGTGTGTATAAGAACGGGTAGTTTTCAGTTAAATGTGAATTGTTTCATACATAAAAATATTGTTTAACATATTTTTATATTTCATTTGCCATATATTTTTATAATGGTGATGTATTGTAGTGCCTTTGGCTGCACAAATCGTGCAAAAAAGGAGGAAAAGTATCGCGGTGGACTAACGATGCCTTCGAAATATGTATTAAATATATGCAAAATCGCAAGAAATTACTTTTAGAGGTTCAGCAAATTTTACAGGACATGTTATTTTAAAATTAATATTAGAAACAAAAAAGAAAATCAATATTAAAACTATTTTTCCAACCCTCAATAACCACGTACTTGACCAGGACCCATTAAATAACCATTTACTACAAATTATAAATTTAATTTTACAATTATTTTTCAAAATTAGGCTGCACCACAAAAACATGTCATTGAATGAGGCAAAAATAAGAATAAGGCAAAATTTTTCGCATCAAATTTTATTTAAAGGCCAGTAAGTTTTTTTTTAGTTCATTTAAATTTTGTTAATTTCATGAATAGCTAGTTTTTATTTTTACGTTTTATTTAGTCTGTGAATTCTTTTTTAATTAAAATGTTATTGTAGAAATTCTCGCCAAAACCAAATTCTGCGTTGCGGTTAATTACTTAATTTTTTCATTATATATTCCTTACTCGGTCAATAATATGTTTTTCTAAGTTTTTATTTGTAACTTTCTTTGTTGCTTTTATGTTAGAAATAAGTAATAATATTTATTATCTAATTGTAATTAGTTCTGTACAAAAATTAATGTATAAGCTTTACTTGTTTTGTATACAAATTCGGTTTTGTCAGTATTTAATTTTCTATTTTTGAATTAAATAAATGTATTATAAATGGTAAAGCATTATTTTACTTAATATTTGCCTAAAATTTAGAAAATAGCTAATAATATTCAGCTTTAAATGCATAAAATCTGTTACTCGCTTGAATATATGTCCCTAGCTCACGTGACTGAGGCAATCTACTCTCGCAGTCGCGCACGCACAGTCTTACGTATTCTCCTTCTCACTCTCATGTTCATAACAGTGTTTCGAGCCGACTAGCGTACCAGGGAGCATCTATAGTAGAGTTATGAGATCATTGGGTATACGGCCTTTTCTGCTTCGAATTCGTTAAAATAAACATTTATTTAATTAAATATTGTATATTGCAGCAGGTATTCACGAGTTTCCATACGAAATAAATAAATTCAACTATTTTTATTATTTAAATTTTAATGTGAGGAAATAAAATAATTTAATTATATTTACCAAATACTGGCGTTGCACATTTGTTCAACATTGCAACCGTTGACGGAGTAGCTGTAACATCTGAAGATATTGAAGTTTCTGAAAAATTAAATAAATAGTAAAAATAACACAATAAAGTCTAATATATAATTTAAATCTAATAATAGTTGTTTCTGAAAGCGCAGAGCGCTTATAAAATCTGTTGATATTTTGTTAAATAATTTATTAACATATATCGAAATTTGTACATTAATCATAGAAATATCAAAATCGATGATACTGAGTGATTGCAGCCGGTACTGTTATTTACCTTTATACTTGAGATAATTTTAAGGAGAGATACCTGTAAAATCTACTTAATCTGTAAATTGGGAATTTTTGCCTATCGTTGTTCCCAGAAAATAGGCAAAAATTCCCAATTTACAGATTAAGTAGATTTTACAGGTATCTCTCCTTAAAATTATCTCAAGTATAAAGGTAAATAACAGTACCGGCTGCAATCACTCAGTATCATCGATTTTGATATTTCTATGATTAATGTATAAATTTCGATATATGTTAATAAATAAAGTAATAAATATATGAAATATACATACCCATAGTTGGAATGGCGTTATGATGTAATCTTAGATTTCCATAACTTTTTTATTTAGCATCAAAATGAGCTGAACACACGCGCCTGTTGCAATAAACAAAAACTGGATCTAATTTACGCAACTCTTCAATATTTAAGATATCCATCCACGTATTGAATCGATCCAATTGAGTTTCTGGTTTAGGAAACCGATGGAAGTGAACATCTGTGTAGAAAAAAATAATATACTAAAAATTGATTACACTAAAATTAACACTAAAATTATACGTAGGACTAACAACTTTATAATTAATAGTAGTTGAATAGCTTTTATTATATTAATAATAATTCTGTAATATATTATAAATCCTTACCAACAGCTTGACATCCAGGGACACAGCACTTAAATTTCTTTGAAGGCATTGTCTATTTGTTTTAAACACAAAGAAAAAACACTGAAACACAGACAGAAAACAACAGATGTGAACAATACAGAAACACAAATGTAAAGAATAAAGCCCTAATGTACCTATTTTTATATGGGGTTTTTCATCCCTTGCTAATCTGGGTGGCTTATTTGTTCTCTTATTCGTCAGGTATATTGACTAATGAAACATGTTTCTGCCAGATTTACCAGGCGTTTTACCCCTTCTTGCTGTAATGATCTACCTGTAATTACAGAGTTTATAGAAAATTTCCCATTAAAGAAAAATTACATTTCTTCATCTCACTTCTTCTTTTCTTTAATTTGTCCGTTAATGCAACTTGAAACAATTTTCTTCCGTATATATTTTCACTTATCATCAGCTTTATTTTATATGTTCTAGTTTGTATCACCAACCACCATTTTATTTTTTCAAATTTAAAATAAGTGGTAACTGTCATTTGTTTCCCACGTGTTCATCATGCTTGAAATGCTTCCATCTGTGGAGAGGTGCGAAAACTAAAGTCGCGGTTACGGTAGCTCCCATAAGAGTTTCTACAGCCTGGGCAAAACGTTTCTGCTTTCGTATTCATTAAGGGCGCGTGTGAAAGCGTTAGTAGTCATAACAACCGTTGGACGCTTTCTGTAGGCGCCACTTGTACTTTTACGCAAGTGTTAGAATCCGAAATCCTTTGCCAAACTTTACTTCTCATCTGACCCCCTCCCCCCACTATCTTTCTGAACTGAAAGGTATATTTCAAGTTCTATGTCACTCAGCGGTATATTTAACCACCAACTAAGAATTATAATGCTTACCGCTGTATCCTGCTATTTTGACTATAAAACACATTTACTTAAAATTTGTGGAAACATTATAACTTCTTATTTCTGGATAGCGTGCGGTATTTCAAATCTGTTGTAATCTGGAGTCTGGTTAGTTTTTAACTAGATTATAGTAACAACATTTTTCTTGATTCGTGATGAATATGCAATTAGAGAATAGGATTTATCTTTAGAGAATAATGATACCTCAAATTCTTGTAATCGGATTCATTTTTGGTTGCATATTCTAACTGTAATTGTTGTATATAAACCATACCTGTTCTATGTCTTCATATTTTCTGATAGTATTCTAGCGAAAATAATATCTATAAAAAATAGTATGCATTATTTCACGACACAATGGCGCGACTTACGTGCCATTTATTTCTTATCTATTAATTTTTTGTGTTATGTTTGTTCGATAAGGGTAAATAAAAAAAGAAGAATTGTAAATTGTGCTAACAGTATCATATTTTTATCCAAATAACGTCTTTTGCTAGTAAAATAAATATGAAAAAATTTCAAATAAACAGTTATATAATACTAACTGACCCGCCCCGGCTTCGCACGGGTAAAGCTAACATAACGATTAGCTACGCGTGTACCAGTTATTTTGCGTAGGGAGCCGGCAACCTGCCTCGCATCGTACTTGTAACAGGCTCCGCCCGATCCCCGCACCGCACCTCAAAAAGCCTTTTCTAAACATGTCTCGGGTGCTTTTACTTATGTACATATGATGCAAGCTATCTCTCCGACAAATATCGAAAATCTGCTAACGGTTAAAACTTTACTATAGATAAAAAATAATTGAAATCATCCCCTATCGTACCGCCTTGATGGATGATTTTTTAAAAACGCTAAAACACTTTATTTCTTGCCAAAAGCATAAATAAGAATTTTTATATCCCTAACTTGAGAAATGATGGGTTCTCCATACAAACTTTCGTTCCCTATTTAACCCCCTTCAAGTTTTATTTTCGCGACAAAAGGTAGCCTATGTCCTTCTCCTAGGTCCAATCGGAGAGATCTATACCAAAATTCATCAAAATTGGTTCATCGGGAGAAATGATGGGTTCGAACATACAATTTTTCATTCCCAATTTCACCCCTTCAAGTTTTATTTTCGCGACAAAAGGTAGCCTATGTCCTTTTCCTAGGTCCAATCTATCTCTATACCAAAATTCATCAAAATTGGTTCAACGGTTCAGAGTTTATAGCAGTAAAGGTTGAAAAATTTGGAAAAATTAATTTCTTTTTAAACTTTTATCTCCAAATAAGTTGACTAAAAATTTAAAAATGCAGTCATATTGTATATGAGAATAATATATAAAAAGAAATAATTATATCATCACTGCCCATTACTAGGTGTGCCAATCTGCTCTGTACACAGATTTCGGTAATGATATATTTGTGCCGTACGGGCATTTACCGAGCGTCACCTCACGGGCACTCATTGATGGCTTGGAGAGTACCTATACCACAGGGGTCACATTTGTGCCATTTAAAATTTAATATTTTGGAAATCGAAAATGCTACCAAAATTAAGCCTTTTGTATAAGCAATATTAGTTTGCCAGAAATAGTATGGGTTACCATACAAAAAAATGTATTACGACAATTTAATAAATGCTAATTTACGAACCATAACTTCATTTATACTTTTTCCAATCATTCCTTGTGATTTTTATTTGAAATAATGTAAAATAAAATGAACGAACTATTATAGGTATTACTAAAAATTATTTTATAAGAATTAATCAAATCTTGACAATAATTTCAAAGCTGTTTCTTTGCGTTGTGGATAATAATGTAAATGTGTAAATTTCTACTGTCCTTTCAATTCAAATATAATTCTAATATAATTTATTTATTTTCTACCTGGGCCTTTTTCTTTTGGGGAAATCTCACACTCCAAAATAAAAGTTGCCCGTACATTGACAAGGAAATCAGTTTTGATAATGTAAACTGTCTCGTTGCCCCTAGCGGCAAAATCGTGAAACTGTTAACATTGCGCATATGGCAATATTTTTCAAAGCAGTTTTCTCAAAAACTGTTATAAGTAAGTTTTTTATTTTTTCATATTTTTAAAATATACGTCAAGTATTAAGGCGGGACAAAATTTCGTTTTCATAAGTTTTCCAGAAAGTCAAAAAAATCAGCTTTAAAATCTTTGCTAAAACACGCACTTACTCTTTTATTAATTATAATTAAACCATATAAGTAAGAATCATGTAACTCCGTCGCGCACTAGAAAGAATACTAATTTACGCGTCTTTAAATTTTGAAGCCATTTGCTTGTGTTATATTTGAGAAAACTGTTTCAGAAAGTACCTAATATTTAAGCTATTTTTAAAGCGATTTCAACGCTTTCACACGCGCCCTTAAGAAGTTTCATTTCAGCTGTGCGGTTTAAGAACACATATATATTTTTTTTTTCGTTATTTATGAATATTAAAAATTGAAATTTTCTGAAAGTATACATTCATACTTTTTCTGTGTATTTTGTAAATAAATTTAAAAAAATATATATTTTTTACAAATCTCGCAACTTTAGCAAGTTCAACAAAAATGTTTTGCACGAAATAATAATATCGCTGCATATTTTATTAATAATTTTATCCATTTTATTGAAATACATGCTGAAACACTTGTGGTCCTGAAATCAAGAGTATGAATCAAAATATTGGTACTTGTACGACTCTTGTTCTATCAGGTGTTCAGTAAGTCTTTAGGCCTTGATTGGCTTTGGGTCACTTGGGTTTTGAAACGCATATCTGTCTTTTATTTATAAAATTTAACCTTATACGAAATGCAAAATATCAGACGTCATTCAAAATGAAGAAAATGCATCTTTTAGAACGACTCAGTATTTTTTAAAAAATTTATTACAGTAAATGCTGAAAATGTTCCTGGGTAAACATTTTGCTTTAAAACAGTTCAAAAATGAATTTCTATTACTTCAAGTTGAATTTGATTTATTGCAAATAAAACAATGACGTTTGAGTTTATTACTAAGGGTATATTCCAAAAATAACAAATTTTAACCGTGGTTAACCAAAAGTGTTCCAATAATATCAAATGGTAAAAATTGTACATTTATGAAACATGGTTTCGGTTAAAATGGTTGCAACCGAAACGCACCAACGCAACCATAGGTCTGTTCGTTTGTATTACACTAACTTGTACAAAATGTACCGAGAATACGTCACAGTGTAGTTTAGTGCAACGTAGTACAGACTTGTTTTCGAAATTCAAACGAACACTAATTAGACAAGTTAGTGCAGATTGTAGGTTAACTAGCAACGCCATTTATGAATATATGTATAATGATTTTTCCATTTAGTTAAAATTTATTGCAAATCTTTCAATATGAAAAATCCATTAATGCTTATTTTTTGTACTAAATGTGAATTACACATATCTATATCGATTTTAATAGTTTTCAGTTAAATTAAAACTTTTTTTTAATAAATATTTTGTATGCAGTGATATATTACTTATTTTTCCATTTTATTTCTTTGGTATTCTTAAAACACATTTCCTTTGATTCATTTTTAGAAAATAGAATAAGATTTTGCAGATTAATGAAAAAAAAATCTGTTGTGGCCAGCACAAGACCTTCCGTCAGTTCGATGTATTTTGTACAAATCCCATACCAAAAGGTCCTTGGAACAAATTCTATATAATATCATGTAAAATCGAACACGAACACATACTTTTTTTTACAAATTCCATACTAAAAGTTCATTTGAAAAGGTTCTTTAAATGCATTAAAATTATAACATAAACTACACTAAGTAATGTCCTTCCATCTTCTCTTTGGCCTTTCTCTGCATGTCACTTGCGAGTAACAATATGACATACCAATTTTAGATCCTATACTTTTCATTTTTGGTTTTGCACTTGCAACTGACATCTGTCAATTAATTTTTTTTGAATAATTATGTCAGCTGTTTCCATAATAAATTGCAAAGCAGACTAATTTTTGAAAATTAATTTCTTTATAATGCTTTTAATTTACATCTATTGAATATGATGGAAAATGTATAATTAAACCGTATAGAGAAGAGTATTTTCTTTAATATATATAATAACAAAATGTCAAAAAGTAATATTTAACTGCGTTTTTTTAAGAAAAACTGTTAAAAACTTCAAAAAAGGGTACTTCCGGTGGATTGATTATAACCAAAATCTAATCAACTCTTCATATGGATGTACAGAAGAGGAATACGAAAGAATTATAATTTTTAGAATTGTAGTATTGGAGTCAGTGGCGGATTTACGCATAGGCACAGTAGGCACAGAAATGTATAATTTTATAAAAAAAATGCCGATCAAAAGAGACGAAAACATTTATATCAATGATCTCTGAAACAAATTCATATAAAGTAAAGCTTTTTTGTAGGTATATTATTATTACTTGGGTCAATTTGTAATTATCATCTGTTTTTCTATGGTACTTAAGTAATGGAATATGCGCTCTATTTTCAACAAATGTCCAAATAATTGAACTCATGTTTCAGACTTTATTTTGAGACCCTCGTTATTATTATGCTATCGATAATTATAATACATTTATTAAAATTGCCTAGATTGTAGAATAACCACTTGAAATTCCATTTTGTTATGTCTTCTTTTAGCTAAAATAAATAAAGAAATGCAAAATTAAAGCGCGAAAGCATGTATTTATGTTTTTCGCAAAAATAAAGTCAGACTTTACTTATTATAAAGGCTATATTTGGGAAATTTATTACCTCTTCACTTGCAAGTTTTCAAAAAATACTTTAATATTACGGAAACCTAACGCACAAAACTCAATTCGACGAAATTGGGGTATATAATGTAATGTAAATAAATATGTATATCTATGTTCGAGTGACTGAATGCATTTCGTGACAAAATGATTATTAGTTTTTAGGCTGTTTGTGCAAAATGTGACTTTTTCGCTTGAAAATTTTCAATAAGTACTTTAATGTAACGATAATCTAAATCACAGAACACAATTCGACATAACTCGGATGGTTATATTCATTTATAGGAATTTAACCGTACCTTTTTTCCGAAAAATGCCAAAATCACTATAAATATTGCTTTCCGCGCCATAATTTTTGTGAAATTTGGTGTTTATAACCCAGTAAACAAATTTTAGTTTCAGCAACGTTGCCAGAATATCAACATTTCAAATGCGATGTTATCATTTACATTATCATATCTATCACATATATGTTGCGGAAACTGCCTATGTCCGCCCTCAGGAACGTTTCCTTGAAACGTTTATGAAACATTCTGTAACGATTTTGATACATTCCAGCAACGTTCATATATACATTTATGCAACATATATACATTGATCCACTTAAATGTTCTTGAAACATGCACAAAGCAGTCTACAAAAACAATGTTGAAATGTTTTTCTTTTAAAAATGGCAGGTTAGGTTTGTATAATTAATTATAAAAATGCAATTCATAGTTTATTACATTTGAATATAAATATTTAACAACAATAAAATATTCCTTTATAAATATAAAACTTCTTACAAAGTAGTAAGGTACAGAAATTGAAAAATATGTAGTATTTAAAAAGATACTATAACATTATACAATAAAAAAACAAATTGATATTGCTTTTGATGTAAACAGGAAATAATATGCAAACTGCCTGTTTAATTCCAGCTCACTAATACTAGACACGTGACTAAAGCGACCTTAAAATGCTTGGAATCAGGCAGTAAAACAAATGAAATTAAAAATAACGTTTTGCTGTTCAAAATCAAAATGAGACATAACATAGTCCTGGTCAGAGTGACAAACGCACACAAATCACTCCATTTCTAACACTCTAAGGTAGTTCGAGTCAGGTGTCTGCTCACTATAGATACTAATTCGTTTATATTTGTTTAACAAAAAAGCACACGTCACTTCACCAACCACTTATTGAACACAAATACGAAAGACACAAATGCCGAGAAAACGATTGATAGACTGATCCAACAAGAAATGGCGGAACACACGAACAATGAACACAGCCTTCCAGTCTAGATGTTGCTGCGACTGCGCAATTGCATGCTGCGACTGCGCAGTTGTACAAAGTTGCACTTGCGACGTTCCTACAAGGTTTTCAAGTAAACATTTCTGATGTACCAGCTCGCACAAGTCTTTGCAACAATAGGTTGCACTTGCGACATTTCTGCAAGGTTTGCAAGTGAACATTTCCGATGTACCAGCTCGCGCAAGTCTTTGAAACGTTTCATAAAAATTATTAAGTAAATAACGTTTCGAAGACATCACTGAAGCTTTTTTACTAAACATTCCAGTAATGTAGCAGTAGGAACATTTTGGGATGTTTCAAAAACAAAACATGTTTACTGGGAATGCTTTTGCAACTGTATATAACCATCAAAATAAAATTCTTGAGGGTTGGGTATTCCAGACTTTAGCCTTAAAATTACCTATTTAAGTCCCGTTTATATTTTAACAAAAATTTGAAAATTACGTTATTGTTCTATTAGAAATATATTTTAAAATTATCAAAAGGCGGCAAATTTCTGAAAAAAGGCGGCAATTTTCTGGGTGCATACGGGCGGCAAAACTGTTAATCCGCCCCTGATTGGAGTTATCGTCGGACTAAAATTTGTCACACACGGACATACATACACACACACGGACACACACACACACACACACACACACACACACACGGACACACACACACACACACACACACACACACACACACACACACACACATACATACAGACATCATCTTAAAAATAGTAAATTCGTATTGTAGTGACCCTAAAACGTGCTTATTCATTAAAAACTCACCACCGAATTTTTTGACCAAAGACAATACCTTCCTTACCTAAAGGTGACGGAAGGTAATTATAGTTATAAGTATACACGACAACCTATGTGACAAAATGTGACATCGTTGTAAACACTGCGCGCTGCACTAAGTGTACTAGCTCGGGAGGTAGTACAGTTAAGGTGAAATGGTACCCCCCGGTATTTTGTTTCTGCGCCGGGGCGAGCGCTAGTGAGCACTGAAATGAATAATTATGACTAAATCGATAAAGTAGAAATATGTGTATATTTTACGATCTCCATCTATTCGATAATAGTCATACTTTGTTCCATGTCACAAACCTAAAAACATTCTAAAAGTAAATATATGTCGGATGGTACAAATTTATAGGTTACCTAGAACAAATGAAAATAAAACAATTTATTGAACGTCGCGTTAAATAATATTTTCAAATTTATTAACTAAGAAAAAATATTTTGTTTGTATGAAATATTAATAATATATTTTAAAAATAACGTTTCTTGGAAAGAGAATGGATAATAAATAACAAAATTTTAAAATCGTAACATATTACATAAAATTCACAGATTAGTGATTACATAATATTTTGTATTTACCGTACATTGTCGATTGAGCGTCGCGCGGCATTCTCTCGAAATCGACAATGTCCATTTGCGCTCGAAACACAAGATTTTTTCTACAGTCGCCACAATGGGGTCATCCACCATAACAAAAAATAATAAAATTTACACTTTATATTTACAATACTACTCAATAAATAACGATTAATTTTTTAAATTTTAATTTATCGTTATTTTCCATTCTTCTTGAGCTATTGCTATAATCTAATTTTAGTTAATGAATGCCCTATTTTATTTGTGTATTCCTTTACACAGTAGTACAGCATTTTGTTTGGTTATGTAATATACCGACAAAGCAGTCCTGAATAAACGTTCCCAATAAGAATGTAGACAAGTGACATTTCTCAACAGCTTTTAACTCACCCAGAAATTAGTTTTAAAACATTCCAAAAGAAGATTTGTTGGAAGAATTTGACAGCTTTGGCAGTTTTAAGTCACCAGAAATCAATTTGACAGTTTTAAACAATAAGAATGTAGACAAGTGACATTTCTCAACAGCTTTTAACTCTCTCAGAAATTAGTTTTAAAACATTCCAAAAGAAGATTTGTTGGAAGAATTTGACAGCTTTGGCAGTTTTAAGTCAGCAGAAATCATTTTGACAGTTTTAAACAACTTTTAAGACTCCCAGAAATTAGTTTTAAAATATTCCAAAAGAAGATTTTCTGGGAAATTTTGACAGTTTTGGCAGGTTTTAAGTCACCAGAAATCAATTTGACAGTTTTAGACAGCTTTAAGTCTACCAGAAATTAGTTTTAAAACATTCTAAAAGAAGATTTGTTGGGAGAATTTGACAGCTTTGGCAGTTTTTAAGTTACCAGAAATCAATCTGACAGTTTCAAACAACTTTTGAGTGTCCCAGAAATTAGTTTTAATACATTCCAAAAAATTTGTTGGAGATTTTGACAGCTTTGGCAGTTTTTAAGTCACCAAAAGTCAATTTGACAGTTTTGAACAGCTATTAAGTCTCCCAAAAATTAGTTTTAAAATATTCCAAAAGAAGATTTTGTTGGGAGAATTTGACAGCTTTGGCAGTTTTAGGTCACCAGAAATCAATTTGACAGTTTTAAACAGCTTTTAAGCAGTCAGGCATTTTTGTTTGGTTTTGTAATATACCGAGAGAGCAATTATAAGTCAGATTGACTTGTGGAGATGCATTTTATAGTTGAAATTCGGACAGCGAGCGTTTTTTCTATTTTGTCGCGCATGAGCGGCAAAGTGACATTTTGCGTGACAAAAGCGAGCGCAAATGCCTACTTTGTATATAGACTGTATGATGTTGAATGTATTATTTCGTATAATATGTGGTTAGCAATGAATGTCTTGTTTTTAAGGTATTATTTAATATAATATTCCGCGACGGCTGTTCAGCAATTCTGCATCATTTCCCAAGACGCTTAGTTTAGGGTTGTAATATTTGCTCTTGAGCCTGCTAAAAAAATATTGACAATTTTTAGTAGGATTTTTTTACAAATATGTTACTATCTATGCCATTATGTTTATGTATGATGTGAGCCAAATAGATTACAATTACACTTTCTGGTACATAAGTATCCGAACGGTTCTGCTAATATTCATCATGGTCATGCCGTAGAGGTAACTAACTATACGTAAATGTAAGCTTTTCAATCAAAATATGTGTTTATACTTTGGGAATAAACTATTTTACTTTAGTTTTTATATCAATAAATTTTTACCTTCCGTCCTCTTTAGGTATGGAAGGTATTGTCTTTAGTCAAAAAAGTCGGTGGAGTATTTAATGAATAAGCACATTGTGAGGTCCCTTGAATAAGATTTTAATTTTTTTACAATGATTATATGTGACGATAATTTCTCCTCCAATAACTCCAATACTACAAGTACAAAAAATTCAATTTCCTTATATTTCCGTACTCTAGATTCTTATAAAAGAGCAAGAGCTGATTAGGTATTGGTTGTAATTGGTCAATCGAAAGTACTCTCATTTGGACCTTTCAAGTTTTTTTAAAAAAAAAAAAACGCAATTAATACCATTTAATTTACTCGAAAAGAATGATGAAAAAAATCAATCAAAATTAACTAATGGGCCCATAAACCATAACAAAAAATAATAAAATGAACACTGTATTCTTAAAGTACTACTCAATAAATAACTATTAAGATAAAAAAATACATTTTTTTTAATAATTACTTTGCGAGATATTTAAATTTATTTCCAGGGCCACAGATGACATCACACTATTGGTATCTTTGTCGCGCAGCCTGCTACAGAAACTGGTGTGAGAAAGATAGCTATAGATTTCTTTGAAGATCAAATGCAGTTATACCAAAAACAATTATAACTTTTTGGTACCACGAATGGGCCCATAAACCAATTTTTTAAAAATATTTTTAAATGAAAGTTCGCTTAATTTTGAAGCAATTAACCAATTATTAAAAAAATGTTATTTTTATCTTAATCGTTATTTATTCAGCAGTACTTTAAGGATAAAGTGTACATTTTACTATTTTTTCTTATGGTTTATGGGCCTATTGCTTTAAAATGAAACGAACTTTTATTTAAAATTAAAAAAAAAATGGTTTATGGGCCTATTCTTATGTTTGCACTAGGTTATCTGAAAAACTAATGCGTGTATTTTTTATAATTTTTGGAGGTACGATAATCAAATTATTTTACGAATTATAAAATAACACGTCCCCTCCTACAATTCCGCGATTGTTGAGCAGTACGCGTCCCCAGCCCCACCATTTCGTCATATCTTCCATCTCTACATTCTACATAGCACCATCTCACTCTCTCTCTCACACAATACCGATTTTAATAGAAATAAAATGCAATTATAATTTGTAATAAATCTTTTACTTTGTTATTTTATAATTCATAAAATATTTTGATTACGGTACCTCCGAAATTTATAAAAAATACACGCCTTAATTTTTGAGATAATCTAGTGCAAACATAAGAATTAGTTAATTTTGATTTTTTCCATCATTCTTTTGCCCGTATGTATGGCCTATATTTTTAAAAATTATTAAGAATAGACCGGCCACGGGACAACAATTTTTTTATTTGAAAATATTCAAAAGTGTCTTCATTTTACCGTAATGTGCATAAATCAAAACATCTGTTTGTAAATGTTTTTATTTACCCCAATTTTAAGAAATGAGAACCTCGTTTGATGCTCTTTTTTCGACAAAACAACTTTGGCTGTTCACTTGTCATTTTCACAAAATAAAAACACGTGAGAAGAAATGGAAAACCGAATACACTTTTATACTACAAAACGTAATATAAAATGAATGCTGCGAAATACCTACAAGACAGTGTATAAATTTGGCGGGAGACAAAAATATTTTTCAATTGTCCATGGAGCCACCGATTTCATTATAGTTGAGCTTTCTACCGCTAGGTCTACTCGTAGCGCCACTTCCTTATATTTCATGAAAATACTTACAGAATTTGTTTTAATTACGAATATATTTTATATTAAACGATAAATATTTACAATACTTATCTGAGAAATATAGAAATGTGTACAGTACATAACACTAAATAAATTTTAGAAATAGCACCTCACACACTTGAGAAAAAAAATAAAATTAAACATTTTATTTTTTTTAAGTATGTTCCCCACATTCAATTTTCGATTTTTTTTTATATGTTATGTATAACAATATTCTTCAAAACATATTAAAGTATGAACAAAATTGTAGGTTTAGTATAGAAGATAAATATTAAAATGTATGAAAAAAGTAGGTTTTTTGAATTTTTAAAATTGTTCCCAACAATCATTTTTTTTAATTTTCACATATTTTATTCCTTATATTGTTATAAATATTTTAGGCAAGTTTAATCAAAATTGTAGGTTTTGAACTGGAGATATATTGAAAATAATATTTAAAATATTTTTTTAAGTGTATAAATAAATCCAAATATTATTGTAACTATTTTATTTTGATGACAAATTGTCTCCTTTTTATTCGTGTATACAAAGAAATCATATTACATCATACAATTTTAAATAAAAAATGAAAAACCTTTTTGGTAATTTTGAATTTCGCGGGCTGGGGTACCATTTCACCTTAAGACAAGTTAGTGCAACATGCACGACTACAACCGAACACAGTGCAGACAACTTCGAACACACAAACGAACAGACCTCATGATTTTTCCTCGGTTTTGCCGGTTAACATCTTCTGTCCTTTTTCATAAGATGTCAGATTTTATAGGTTAGTGTGGTTAGATACTATTTATTGATTCTTTGATGTTTGCATCTATTTTCTACGGTTTACATTATACGTATTTTAGTTTTCAACTCCATAATTTAGAATTATGAAAGACGATAGACGCATTGTTTTGAAAGAAAATTTTAGGGTTTCCTCGAATGAAACCGAACTGTTTCAATAATAATAGTCACGTGACTAGAACCAGTCGGTAACCGAAACCATGGTTTTGGTCATTATATTTTATTTTTGGAATATACCCTAAGAATAAAGCAGGGCATACGTTTCACAATCTATAACCAAACAAGATGCAAAGACTTATTAAAAACCCGATAGTTTTCGTATAGTATCATTTGTTTTTAAAATTAGTTCCATATTTAACTTTTCATTACAACTTATAGAACGTTTCCATGCAAAAATCTTCTATAATTTTTGGCACTTCTTCGAGCATATACTGACTAGAGGCCGCCTTACGGTGTTGTGATCGGAACATATACGAAAGCCGTGGAGCCGTGGTGTATTGCGGGCTGAGTATTGAAGCCGTGGTGTATTATGGCCTGCATATTATCTTAATATTTGTACTACCTTTTTTAAAAAATAATGACTAATTGCTGCTTTTGAAATATGTAAATCACCTTTATTTCCAATAAATTTCAGTCTCGTTACTCTTACGTCATTATTAGCAGAAAACTTAAAAGTTACACTTTGTTTCATATATTATTTGTAAAAAAATCCCAGTTACATACATATGAAACGAAATATCCGTACTTTGTATTTTTCATTACAATTTGATACACTCCGAGATAAATTCACAATCTACACGCAAAAAATGACGTTAAGTTACAGTAAAATGACAAGTAGTGACATATAACACAATAAAACACTGCCCACAATACTCCATGACTTCCAGCCCCCCACCTACATATCTTCCGATCACAACATCATATGCATTGGTATAGGGAATTACTTCTCTAGTCAGTATATGCTCGAAGGTTGTAATCATTGATATTTACAGTACGTGTGTTTCTTAGAACTACCAAAGTGCAAATTACAGGTATGAGCTCGTCTAAAAAGAAGCATAATTCAAATCGTTTAGATATATGTCTAAAGAAATAATAAGTTTAAAATCATCATCTACTAAATAACGAATAAAATCTATTTAGTCCGTACTATATTATTATTAAGTGTATATTTTTTTTTTATTCGTGGTGTTCTCTCCACGACAGTTTGATAACCTGTAAGATAACGCTTCCTCAGCAGTATAGATACAAATATGTATAACGCCGAAATCTGCTAATAAATGCATATTGGCACACTCAGCAATGTGTAAAAAGCCGTGATGATATATTCTTTTATTCTTTAACAGGAAATATCCAAAGAACTTAACCAATGTCGTAAACGACTTGAACAATACGAGAAATCTGATCGTAGCACCAACAGCCATAGCAGTTCGAATTCATCTTTAAACGCCATCGACACGCACGCTATTTCATCATCTCCGTCTCCTGTTCCTCATCATTCTCACACAACAGAATCGGATCACCAAATAATTCAACCGGACGGAACGCTAGATCGCCAGGTGCTCATAGATCACATTGTAAAGTTACAACGTCAAAGTGCAAAAAAATCAGAGAAACTTGACTTTCTGGAAGAGCATGTACAGACACTGTTAGCAGAATTACAACGTAAATCAAGGATTCTGCAAGCGTATATGATAAGGCAACCTGCTGGAGCGCTCACATCCAATTCAATGGATGACAACAAGGTAGGTTTATTTTTATGGTTTATTTTTGTTACAAAGCTTGAAATTGTTCTATGCGCTTATTTTCTGCTTTCAAGGGGATTAAATTACGGTGAGTTTTTATAATAATATCTGCACTAATATTTTAATAAAACGCCACTTAACATTTATTTATTGGAACGCTGAGAAAGATAACGCCGAGCTAAGAGGTAGTTTTGTACTTTACGCACTGGCACATAAAAAAGTACCTTCTCTCATAAATGAATAGAAAAAATAAGTTTTCCTTCACATTTGAATTTTAACTACAGAACTTTAAAAATTTTAAATCGCAAAAAAAGATTTATACTTCATTTTTCTTACTTTTTCTGTACAATAGTAAATGTGTCCCTATACATAAATAAATCTGTTTTATATATTTAATAATGGGATGTTTTACCCATTTTTTATATTTCTTCTGGTAATATATAAAAATCTAGGATTAGTAAAAACGCGAAGTTAAAATTCGAATTAGTAAACGAGATATGAATTTTTGAATGTCTGAAATTATTTGTGGAGTCTTAAGTAGTCCCGAGTTGTTTATGCTTTTCAAACAGTTAATTCTAAGGGTATCTGTATTAGGCATATATTTTCATTAATAAATCTTCTTTCCCTTGTCAAATTAATTAGTAAAGAATACAGAAATAAAGAAAAATGTGGAAAATAAATAAAAACATATAAAATAAATATTATTTCAATTTATTTCATGAAACATTTTGACAATGCCATTAGGATGACATTATTGTTGCCAGTCTTGCTGGAGTTCTTCATTTGAATTCAAACAAAAAAATTACGATAATAACCGATTAGTAGGTTCGGGGCGTCCCCAGGGACTATACTTCATTTCACGTAAGAAAATAGCGTTGGTTTAGATAGGAATATAAATTCTACTCTTTGATTGGTCAGAATGCTAACCTAGTGCACAAGAGCAAAAAAAATTATCACTTGTCAGCTGTCAATTATCAAATAAAATCGATAGTATTGTGATATTTAACCTTGTTATGTTGTAATTTTTATTATTCAGGACTCGTATATTTTAGAGGTAAAAATAATTTTTTCTACTCCCATGCGTGAAGTGAGTACTTCACGTATCAATTTTTATTTTAAATATTACAAACTGAATTGTATTTTAATAAAACAATGCTGTTGAACACCCGTAACGTTGGTAACCATGGTTACACAAGTCGATAATACAGAGGCTTTACGTTAAAAGAATGACAATGTGAAGAAAAATAGTTATTTATGTACCTAGGACAAAAAATTGCATATTACAGCAGAGCTTGAGTTTGCTTTCCGAGGCGAAGCCGAGGTAAAGCAAACAAGCGAGGCTATAATATGCATTTTTTGCCGAGGTGCATATTACATTTTTCTGTCTACCTTACTTTACGTAATAGATCTAGAAATAAATACACGTTTTTTTTTAAATTCGTAAAACCTTATTATTTATTATAGGAATAATGATAGGATAATATCTTCTGCCATTTTCACAAAATTTTAATTCTTAGCTCTGTTTTACTTTGAAGTAAGACACATTCACAGACACATCAACTCTATTTGACAGGTGAAAATAAACAAAACCAACAAAATAACCTCGAAAACAACTCTATCCAGCGGCATCTTAGATTAACATTAGTCATTTCAAAATTAATAATTTTTAGTATAGTTGATTCCATTACTAATTGCGCACATATTTAAATTAAATTTATTGTTAAAATTATATTTTTATTTGCTCGTTTGATATTTGTTATTTAAAATTCCGGTAGTACACACAATTACAATAATCATAAAATCGTAGTAGGCTTAGCGTACGAAAAAGGTTTGCGGACGAAAAGTGATAAAGTTCAGAAAAGTGTCATTTTTCGTCCGAAAATAAGTACGTAAAATTTCACTTTTCGTATAGGTAGACAGAAAATATATTTTATTGCAAGGTCGTAGAAAAAGTATAGTATGTAACACGTGTGTGAAGCCTATTTTACCCTCATGTAAAAATTTCAGCTTCACACACTTGCCACATAATATACTATTATTATTGACAATGTAAATTGTATATTTATTGTATGTAAACACGGTTGGCTCTTAAGCGCTATTTTCTATTCGTGAAATGAAGTATATGACGACATCATGTTTATTTTAATTAAGCATTTTTATTACAACAAAATAATATTTCATCATTTTCTTTTTACTAAAACTCTTAATTTAACTACCTTATAATTATTGAAATCTACTGTTTTTTTTTTTTTTTTTTTTGTAATGGTAGAATATCTCATTGCCTTAAATTTATTTGGTGCAGCTATAAACTATACTTCATTTCACATAAGAAAATAGCAGATGGTGATTGAGAGTTGACGGTTTTACATACATTAAATAAATAATTTAAATTCGTGAAACCAAACTTTAACAATAATAAAAATATTTTTCTCTGTAAAATGTACGAGTTCCGAATGTTAAAAATTACATGAAAACATGGTTAAATATCACTTAATAGTATGTCAATTTTATTTGATAATTGACAGCTCACAAGTGTTTTTTTTTTCGCTTTTGTAAACTAGGTTAGCATTCTGACCAATCAAAGGATAAAATTTATATCCCTATATAACCAACGCTATTTTCTTACGAGAAATGAAGTATATTTAAATTGGTACATATACAGGATAGTGGCGATTAGGTGTGATATAGGATTTTAGTTTTATTCAATTTCTTGCTCTCCTGTTCACTTTACGGCAAAAACTGTAGAGTACAAAGTTGTTCAGAAAAGTTGCATATAAAACTATTTTTACATTTTTGCCTTCTCCTACCCTTGGTAAGGGAGGTATAAGGATCGTGCTAAAAATCTCATATCGAGATTTTAGTAAATGACCACCTTTTAAGGTCCCTAGAATCCAATTAGAACATTTTCACGATGATGTCTGTATGTATGTGTGTGTGTGTGTGTATATATATATATATATATATATATATATATATATATATATATATATATATATATATATATATATATATGTATGGATTTTGTCTACTCTCTAAGATCACGTTCAGAGAGAAGCAGGTTTCCCGCTTCAGCTTAACAAGCGCGAGAAAAACCGGTTATGCCGAAGCAGGCTGGCGCAGATTGTGTTCACACATAAAACATATTTTAAAAATAATCCAATATCTCATGCTTGAATTTAATGAAATTATAAGTATATAAAGCCTAGTTAATGTTTCAATAAGGTTTGAACTACATGTATAAAATGAGATTTATTGACTTTTGATTTTGAACAAAAGGAATGGAATCCAAACCATTAGAAGAAAAAATAGTAATAGGGGTAGAAGAATAACAAGAAAATGGATCTGGTTGTGAAAATTCAGAATAGGCATATTGTTCTACAAGTTCTTGTACACGTGTTCGTAAACAACTTTTTTTTCTCGAGGAAATTTTTGAACATTCGGCATTAAACATTTTAAAAAAATAATATCATTTTCATCATTATTTCTCTTTTCGGCCTGCTACACAATTTTTCTTATAATTTTTTTAATATCATTGTATTTCCTAATATTCTATCCTGTTTCTCTATTTTCAAAATACAGTCGCAATAATTTTTCGATAATTTTTTATTTGAATGATATTTATGATATTTGTTTCAAATTGCTTCTCTTTTTTAAACTTCGAATATTAGAACAAAAGATATTTTCTGAACACATTTTTGAATGAGTGTGTTTACTTAAAAAACCTGCTCAATAGGAATATTGTTTTCGTTCCGGCAAAATCGGAAAGCCTATTCTAGTATGGACAGAAACCATTAGATTTTGGTGTAAATCGGATAACCAGAAGTAGCACTTTACTTGAAGCTCTTAATGGCTTTTTCTCAAAAAATTATTGAATTTTCTACAGGTATACATTAATACTTTTTTATATATTTTATAGATAAATTTAAAAATTAATCTTTATTATAAATCCCGAATCCAATTCCTTTGTTACGCAGTTCATATTTCAAATGTATGTAACTGACAGGTAAATGTCACTATCAAAAAACTAATCACTTCAAACTAATAATAGTGACATTTTAAAAAAAAAGTAGTAAATAAAGCAATAGTTATATGCAATGGAACATAATATAGTTTGCAGCATTAGTATATACGTCGGTATGTATTTAAATTAATAAAAATTAAATAACGGGAGGTTTTGTGTTGGCCACATCAGATTTTTATTTTATTGAATAAGCACGGTTTCAGGTCCCTAGAATCCGATTATAACATTTTTAAAATGATGTCTGTGTGTGTGTGTGGATGTGTGTATGTGTGCGTGTGTGTGTGTGTGTGTGTGTGTGTGTATGTATGGATGTTGGAAGGACGATTCCTCAAAAACTATAAGACATAAAAAATATATAACTGCAGTTTCTTCAATCTGACATTCCTGGGAAGAGCTGAAAAGGTTTTGGTAACAATTGAACAACCGGAAGTAGTAGTTTCTTAAAAAAATTCTTCTAAATATAATTTTTTGGGATTTTTTTTTATTAAATATTGAAGAACATGAAGTTCTTCATCTAATACACTTAAAATTTTTATTATATCTTGTATAGATTTAGAGATAAAGACACTATAATTTATAGAGTAAACTAATCGCAGAGGCCAAGGCACTAAGGAAACCAGTTGACAAATTCCAATGTTTATAACATGACACATGTCATTGTCAAATATTAACAGTTTTAGTGACATTCTGATAGCTTTATCTGGGAAGTATATTTAACTTTTCTTATTGTTTTATTAATTAAATATTTGAAATTATAGGTAAAATTGTGGTAAAATGCATATATCAATCAGAAATACCGCCAATCTGGTTAACGAATTGGAAGAATCTATGACATTTAGAAACTTCCTCATACAATGAAAAATAGATATAATTAGAATTATATGTGTGCAGAAGACATTTAAATATAATAAAAACCAATATTTGGGTAATGTTCTGTAAGATTTTGTTATAAAACGACGGTTCGAAAGCAAAGTGCAATACAATACTTATATAGCCTAATATGGAAATGGCGAGAGGTCTTGTGCTGGCCACAACAGATTTTTTTTATTATGTTTTTGGTTTCTTCGCAATTTTAAAAAGAAATAAAAAATTTCGGTTTATTAGTAGCAATAGTCATGGAACTTGTTTTTTGTTTTTCTAAATTTCATAAATTATTTTTAAACGTCAAACGTTAATTTTACTTATGAAAAATAAATTCCGAATTATTTTCTAACTATTTCCATCTTAATATTCCTTTGTTTACAATATACACACGTTTCTCATTCGAATAAACATTATTTATTTAAGGATGAAGGAAGGTTTAAAAAAGAAAAACCCCGAAGTCTTGTTCACACTGTTCTTTAATTAAAACGTGGACCGGTTTCGGTTACTTAGTAACCATCCTCAGCACCGGTTTTTGACTACAATCAAATAAAGCAATATTATAGCCACACGACATAATTTACAAATAAAAAAAATTCAAAAACACAAACATGTTATTAAAAAAGTTACATTAATTCATTATTAAATTAAATTGTTGAATTATAAAAAAGTGTAATAGTCTATTAGTACAAATTGTAAAATGTAGTTACAAAAATATAAAATTCAAAAACATTAAATGTAATCATAAAAAAATAAATAATTAAATAATTAAGAATATATAAAATAATAAACCATAATTAATACTTACACTTGAAAAGTACAAAAATGTAACACTACTAACTGCACGAGGGAAACTGTACATTCAACCCAAAAAAAAATAAAAATAATAATTTTGAATGTTTTTTGGGGTTCAATGTACAGTTAATTTATATCCTTTTCAGGTTTTCAAATTGACGTTTGACGTTTATAAATAATATATGAAAACCAGAAAAAAAAACGAAAACAAATTCCATGGCCATGGCTACTAATAAGCCGAAATTTTGAAATTTCTTTTTAAAATTGCGAAGAAACCAAAAACAATAAAACATGTAAAAACAGTTTTACATGCAACTTTTAATGGGGTATTCCAGTGATATGGAATTAATGCAAAATAATAAATTTTTTCTATAGTTTCCATCTTCATATAGTAGAAAAATATAATAAAACATGTTTAATAAAAAGTTTTAATTAATAATTTAATGTTACAAAATTGAAATTTTTACAGCTCTAGAAACGTCCTTGAAATTTGTGACGTCAAGTTGATAATCTGTTGCTCATTTGAAAGTAAATATTTTCGTTTAAAAATACAGATGATGCATACATTTTCTTACTCAAAGATAGATATTCAGAGTCCTACTGGTCTGTACAAATGTAAAAAAATATTTTAAAAAAATGTCGGAATACCCCATTATGTACAACTTTGAACTCCACAGTTTTTTCCAAAAAATGCACAGGAGAGCAGGAAATTTCATAAAACTAAAATCCCTTGTTAAATCCTTATGTTCACCCTTAACCGCCACCATTCTGTATACAGGTTGTCCGAGATAAAGTGTCCGACATGGGGATCTCGAGAACCTTAAGAGATATGAAGTCGGTTATATTAGCTCCATTAGGAAACCATTTTAATGGTGTTTTCTAATTTAGGAAAAAATGCATAGGTCACTAGATATAGGCGAAAATATCTTCTAAATGTGAAATACTACTGGATTTTGGTTTGCACATATTTAGGGCAATTTTTTATGTTCTTTCGAATGGTGAAGTTCAAATATTTTTATCATTGTTGGATTTCATGTTATGATGTCCAAGTTTCAATTTTTATATGGGCGCCATATTGGAAAATGACGCCATTGCAAAGATTTTTTTAACATTCCAACGATGTATAATTTATCTACGTTTATTTGTTTTTTTTTTTACATTTTATTGTATTATTTGAATGTAATTTTACCCTATAATAGGATTCTGTTGGGTAATAAAGATTATTATTATTATTATTATTATTATTATTATTATTATTATTTGTTTCAAACTGCAGAAATGCAACAATTATTAAATTTTTAGGTTGAAATCAATGGTTGTTGCAATGAAACAATTGAAAAACACAAGTAAAAACAATAAATTAGTTATTTTTATTAACAATTTCCTTGCTTAGTACATTAAATTTTATAAAATCTTGTGTATTTCAAATAATTTTAATATTTTTATATAATATAAACCACTGTTTTTAGCCTAAAAATTTAATAATCGTTGCATTTTTGCTGTTTGGAACAAATGAACATAGACAATTTATACTTTGTTGGAATGCTAAAAAAATACTTTTTTCAATGGTGTATCTTTCCAATATGGCGCCCATATAAAAATTAATACTTGCTCAACATAACTCGAAATGCAACAGTAATAAAAAAAAATTGAGCATCACCATTCGATAGAACTTAAAAAAGTGCCCTAAAGATGTGCAAACCAAAATCCAGTATTATTTCACGCATTGTCTAATTTAACCGATTTCATATCTACATTTCAAAATTCCCAAGTTGAACAAGTTATCTAGGACACTTGTATACAGTGTGTCCCATTTACAAGTGCCACCATTGGGATCTCGAGAACTATAAGAGATACGATGACGGTTAAATGGAAC
This sequence comes from Ophonus ardosiacus, assembly GCA_943142095.1. Taxonomy (NCBI): domain Eukaryota; kingdom Metazoa; phylum Arthropoda; class Insecta; order Coleoptera; family Carabidae; genus Ophonus; species Ophonus ardosiacus. The sequence continues at coordinate 32,937,695 of OW964828.1, read as the reverse complement.
TTTTTGTGCGCGTTTGGGAGGCCATCTCAGATGTGCTTTTGTTTTTCCAAAAATTCTCATAGAGCACTAGATAATGACGAAAAACTGAATATTGTTGGTTTTTTCTTTTTAAATAACTTCTAAACTATTAGTAATTGAGAAAAACGTTTCAAATATAAAAGATAGATATTTTTATTAACTAACTAGTGGCGTACGAAATAAATTTTTATATCCTTAAATTTTCGAGATATAACACAAACTTATATTTTTTTAAATGGAACCCACATCTTATTTTAGTCTCAAAAAAATAATTATTTTGTTCTCTTTTCAATTATGTAAGGGTTATTATGTTTTATATTTGTTTTGCTCGTAAAATTTAATTTTTTTCTTTATTTTTGTGAATTTTCTTATTTCTCAAAAAAAAAAAATATTTTTATTAATTATATTGTATTTGATCGATATAATTTATTTTATGCCAGATATGGGTTCAATTTAAAAAAATATAAGTTTATATTATATCTCGAAAATTTACGGATATAAAAATTTGTTTCGTACGCCACTGGTTAGTTAATAAAAATATCTATCTTTTATATTTGAAACGTTTTTCTCAATTACCAATAGTTTAGAAGTTATTTGAAAAAGAAAAAATCAACAATAATCAGTTTTTCGACATTATCTAGTGCCCTATGAGAATTTTTGGAAAAACAAAAGCACATCTGAGATGGCCTCCCAAAGGCGCACAAAAAGTTCCATTTAACCGACATCGTATCTCTTATAGTTCTCGAGAACCCAATGGTGGCACTTCTAAATGGGACACACTGTATACAGAGTGTTTCTCAACTTCGGCAAAATTAAATAACATATACTACATACATGATGTACTGATCACGAATCAAAAATAATTTTATCAAAATTCGGAAAATTATTTCTTCGCATTTATTTAATTCTTGAAATATACATATTTATAGTGCCACTGGCTGACACGAAATTTTTATTTAAAATAATGAATATTCTAACCACTTTATTATACATACAAAAAAATTATGCCTGATCCGAGTGGATTAGGACAAACCCAAAAATAATAATTATAACAATAAAATCGCAGTAGGCTCACTCCGCTCTTTTAACCATACTAACCTTACATCATATAACTAATATTCCTCACTCTTAACATATTAAAGTGACCAAGCGAAATATCGCATCCAGACCACAATAATACTTAGTAAACAATCATCCTTCGCCATACTTTCCTGTCCAGACACAATTCTTTCGCCTCGGCTACATTCTTAATCGCATTCATACATAGAGTGCTCGTCAGCTAAGAAAAAGCCATTTGCGTCATCAATAGATGCGCGAAGCAATGACGTAGTGATGACGTAGGCTCACAGATTTTGTAGGCAGTGGCGTGCCAACTTATTCTTTACCAAATAGTGAACGCGCACTTCAGTTGCTATTTTTTCTATTTATTTTAGTTGATTATCACGAATTATTCATAAATGACATGTAAATTTGCTAAAGAGACATTTTTAAATACCTATTCATTGCGTCTGCATTGATTTTCATTTAGGAAGCGCATTAGGCCATCACACAGTTCCATAATAATACAAACACTTACTTTCATATTATACTCTTATTATAAAAATAATATTTTATTATATGAAGGATTATGATACTCATTATTCACGAAGATGACGTTTGCTTCCCGAGCCATAGGCCAGTGATGCAAATCATCCGAGTGAATAAAGACCATTGTCCCGAATATAATACTAAACTGTTTCTACTCCTGTAAATTTGGAAATAATTTGAATAAATATTTTAGAAATTTACAATTTATTGGGACAATATTCATCAGACAGAACATTAAATTGATTTTTTATTACTATTTTTTAAAATACTTCAAATGATACATTTTCATTAGAACTAAACGTCAGAATATAACACGAACGACACTGGCGTATCCATGAACAAGTTATCCCGTTGCTATGACAACCAATGGCAATGACAAAAATTGTTTTTTTGCGCTGATGACGTAAATGGCTTTTTCTTAGCTGGCGAGCACTCTACTCTTCTTCTCGTCCCACTCGGAAACTTTCGCTCCTTTAGCACACTACCACCCACATCCACCCACTTACACATTGGACGACCACGCAATCGAACACTTTACATTTTTCATACACGAAATTATTCTTCACGCGATCAACATATATCACGTAAATACCTCATTTCCACTGCAGTTTCTCTCCTTCTCTTTTCCTTACATCCCGCACCCACTGTCCTTTCATTTTCTTGACCGGTAAGTGAATAAATAATTTGTACATCACCTGAATGACAGCATTAGAATAAATATGAATCATTGGCCACGTTCAACACGTCAAGTAGATTTACCCTGCAAAAGGTCGGGTAAATATTGCCAAAATTGACAATACGAGTAGTTGTTTTACTAATAGTCCAGTCATTTGGTAGAAAAATAAGAGTTTATTCCACAAAAGGTCGGTTATTTTTGATTTTTTGGATATATTATATATTTAGGAGTCCTAATAAAAAATGCAAGTTTTCCCCCTCGGGGACCTTCGGGAAGCACCGCCATCTTGGGAAGAAAGGCGCAAAAAACGGTTTTTTCTAAATATCTCTTTACCTATTTGCATTAGGGCAAAAATAGTTATTTTTCAATTTGTTGACACTAAAATTATCTACAACTTTCATCTAATACATTTTTTTCTATAACCAATAGATAGCGAGCTACAGAGCTTCAAACAGAGATAATTTTTGAAAATTGCTCTAATGCTTTATTTAGATCATATTTTATTATATTTTTTTAAATATTTTTTTCAAATTACTTATTATTTTTCATTAATTATTAGTATTTAACTACTATACATACATATTAGTCATTGTTTATTGTTTTATTTTCATTCTAAAGACTTTTTATAGTCCAGGACTTTTTATAGTCCAGGAAATTTATGATTTTACCTCAAAGTAATTACAAGAAAAGCTTTTAAACGGAATCCTATCCAGAAAACGCGCTGAGTAACATATAAAAAAATTCCGGAAATCGGAGCACGGGAACCTCCCGCCAATTGGGAAAAATGGCGGCATATTTATGTTTTTGGCCATTTGCTCAAAACAATTATGAAAGATATTAAAATTACTTAAAAAACAAACAATATTACAAATTTTGAATGAGAAATGAGCCGATTTTCAGATTTTCAGAATTTTTAACTCGGGTTTTCACATGTACACTTAGGTATACCTGTTCTTTAAGAAAAAAAAAAAATAAAATAATGAGATAATATCCTATTGTTTTGAGCACATGGCCAAAAACATAAATATGCCGTCATTTTTCCCAAATGGCGGGAGGTTCCCGTGCTCCGATATCCGGAGATTTTTTATATGTTATTCAGTGAATTTTCTGGATAGGATTCCGTTTAAAAGCTTTTCTTGTAATTACTTTGAGGTAAAATCATAAATTTCCTGGACTAAATATGATCTAAAAGAAGCATTATAGCAATTTTCAAAAATTAGCTCTGTTTGAAGCTCTGTAGCTCGCTATCTATTGGTTATAGAAAAAAATGTATTAGATGAAAGTTGTAGGAAATTTTAGTGTCAACAAATTGAAAAATAACTATTTTTGCCCTAATGCAAATAGGTGAAGAGATATTTAGAAAAAACCGTTTTTTGCGCCTTTCTTCCCAAGTTGGCGGTGCTTGCCGAAGGCCCCCGAAGGGGAAAACTTGCAAAAAATCAAAAATACCCAACCTTTTGTGGAATAAACCCTTATTTTTCTACCAAATGACTGGACTATTAGCAAAACAACTACTCGTATTGTCAATTTTGGCAATATTTACAAGTTTTTTTTTTCAAAGGGGTTTCCACCGTAATCAAAATAGTTGAAAATAACATTATTACTTATGTTATAAAACATTTATGAAAACACTAACTAAATGGTTAAATATGTTTCCATTTTCTTTTATATGCATGAAAACATTATACTGCGTTTAAAACGCAGCCCGGATCGGTTTTACAGTTTAGATTTTACCGGTCAACATGGGAGTAAATTCCGACATACCTCAAATAAATTGTAAATTATATGTATTTGAAACTGATTTCCTTGATAATTATTATGTACAAAAAAAATCTTTGTCTTGTACTTTATTAATATTCAATTATATCTGTATGTACTGTTAATAGAGCAGCACCAGCACCCATGGCCAACTTCAATGAATTGCGCTCTTATTATGGCCTTCTCAAATGTCACTAAAATTACTTGAACGAAAATTACAGATCGTGTACGTTAAGTGGCGCCACGGCACGGAATGTTATTACTAATATTGAAAAATATAAAATTCTACATGTCATACATTTAAAGTTTTTATTATATCTACTATAAATTTAGAGATAAAGACACTATAATACATCGACCTATAAAATAATGGACCAAGTGTCTCCTATTCCTTTATTGTTAGAATATTGTTCAACATAGAAGGATAGAAATATATATTCTGTCCTTCAACAATACGGAAGTTCTCAGTTAAAGTATACTGCGCATGCGTTCGTACTCATTGTACATCTTTTTCAGTCATATGTAAACCTCTAGCCATCGCTCTCTGTCACTAAATAATTGTCAAAATCTACAGTTGACGTTTCGTAACTGTTTGTGTATTATTTGCTTTTTTTGGAGAACATTTACAATTATTTCTGTCAATATATACGTGTATGTGTTGTGAGGTGTGTATGTGACAAAATAATGGGGAAACGGTGTATTTCGTGCAGTCAACAGTACTTACGCGGTCCAGCTGTGTCATTTTATATGTAAGTTCTTATTAATTATTACTTGTCCCCTATAATATAATATTTATGTAATATATTGTATTGAAAATATATAATGAATCTAATTATGCACAAAATTAAATCTATATTCTTAGCGATTATGCACCAAGTACAACAAGTTAGGGACAAATCAAATTTTTTATTTTGCTTCGTTTTCTTAACTTCCGTAATGTTGAAGGATAGAGACACTGTGTCTGTACCGTTATGGCGGGACAGGCGTTTTGCTTGTACGCTGCTTCTATTAGTTTAAAGGTCGATGCTATAATATATAGAATAATTGGATGTTATAAATCGCACCAAGGAAACCAGTTGATAAATTCAAATGTTGGTAACGTCAGTGTCAAAAATCAACAGTTTTAGTGAAATTTTCAAAGCTTTTTCTGGGAAGTACATTTAATCTTTCTTATTGTTTTATTAATTAAGTAGGTATTTAAAATTATAGGGTAAAATGCATGTATCTATAAGAAATACTTCCAGTCTTGTTTATGAATTGGAAGAATCTCTTGACATTTAGGAATTTCCTCATATAATGAAAAAAATAGATATAACTAAAATTGTATATGTGCACAAGACATGTTACATACAATAAAAAACAATATTTGAATAAAGTTTTGTAATTTTTTTATTATAAACTACACTCAAATAAGGGGACATGGCTTAACCACAGATTCCTGAGGCTAAAATAAGACGATTTAACTAAACTTGTTTCTACCGGAAATTGTACCATTTAGCCAGATTTCTGCTTCAAAGTTCTTTTAAAAAAAAAAATTTTGCTTATAATACCAGAACGCTTTATTCGATATGGATGAAATTTGGAACAACAGTTCATATGGTTATGTCATATTTTAAGGTGATACTTGTTATTATTAGTGAACCACTAGTATCTGAAACTTATGTGTTCCGACATTGATTATACCGTAACTTCTAAATTATTTTGTTTTAGAAAGATACATTCAATAGTAAACTTTTCTCTCTCTGTTTAATTTGTGATACCTGTTACGGTTCACACAGAAAAAAATAAAACCTGAGTAACTGCATCGTGAATTTTTTAAAAATAAATTTAATCTAGCAGTCTATCCAAATGTTAAACAACGAATTTCTAATGACAGTAACAATTGTTTATGGGTTGTCAAAAAATTCCTTCGCAATATTCTAAAATTAGTAACATCCGTTTGTTCGGCCTAATAGTATTTTACTACCATTAAATATGTTGTGAAGATTGACAACTCGTTACTGTCCTTAAAAATTAGATGTTTGGCATTTGGACAGACTGCTAGATTAAATTTATTTTAAAAATTTCACGGTGCAGACACTAATGCCCGTATTCATAAACACTCGTAAAAATTTTAAACGGTTCGTTATATTTTTTATCCAATAAAAACAGTCGACATTGAAAGAAAAATCGAAATTTTATTTGTCAAGTTTGATTCTATTTGTCAAAAATTATAACGAACCGTTTAGAAATTTTACGAGTGTTTATGAATATGGGCATAAGGCTGATACTGCGAGCTCGGTTTTAACTAAAACTCTGTTTTAAGAAATGTCATATTTCATTATTTAATATTAAAAATAAATAATATCAAATTTATCAAAATATGATTTTTAAGCAGAACATAGTTTATATTCAAATATTTTTTAAAAAATCGTTCTTTAAACACAAGGGCGAAATTAAATATTGAAATTTGAATTTGACATTTCTTAAAACAGCGTTGTAGTTAAAACCGAGCTCGCACTACCAGCCTAAGGTTTCATCACCTTTTTCTGTGTGAACCCTAACAGATATCACAAATTAAACAAAGAGAGAAAAGTTTACTATTGAATGTATCTTTCTGAAAAAAAAAAAATAATTTTACGTTATCGGCGTGGCCATTAGACGGTCTAATCAATGTTGAGACATTTAAGTTTCATACACTATGGTTCACTAATAATAACAAGTATCATCTTAAAAGGTGACATAACCATATGAACTGTCATACCATTTTTTTTTTTTTTCGAAGAACTTTAAAGCAGAATTCTGGCTAAATGGTACACTTTCCGGTAGAAGCAAGTTGGGTTAAATCGTCTTATTTTAGCCTCAGGAATCTGTGGTTAAGCCATGTCCCCCTATTTGAGAGACACCCTGCATAACGTAAAATGGAAATGGCGAAAGGTATTGTGCTGGCCACAACAGATATATATTTTTTTCTTCAAACACAAATATTTTTCTGTTGAATCTTGAATGTTGTTTGAAGAATTTTTTCATAACTTGGACGAATTTTTAGAATTTGTATTACATAACAAAAAATTGAAGCATTGTAATTCAAACGGATCTGTGTCTAAAATGATACCTGTATAAAATTCGCCCAAGATCAATTATATCGAAATGGTACAATAAGTAATTCCAGAATTGGTTGAGATGTAAAGCCAAAGCCAAAGATGAAACTAATTTTATAAAGAAAGGGTTGAATAGGTAAACAAATACAAGTTATAAAATATTTTGACTCATACTCTGGGTCGTAAGTGCTTAACATGTATTTAAACAAATAAATTAATATTAATAAAAGAAAAAGTTTCAACCATCGTTATGATTTCATACAAACCACTTTTGTGAATAATTTTAAAATTAAATATTCTTAGATTCGTTTAAATTTTAATGCTTCAATAATGGAATGAATGAAAATTAAAATAAAAAATCGTTTCACAGGCAGAGTTAGCAAAGTTGACGGGAGTCATGGCATCCATGTACGGATCCCGAGTTCAAGATAATAGCCTTACACTTGAATTATCCCTTGACATCAATAGAAAATTACAAGCAGTACTTGAAGACACGCTCTTGAAAAATATTACTCTTAAAGTTTGTATTTTCTTTACAAATATACGAATTGTTATAACTAATTTCCATCTCTGTTTGTTTACAGGAAAACGTTGATACCTTAGGTGCTGAAATTGATAGACTTAATAAATTATTTAAACCCAACTAGTCATTGTAGAATATATTTTAATTCAGTATTTATTTATACATTTTATTTTTGTATGTACGAGAGAGATCTATAAGTAAATTTACTAAAGAATATATAATCATTATTTAGAAATAATAAATATTTAAAACTTGATCTCAATATTTTTTTGTAACAATAATAATTTCAAAATTCATTTTACGGTGCTAGAAAATACATGTTTATTTTTTACTTTTAGTAATTGTTTTTATTAAAATTGAATATTTTGCTGTAAAGAAGCATTTTACAGCATGAGTTTTATGAAAATTTGAAAACAAATATAAATACGGCAGATATTACTAAAATATAATTTTATATTATAAATTACTTCGTAAATTTACTTTATTATAATATAAACACGTCGAAATATAATCACAGTATTGTTATTTTTATTTACATTATCAGCCCGATTCACAAAAAAGTTTAAGCTAATCCTTATTTTGGATTAGCGAATTCTACTCTAATTTTGACAGTTTATATCTTAAATATAGTCTAATTTATTCCTAGTATCTACCTTCATTAATAATATCATAAAAATTAAATTTTAAATACCGGAATAGAATAGAATTCACTAATCCAAAAATGAGGATTAGCTTAAACTTTTTTGTGAATTGGGCTGTATAAGTTTAATGTATATCTAAAATTGAGGTACATATACATGTTTGTTTTATCGTAACTTTGTAATACAGAGTGATCAAAACCAATTGATAAGTATGTGGCAGTTTCTGTAATTTGTTGTTATTATTTTGTTTGAATTTAATGAAATTAGTAAAATAAATATTCTTTATAACAAAGCCTACGAAATTAAATACCAAACTTTTCTTTCTAGAATAATAATAGAAGTCTTGATGTCATTGAGGAAAGTTGCGGATCACGTGACTATCAGTTGATTTTAATCAGCCTGTATTTCCTAATTAACGTTTGTATTGTATTGTTCGTAATTCATTTTGTAATAAAGGGACTCAGTGAAAAAGTTATACATGTGACATTCAAGAAATGGAAAAATAGTGCGTAAAGTTAAGTTTTAAAAAAATCTGTACAGTTCTAAACATTAGTTATTACTAATATCTTTTTTTTTTAATAAATACTAACACCGTTTCTTACGTTTATTTAATTTAATATATATACTTGTACAATTTTTCTACTGAGCCTCTTTATATAGTAAATTATATGAATAAGAATAATTAAAAGTTACTTATTCTAAACTTACGGTGGCTCAATGGTTAGAGCAACGCCTTTTAGTTCTGGGTTGAAATCCCACTAAAAGGCATGGATGTTTGTGTATGTGAACCTACTCAGTAATTGGGATTCAATCCTATTGAGTTTTTTTTATTTGTTTTTTTAGTTCTATATCAATTTTCAAATCAAATCACCTAAAGCACTGGTTGTTAATTCCATATTATACGTTTCTTAAATTAAAAACTGTACCTTAAATAATTACTACAAAAAAATGTTAGAAAAAATAACGATATACAATTTTCCAAATACGTATCGTATGCCCTTTTCGTACAGATTATAAAATATATAGAAAAGGTACAGATATTCTCGAAATATATTTTGTATTAAGAAAAAGGGCATATGGGTTTCAAATATGTATATAAATCATTTAATTTATGTCTGGACTTAATGAATAATAGATATGATTGTGAAATGAAGTGTTTATTGTACATGTAATTACATCATAATATAAATGTTCACATCGAAATCATAGTAATATATTAAAATATTTGACAGTACATTTTTTATCTGTTGCATACTACTTTACATGTATTTCTGTTTACGAACAATGGGAAGATGACAAAATCATAAATATAACTCAAAATTTAATCTTCGCCAGATAGATAATCCGTAGAGACTTCTTCATAATCACGTTCCAGAGTCGCCAAGTTTTCTCTCGCCTCGCTGAATTCGCCTTCTTCCATACCCTCGCCGACATACCAATGTACAAAAGCTCTTTTGGCGTACATAAGATCAAATTTAGTATCCAACCTACTCCAAGCAGATGCAATTGCTGTCGTATTAGACAACATACAAACGGCTCTTTGTACACGAGCTAAATCTCCCCCAGGTACAACAGTTGGAGCTTGATAATTAATGCCAACCTTGAAACCAGTTGGACACCAATCGACGAACCTAACACTGCTTTTGGACTTCATTTGTGCGATTGATGCGTTAACATCTTTCGGCACAACATCGCCACGGTATAACATACAGCAAGCCATGTATTTACCTTGCCTGGGATCGCATTTGACCATTTGATTCGAGGGTTCAAAAAGCTCTGCTGTAATTTCAGATACTGACATTCCTTCATGGAAAGCCTTCTCGGAAGAAACCACGGGCGCGTAAGAAGCAAGAGGGAAATGAATTCGGGGATATGGGACAAGATTTGTTTGGAATTCTGTAAGATCTACATTTAGCGCGCCGTCAAATCTAAGCGAAGCGGTGATGGAAGACACAACTTGACTTATTAAACGGTTTAAATTCACATAGTCTGGACGTTCAATGTCTAGTTTTCTACGACAAATATCGTAAATAGCTTCGTTATCTACCATAAACGCACAATCAGAATGGCTCATTGTTTTATGGGTAGTGAGAACAGCATTATACGGTTCTACTACAGCGGTACAAACTTGAGGCGCTGGATAAATAACGAATTCAAGTTTGCTCTTTTTACAAAAATCTTGAGAGAGTTTTTGCATTAAAAGAGATGTGAAGCCACTACCAGTTCCACCGCCGAAAGAATGAAATACAAAGAAACCTTGTAGACCGCAACACTGTTCAGCTAATTTATACAAACGATCCATAACCATGTCAATGATTTCTTTGCCGATACTGTAATGTCCACGAGCGTAGTTATTCGCCGCGTCTTCCTTGCCAGTTATAAGTTGTTCAGGATGATACAAATACTTATATTTTCCAGTTCTTATTTCATCTACATATACACAAGTCAATTAAAATATTTTCTGTCACCTGTCACCAATTTTTTTTTTTTGCAAATTTTTTATTGTACATACCTACAACTGTCGGTTCTAAGTCAATCATTATCGACCGCGGTACCATCTTGCCATTTTCTGCTTCATTGAAGAAAGTACCGAAGCAGTTATCACTGGGGCTCGTATTTTCGTCCTGGGGTACGGTTCCATCTGGTTGAATTCCATGTTCGAGGCAATATAATTCCCAAGTTGAATTTCCAATCTGGACTCCCGCTTGACCGATGTGAATTGAAATACACTCCCTCTGACAAAATTTATAATATTTAACATATTATCGTAATAATTTTGGTATAGTTAACTTACCATTTTGATTTACTACGCGAAATTTTACTTAATCTAATGACGAGCACAAAAATTTCCACAAAAACCTAAAGATGTACGAAAATTTAGGAAACAACTTGTTTATATACCTTGACTACATAATTTTGTTTGATGTTTTTGCTAAGAAAACTCGATTTTACATGTGTATAATAACAATACTGAGGAGTACATATTAAATAAATTTTTGGCGCTTAAATATGAGGAACCAGAAAACGCACAAGCATACATCTTATAAAAACAGAATATTTAATCGCAGAAAATAGTGAGAAATTCTATTATACGAAATTGTTCAACGTCAGAAATCCATATACCATATAACATACCCATTTAGCTAAGAGGTTCATATAAAAAACCACGCACAAGGAAACTCAGATCCAGAAAATAGTCGGTAAGTAGGAAACTATACAATATGCCAGTTTCTTTTTGAGGTGCCCGTTTTTTAAGCACACTATTGGGATCTTGGGAACTATTTAGATAGATATATGAAGTCGGTTAAACTAGGGCAAAGTTGCCCCATTACCATTCGTACGTCACTAGATAAATGAAAAAATTAAAATTTTGCTAATTACGAATAACTTCCAAATTTGAAATAATACTTAATTTTGGTTTACACTTCTTTAGTACACTTTTTTATTTTTGAACAACGCTGCTCAAATTTTATTATCATTGTGAGATATCGAGTTATGAGTGAAAGTTAAATATGGATTTCACATTTGTTACACCACTGAAAAGCAACGGAAAAGATAATTTTTTTTTAGCTTTCCAACGATATGTAACATATTTATATTCATTTGTTTCAAACAGCAAAAATGCAACAATTATTAGATTTGTAGGGTAAAAAACAATGATTGTGGAAATAAAGCAAATTAATAGTGTATTCCGAAATTGAACCATGCTAACCGCGGTTACTGTTTCAGTAACTGGTTATATTTTCGGAACGCGTTTACTGAAAGCTGTTACTGTTAACTTTTCTGTAACCGTGCTAGATCGGCGGTTGTGGTGTGGTTAAATTTTGGCACAGGGCAGATGAGCAGTAGTAGTTTCAACAACTATTTTAAATTTGTCAAGTTGAGGCAGTACAGCTATCGATAATATCACTTATTGCAACCCAAGAGAAGATATTGTAATGATAATGGAATATAATGGCATCTATACTCCGTTCGCCGAAACGATAGAATTTGGAATTAATTCTTGAACAGAAACAAATTATTCTATTGGTTCGGCTCCAAAATTATCCTCTTTTGACCAATAGAATGACGTCTCTGTTCAAGTATTAGTTCCAAATTTTCTCGTTTCAGCGAACGAAGTTAGTGAAAAATAGGACACCAAAACACATATGTAGCTAAACTGGCATTATTTCGCCTAGATTGACTACACTATCCTTAAAATTGTTTCGTCTTTGCGATGACCGAATATTATAAAAATAATAATGTAGATTTTTAATTCGCATCATAAAAAAATATATTAAATTATGTGGCGTGTTGTATTATATAATATATACATTTATTTTAAAGGAAATATATAATGCAAATTTAAATTTCGCGGGAATTCTACCTGTAAGAAGGTAAAGAATAATTTAGAATATTGAAAGCGCGTTTTTTATATCTTTTTTTTTTGTATATAATATATATCAAAAAAATAATATATCAAAGTTATCCCAAAAAGAGTCTTCAATTTAAAAAGTAAGCAACTTATTACTACCATAGTAAGTAAAAATGATTTAAGATTAATCAATTTTACTAAATAATCTATAACCTCTTGAAATGTTTCATTAACAACTGTCAAAATATAGAAAGCAAGTGTATTAAAAAAAAAGTCAGTCGTAATGATTACATTGAATTTAGTGAAAATATGTGTTTATGGAATTGTATTGATATATTTTAGTTTAACATAATAATGCACGATTAAAATGCTGTGTTTAAATATCAATCACAATAAATTTTGAGTACCAATCTTACTTTTGTCCCACAACAATTTTAATTATGAATATAAATGCTAACTTTATGCAGGCAAATATTTATATATGGAGATGAAGGAAGAACCTGAAGATTTTTATGATACTACTTTAGAACCCGATGTAATATTGATTGATTCGGTAAGTTCCTAACAACCGTATATAGAAAGGTAAATGAAAATAATAATTATTGTAGGAAGAGGAGGAAGATCCACTGTCCCATGAAAATTTATTAAAAATAACAAAGGTAGAACACAATCCCGTAGATGTAGTTACTATTGAACGACGACGATCCTCAACATCTCAAGATTCTGGACCTTTACTGCAGTGTCCTACTTGCAAAAAATATTTTAAGAGATTAAGTTCCCATATGTTAATACATCAAGATATTAAAAATGATCCTGGAAGGCCATATCCTTGTAGTTTTTGTCCAAAAATATTTAAGAATTTAAGTAATCTCACTGTTCATACCAGATCACATACAGGAATTAAACCATACGTTTGCGACGTTTGTAATAAAGGTTTTACTCAATCTGGAAACCTAGTGCATCATCAACGAATTCATACTGGATCTAAACCATACAAATGTCCTGTATGTGAACGAGCTTTTACTCAGCCAGGCAATCTTGGAAATCATTTGCGTTTACATAGTCAAGAGAAACCATTCCGATGCCATCTTTGTGACAGAGCCTTTACGCAGTCTTCTAATCTGAATTCACATTTGAGAAATAATCATAAAGAAATTTATCAACAGTAAGTATAATCGGTCACGTCTCATTTTAATAGTAAAATATGCGATTAAAAGTATTTAATTTTTCTTCGTAATATTGTCGCAATACTCTTATTACGGATTTAAATAAAAAAAGATGTATCGTTTAATACTAATTTTACCATTTATGCCTCTCAAATAATTTCACTGAATATAAATCGTGATTTTATGAAATTAAATATATTTACAGTATTATATTTTAGTGTATCTAACAATAATATTAATAAGAAATTATATCATAATATTGGTTTAATTTTTGCATGAATTTAAATTTAGGAAACTTGTACATTTTCAAAGTTATATTTATTTTTAAATTGTGAACTACTACGTATGATTTAGTGAAATAAAATATGAGGTCGAATCGACATAATGCATTAATTTTCAAAAATAATATTTATATTATTGTAATGTTTGTAATTCGTATGTTATTTTCATTTTATATTAATGTGTGTTTTGTACTATTAATATATGAACAGTAGAAAAATAAATAGTTTTAAAAAAATTGAACTCTATTGATGCCAATATTAGAAATTATTTATTTGTCTTTTAATTTTACATTTTTCATTCAGATGTGATAAGCACATGTTGAGTGTTGTATATTGCGTTACTTTACAATTACATTTGTTTTTCATTTTTTTCAATCACAGTGCTTCAGTTCCTCTGTGGTTCATGATTGTTCAGTTACTTGTCTTTTAGTATTTGTTCTCATTTAGGAGTCTCTTCCATAAGATATTCAAATATGCATACTTCTAGTTTTTTTTTTTTACTAAATATTTAGTTAATCTTTACGAATGATAGATCTATATCACTACCGAAAATTTAATTTAACAATTTCTTTTCATCTATAATAGTAATATTTGTAAATATTGTTTATTAAATTTCAAAAATATTTTGTTTCTTTTGTTTAATATTTTATGTATTAATTATTTATTTTCAATTATTCTTGTTTCTTGCTCATATCATTTTCCCTGTTTCGATGATATTATTTTTATATGTCCCTTAGTTTTCTCTAACAAAATGCATGTTGGCGTATTTAATTTAGTACCGATTTCGGTGAATGTATCTTAAAAGTTTTCCTTTCATTTTGCACGCTATAGTAACATTCTCATTCTTTTCTTTTTTGTATAGTTTTATGTTATTTTTACCTCCCGCTACCCTTGGTTAGGGAGGTATAGAATCGTGTTAAAAGTCACATATCAAAATTTTAGTAAATTTAGTAAGGTCTCTAGAATTCAATTTTAAAATTTTCACTATTATGTCTGTATGTGTGTGTGTATGTGAAAGGATTTTGTCTACGCTCTAACTCAAATACTACCATTCAGAAAATTCTGAAACCTTGTATTTCGACCCTATTATAATATGGAAAGAAACCATTAGATTTTGGTGTAAATCGGATAACCGGAAACTCATAATGGTTTTTCCTCAAAAAATACCATTAAATGCCATTTTTTCGCATTTTATGTCATTATAAAAATTAAAGATTATTGAATTTTTTACAGGTATACATTAATACTTTTTCTATATATTTTACAGGTAAATTTAAAAACTAATCTTGTTTATAAATCCCAAAGCCTATGTTTTAAAGATAAACACAATTGCTTTATTACACAGTTCATATTTCAAATCTATATAACTGACAAATAAATGTCACTGTCAAAAAACAAAGCACTTTAAATTAATAGTGGTGACATTTTAAAAAGAAAATAGTAAATAAGACAATAGTTACATGAAAAGGAACATAATATAGTTTGCAGCATTAGTAAATACGTAGGTATGTATTTAAATTTATAAAAATTAAATAGCGGGAGGTATTGTGTTGGCCACATCATATTTTTACCTCTCGCTAAGAGAGGTATTGGAATCATGCTAAAAATCACATAATCCAGATTTTAATGAATAAGCACGTTTCAAGGTCACTAGAATCCGAATTTAACATTTTTAAAATGATGTGTGTGTATGTGTGTGTGCGTGTATGGCTGGATGTTGGAGGGACGATTCCTCAAAAACCATAAGACTTAAGACCTGTTTAACTATGAATTCCTCAATCTGACATTCCTGGGAAGAGCTGAAAAGGTTTTGATAACAATTGAACAACCGGAAGTAGTAGTTTTTTTTTAAAATCTTTTATATATATATATATATATATATAATTTAAAAAAAAATTGATATTACTAATTTTGAAGAACATGAAATTCTACATCCGATACATTTAAATTTTTTATTATATCTTCTATAAATTTAGAGATAAAGACGCTATAATACATAGAATATATATATAATAAGTCGAGTAGGCGAAACTACACTAAGGGAACCAGTTGACAAATTCAAATGTTTATAACATAATTTGTAATTGACAGATGTCAGTGTCAAAAATCAATAGTTTCAGTTACATTCTAAAGGCTTTTTCTGGGAAGTACATTTAATCTTTCTTATGGTTTTATTAATTAAATATTTAAAATTATAGGTAACCAACATATATCATTGGAAATACCGCCAATCTTGTTAATGAATTGGAAGAATCTCTGGATCTTCCTCATACAATGAAAAATAGATATAATTAGAATTGTATGTGTGCAGGAGACATGTTAAATACAATAAAAAACAATATTTGGGTAAAGTTATGTAATTTTTTTGTTACAAAACGACGGTTCGATAGCGAAGTGCAATACATTACTTATATAACATAAAATGGAAATTGCGAGAGGTCTTGTGCTGGCCACAGCAGATTTTTTAATATTGGATTGGATAATTTTTTTTATCATTTTTTTAATAGTAATTATTTAGTATAGTTTTAAGTCTAGAAACTTTAGAAATTATGTTTATTTTTAAATTTCAAAATAAAATGAATTCAAGCGTACTATAAATACATAAATGATACAAATATTAAAATATATATCACAGACTGTCAGTTAGCTATTTTAATTCGAGTTGTGGATAACGGAGTTTTTTTTAATTTCATTTAATTGTTTTATCGATTGTACATGACAAAATCAGTTTCGCAAGAGACTAATAATAAAATAATAAAATCTTTAAGATATATTTATGAAACTTTTTTATTACAGTAATATTGGTTTTTGATATAAATATTTCATAGGAGTATATCAATTAAAGTACATATACTTATTTTTAAACAAATTAAGGTATAAATTCAAAATACAGCAGTAAGTATTATATTTTATAGACCCACATACGAAATATTTTTAACAGTTATAAAGTCGGCAAATATACCTTTTTTAAATAAGTTAAGAGAACAACAAGAAGAAATTCTGCGCATGGAGGAATTATCATAGAGCGCATTGGTTTATATGGTGCGCATGTTTATAAACGACCACGGTCGCCGCCTGCTGGATAGATTGTGTATATTATATTGCTCTCTTCCGGTTTCACATTTTCCAGTAGCAAGATGGGTGAGTGTTTTGTGGTGTAAAAATGTTTGTTTTGTTGAAGTTTTTTTTTATAAAATTGATTTTCAAAATTATATTAGAATACGTGAATTTGTAAGTATTGTATTTTCATATAATTTGTGTTATTTTGATGTCAATAGGAGTAAAATTTGTGTTTAAAATTCATCATGGCATCCACAATAACCGCGATTAACTGTCATTATCCATTCAATCCTTCGAATATTTATGTAATTTAAATAAAATAAGTGCTTAAGATTAAAGAAAATATTATATAGATACGTTAAATAGTAGTATTTTCGTAAAAGATGTTGATGTAGTTTTAAATTGATGCAGGTAAACCCCGTGGTCTTCGAACAGCCAGAAAGCATGTGAACCATCGTAGAGAACAGCGATGGGCAGATAAAGATTACAAAAAGGCTCATTTGGGAACACGTTGGAAAGCTAATCCATTTGGTGGTGCTTCTCATGCGAAAGGAATAGTACTTGAAAAAGTGTGAGTAGTCTAGGTTATGTTATATTTTGAAGATAGAAATGTGTTGATTGTAATCATTATTTTAAATTCTTCTATAAAAGCAGTTTATGGAGAAATGAGTTCAATAAACAATTTATGGAGAAATGAGTTCAATAAATATATGCATTGTCACAGCATCGTTAATGTTTACTATTTATCGGTGTTTTAATTGAATATGCTATATAAAATGGATTCTGAACCATTGGGAAACCCTTTTTAATGGGATTCACGCTCTGATATGAATCCGATATTTTTACGCAGGTGATACCTA
This sequence comes from Ophonus ardosiacus, assembly GCA_943142095.1. Lineage (NCBI taxonomy): Eukaryota > Metazoa > Arthropoda > Insecta > Coleoptera > Carabidae > Ophonus > Ophonus ardosiacus. The sequence continues at coordinate 32,919,691 of OW964828.1, read as the reverse complement.
AATTATCTTACTCTGCACGCAGAATTTGCTTGTGAATAGTTGATTTGAATTCTAATCACAGGAAAATTCTGTGCGTGGGGTGAGAATAACGCATTTAGTGGAGGTAAGCTACGTACATGTATGACTTGATTTTTGTTTGCTTCTTATATGATATTCATTGTATCATGTTTTTATTATTTATTTTATAAATATAAATCGAGATATAAATTATAGTTATTTTCGTAACAAGTTATGAAATATACCAAATATCATGCGAGTGTAAATTGACGCACGACGCGTAGCGGAGTGCAAGTCAATATACACAAGCTAAGATATTTGAATTTCATATAAGTTATGAACATTATTTTTTAGACGAGCATAAATAAATTTTACTTTTTTTCAAAACTGAAATTTAGGTTCAAACGTACGGACAGCTGACAAATGAATAATGTATTCATATAGCCAGAAAATAATGACATAGTAACATAGCAACCGTGTCAACTATTACGATATGAAATATATCATAACACTAATGTGATAAGTTCAATCATCACAATGGTCGTCTAAAAAATATTTATTATTACATAGTGAAAATTAATTTGTGTTAAAATCTCTTTATAGGCAATGTAAGTCATGAAAATTACGTTGCCTATTAAATTTAAATACTTTTTAATAATCATAAATAATTTTTTTGTGTAGCGGCGTCGAAGCTAAACAGCCCAACTCTGCTATTCGTAAGTGTGTCAGAGTTCAACTCATTAAGAATGGCAAGAAAATCACAGCTTTCGTTCCTCGTGACGGTTGTCTCAATCATATTGAAGAAAACGATGAAGTGTTAGTCGCAGGTTTCGGTCGCAAGGGTCATGCCGTTGGTGATATTCCTGGTGTTCGTTTTAAGGTATTTGCTATTCATTTATTGCTTCCTATTTTCAAAATTATAAAAAAAGTGTTTATAATTTTCCGACATTGTTGGACATGGTCGATTTTGGGAATTAACAAATTTTTTGCATTAGGTACATTCAATAATAGATTTAGTGCTAATTTGCTGACAAGATTTAGCTCGAACATTATCTAGCATTTGTTTTATAACAATTGTGATAAATATATTAGGTTTACAGACCGTAGAAATTTTAAATTGATGAATAGGGAGGGACTAAGATCTGAAGAAATTTTATTTGGACAACTTTTTTTTGTGACAATTGAAAATGTTAAAGATTAAGTTTTAATAATATGATACTACAGCTTTATACAACATACCGAGAGTTTTTTTTTTATCAGTGAACATGGGCATATGTTATTACCATAGTTACATTTAAAATGATTGACAGCAATGTATTATCGCGTTTTTTTTTAAACTGGACATAGGACGTGACATTTAGTGTAGTTGTCAAAGTAATCAAATTGTAGTACTTCATAATGTATACAGTTGAAGAAAAAGTTCAAATTGTAAATGGGTATAATTATAACATGAGTCTACTACAAGTGTCTGACTTATGTGCATTAACTTTTAATAAGCGACCCAGTCCAACAACTATAAGAAAAATTTACAATGACTTTAGAACTACAGGATGCGTCAATGGACAGCGCAAGAAGAAAATCAGACCTAGTTGTTTAGTTAATAGTAAGAAACAAGAAATTATGCAACACCCTGTCAACAATAAAAATTCTGAAATTGTGAATACTAGTAAAAGTACAGTTTAAAAGGTTTTAATACAAGAACATTTTAAGAGTTTTAAATATCAAAATCACCAAGAGTTATTACACGACAATACCGAACGAAGAAATATCTTTTGCGAAGTTATGATGAACAAAATTAATAATGGGGAAACATTACTGGACCGTATTTTATTTACGGATGAAGCGACTTTTTATATTAATGGGGAAGTAAATTAATAAAATTGCACGTATTGGAGTCGTCAAAATTTACACTTATACCGAAAACTATATAATATAATTTATATTAATTATTTCTTGTCTTAGGCTTATGTCAGAGTATAGAATTATACCATACAATTTGAACTTTTTCTTCAACTGTATACATTTTGAAATATGACAATTTGTAACTGACAACTATACTAAATGTCACGTAAAACGCGATAATACATTGCTGTCAATCATTTTCAATGTAACTATGGTAATGACATACGCCCATGTTCACTGATAAAAAAAACTCTCGGTGTATGTTTTCGTTTTATAATTTATATTATTTTGTCGCGTCTACATTTCTTAAATGTTAAATTATATTTATTGTATGTAATAAACATGTTCGTTGAAATTCCAATTCTGGCAGCTAGATAGCACTTTATGGTCATGGATATGGATTTCGAGCATATACTGGCTAGAGGCCGTCTTACAGTGTTTGTTATGATCGGGACACATACGGAAGCCATGGTGTATTGCGAGCTGCGTATTGAAGCCGTGGTGTATTGCGGACTGCGTATTATCTTAATATTTGTACTACTTTTTTTACAAAGTAATGACTAATTGCTGCTTTTGAAGTATGTAAATCACCTTTATTTCCAATAAATTTGTCTCGTTACTCTTACGTCATTATTAGTAAGAAACCTAAAAGTTACACTTTGTTTAATATATTATTTGTAAAATAAATCCCAGTTACTTACACATGAAACGAAATATCCTTACTTTCTTTGTATTTTTCATTACAATTTGATATACTCCGTGATATACTCACAAACTACACGCAAAAAATAAGGTTTGGTTACAGTAAAATGACAAGCAGCACACAACAAAACACTGCCCGCAATTCACTATGACTTCCGGCCCCCCGTCTACATGTCTTCCGATCACTTCATCCTATGCATTGGTATAGGGAATTACTTCTCTAGTCAGTATATGCTCGAAGGATATGGATATCAAGCTCACACGTACATGTGATCCTTGTTTAATTTTTTTCCTAATAGGGTCCTATACCATTTTTTAAAATGTTTTTTCTGTAAGAACAGGATGAAATAAGAATTTTAGTGCAAACACGACTTAAAAAATTTTCGTAATAAGCGAGATATGAATTTTTAAAGTTTTAAGAATTTTGTGCTTGATGTAGCAGGTACTGACTAGTGATTGACAAACTGTTATAGAGGGGATAATTTTTTTCATGTTTGCATAGCTGAAATATTTTTATATAAAAACTTATACGTTATATTCACGAAGAAATTATTATTAAGCATAAATAACATAACTAATAAGCATTTTTTTCCTATTAAATTATAGAGCATTGAAACAGTTTGACAATATTATGACACAAAGTATGATGGCGCTGTTGTTTGTTTGTTTTGAAGTTTCATTGTTTCAAATTTCTGACATTATTAATTTAATTAATATTACAAATTGATTTAAATATAAATACATTATTACTGTTAATATTACTAGATATTATAATTAAACAAATTCATCAAACAAAATTGTTAATTTTTTTGTTAGGTTACACATCAGCGTGACAGTTCATAATCTTTTAAAGGTGACCGCAGCAGACGCGCGAATCTCCTTTTTAAAATCAGGCGACCAATCAAATTCTTAGGACCTAAGGTGTCATACCCAATGAGTAATCAACTTCAATCGCTTGTAGTTTGCGACCTAATCAATATTTAAACAAATTTTTTCACAATACTCATATATTTTCGTCTTCTTATTTAAGATAGTTAAAATTTGACGGGTGCATGCTCGAATATTCGAAACTAGAATATTAAAAACCAGAATATTCAAAAGCAGAATATGCATATACAGAATCATTCAAATTCCGAATATTCAAATACAGAAACGCGCATTGCCCGAAAGAGTAACAGTACACTTACTCGGTTTATGAATCATTCGGGCTAAGCGCTTTCTAGAGATGCACGATTCGGTTCTTGAATATTCGGGATTTTAATGATTCTGTGCATGCATATTCTGGTGTTGAATATTCTGGTTTTCAATATTCGGGTATTGAAGGCTTTCCCAAATTTGACTATGGTATAGTACCCCCATACATTTGAAACTTAATTTTTATTCTTAAAGATGTGTGAATAATATTTATTTACAGAAATTAAATTCAACTAAAACGATTGTTGCGCTATTTCACGAAATAGTTTTTTTTAGTGCAACGATCGCTTTAGTTGAATTTAATTTGATAAGTAAGTAAAGTATACTGAAATATCCACAAGAATAAATATGCTTAAGTTTAAAATTTATGTATATTATTTGATAATAATTAAGAAAAGAATTAAACGTCAAAATTTTATATGATGTGAATAATCCATTTGACGTCTTTGACTTCCAAAGAGACAGTCACAATCGCGCTTGGATTGGCCACAGAACAAGGATCACGTGTAAGCTCGTGATGGATTGAATGTACCTAATATGAAAAGCACTTGCATCTTTTACAAATATATAACATTTTTTGACTACAAATTATTTTTACTAGTTGGTAGCCAATGTTTTGCATTTAAAGATCTAATTAATAGTTGATTGTAATTGTGAAGTTTTTTTTTTATTTACATGAAAATTATTGGTACAACAAAAACTGTTTTGTTCCAGGTTGTTAAAGTAGCTAATGTATCATTATTGGCATTATACAAAGAAAAGAAGGAAAGACCAAGATCATAAATATTTCAATATTTAATTTGTGAAATGTAATAAATTTGTATTTTAATAAAATACAGATAATAAATTATTTTGTATTATTATATTATATTTAGTTTAATTTTTAAAATAAATAGCAGCTACTCAATTTTCATTTTATTATGTCTTTTTGCGGCCTGCAAGTATAAGCCGTTCTAAATTTAATTATGTATTTAGTATTTCGAAAGTTTTATAATTTGAATTTGTGAATATATCTGAATAAATGCTAATGAAAATTTGATCTGCTTTGTATTGAGTAAATAATAATTTCAAAATTAGTGATACAATAAAGAATAATAAATTTGCGAGGACATTGAGACTGCAGTGTAGATGGCAAAAGCAGCGGGAGAGGGGATGGTGGCATATCGACCGCTTGATAGGTGGTCGTACTGCCGGTACTGCGGTGCGTCAGTGCGAATTTCACGGGATGCTCCGACAGGGGCGTGCAGCAACACTAGCAGCATGGAGCTGCCACGGATCGCATCGCATACGTCCATCTCGCCTACAAACATCGAATTATTAAATTATAATCACAATACAGTGAGTTCATCAGGTGGTAGTGGTGATGAGACTGAATTATTGCTGTTCAAACCGGCTCGCACTCCTGCGGCAAGCCGCAAGCCACTCAGTGCTTGTATTACGGATTACACCAGCAGTGGTGGAAGTGCTACTGCTCCTCCTGCTGCTGCTGCTGCTGCTGGAGGTGGTGGTAGTGGTGCTGGTGCTCCTGCTGGCGTCGTTAGCTTTTGCAGTGTACCCACTTTCACCATTATCCCTGGTGTTGGCGCCGCTTTTCAACCCAGCAGGAAGCGCGAAGAAGCCTGTGCTCTGCAGAATCTTAAGCGTCGTGTACAACAACTTCGTTTGATAAAGGCTAATCAGCAGGAGCCTGTCGAGTGCAACACCAACACGCGTGACCGAGAGAATAACTCTCAGGATTTAGACAATAGACCTCAGCTTTTTCAGAAGGTACAGTGCACTATAATTCAATAATTTTATATTCGTTAAAAAAGTTCTATGTAGTACATTCGCAATATTATACATATTTATAGTTATTTAAGTATTAAGTGCAATAAGTGTTTCCCACCGGTTGAGAATGATTTTTGAGATCGGGATGAAGTCGAGATATCCAATACATCCGATACCGGTGGAAGAGCACCTACTGACCGCAATTCTTATTACGTTTTTTGCACGATCGCGCACAAAATAAATTTATATCTTTCTAAATTAAAATTAAACTTTCTCGTTTAATTAGTGTAATTTTTGTTACTATACTCGCCGTCAAATAAATATGGACTGATGCTCTTCCTTCTCTCCACCCTGTCCCTTGCCATGCGGTGTTGCAACTTCTTCATAGCTTGCATTTTCAACATGATCGATTGAATTTGCAACAGTGTAGAAATCTTCAGTTCATATTTATTTGACGGTAAGTATAGTAAATACTTAATATACAGGGTGTATTAGTGTAAAAAAAATTAATAGCGTATTCATGGAATCATTTTGAATAAAAAATGTCATATAAACATAGATCCTATAGCTTTTGGTTACGGAATTAAAAGGAATTAAAATTTTATCAATAACTAGCGGCAATTTAAAATAAAAAAATCTGATGTGGCCAACACAAAACCTCCCGCTATTTAATTTTTATTAATTTAAATACTTACGTATTTTCTAACGCTGCATAAAACTATTGATTTATTTACTATTTTCTTTTTAAAATGTCACTATTATTAATTTGATGTGATTAGTTTTTTGACAGTGACATTTACTGTCAGTTACATTCATTTAAAATATGAACTGTGTAACAAAGGAATCTTAGGCTTCGGGACTTATAAAAAAATGATTTTTAAATTTATCTGTAAAGTATATAGAAAAAGTATTAATGTATTCCTGTAGAAAATTCAATAATCTAAATTTTCATAATGACATAAAATGCGAAAAATGGCATTTAATGGTATTTTTTGAAGAAAAACCATTATGAGCTTCAGGTAAAGTGCCATTTTCGGTTATCCGATTTACATCAAAATCTAATGGCTTCTTTTCATATTAGAATAGGGTAAAAATACAAGGTTTCAGAATTTTCTGAATGATAGTATTTGAGTTAGAGCGAAGACAAAATCCCTACACATACAGACATCATCGTGAAAATGTTAAAATTGGATTCTAGGGACCTTAAAACATAGTCATTTACTAAAATCTCGATATGTGATTTTTAGCACGATCCCTATACCTCCTTTACTAAGAGCAGCGGGAGGTAAAAATTAATCGAGATACCTACTTTGAAACAAAACATCAATGCTATATTAATCTGAAATTGTTGTTTTTTACCGGATTTATTTTTTTATTTTATGAAAGGGATGGGTTTAGTGCCATTATATTAAACTTCCAAAAAATTCTATTTTCCGTATTTAAGTTTTATGCATTCATATAAAGAGTTGATTAGATTTTGGGTAAAATTGGCCAATTTTCGATGTGGTACCTACTTTACTTGAAGCCCATAACAGTTTTTAATCACAGACTATATGAAAATATAATACAAAACTTTTCAATTTTAGTATTTAAGGTGAAATGGTACCCCCCGTTATTTTGTTTCTGCGCCGAGGTGAGCGCTAGTGAGCACTGAAATGAATAATTATGACTAAGTCGATAAAGTAGAAATATTTGTATATTTTACGATCTCCATCTATTCGATAATAGTCATACTTTGTTCCATGTCACAAACCTAAAAACATTCTAAAAGTAAAAATATGTGGGATGGTTCAAATTTATAGGTTACTTACCTAGAACAAATGAAAATAAAACAATTTATTGAACGACGTCAAATAATAATTTCAAATTTATTAACGAAGTAAAAATATTTTGTTTGTATGAAAATTAATAATATATTTTAAAAATAACGTTTCTTGGGAAGAGAATGGATAATAAATAACAAAATTTTAAAATCGTAACATATTACATAAAATTCACAGATTAGTGATTACATAATATTTTGTATTTACCGTAGGAAATTTTTATTATGAACACGTATTTATAAACTGTAAGAGTAAAAAATGTTACATTTTCATAATTATTAAAAAAAATAATAGGTTCATCATAATAATAGCTATTTGTGTATTAAGAGCGCAAAATGGGACATTGTCGATTGAGCGTCGCGCGGTATTCTCTCGAAATCGACAATGTCCATTTGCGCTCGATACACATACAAGATTTTTTCTACAGTCGCCACAATGGGGTCATCCACCACAACAAAAAATAATAAAATATACACTTATTTACTATTATTTACTATTATTATTACTACTATTTACTATATTTTCAATACTACTCAATAAATAACGATTAAATTTTTTAATTTTAATTTATCGTTATTTTCCATTCTTCTTGAGCTATTGCTATAATCTAATTTTAGTAAATGAATGCCCTATTTTATTTTTGTATTCCTTTACACAGTAGTACAGCATTTTGTTTGGTTATGTAATATACCGACAAAGCAGTCCTGAATAAATGTTCCCAATAAGAATGTAGACAAGTGACATTTCTCAACAGCTTCTAACTCTCCCAGAAATTAGTTTTAAAACATTCCAAAAGAAGATTTATTGGAAGAATTTGACAGCTTTTGCAGTTTTAAGTCACCAGAAATCAATTTGACAGTTTTAAACAATAAGAATGTAGACAAGTGACATTTCTCAACAGCTTTTAACTCTCCCAGAAATTAGTTTTAAAACATTCCAAAAGAAGATTTGTTGGAAGAATTTGACAGCTTTGGCAGTTTTTAAGTCACCAAAAGTCAATTTGACAGTTTTGAAGAGCTATTAAACATTCCAAAAGAAGATTTGTTGGAAGAATTTGACAGATTTGGCAGGTTTTAAGTCACCAGAAATCAATTTGACAGTTTTAGACAGCTTTAAGTCTACCAGCAATTAGTTTTAAAACATTCTAAAAGAAGATTTGTTGGTAGAATTTGACAGCTTTGTCACTTTTTAAGTTACCAGAAATCAATCTGACAGTTTCAAACAGCTTTTGAGTCTCCCAGAAATTAGTTTTAATACATTCCAAAAGATTTGTTGGAGATTTTGACAGCTTTGGCAGTTTTTAAATCACCAAAAGTCAATTTGACAGTTTTGAAGAGCTATTGTCTCCAAAAAATTAGTTTTAAAATATTCCAAAAGAAGATTTTGTTGGGACAATTTGACAGCTTTGGTAGTTTTAGGTCACCAGAAATTAGAGGTGGGAACCGGTTCCGGTTCGGTTCCGGTTCCAAAATTACCCGGGTACCCGGCTATTTGAATGTGTAACTACCCGGTTCTCGGTTCTGGAACCGAAACTCATCGGTGCTCGGTTCTGAAATCGAATCTCATCGGTTCTTGGTCCTGGACCCGAAACTCATCGGTTCTGGAATCGAATCTCATCGGTTTGCCCGGAAGTGATACTTTACTTGAAGCCTATAATAGATTTTAATGAAAAACTATATTAAAATATAATCCAAAACTTTTCAAATTTGATATGTAAGACTATTATTTCAATGGGAATAACATAATAGATTTTAGTTAAAATGGTCTACCCGGAAGTGGTACTTTACTTGAAGCCTATAATAGATTTTAATGAAAAACTATATTAAAATATAATCCAAATCTTTTCAAATTTGATATATAAGACTTCTATATCAATGGGAATAACATAATAGATTTTGGTTAAAATAGTCTAACCGGAAGTGATACTTTACCTGAAGATGTTATCAGTTTTTCTTGAAAAAAAATTTGCTTTTAGTAGTAAATGCTTCAAATAAAAGTTTTAGAGATTTGAACTCTGCGTCGAAAACTTTAATTAAGATTAAATTAGCTCTTTGTATTCTCTAATTAAGTTTGCTGTGGATTAGGACAAAAAAGAACAAAAAAAATAAAATGTTGATGTCAAATTATGTCAAATACGTGCAATTTTATGATTGGGTCTGTTATAATACATATTTTAATTATTAACAAAATATGTATAGTGTAACAGGCGTACAAGGAAGTCATGTGCTGTCCACATCAGATATTTTTTTTGTTATTTTTGTCCTAATTCATAGCAAACTTAATTATAGAAACCAAAAAGTTTATAATTTTTAAATTTACATATCTCGCTTATACAAAGAGCTAATTTAATCATACTTAATTTTTTCGACGCAGAATTCAGTTCTCTAAAACTTTTATTTGAAGCATTTATTATTAAAATACAAATAACACCATTTTTTTCAGGAAAAACTGATAACAGCTTCAAGTAAAGTATCACTTCCGGTTAGACTATTTTAACCAAAATCTATTATTTTATTTCCATTGATATAATAGAATTGTATACTAAATTTGAAAAGTTTTGGATTATATTTTAATATAGTTTTTCATTAAAATCTATTATAGGCTTCAAGTAAAGTACCACTTCCGAGTAGACCATTTTAACTAAAATCTATTATGTTATTCCCAATGATATAAAAGTCTTATATACCAAATTTGAAAGTCTTGGATTATATTTTAATATAGTTTTTCATTAAAATCTATTATAGGCTTCATGTAAAGTACCACTTCCGGATAGACCATTTTAACTAAAATCCACTATGTTATTCCCATTGATATAAAAGTCTTATATACCAAATTAGAAAAGTTTTGGTTTATATTTTAATATAGTTTTTCATTAAAATCTATTATAGGCTTCAAGTAAAGTACCACTTCCGAAAGTTATGTAATGACCAAAAAGGGAGGTGCACAACTAGATGTTATATCAGTTCTAAATACAAAATTTTAACTTTCTACGGCTTCCCGTTTTTCAGTTATGCGAGATACGTACATACGTACGTACGTACGTACGTACGTACAGACGTCACGCCGAAATTAGTCAAAATGGATTCAGGGATGCTCAAAATGGATATTTCCGTTGAAATCTGGAAACCGAAATTTTTCGCGATTACAATACTTCCTTTACTTCGTACAAGGAAGTAAAAAGTAGGTTTTTTGGATTTTTAAAATTGTTCTCAACAATCGTTTTTACTTCCTTGTACGAAGTAAAGGAAGTATTGTAATCGCGAAAAAATTCGGTTTACAGATTTCAACGGAAATATCCATTTTGACCATCCCTGAATCCATTTTGACTAATTTCGTCGTGACGTCTGTACGTACGTACGTACGTACGTATCTCGCATAACTGAATAACGGGAAGCCGTAGAAAGTTAAAATTTTGTATTTAGGACTGTTATAACATCTAGTTGTGCACCTCCCTTTTTGGTCATTGCATAACTTTCAGAAGTGGTACTTTACTTGAAGCCCATAATAGATTTTAATGGAAAACTATATTATAATATAATCCAAAACTTTTAAAATTTGGTATATAAGACTTTTATATCAATGGGAATAACATAATAGATTTTAGTAAAAATGGTCTACCCGGAAGTGGTACTTTACTTGAAGCCTATAGTAGATTTTAATAAAAACTATATTAAAATATAATTCAAAACTTTTCAAATTTGGTATATAATACTTTTATATCAATGGGAATAACATAATAGATTTTAGTTAAAATGGTATACCCGGAAGTGGTACTTTACTTGAAACCTATAATAGATTTTAATAAAAAACAATATTAAAATATAATCCAAAACTTTTCAAATTTGGTATTTAATACTTTTATATCAATGGAAATAACATAATAGACTTTGGTTAAAATAGTCTAACCGGAAGTGATACTTTACTTGAAGCTATTATCAGTTTTTCTTGAAAAAAATGGTGTTATTTTGAAATTAACAATAAATGCTTCAAATAAAAGTTTTAGAGAATTGAATTTTGCGTCGAAAACTTCAAGTATGATTAAATTAGTTCTTTGTATAAGCGAGATATGTAAATTTAAACATTATGTACTTTTTGGTTTCTGTAATTAAGTTTGCTATGAATTAGGACAAGAAATAACAAAAAAATAAAGAATTTAATGTCAATGTCAAATTATGTCAAATACGTGCAATTTTATGATTGGGTGTGTTATTATACATATTTTAATTATTAACAAAATATGTATAGTGTAACAGGCGTACAAGGAAGTCATGTGGTGTCCACATCAGATATTTTTTCTAATTTTCACATATTTTATTCCTTATATTGTTATAAATATTTTATGCAAGTTTAATAAAAATTGGGTGTATAAATAAATACAAATATTATTGTAACTATTTTATTTTGATGACAAATTGTCTCCTTTTTATTCGTGTATACAAAGAAATCATATTACATCATACAATTTTAAATAAAAAATGAAAAACCTTTTTGGTAATTTTGAATTTCGCGGGCTGGGGTACCATTTAACCTTAAGGGGGGGTTTCGAAAAAGCGACATGAAGTAATACCGGCCAGGTCATGAACTAATTCATTTTTGCTTATAAAATTAACCAAGAGACGGCGATTGAATGGTTCTGGGCTGTACTTAGGTTCGTGTATGAGATAACAGATTCAATGTAAACAGACAGATAGAGATTCTTTGGGTCAAATTTTCCCCAGGGCCTGGGCACGCCTGGGGTTTTATGACTGGTAAATAAAAGCTTTTATATATAACCAGTGACACAGCATCAGCAAACCATTTATTTTTCTAGCATTTCACTTACAATGAATGATTTCTAGATATGTACGACAATTTTCCTTTTTAGATTTGTATACAGACAAAATTACTGCCCGGTTTCATAAATATTTAACTCATTGCTAAATTTAACAACATTTTAAATTATAACATTATGTAAAATTAAAAAAATAATAAATATTATTAGTATATATAAATAAATTGCATTGGTGTATTTTATGCATACTCAATACATATTTAATTTAAAATGTACTTACACACAATTTATTTAATTTCTACAATCTAATAACATTTTTAAATTTGGCATATGTCAAAATTTAACACGGTGTTATATTTTACAATGAGTTAAATTTAAATAAGCTTTTATGAAACCCGGGCACACATGTTATAATATGTAATTATTTAATTATTTAATAATTAAAACAGATTGTGATAAAAAATAGGTAAAGGCATATTTGAGACTGTCACACTACATTGGAACAAACGAATTACAGTGAAAAGCAGGTTTTAGTGATGCTTGAAATTAATCGGCCGGGTTATATTTTCTTTTAAAAAATACTGATAATTATATAGCAAATACATATCATTGTTATTATATTTTAATTTTCAACAGCTACAAATTATTATTTATGTTAATCATCTTATAATTTGATATTTCTGTAGGCAAGGCGCTAGTATATTCTTGATGTAGCATTTCGGTAATACAAGAAGACAATACTAAGAATTAGAGGAAAATTTGATAAATATTATTTATATAATCCACTGGCATTCTTATATTGGTTTCTCCTACGCTACATGTGGGTAATGATGGGATTCGTTACAGTTACAATGATCCTATTAGGATTTTCGAACAATTTACGTTTTCTAAGAATTATTTGTGATCCAACCTAAATTTTTTAATCATAGAAATGGACCTTAACGATCAAATAAAATTTAAAGGCCCATTGCTATGATTAAAAATTTTACCTTCTCATATTCCATATTGCGATATTTTTGTATATTTGTAAAACATAAATGTTTTTGTATTGAATTTTATAATAATGATATAATACATTTTAATAGAAAATGAAAACTTTATCCATTTACAACGTTGAGAATCGGATACTCAAAATTTTCATTGTAATTTAATTATTTACTTAAATGAGTATATGTATTTACTGTTCCTACGATATCAAACGATTTACGTCATAATTAGAAAGTTAATCAATTTTATAGTTATACTTTATATGAGACAGTGATGGAGATCCCGGGTCTTATTTTAGATATTTATTTATCAAAAATGTAAAGAAACACTTACTAATAATAAATTTCATTAAACCTAATACTATTTTTGTAAATACATTTTTATTATCTTTTTTTTATATATTTTTAGCTCCTTCAGCTTTTATTAATTTTTACCATCGCTCAACATAGTGTTAGGAAAGTACCTACTGTCTTTTTTCAAAAAAAGTCGATCCCGATTACATTACTGAAGCAAAACAATTGAAAGAGCGAAATAAAACAAATTATTTTTTATTATTCGAGGTTCGAGCAAATTATTTTCCTTTCCATATTCACAATGAAGATGAAAACTATGTTTCAAGTGCCAACTGAGTAAAAACTTTAATTCTTCTAATAGGTCAACATTTTATATGGGTTTATAACTATACCTTCATTGAAAATATAAACAGGGGAAGTCAGGTAGAAAGATTCAAATTTGAAGGTCAATTTTCAAATATTTAAACTACTTTACCGACAGTACGACACTGTTGACATCTATGATATTAACGTTGAACTATTTCTGAAGATTCTGCCACTGAGAACCGCCGATTTTGGTGTTATTTTTGGTAAAGTTTTTAGCTAATATACAAAATTATCTACTATGAAGATCGCTAATTACTCTATGTTTTTGTGTTTGCTATTTCCTGAATGTGTTTCTGTTTCATAATATCGAGTCTTAAGTCACATTTCAAATATTATCTCTTATATGCGTTGCATTTCTTCAACCAAAATCACTTCACGAAGTAAACACAACAATATAATTCAATAATTCTTAGTTTTATTGCTTATTCTGCAAACAGAAAACTGAAAAAACCTTTTCAAAAACTAAATTTTTTGCTTATGCAATTTGCACGATTTGAACGCCCCCTTAAGAGGGTTGAAAGAACCAATAGGGCAGTTAATGGGCGCGAAAAATCCCGTAGATTTAAACTTAGCATTGTCTATGCTTACAAACGACTTTCAATATAATGACATGATGAGATACATGAAAAATTTCAGTAATAATAGTAAGCCACAAGAATTCAATCACAAACCTAGTTCCCAAAATTTATCACACCCAACACCAACACGGTATATGTTGCCTCAATCAAGTGCGCAGCAACCTATGTACCAAAATTCTTACCCATTTAATAGACAAACGAATTTTAATCCAAATACACAAAAAAAATAATTTTGGAAATAATTATGGAAATCAAACAAGGAGGCCAATCAATAACCTTCCTAAACCAACCCCAATGAATATTTCTACTCAAAACTATATCAATAGACACAAAATTGCAATTTGCACGAGCACCTCTAACGGCAAAGCATAGAAATCAAGGTTGCTATGGTTACCACGTCCAAACAAAGACTTGTCATCAGCCTTAGACTCTATACTCTAGTCATCGTTGGGGGAGTTCATGATTTTTTTATTTTTATATTATGTTATAGTATTTTTAAATTTAGAAATTCCCGATTTTTTTTTTCTTGAAAATTCGGTTTCAAACCCGAGATAAATAGCGGCGAATATTTTACTATGACCGTTCCCGCAATTGTGACGTCACCGACCTCACTTCCGGTGCCAGTGATATCATCGACATACAGAGCACGCATTAATAAAGACAAATATATGTCCGTATGTCTTAACTTACTTGTTCTGTTTCTGTACACGCGCTACTGTCAATACTGTCATACGTTATCAGAGGTTATGTTCTTGTGTTTATATGTTGTTACATTATTATTCTTTCTTGCAGTATTGTTATTATACATACAAGCATGACATTTAATTCAAAGGTTATGTTTGTGTTTATGTTTGTTCAAATGTCATTTATTAAGACAACAGCGCCATCTGCACAAAAGGAAGTAGCACCTTTGAATCCCGTGACGTCATTGGCGGACGATTTAAATGTATGCTACACTTTTACGTAATTCAAAAAAAAGTGTTACAATAAAATTATATTTTTTTATATTTAATAATACACTAATACGATTAGAAACAGTTATAAATAAATCTTATCTACAAATTTAATATAAGTGAACTCCCCCATTGAATGATCTTCAATATTATCAAACAAAAAAGTTGCCCCAGACACATCTTCTAGTTTTAAACTCATTTTTATTAAACACAACGTACAAATCACAATAAAGAATTAGGTTTAACCATAGAGTTAAGAATATATAATATATATTCTTACCTCTATGGGTTTAAGACTGAATAGCAGATGCGAACACAATGACAGATAGGAACAGGGAACGGGACGTAAGACGAGGGGAGGTTTGTTTGGATGCATGATCTTCTATCTCTCTCCTGTAGTGACGTCAATTTTGTAAGTGTCTATTGGAACAACATATTAGATTTAGACTAAAATTGATAAACAGGAAGTGCTACTTTACTTGAAACACTGAACAGATTTTCGTGAAAAAAATATAATGCAAAATTTATTAAATTTGTTTGGGCACAAAAAAGTTTTTTATCGACTTCCCGAAGTAGGGGTTCATTGTTATTTTTATTTTAAAATGTGAACAACTTTTCTGTAAAGTAAGATTGGACAATAAAATATCTGTTGTGGTCAGAATAAGACCTCTCGCCATTTCCATATTAGGCTATATAAGTAGTATTGTATTTAACATTTCTGGTACACACACATGCACACAAAAATTCTAATTACATCTATTATTAATATATTTTTTAATTCAGTCTATAAATAAGTTTTCTCCTACTCTTCTAAATGTTTGAGATTCTTTAAATTCATTGACGAGATTGCCGGTATTTCTAATGCGTATGAAATATATTTAATAATCCGACAATTCTATTTTTAAAAAGTTAATTTTATTCTAAAACCAGAGTATACAGCGTATAGCAACGTTTATTTGGAGACTAGACTAGTGATTATTATTACATACGGCTTATATAGTATAATTATGCTTACTTATCTATAGATTACAATTTAGTATAGGTGGATAGAATACAATAAGTCATCCCTTTGTTCTCTCTATATAACTCCTCCACCCCTAGATTCAAGTGTAACGGGAAAATCAGATTTTTTAGTGATTTGGTGTACAATTCTTGCCCTAAATCTATATAACATCGTAATTATTACAATAATTATAACTACAATAATACAATATTTAATTATATCATGAACTGTAATATGTGTCATATCTATTTCTTGTATGTCTTTAGGTTTTTCTTTCAAAATGGACATTTCTTTCACATGCTCCAAATTAATAGTAAAGTTTAATTTATTTTTGTTTGTAAAATTGAATTTATAATTGCTTATTATAACTGGTTTTCCCATACTCATATTTGAAATAATATTTTTCTTATTTATTTTACAATGTTTGTTCTCTAATAAGTAAATACCTTTATTTCATAAATATTCTTCGTATTCATTATTACAATTTATGTTAGTTTTATCATTATCTTTATTCATAATTATAACAAAATTAGTATTACTTATATCCAATACATTTTCCTTGAAACTATCTATATTTATGAATATACACTGATTATTTTCTTGATTAATAATTATATTAGAAATACACGAATTTTCATTTATCTTATAATCTAGATTATTACAATAATATATTTTGTTGATTAATATACATGGGTCTTTAAGCTCGTATAGTTCATGGTTAATATTTAACACTTGTGTTTCTTCTTGAAGCACTGTCACTATTTCACTTTGTGTAAAGGTGGGTATTGGTGTAAATTGCATTATATCAACGTCATTATCGAGGTAAAGTGGCACAACAATAAGAACATGGACATCAAAATCGTCTAGATCGCAGAAGGTTTTTAATAGTTTTTGTAATTCGAAATATCTTAATGTCAAAATAGTTATTTGTATAATAAGTGCTGAAAGTGGTCCTTTGTCGAACCAAAACGAAGTTGCAGCCTGAGCGAAGCGAAGGTTGCAATCGTTTGTGTTCGACAAAGGACTTTCAGCACATGTTATACACACTATTTTTTCTACTCATACTTTTGAAAAAGAATATAATTTTTATTTAGAAAATAATTCATTTAAATTTGACATTTCTAAGTTTGTTTTGTTTCATAGCTTACGTTATTAATAAGTAGGTTACGGTTTATTTTAAAAAATTTGTTCGTTGTCATAGTAGTGAGAAATATTTGAGAAAATTAATATAATAATATAAATAAACTAGCTGAACCCGTTGCAAATATTTGCAACAAAATTATGGGGTAAAGTTATTAAATTATATATTTCCTGTAATGTTTGGTACTCTTCAACATTTTTTTAACCACCGGTGCTTTCGTTGGGCACATAGGAATAGGGAAATTATTTGATAAAACACTGGTAATAAATTATTTAGGATCGGTTTGTTAATGCAAGGTTACAGTATATCTACCAGTTTATAAACTCATAGTTAAGTGTAAATTGGGAACTGAAACTGTTTTGACAGATAAAAATATAGGTCTTGTAACACAGGCACAGGATGGATTTTATTGCTCGGTTATTATTTGATAAAGAACTTTGGATATTATTGTACAAATTTTACAACAAACTCCAGCCATATTAAAATTTTCTAACATCTAAACATACCTATTAAAGATATGCAATTGATATAGAAAATAATAATAATAATAATAATAATAATTCTATACAAACCACAGTAGGTATTCATTTAATGAACCCGTTTCTTATTTGAAGATTTGATGCTAGTGGTAAATTCGACATTTCATCTGAAATTTTATTTATTTTTTTTTTTTTCACTGTTATAAATTTAAAAGAAGAGAAAGGTAAAACATCTAAGATTATCCGCATATTCAACGTCTTTCAATGTTATATTTTATTATTATAAATTGTAATTATGAATCAATGTTGCAAATACAATCATTCTTACTTCATTTCATTTCATTTTATAATGTATATAATTTATTCTCAACAACAAATATTGTTATTGTCGTAATCAATGTTTCATTTATGATTTCAAGTTCAATTATTATAGTAATAATGAATGTTTTATTGTACAGGAAAATATTATACATTATTGTAATCTATGATGGATTAACCTGTTTCTATTTGCAAATTAACATCTTTATTCGGTTTAAAAAAAGATTTCACACTTGAAATTCTATTTCAGGTTATCAAAATATGATTTCACATTAACGAAACTTGATTTCACACAAAGGAAACCTGAATTTACAGTAACGAAAATAAATTTATCACTCCTGAATACCAATTTCGCAAACAGAATTCACATTTGTAAAAACCAGTTTCTACTTAATGAAAACAGATTTTACATGGGAAACTTAAATGGGCACCGCCAAGAAAGAGCAAGAAGGAGCAGTTGCCACCTCTAGAGGAGGCAAATCTATTGCCTCTAAAACAAATTAAAATATCTTTCTGAACTTATAAAATATTAAGTAAATAACGAATAGTATTTTTAAGAAACTTTACTAAAGATTAGATTACAACAATGAAATAATATGATTATAACAACAATGAGAGAACTTGATTAAAACAATGATGAAACGTGATTACAACAATGATAAAAGTTGATTACAACACTGTTAGCTACGCTAGAAGCGAGAATAAGAAACCCGAGGGTTTGAAATCTGTTTTCGTTTAGTTGAAATTAGTTTCCATTAGTGTGAATTCAGTTTTCCTTTACGTGAAATCAGTTTTCGTTAATGTGAAATCATATTTCTTTACTGTGAATTGTGAATTCACTTTTCATTTAAGTGGAATCAGTTTTCTTTAATGTGAATTTATATTTTGTTAATGTGAAATCATTTTTCAAAAGTGTAAAAACATTCTGTAAAAGGCAGCATTAAGGGGTAGCGTATAATTCGCGATGCAAGTTTAGACGTCAGCGCCGCTAGTGAACTTGCTTGGAGGGTATTGACATCTGCCAATCTCTTGTTTACTTTGTAATATTTTTGCGTAATTTCTCTTATATTTGTGTTATTGTTATTAATTTAAGTGTTTTGCGATAAGAATATACAATACTTTTGTATATAAGCATCGTTTTCATCTATCCCAACCACGAAGCATAATATAGAAGGAGATGACACTCAGCGTACAGAATGGCACGAAATTTTACTTCTAGCGTGAGAGGCAGCGGTGGGGTTAGGAGGCCGACTATTACACAGTACTTATATGCGTAGAGCATTATATATCACATATTTCTTGTAATTTACATAAAAAATATTGTTATAGTACATTACGAAATTACAAAAGTACATGTTTATTGTACATACATAATAAATTTTATAAAAGTTAATTTCGAAAATCTGTTAAAACGATATAAAAATCTCGTATAGTTTTAATTAAAATACTTGGATATAAGGTATAAAAATTAAAAATACACAAAATATAGTTAAGTATAATATATTTTTCTACTCCTACTGGGCAAATAATAATATAAAAAAAAAAACTAGAAAAAAACTTTTATTTTACATGTAATTAGTTTTTACAAAATTTCGTCAATTTTCTTTTCTCTCTGCTGGTTGGCACTTGATTAATTTTAATTTGGTGAAAATACTGTCTCATTGATGTGAATTCATGTATTACATAAGATAAAACTTCTTTACAATGAATATTGCAATTAAATGCAAATTTATAATTTTCAATGACAAAAGGGACAGTTTCCTCATAAACATAGGGATTTTCTATGTATTTTAATAATATATTTTCTATATATAAATATATATATATATAACATAAATTGTAAATAACACGATTTTGATGTATCAGGTTTTCAAATTAGTTAAATTCGCACACATTTAAACTTTTATCTTCCTCATCGTAGGAATGTTTTTTATTTGGAATGTCACATTTGACAATTTTCCTTCTTTTATTATTTTTTATATTTAAATAGTTGGGGCAATTTGGATATATCGTCAGATATGCATTTTTTTAAAGCCGCATACTCTGCAGTAGTACCTAGAAAAATATATTAAAACAAAAATTATAAGATTTTCTTCTTAACAGCAGGGATAGTAACCGTAAAAAATATCGGTTTGGGTTACGGTTTCGGTCATTGTGAAAATAAAAATTCGGTTTTGATTTGGGTTTCGGTTTTTATACAGCAAACGGTTTTGGTATACCGGTTTTACTAAAAGGGTTTCGGTTTTGCAAAAGTAATTTACGAGAATAATAATATTATTAATTTTGAACAATTAATTATTATAATGATGCAAAAACACGTGAACAAAGTTTTATAACAATCAGTTATAATTCAAAATATTCTAATTTCCCAAGTTAAATGCCTATGTCAATGTAACATGTAACGGATTTCGAGCGCCACCCGATTAAGGTACTACGTTGAAACAGAAATACTTTTCGCCAAAAAGAAAAAAAATAGAAAATAAATTTATACAGGTGTCTCAATAAGCTTGCTCACTATTGGTAACTTTTTTATTTGAAGAGATATGATGTTGGTTAAATGAGCAAAATTGTGCCATTTTATATTAGAAAATTGTTCATGTAGACAAAATAAAATTTGTGTCAGCGGTTTTCAAAATTTGGGACAATATATATATTTTTTAAATGGAACCATATATTTTTTATTATCTTATTGGAAAGAGTATTTTTTTCTCTTTCCGATAAGGTAATGTTGTTTATGTACAAATTTTTCAAATAAACGAGTTATTTACGGTTAAAAATTTAAATTTTGTAAACTATTCTATTAGTTTTTTAGTCAAGTAAGCCATGGAAACAATTGATTCTTTGTTTGTTTGACGTTTAATAATTTCTCCCGTAAAGTTCTCTGTGTTTAATAATGTTTAATAACTTTACAAATGAAGAAAAGTTAGATATGATCGTGCTATATGGAAAGTTATATCTAGACACCAGTTACGTTGAACGGTCGGCTCTCTGTTCAAAAGAGTTTAAATGTGCGAAAGAAATAATGGCTTTCAATTCGAATATTTTC
Organism: Ophonus ardosiacus; assembly: GCA_943142095.1. NCBI lineage: Eukaryota > Metazoa > Arthropoda > Insecta > Coleoptera > Carabidae > Ophonus > Ophonus ardosiacus. Next base: position 32,898,371 of record OW964828.1, on the reverse strand, counting down.
TTTGTTTTGTTATTACTGTAAAATAAATTAATAAAATAAGAATTTTATAAAAGACAATTGTTTCCATAGCTTACTTGACCTAAGCTAATAAAAGATTATTTTTATTTTTAAACGTAAATAACTCGTTTATTTGAAAAAATTGTACATAAACAACATTACCTTATTGGAAAGAGAGAAAAATACTCTTTCCAATAAGATAATAAAAAATATATAGTTCCATTTAAAAAATATATATTCTGTCCCAAATTTTGGGAACCGCTGACACAATTTTTATTTTGTCTACATGATCAATTTTCTAATATAAAATGGCACAATTTTGCTAATTTAACCAACTTTGTATCTTTTCAAATAAAAAAGTTACCAATAGTGAGCAAGCTTATTGAGACACCCTGTATTTATACTTTTTTATACCTAAGTATTTTAATAATAAAAATTTACAATATTTGACAACTAACAAGAAACCTTTATATAATGCGGTTAACTGATAAATAAAAAGGGTTTTGCTTTCGGTTCCGGTTTTGTATCTGTTTCGAATTTCGGTACAGGTTTCGGTTTCGGTTCTCATTTTTTTCCGGTATTTTTCGGTTAATGGTTCCGGGTTCGGTTACCATCCCTGCTTAACAGTATATAAAATGATTACATTTGTTGCACCGCATGACCACTCCTCCTCTTTAAAATGTTTTTAACAAACAAAGTCTTTCGAAGTGAGCACTCTGTCTCTTCTTGGAATTACTTTCCGCCACAAATTTAATAATATTTCGTCCTTTGGTGCACTAAATATTGTCACTTTCTCATTGTTTGATGCATAACCACTTTTGCAGTTCGGCACAAAACACTTTTTACCCATTTTTAATAAAACTATTATTAAAAACACTCTGAAATTAAATACTTTCTCACAGAGAACAGATGTAAACTGACAGTAACGTAGGCCTCCTATCCCCACCACTTCACGAATTCAGAGAGTAGATTTTCCGGCCACATCTGTTACACGCTAGGTATATGGAGACGCACAGGCGTGATCCCAACACCCACCAAAGAGGTTCACTATTTAGTCACTAGCGGCGCTGACGTCTAAACTGGCATCGCGAATAGCGGGAAAATAGTAACATCCAACTTATTGATTATAACATACTCTTTTGTAATTACTGATTTCGTTTTTTGAAAACCTATAAATTTACTCCTGTCTCTTGTCCATTTTCAAATAGGTAATAATACTGTATTTTAGGTGAGGGATATGAAATTCAATAAATTTTTAAACTTTAGGTTAAAAAAAATTATTATATTGTAATACAAAATATGTCTCCTTAATAATTTTGCTCAATATTATTAAATTACTTACTAAATATGAATTAATGAATTAACTATTATATTTATTAATTTTTGGGGCAAAAATTCCTTCTTATATTTTCACTTTTAATTTGACATGTTGACATATTTATCTATCATTTATGGTTAACTTTTGACTGTTGAATGATAAAAGCTTTGCATGTTTCAAGATATTTACCTGTTAAATTATTTAACTTTGCATTGATAAACCAGCCTTAAATAACACAAAATATTATTCTTGTAGCAATTTTCACAAATTATGTTTTTACATCATTCTCCTCATCTGCAAGTTGTTCAGTGCTGCCATCTATCGCTTGACAGCGGTACTTAATAAAAAATCTTTAAGGCCTTATAAAAATAGATGGAATCGAAAATCTTAACATTTCAGATTTTTGTGCACATCTACATGATAATAGCTTTCATTTAAAAAAAGAATCATTAAAATCGGTTCGGTAGAAGTCCATAACTAAGGCCCCAAAGAAAAACCTTATTTTTTTATATATATAGATGTTTAAATGTCAGTCGCCAGTCTTATCGTCTTGTAATTTTTAAAACATTTATATTAAAAGTAGTATAGTCGAGACCGAGAGCATAATGAATGAGACTATTGAAGAGAGGGTGTTTTCGAGTACCTTTCCTAATACCAGTATAGAAGAAATGGCAAATAAGGTAACTTTGGATTTGTTACCGGAAAAATCAAGAGAGAGATATTTAATAGCCTATACAAAATTTGATAACTGGTGCTAAGAAGAAAAGGTTTCAATTATTACTGCGAATATTTTATTAGTATATTTTTCTAAAAAATCTGAAGTAATGAAATCATCGACTTTATGGAGTGAATATTCAATGTTAAAATCAACTATTATTGTGAAGAATAATATAGATATTTCGAAAATGCCGAAACTAATTGCATTTTTAAAAAGAAAGGCAGATGGATATAAACCAAAAAAATCAAAAATTTTTGACAGATATGAAATTAACAAGTTTTTAGAGGAAGCTCCAGATGATACATATCTGTTAATGAAGGTATTTAATTGTTTGCTTTTTTTTGGCTAAATAATTTAAATTATTTTACATTTTATTAGGTAGTTTTAATAATCGGAGTAGCAGGCGGATGTCGATAGGAAATTAAAAATATGAATATGAACGACATTGAGGACAAGGACTCTATTTTGATTATCAAAATACCTGATTCTAAAACAAAAATTAATAGAACATTCATAGTTACATCTGGGCCTGACGGGCTATACCTTCAGTTGTACAGAAAATATGTTGCACTTAGACCTACGAATACCAATTTGAGTAGATTTTTTTTTTATATTATAACAAAGGAAAATGCACAAATCGACCGGTTGGCATAAATATGATTGGAAAAATTCCAGAAAAAATTGCAATTTTTTTGAAACTGTCAAATCCATCTCTATATACTGGCCACAGTTTCCGGCGAACTTCGGCAACATTGTTAGTAGATTCCGATAGAGTCTGAAGGGTCTGAAGTAAGTAAGGGACAAAACATATGATTTTAACTAAGAGTTATAAAAACAAAACTGAAACAAAATGAATGATGCAATATTGTTTACCTAACTAAGGCCCGATATTTTCATCTCTGGTTACTGCCGGTTAAGTTAACCTAAAAAAAATCAAATTTTAACCAGAGGTTGAAAAACCGGCCCTTAGTAGTCTAAGTTACTTAATTAATTAATTAATTAATAATAATATATCATCACGGCATATTACCCATTTCTGGGTGTGCCAATCTGCTTTATCACAGATATCAATAAAGATGATGACATATTTGTACCTCATGGGCACTCATTGATGGCGTATTAATTAATTCTTTAATATATGAGTTACATGCGAATATGCTTTTATGTTTTATAAATGTAAGGTTTTTTTGCCATGCTTGAATACTATTATATATAGATCTTATTATTTTACACGCGTGTACTTATAAAAGGCGCATTTTTGGTGGCTGGCCATAGGCGCCTTAATTGCTAGTTACGCCTCTGCAAAAATGTCATGCTTAGTCAGGTAGAACTTCAATGTTTACTTTCCGAACTGCATTACCCACATTTCTAGTGCTGACATCTGTAAGGTAATGCCCAAACTATTTTTCAGTTCCGCGGCAGTCAAATGAATCTGTTTTGTTAAATTTTTCGTTCGCGTCGTTTTAAAAACCTGTTTCATACACTTTTATAAAATTTATATATTTGTTTATGGTTTTTAATAAATTGTGTCCTGAATATAATTTGGTCTACGTATTTCAAGTAATAAACCGGAAATGAATTATTTTTTTTTTTCATGTCCGTTGTATTTTTTCAACCAAAATGGTTTTAAGACACAAACATAATCATATAATTTACAAAATTTTAATAAATATTCATTATTTTTTATTACAATAGCGGGGGGACACGTACAAAAAATGATTTTTTTGCTTATGCAACCCTCTTCATTCAAACCCCCCCTTAAGCATAACCATCATTTCTCTAAGAACCTTATTATAAAGTCTCAATTACTTGATATTAACGTTGGTCTACCACAAGGAACTATTCGGCACCAGTTCTATTCGTAATTTATATTAATGATTTAACTAATGCTTGAACTAACGAATGTTTTCCGATTTTATATGCAGATGATGCTAGCTTAATTGTTTCTGGTAAAAATACTAACGATATAACACAGAAGTGCAATGCAAACGTCAATTCTGTAAATAGATGGTTCAATAGAAATAAATTGTATCTTAAAGATGATAAAACCAAAATTCTGCATTTTCACAACTACCAAAATTACAATCTGCAAAAGGTTAGCTTACTATTTGGTGAAAACATTAAGACATGTAGTGACACTGCCAAAGTATTAGGATTATTAATTCACGAAAATCTAAACTGGAATCCGCATTGTAATGAACTTATTGGCAAATTAACTAGTATCTGTTACCAAATACGTTATGTTAAAGAATTTTTAAACCTTAATTAGCTTTTACTTTATTATCGTGCTTATGAAGAATCTAGATTACGCTATGGGGTGTGCTTCTGGGGCTCCTCACAAGCTAGTCAAAATGTCTTTATCTGTCAAAAGAGAATTGTCCGTTGTTTGGCTGGAGTAAGTTTCAATGCATCTTGCCGTACATTTTTTAAAAACTTGAATATTTTAACGGTAATAGATATTTTTATTCTGGAACTTTGTATTTATGTTTATAAAAATAAAGACTATTTTAATCTAGTTCTTGATAAACATGCCTATAATACAAGACAGAAAGATAATTTCTATGTCCAGAATACCAAATTAAATGTAGTTAAAATAGCCCAGAAAAAATAGGCTTAGTTATTTACAATAAACTTCCCAAAAACATTAAAAATGCTAAATATATTAACATTTTCAAAAAAGAATTAAAATCTCTTTTTTTACAAAATAGTTTTTACAATATTGACGAGTTTCTGAATTTGTAATATATATATTTATAATAATGCTGTATTTTATTTCATGTTTATGTTATGTATCTATATATTTGATTTGTTCCATGCACATGGTATTTATGTCAACGGAAATAAACTGATTATTATTACTATACAAGAACTATGGGTGATATTAATAAAAATAAGTAAATACTTATAAGTACCACCATATACTTATCAGTATCAGCAAGAGTTGCAAGTAAATACTTATTTTCATATTAATAACCAGATGCTGATACTTAAAGTAAATATGGGCTATCCAGCGAATCAAGCGGTTTACGTCATCGTTCAGGGATTTTTGAAATTTTCTTTATAATAATAATAATAATAATAATAATAATAATAATAATAATAATAATAATAATTTATTTAACTATATTACATTGTATTAGACAAGTTTATAGTACGTCAAATAATTACAAAATAAAAACAATGAATTGTGAATAAACATGTTACAAAATTTGTTTCATATCAACATTCAGATATTCTTCTACATCATAAAAAGCATGTTTTACCAGAAAATTTTTAATTTTGTTTTTAAAAGTTTTGTGATTCATATTATTTATTTTCTCGGGCACTTTATTATACAGGTCTAAATTTAATGAACACTTAACAGACTTCTGTAGCCTGTAAGCAGGTTTGCGCAATAAGTTTGCAGATCTAGTGTTATAACGGTGGCAATCTCCATTTTTAGTGAAATTTAAATTGAATTTATGTACTTCAAGTACTGAGTTTAAAATATAAATAGATGGTAGAGTCAATACACCTAAATCTTTAAAGCCTTGTTTACAATGGTCTCTATATTTAAGGCCTAGCATGATTCGTATAGCTGTTTTTTGCATCCGAAAGATTTTTATTGCATTTGGAGAGTTCCCCCACAGAATTGTCCCGTAAGATATTAGTGAGTGGAATAAAGAAAAATAGCTAACTTTTAAAGTAATCATATCTACAGAATGTTTCAAACGTCTAAGTAAGAATAATATTCCGGATAGTTTCTTACTAAGAACTAAAATATGTGAAGAACCATTAAGAGATGGTTCAATATAAAAACCCAGAATATTTACAGCTTTCCCTTGCTTGCAATTTGTCCTGTTTGATATAATTATTTTTTGCGTTTTGTCCTCATTTAACAATAAGTTATTTGCGGCAAACCATTCTTTAGCTCGGTTTATATCGTTATTACTATTTTGTAACAGAGTATCAAAGTTATTATTTTTACTAATGAGGGTGGTATCATCCGCAAACAGAATACTATTGCATGGCCGAACAAAGTCACTAAAATCATTTATGTAAATAATAAAGAACAGAGGACCCAAAATAGAGCCTTGTGGAACCCCATGCTCTATCTTTTTATTATCTGATACTACACCATTTATAAATACACATTGTTCACGATCTTGTAAATACGAGGAGAAAAATTTTAATGCTAAACCTTTAATGCCATAATGCTCTAGTTTCATTAAAAGAAGTTCGTGTGAAACACAGTCGAACGCTTTTGACAGATCGCAAAGTGTCAAAGCTATGTGATCACCATTTTCGAGGCCCTCAATTATATCGTAATAATATTTAGCACAGCCTGGGTTGTAGAGCGACCACTACGAAAACCAAACTGTTGATTATCAAGTAATTTATTTTTATCAAAATACTCAATTAAACGATTTTTTACAATAATTTCAATAATTTTGGAAATCGTGGCTATAATAGAGATGGGTCTATAATTCTCCACTTTATTACATATACATATATTTTTAAATATATTTTGTTAACGGTATTTTATTGATTTTTTTATTATTATTATGTATTTGAAACCTTTAATAGAAATAATTATATTTGGATATATTATTATTAAGTAAAATTTTGTAATTTTTTGCAAAATGACGTTTGATTATATTTTTTAATATTGGTAATTCTGAACATGTATATTACTAAATATTATATGTCTATATTATACTTTTCAACCTGTACTGTGATTTCATTTTGTTTTTGGTTTCGCTGTTCGTTGACAAAATGTCAAATGCTCTGTCATGTCAAATTCAAGAGCTTGTAGTTAATTTATTGACTTATTTTGAAAATGAAAAATAGATTGGTGGGCTCTTACTTTCATTGAATTGTAATATTGTGGTAATATTTCGTTTTGTTTGTTAGTAATAATTTGAAAATTAAATCTATATGTACAACGTGTGGCAAACGCTATACGCAATGTACAAACCCAACGTATAAACCCAACCCCAACCTGGTGAAATAAAAAATGTAAAGTACGTCACTGAACTAAACAATGTAGACTTACTGATAGAGAATAATCACGAATTAAACCCCAACATTCTTGTACCAGAGTGTATTATAAAAGTAAGAGACCATAAATTTGAAATCCCTATGAAAAATCTCAGTCATGAAATAATTGAAATAAATAATGTCGATGAATTAAACTATACCAAAAATTTTAGAATTGTACAGAATAAAAACAAGATTGATTTTAAAAAAATAAGAACGGATCATTTAACAGAAAACGAAAAAGAGCCTTTAGCAAAATTAATGATAAAATATAGCGATATATTTTATAATGAAGACGACAAACTTACGTTTACAAGTAAAATCAAACATGATATTAAGACAGTAGATGAAATACCTGTTCATGCAAAAACATATAGATATCCAAATTGTTACAAAAATGAAGTAGAATCACAAATTCAAAATTTATTAGAAAATGGAATCATAAAAGAAAGTTATTCCCCTTGGTCCAGTCCTGTATGGATCGTACCGAAGAAAAAAGACGCATCAGGAAAACAAAAATTTCGGATGGTAATAGATTACCGAAAATTAAATGAAAAAACAATTTCGGACAAATACCCTATTCCTAATATTACAGACATATTAGATAGATTAGGAAGATGTAAATACTTCACAACATTAGATTTAGCTTCGGGATATCATCAAATCGAAGTAAATGAAAAAGATACACCTAAAACAGCCTTTAGTGTTGAAAAAGGACATTACGAGTTAACAAGAATGCCTTTTGGACTAAAAAACGCCCCGAGTACATTTCAACGCTTAATGAATCATATTTTGAAAGATTTAATTGGGAAAAGAATGTTTAGTTTACCTAGACGATATAATTATTTTAGGCAATTCACTAGAAGAACATATTCAAAACATAGAAAAGGTATTTAAAGTTTTAAGAGAAGCAAATTTAAAAATACAACTGGATAAAAGTGAATTTTTAAAAACAGAAGTTGAATATTTAGGTCATGTAGTGACGCCTGACGGAGTCAAACCAAATCCAAATAAAATAGAAGCAATAAAAAAATTTCCGATACCAAAAACGCGGACAGAAATTAAACAATTTTTAGGTCTACTAGGTTATTACAGGCAATTCATAGATAACTTCGCGAAAATCACGAAACCATTAACCATGGCATTGAAGAAGGAGGAAAAAATTAATATTTACAACTCCGAATATAAAAGCAGTTTTGAAAAATGTAAGGAATTATTAATGAACGATCCAATATTACAATACCCCGATCATGAAAAACAATTTACTGTAACAACCGACGCAAGTAATTTTGCGATAGGAGCGGTCCTTTCACAGAAATTTGACAATAAAGATTTACCAATAGCATACGCCAGTCGTACCCTAAACGAACATGAAATTAATTATAGCACAGTCGAGAAAGAATTGTTGGCAATAGTATGGGCGACTAAATATTTTAGACATATTTTAGGAGTGAAATTTAAAATTGTTACCGATCATAAACCCCTTACTTGGTTGTTCAATTTAAAGGAACCCAATTCAAAATTATTAAGATGGAAACTAAAGCTACAAGAATTCGACTATGAAATCGAGTATAAAATGGGAAAATTGAATACTAATGCCGATGCATTATCACGTATTAAAATTGATAACTTTGAAATTAAAATAATAAAAGACGATTTATTGAAATACCCAAAACACATTACACACTGTGTCAGTGCAGACTTGACTATGAGTAAAGGAATAGAACTACAAATAAATAAAAAATATAATACAAAACAATACTTGAAAAATATGAGGAAACCCCAAATTACTGATATACTTATGCACAGAGTTAATAATAAAAAAATATTTTTTAACATTGTTACTAAGCAAAATTATTATGATAAACCAAAAATTGAAGATTTAGAGATAGGCCTAGAAAATTTAAAATTCTATTTAATTAAAAATGATATAGATGAAGTAGCTATGCCCAAATTAGGATGCGGATGTGATCAATTATCCTGGGACAAGGTGAAAAACATTATAACAAAAGTATTTAAGGAAAGTAATATAAAAATTTTAGTTTATAACCTACCACAAGAGGAATTAAATGTATTAGAATCAGAAACAATGAACAATGAAGAATTGGATAAGGAAAGTGTAATAACTAATCTATCAGACACACAGAATACAGTGCATTCAGACGACGAATCTCCAGTGTCAGGAGTAGAGTTTAGCGAATCCCCTATCAATATAGGTCAACAGCAGATAATATTCTATCTGACAGATTTCCCCGAATTAAGAGTAAAGATTTCAAAACCATTTGAAACAAAGACGCGACAGGAAGTTTACCTACCGAAAAATGATTTGGCAAAACATATTCTACAATATTTTAAAGATTTCATAAAACCAAATTCCAAATATTATTGTCTTTTTAAAGATGATTTATACTATAACATAAATGTTATACTAAGAAGGTACTTTTTACATGGACATATTATATTAATAAGTTGCAAAAATGAGTTAGAAAATATAACAGATAAAGAGTGACAACTAGAAATAATCCAAAAGTATCATGAAGGAAAGACAAACCACAGAGGCATTAATGAGACATTAAGGCGTATTAAAGAAAGATATTATTGGCCTAACCTCCATTTATTAATTCAAAATTATATTAACAATTGTGAAGTTTGCTTGAAAACGAAGTATGAACGCAACCCTATTAAACAAACACTTATGCCCATATTCATAAACACTCGTAAAGTTTCAAAACGGCTCGTTATAATTTTTGTCAAATAGAATCAAACTTGACAAATAAAATTTTGATTTTTGTTTCAATGTCGACTGTTTTTATTGGATAAATATTATAACGAACCGTTTAAAATTTTTACGAGTGTTTATGAATACGGGCATTAGAGAGACTCCTACAGCAACAAAGCCTTTTGAAATAGTCCATATTGACGTAGTATCATTAGAGAAGAAAAAGTTCTTAACAATAGTTGACAGTTTTTCCAAATTCGCGCAGGCCTTTGAATTGAAAAATATGACTTCCATTGAGGTAGCAAATAAATTATTAAAATACTTTTCTCTTTATGTAATACCTGATAAAATTATTTCAGATAATGGACCCGAGTTTAACAATAAACTTGTAAAAGAATTTTTGAAATTACACAAAATACAAATTCATTTTATTAGTGTTGATAATCCAAATTCTAATGGAATAGTAGAAAGATTCCATTCAACTTTAATTGAACATTTACGAATAATGTACAAAAAGAATATTCAGATTTAGAATTAAAAGAAAAAGTAAAATATGCACTATTAGGGTACAATAACTCAGTACACTCAGTTACACAATTCCAACCTTTAAAATTAATATTTGGTTACACAGGAAAAGATGGAACCGAATTAGACGATGAATTACCTCTAATACAAAATTTTAATGAAACCCATAAAGAAAGAATGAAATTATTATTTGAGAAAGCAAGAGGAAATATAATTAAACAAAAATGAAAACATAATTTCAAAAGAAAGGAAGATAGATGAAAAATTACCGGAATCAACTAAAGAAATATTAGTGAAACAAAACGTTAGACATTCAGGAAAAATAACAAAACCGAAATTTGTCGCACATAAAGTAAAACAAATAAAAGATAAAACTGGAGTAGTAATAACGGAAAAAGATAAGAAATTCAAATTATCCAAATTAAAACGTCCCAGAAAAACACTAAAAGAAACTATTGTTTCAGATGCTTCTGAGCAGGAATTACGGCGCAACACATAAAAGATATCACACATAATCCTGGAGCAATTGTTAGCAATCTAGGTAAAGCAAAATATTATGTCAATACACACATAATACATTATAACTATAATTTCAAAGATTTATACGATACGAAGAGTATAAGAATTTAAATGAACAAGTTAAATCTACTAAGTTCAAAAATTAAAATAGATATACGAATCGAGAAGGAATATACTAATCATATGAAATTACTAAATTATTATAGAAATGAAGTAAAGAGTAAATTTCAAAATCTTAACATTAATGAAATATCAAGGAAAAAGCGAAGATTAATAAACGGTTTAGGATCCATAGTAAAAAGTATAACTGGCAATTTAGACGCTGAGGACGCGGCATACTATGATAAATTAATTAACGAATTGAAGAATAATCAGGAAACTATTCAGAAAAACTTAATACAAAATTATAATTATAACAATGAAATTGTTAAGCAATTCAATGATACTATTACCTCCCTCAAACATAACCAATTACTCCTAACATCCCGTATATTACAAGTACAGGAATACATTCAAAAAGATTCAACCTTAATTGAAAGTTTATTTTTAAAAGAATTATTTAATCAAATAACTCTATATTATAACTCGTTATTGTTTATATTAAATAACATTGAAATTTCCCTCAGTTTCTGTAATATGAATTATTTACATGAGACCATAATAACATATCCTCAATTAATAAATAACTTCAAGGCAAATGGAAATGAATTTTTCTACTCCTACTCTGAAACAAATGCTTTCAAAATATTTTTCATGTTGAAAGTAGGCGTTTGTAGCAAAGTGTGCTGCAAAATGCCATAATTGTGCGGCAACATTTTGTCACACACTTTCACTGTTAGGTATAAATCAAAAGACAATAATTATTACTTATTTACTTTAATATGATTAGAAAAAACATTAATGATAATTTACAGTAATATTACAATTATTAGAATTTACAACATTAATGGAAAGTGGCAGTTTGCTTAAATATATTTTCATTAGACGATACTAATTCAACATTTTTAGTGGTTTCCATCTTTATTCTCAGAAGTACTACATTCTCCAAGTATTTTATTTGCAAGTGTTAAGTTTATTTTGAATGGAATTCTCTATATAATTCTCGGCTACAGATCTCGACTTCCATCCTCCGTGCCTTTTCAAAGTGGTGATATCAGCACCAGAATCTACCACGAAGCATAATCTTATCTTAAGCTCTGTCCCATGCTAACTTCAAACTGTATTGTACAACGCAGTACGCATGCGTCAGTTTGAATAGTTGTCACATTTTTTTCTAGCGGCAAATACAAAATGGCAACAAATTCGACGTAACCCGCAAACCCATTCTTAAATTTCATAATACAGTGCGCATGCGCTAGTTTGAATAGCTGTCACATTTCGTATTTATCGCTAGAAATGTGACAGCTATTCAAAATGACGCATGCGTATTTGTTATAAAATACAGTCTGAAGTTAGCATGGGACATAGCTCATGCGGGGAACTATGTTGAGTACAGTCGATATAGTAAGTATGACATGTAATTCAAAATTCTATCACAATATCAATCGTCGTAATTTAATCATTTTCGCGCCTTTCTAATAAGGCGCCTATGGCCGCGGCCATATCGGCCATAGGCTATTTACGCCTCTGCATTTTTGTAATTTGATATACAATCTTTTATTACTGCGGCTATTTCCATGAATGGTTTCTTAAAGAAAATAAATGTAAGCTAAAAATGTAAGAGAAATTGGTCTCGAAATGTTCTATTGTGAACAAATAAAAACATATATTATTAACAATTAGTGATTTTTAATAAAATATTGTTTCACTACATACAAGAAACAATATATTTTAAGGCAATTGAAATTTCTTTTATGGTATCAGCTCTAACATGGTGAAACTTCATTCTTGAATTTGTATGTTAAATAAAGACTCAGTATTTTTAGTTTTTAGCTTCCAAAATGTATTCCGGGTCTTTACTTTGTTGGTTAATTTATAAACTCTCATAGACAACAGTCCATCAATATGCTGCTATTTTTCTAGGAAACGCCTACGCCGGTATTTCTATCTTCTAATTTTTGTTTTAATCCTGTTATGTCATAATAACAGTATGGTATTACGAAAAAAAATTAACTGCCGGGTAAATAGACAAAATCGAATCGAAATGAACTGTCAAATAACAAATTTATCATTAGCTGTGCCCGTTGCAAATATTTTTGCAATAAACAATATTAAGGAGTAACGGTATTAAATCATAAATTTTTTGCATTTATAAAGTTTATTTCTCTGCTACACTGTTTTTTTAAAACTATCCCGCTCTGCTTTTTTGAATATATAGGGAGAACTCTGATTAATTACTCAACACAACACTCAGTTAATAATTAATATATTTTACATTACTGCAGAAAGCTTAAATACGGAAAATAGAAATTATTTAAAGTTTGATATAAGAGTTATCGTGGATGAAAATATAGTCGCACACACACACACATCATTGTAAAAATAGCAAAAACGTGTTGTGGGGATCCTAATTCGTGCTTATTCTATCGAAGTTTTGGACCAAAAATATTACCTCCCTTGCCGTATGGCGGGAAGTAAAAATAAACTGTCTCAGATCTATCATAGTAGCAATTTATAGGTATTGTTGTACAAATTTTATTCTAATAGATTATCAATGTATATATCTTCTTCAGCTTTTCCCGTTAGGGGTCACTATTCTTTATTTTCTTTTTCTATTCATTTCTATTTTGCGTGTCGTCCGTATATTCTATTTTCAACGTCTGTCAGTGTTATATTTTATTAATATAATTATGTCATTTTATGATCTATAATGCCTATATATTTTTTTGTCACCATCGCCAACAAATATTTACTGTTGTAGTTCATATGTTCCATTTAAGTTTTCAATTTTAATTACTTTATTCATTATTTTAATGTTCGGGCAATAAGTATTTACTTGTAATCTACAATATAATGCTTTTATAATTAATATGTTATATTTACTATTTTAATATAAAGAAACGAATGGAAATGTGCATGATAATACACACACAATTATACACATTCATTTTATATTGCATGCTTTTTACCTGTTGCTAAGAGAGGTATTGGATTCATGTTAAAAATCGCATGTCCAGATATTAATGAATAAGCACGAATTACAATGTCTGTGTGTGCGTGTAGATATATGTATGTGTGTTTGTGTGTGTTTGTGTGTGTGTGTGTGTGTATGTGTGTGTATATGTGTGGATGTTTGAGGGATGATTCCTCAAAAACTATAATACTTAAAACCAATTATTTAACTACGTGTTCCTTAATCTGACATTAATGGCAAGAGCTGAAAAATTTTGCTAACAATTGGACAATGTGATGTAGCAGTTTCTTAAAAAAATCTTCTAAATAATATTTTTTGGAAATTTATGTTATTACAAATGTTAAAGAATATAAAATTCTCTATCCAATACATTGAACACTTTTATTATATCTCCTATAGATTTAGAGATAGAGAATTATGAATTTATAAAATAATCCACTGTATTAAACAACTCATGGAAACCCGTTGAAAAATTAAAATGTTTGTAATTAACATAAATGTCAGCGTTAAAAATCCAAAGACATTTCTGAAGACTTTTTCTGGGAAGTAGTAATATTTCTTATTTTATCATTAATTAAATACTTAGATATTTATGAAATTGGGCAGTAATCATGCCTATACACAAATCTAAAAAGAAAATTGTCGTACATATCTAGAAATCATTCATTGAAAGCGAAATGCTACAAAAATGAATAGTTTGCTGTTGCTTTGTCACAGGTTATAAAAGCTTTTATGTACTAGTCATAAAACCCCAGGCCTTGGGTAAAATTTGACCTAAAGAATCTGTATCTTCTTGTTTACATTCATTATTTTATCACAGGCACAAACCTAAGTAGAGACCCGAACCATTCTATCGCCCTCTCTTGGTTAATATTAGAAGCAAACGTGAAATAGTTCATGGCTTGGCCGATATTACTTCGTGTCGTTTTTTCGAAACCCCCCCTTAAGTGCAACGTATTGCCGTCTGTTACTTAAAAAGCTGGTAATCCACGTGAGAGGAACCCCACGAATACCGAGTTGTTCCAGATAAAATTGAACAAAGTGAACATGACAAAAAGAAAATTATTTCTTCGTTCGTTATTCGTTATGAAAAAATTTTATAAACGAGCGTGAAGCTGTCAACATTAAAAAAAAAAAATTCCGGCGAAACGCGTGTCTCCAGCTGCTTTTGAGCGGTTTCCCTGGAAGAAAAAGTTATTCGTTATCCCCACTCTTTCATTTTAATTTTGTTGTTTCTTCGGAATTAAATTTAATCATGATTTCAAGGAATGAACAAATCATTATTTAGAAAATCATAATCACAGTCCGAAGAAACACGCCTAGTAGTGTATGAAAGAGTGTATTTCATTTACTGCGGGTTGATTAAAAATTATCATATTGAATTGACAGATTTGTCCTGTTATAGGTTATAGAATTTTCTAAAATATTATTTAGTTTTGATCAATGAAATGTTAACCATTTTACTATGTTGGATATTTACTCCTTCGCCTTTTAATTTTTGGAACAGTGGAATGGAATACATTGAAGAGTACATTATAAAAAGAATTAACATCCATACAGTCAACTAAACAAATCCAGTCTGCGTGTTTCATCTCAACAGGTCATACAAAACTTCATATTACCATTTTTAAATTGATAGTATCTGATTTAGAACAAGATTTTTATTTGGCATTGATCATAATAGATAAATCAAAAAATTAGTGCAGGGTGATGCAGATCATCTGGTAAAACTGGTTCAATACTACGCCCAACATTGAAAACTACAACATCAAGAAAACGCGCATTATTATTTTGTATGTAATCATACTGTTTCACATTTAATAATTTTAAAGTATTATTGAAATTAAATACATTAATATAAAAAATTGTGATATCATTGTAAACATCGTTATAGCCGAAGCCGAGACAGACGACAAAAATTAATGATCATTAAGGGTTAGATATAGTACGCGCACCTGAAATTGAGATTGATGAAAGATGTCAAAATTGCGTCTATTAACAAACCAGAAAATATTGAATGTAGAAAGCAAGTACTACTTATTGTCTTGTACTCGTACAGTAGAAAACAGTAAGTAGCACGTGCTTACTACAGTCAATATTTTCAGGTTTGTTAATAGACGCAATTTTGACAACTGTCAACAGTATCACCTTAAGGAACGCATACTATAATTAACCGATAATGATAATTAATTTTTGTCGTCTGTCTCGGCTATTACTTTTGTTGGACGAATACTCGGTTGCATCAATTTTTAATTAATAAATATTTTATGTCCGGTTAGCACCAACAATTTAATTGGGAAGTAAATAAAAATTAAATTAAAACCTACATTTTATACATATAAAATGTATTATATAAATGCTTAATTTAGTTTACTATTTGTTTAATTCCCAATTAAAATGTTGGTGCTAACCAGACATAAAATATTTTTGATTCAAGATATTCTATACATCATTGAAATTTAAATGAAAATCTTAAATTAGATCAGTCGAAGTGATAGTGAAAATCGAAACAGTTTCTCCTACAATAAAAGCTACTTGCAGTGTACATAATCAATCTGGATTTTGTTCATCCCGTCTACTTGACTTGCCCTTTGCGTGCGCGACGGTCATTCGTGAAATGTTTTTAACCAAACCAATATGATAAAGGTTGATTTATGGTATACATCTAGACGTATTTTATATAACAATTCGCTAGCTATTTTGGCCGGAAATGTAAAATATAAGTTGGTGGTGAATATATATATAGTTCTTTTCTTATTCCTCTTTTCCTAGTTACATATTTATGTATTAAGGGCATAATTAAAAGATTGTAACGCGTCAAGTTTTAAATTTTCCGAGTACTATAATCTTGATTATGCCCGTGGTACATTTTACGTACGTTTTATTTTAATTTGGTTCTCCAAATTCAAGGATTCAGTAGGTATATACATGTATGTACATATTTTCGTTATTGCCGTGCTGACGTTGAGAATTTTAGGTATGCTGTGGTTTCTATGTAGATTGTTGGTGTTGCTATATTGTTTGTTGTTTGTTAATAAGCAATTTTAATTTATGCCCCTATTCTGTACAAATGCTCTGTAACACTGTATCGTTACATGCTCTGTAAATCGTCCTCCTATAGAGCTGACGTTGAAAATTTTAGGCATGCTCTGGTCTCTATGTAAATTGTTGGTGTTGTTATATTGTTTGTTGTTGTTTGTTAATAAAAAATTTTAATGTATGCCTCTATTCTGTACAAATGTTCTGTTACACTGTACCTTTACAGTGTTCTGCTTATTGCTTACTCAGAAAATATTTCTACCACTTGTAGTTCTGTATAATCAGAATCAGAGACAACTTCAATCACTTGTAGTATGTTCTGTACAACCAGACTCAGGGACTACTTCAACCACTTGTAGTATGTTCTGCAAAAAACAGACTCATATACTACTTCAACATTTGTAGTATGTTCTGTAAAAACAGACTCAGGGATTACGTCAACCACTTATAATATGTTCTGTATAACCAGACTCAGGGACTACTTCAACCACTTGTAGTATGTTTTGCAAAAACAGACTTAGAGACTACTTCAACACTTGTATGTTTTGCAAAAACAGACTCAGGGACTACTTCAACCACTTGTAGTATGTTCTCTAAAATAGACTCAGGGACTACTTCAACACTTGTAGTATGTTCTGTAAAACAGACTCAGGGACTACTTCAACCACTTGTAGTATGTTCTGCAAAAACAGACTCAGGGACTACTTCAACACTTGTAGTATGTTCTCTAAAATAGACTCAGGGACTACTTCAACACTTGTAGTATGTTCTGTAAAACAGACTCAGGGACTACTTCAATCACTTGTAGTATGTTATGTAAAAGTAAAACAGACTCAGGGACTACTTCATAATTTGTATGTTCTGTAAAAACGGACCCAGGGACTACTTCAACCACTTGTAATATGTTCTGTATAACCAGACTCAGGGACTTCTTCAACCACTTGTAGTATGTTCTGCAAAAAACAGACTCATGGACTACTTCAACATTTGTAGTATGTTCTGTAAAAACAGACTCAGGGATTACGTCAACCACTTATAATATGTTCTGTATAACCAGACTCAGGGACTACTTCAACCACTTGTAGTATGTTCTGCAAAAACAGAGTCAGAGACTACTTCAACACTTGTATGTTTTGCAAAAACAGACTCAGGGACTACTTCAACCATTTGTAGTATGTTCTGTATAACCAGACTCAGGGACTACTTCAACCATTTGTAGTATGTTCTGCAAAAACAGACTCAGGGACTACTTCAACGCTTGTAGTATGTTCTCTAAAAACAGACTCAGGGACTACTTCAACCACTTGTAGTATGTTCTGTAAAACAGACTCAGGGACTACTTCAATCACTTGTAGTATGTTCTGCAGAAACAGACTCAGGGACTACTTCAACACTTGTAGTATGTTCTGTAAAACGGACTCAGGGACTACTTCAACCACTTGTACTATGTTCTGTATAACCAGACTCAGGGAGAACTTCAACCACTTGTAGTATGTTCTGTAAAAACAGACTCAGGAACTCTGTCAACCACTTATAGTATGTTCTGTTTTCTTTATAACCAGACTCAGGGATTACTTTAACCACTTGTAGTATGTTCTGCAAAAACAGACCCAGGGACTACTTCAACATTTGTAGTATGTTCTGTAAAAACAGACTCAGGGACTACTTCAACACTTGTAGTATGTTCTGTAAAAACAGAATCAGGGACTACTACAACACTAGTAGTATGTTCTGCAAAAACAGACTCAGGGACTATTTCAACCACTTGTAGTATGTTATGTAAAACAGACTCAGGGACTACTTCAACCACTTGTAGTATGTTCTGCAAAAACAGACTCAGGGACTACTTCAACACATGTAGTATGTTATGTAAAAGTAAAACAGACTCAGGGACTACTTCATCATTTGTATGTTCTCTAAAAACAGACTCAGGGACTACTTCAACACTTGTACTATGTTCTGTAAAAACAGACTCAGGGACTACTTCAACCACTTGTAGTAAGTTCTGTATAACCAGACTCAGCCAAAAATGACTGGAGTGGGTGTATTTGTCCGCTTTATCAAGTAAAAGAATCCACAGATATCAGTTCCACTATATTGTAGGCAAGAATCAACACAATAAATCTGTATGCTCAAATAAACTTAAACGTAGTTCTCAAACAAGCCTCAAATAAAATAAAGTCAGTTAACCAGGCTGCTTTAAGGATACTGGATGCTTTCCTTTTGTGAATCAATCAGTATGTAACTGCATAAATAACCTTTGACAATCGGTCAAACACAACCTTACACATTGTGATGGGTACCGGAGCATGAGACAGACTCAGCCAATGAAAATGCTGATAAGTTTCCTAAAAAGAATGCCAAATTACCGTTTTATACAGTCCTTACATCACAATCAGGCTCTTAATATATATGTGGAGTGTAATCATCACTGTGTTTCGATTAGTTGAGGAAAATTTTGTGGGTATGTCAGTGGATTCTGGGCTTTAATTAAAGTTGATTCTTTTAAAATCTGCCAAGCTTTCGTGTATTTGGTTGTACACTTCATCAGGACACCGAGGTAAAAATGCAAATAATTTTACAAGTATTCTATAAAATAATTTGATTTAAATAAACTTATGTTTTGGTGAAGTTGTTTTAATGTCATTGTTTTGTAAAAAAAAAATAGAAGAATTTTGACAATTAAAAATTACAAAAATAAAAACATTAATTTTGACAAAATCACATATTTGTATGAGTTGTAATTGCGCAACAAGTTATATTTTGTTTTAGAGTTATGTTGGTACAGGATGTGAAATGGGTGGTATATTTTAAAGCGGTTTAATTTAAAATACATGTTACAATGTCAACGTTCAAGTTTCGGTATCCTGGTTTTGAAGTAGTCTGTTGTTATTAATAACTTTAAATAAATTACAATATAAATGGCTCATGTTATCAATTTTAGTTTTTTTTATTCATAATATTGCTAGTGTTTTGTATATGATAAATTTCTAAAAACGATCGTTTATTGTACTTTTTTTCCGTATCTAATATGTCCAATATGTCAAAGTCCATAGTATGTTTGTTTGTCACACAATGTTGGGATAATGATGTAGGGTGAGATTTTCGTTTTATATCGCTTTTGTGTGAAGTTATTCTACCTGACAGTTTTCTGGAAGTGTGGCCTACTTAACTTAAATTTAAATTTTTACATGGGATTTTTATATGATGTTCGAATTTTGCATTTTTGATACTTTTTCAGTATACTAAATATTGTTTTAACTGTGAGACAACTTTTGTTTGCTATGCGTACTGTGTCGTCCTGGATTATGTTAGTTATGTTTTTTCGTAATTTTGTCTATGCATGGAAGTGAGCAGTATTTTATATTGTTATTGTCAGATCGACAATAACGACCGTATGTCGTTGTTGTTGGTTTCAGTATTGAATTGTGTGTCGGTTTGGATTTGATATTGTTCATGTATACAAAAAAAAAATTCTAAAACAAAATCCTGATTTAATTGTTATTCAATCAGATAAAGGAAATGTAACAGTAATAATGGACTGACAAACATACAATAACAAATCCGAAGAAATACTAAATGACACAAACTCATACAAACGTCTTAACCGAGACCCGACCAGTACTATACAACACAAAGCAATGAAACTAGTATCCCAACTTAAAAATACAAATGCAATAACCCCAGATACAACTGCAATTACAACTGTGATTTTGTCAAAATTAATATGTTTTTATTTTTGTAAATTTTAACCAAAATTATGCCTAATTTTTTTTATAAAACAATAACTTTAAAACAACTTCACCAAAACGTAAGTTTATTTAAACCTAATTATTTCATAGAATACTTGTAAAATTATTTGTATTTTTACTTCCTGATGAAGTGAAAAACAAAATACACGAAAGTTTGACAGATTTTAAAAGAATCAACTTTAATTAAAACCCAGAATCCACTGATATACCCACAAATTTTTCCTCATATATATAAATAAATAAATATATCATCACGGCATATTACCCATTTCTGGGTGTGCCAGTATCTACAACACATGTAGACATCGGTAATGATGACGATATATTTAACCGTGTGGGCGATTACCAGGCGTCACCTCACGGGCACTCATAGCTGGCGTGGAGAGTGCACCACAGGGGTCACTTTTGTGCCATTTAAAATTGGAAATATTTGGCGTCAGTATAAATAAATACGATGTCGGTTAAATGGAATATCTATCTTTTATATTTGAAACGTTTTTCTCAATTACTAATAGTTTAGAAGTTATTTGCAAAAGAAAAAAATCAACAATATTCAGTTTTTCGTCATTATCTAGTGCCCTATGAGAATATTTGGGAAAACAAAAGCACATCTGAGATGGCCTCCTAAACGCGCACAAAAATTTCCATTTAACCGTCATCGTATCTCTTATAGTTCTCGAGATCCCAATGGTGGCACTTCTAAATGGGACGTACTGTATATATAATATTTTTGTGTACCAACGCAAACTTCACATGAGATACGAAATACAAAATAAATTTTGAATTAAATAATTATTTTTTGTATTATGAAATCCATATTACTTATATTATAACAATGCGTTACAACATGAAACTGACAACAGGATTAACGTATATGAAACTTAGGTGTTATGTCGATATTTTTTCGCTGTAAAGTTTCTTTCAGTACTATACAGGGCCGGCGCTAACTATTTTGCCGCCCGAGGCGAACTTTTTTTATTGCGCCCCATCAGGTGGAGATTTAAAATATAAAAATAAATATCTACAGGCCGGCCATTAGGATCTCGGAAGAGATACAAAGTTATTTCATTTAAGTTAAAGATGCCCTATTAGTAGACCATTTATGGCCAGTTGCACCATTTTATATTGATGCCATATTGGAAATTTACAACAATGAAAAGGATTTATTTAGCTTTTTAAGGATGTACAACTTATCAAAATCTAACAGTGATAAAAAATTAGAAGTGGTTTAGGAAAAAAGTTTACTAAAATATTCAATTATAGTACCTATACTTATTTCCTTAAAAATTTCTCTCTTGCCGTCGATCAAAAAAATTCCGCACTTTAAAAGTGCCACCCCTTAAAAAGTGCCGCCCTAGGCGGACGTCTCGCCGCCTGGCCCCTAGCGCCGGCCCTGGTACTATAGCTACTACAGCGCTTAAGAATGTACTTTATTGGCAGCTTTCTTTCTTCCCATTTTTCGTACGGGGTAATTCCATTATTTACTGCTGTAGTTCTCCTATTATTACCTCTCGCTAAGAGAGGTATAAGAATCATGCTAAAAATCGCATATCCAGATTTTAGTGAATAAGCACGTTTTAAGATCACTAGAATCAGATTTTAACATTTTACAATGATGTCTATATATATATATATATATATATATATATATATATATATATATATATATATATATGTGTATGTGTGTGTGTATGTGTGTGTGTGTGTGTGTGTGTGTGTGTGTGTGTGTGTGTGTGGATGTTGTAGATACGGTTTCTCAAATTCTGTAAGACTAAAGACCAATTTATACTTATTTCCTAATCTGACATTAATTAGAAGAACTGAAAAGAATTTGGTGATAATTGGACAACTTGAAGTGGAAGTACTTAAAAAAAAAAAAATTAAAATATTTTTTGAAATTTATGTTATTACAAATATTAAAGAATATAAAATTCTCCATCCAATACATTGAACATTTTTATTATATCTTCTATAGATTTAGAGACTGAATTATAAGTATTTAAAATAATCCATTGTATAATCAATCGATCAGTCTATGAAAACCAGTTGAAAAATATCAGTTTCAAAGATCCAGACATTACTGAAGGCTTTTTCTGGGAAGGACATTTTATATTTCTTATTTTATCATTAATTAAATATTTAAAATTATAGATAGATATAGAATTCGTACATGGGCAAGTCGAAATGTAATAGTCAACATCTAATTTTTGGTATAAAAAAAGAAAGGGGATTCATTTATAAGCCAAAGTATGTACAGTATCAGTGTCAATCATATGCCCTTTAGAAATATCGCCAATCCCCAATGAATTGGAAGAATCTCGAACATTTAGAAGAGTAGGAGGAAATTTGTTCATAAAATGAATTGAACAATAAAGAACAGAATTTTTTGTTTGTATCAGAAATGTTAAATGCAATACTTATATAGCCTAATATGAAAATGGCGCCGGGTATTGTGTTGGCCACAACAGATTTTTCTTTTATGTGACAAGCCGTACATATAACTTCTCTCCATAAATCGTCATCGGCTCCTGATTCTTCCATCAAGCATCGTGAGATAGTCATCCATCAGTGTTTGATACGTCATTTTGTTGTGGCGAATCTGGAACTGTTAATTCTCTTGGAAATACATTTTCTCAAAGTAATTCATTAAAAATACTATTTATATATTCAGTTCCATTATCGCTTCAAAGAATTTTAATCTTTTCACCGTGCTTATTTTCTACTTCGGCTTTATATTCTTTGAATATTTTTATAACATCATATTTGTTTCTAATTCTAATGCAATACATTTTCGTATATCTTCTATAATCATCTGTAAATTTTAGAACGTATGTTTCCTCCTCTTGATATAGGTGATATGGGATCCATCAAATCCGAATAAATTCGTTCTCTGCTCTCTCGTTGCTTTGTTTGACGTCTTTCTTGGAAATTGATTTTTCTTTCTTTGCAAATGTCGCAGTCTTCATATATTTCTTTTATCTATCTCGTACAATTTCTTTAGCTTTTTTTTCATTTCATTTTCATTTGGATGTCCTAATCTTGAATGCCAACCAACTTCGTTCTCTTGGGTTTTCGTTGTTAGTGCTCTTTTCTTTTCCTTTTCTCTTACAACCTATACATTTTCTCTTTTTCCAGCTAGAAGATGTTTCATTTTCTTCTGTAAATATTTTAGCTATTTCATTGTTAAATATAATTCTTTTCCTTTCCGATAATAGATTACCCAAGTAACACAAATGACCTAAAATCGACGTCACTATGACGTCTGAAATTCCGTCATATAGACGTCCTGACCACGTCTCAGCGTGGAGCTGTGCGACGTCATTTTTAGACGTTGTTTCGACGTCATTTTAAGACGTTGTGTCGACGTCATTTTAGACGTTGTTTCGACGTCATTTTAAGACGTTGTGTCGACGTCATTTCAAGACGTTGTTTAGACGTCATTTTAAGACCTTGTTTCGACGTCATTTTTATGATATAAACATAAATGATGGTCAGGAAAAATTACTAAGAAACATAAATAATTTAATTCTAATGTTTTATTTATACTCTATAATATAAAACATTAATTAGAAAATATTAATTAAAGTAAAACAATGAACCTACAATAAAATATTAAACATAAAAAGTATTTTTGTAAAAGATAAATATTCACGAAAAAAATAAATTAATTAAATAATGCATCTTGTTATATCTATAAAACAATAAATTATTTTTGTAATTATTCGCCCATTGTCGTGCATAGTTTACAGTTCATCATTGCTTGTTTATACTTTCCTTAGAGTATAGAATTTTATATATATTTTATAACTCTATGATACTTTCCATAGAGTCACTTTGCTTTCATACTTGCCAGAGCTATAAAAAAAAAATGTAATATGCAATATAACCACAATTTGATCTACTTACAATACCTCCACTAAACTTTCAATGTTCATATTATGAAATTTTATTTTCAATGTTCTCCCATGGTATTTACTAATTTTCCAATATCTCTTTCATTTGACTTCGCAGCGCAGCCATTATAGCTTCTATAAGCATCTATAGCTGCATTCTTTTTACTAATATCTCACCTCACTTGTTCTCAAAGTGAGGTGAGATTGAAGTGAGGTGAGCTGAGATAGTTGCTTAGCAAATAGAACGCAATTTAGAGAAGAACGGAATTCTCTGTTTATCATATGTTTCATTTTTTAGTATGTTGACATTTTCATTTTGTTTTCGAATTTATTTTAAATATCTGACAAGTGGACCTGTTAAAAAGATGAAAAATGTCAAACAATAAAACTGCATCGCACGAATTTTCATTGTAAATAACATCCTAAAACAATTCAATTTATTTATTAAATTTATAATTAAAGAAATACAATTTCACTTATCAATATTAAATTATTAACATAAACAGTTTCTGAAATATTCATTTTTAAACAACAAATAATGTTGAAAAAAGACCCCCACTCCTCAACTGAGGTGAGACACTCAACAAGCATCACCCCGCTAGGTAGCTCAGTATCGGCAAGGGGGGAGGAATCCGCCTCACTTCATCTCATCTCAGTTGGGACAAATAGAACTGTCAAAATTACTGAGACAACTGAGGTGAGCTGAGATGAACTGAGATTGTGTGTAAAAAGAATGCACCTTAAGATATGCATCTAAGTGACATGTCAAAA
The DNA here is from genome assembly GCA_943142095.1 of Ophonus ardosiacus. Classification (NCBI taxonomy): domain Eukaryota; kingdom Metazoa; phylum Arthropoda; class Insecta; order Coleoptera; family Carabidae; genus Ophonus; species Ophonus ardosiacus. Next base: position 32,873,028 of record OW964828.1, on the reverse strand, counting down.
ATTTCGGAGGGTGCGTCTATACATACATACTTATTTCTCTTAACTGTCAAAATCTTTCATGGCTAACTTGAGTTTTGAAAGTTCATATTTGCAGTATTATAAGTCATGCAAAATTTTACCTGATTCTTTTGAGTACTGTAATGGAAAATTTCACCATGGATACACAATCTGACTTTTTTCAATGTTTTTATTTTTTAATACAATTGTCAAAATGTCATAAAATTGAGAATTTATGAATAATTTGTAAATAATTTAAGTGATTCCGGGAAAATATTATAATTCATTTATTATTAGCTTAAAGCTAAATAATATTTCATAAAAAGAAAGAAATTAATATTATACACATGTAGTGATGTCTGAAGGGCATGGAACGAAAAACATCGGAAATTAAGGCGGAAAATTCAAATGTCATGTATTACATTTTCGTTTTGTGGCAAATGGACGGTAGTAATAGTTTTTAGTACATTAAACAATTGGCTTTTCTCAGTATTCATATTTACTGTATGCCGATAAATTAAATGGCAAAAACCCTTCATTCCAAGAGGATTGAAACATGCACAGCTGGGACCTTTAATACTATACTAAATGTTAGTTATATTCTTAATTAATAAATTTCTTTTTTCCTTATAGAAATTTTGCCTTTAAAATCGGTTGTGCACAAAAAGAGTAATGAGAACAATAATATATTATACGATATAAGAAAATGGGCAGTTGAAGAAAATATTACTCAATCTTCAGTGAATAAATTATTATTTATTCTTAGATATCACAACAACATTCCAAAGGATGCTAGATCACTATTGAAGACCCCAAGATCTACCAAAGTTACAAAATGTATATTTCCCTTTGTTTATACATTTATACGAAAAAATATAACATAATTTTTTTCTGTTTCACGTTTATAATTAAATATGTAAACATATAGGCTGGTAGTGCGAGCTCGGTTTTAACTAACACGCTGTTTTAAGAAATGTCAAATTTCATTATTTAATAATAAAAATAAATAATATCAAATTTATCAAAATATGATTTTTAAGCAGACCATAGTTTGTATTCAAACAAATATTTAAAAAAAAAACATTCTTTAAACATAAAGGTGAAATTAAATATTAATATTATTAAAAATAATTATAGTAAACAATATATTGTTTTATATTTTTAATAATATTATTATTTATTATTATGATATATTTATTTTATTTTATTTATAATATTATAAATAAAGTAAAAATAAACGTAATGTATGTCTTTATAAAGACATCAAATTAGACATCTGAAAAAGGTTTAAATAGACTTAATTACGACCAAATAAAGTTGTCACATGGCCCACAAATCTGACGTCTAAAAAGACCTATTTCAGACCAAAAACAGACGTCACAGTGACGTCGTATAGACGTCTGATTAGACGCCTAAATAGACCTATTTTTGACCAAAAAACAACGTCACAGTGACGTCGCATAGACGTCTAATTAGACGTCTAAATAGACCAATTTTTGACCAAAAATCAACGTCACACTGACGTTGTATAGACGTCTGATTAGACGTCTAAATAGACCTATTTTCGACCAAAAATCAACGTCACAGTGACGTCGCATAGACGTCTAATTAGACGGCCGTATATGACGTAAATTCGACCTAAAATCGACGTCACTTTTTGGTCGACCGTTGGTCAGTGTTACTTGGGTATTGTGCAATTGTGGTTCGTAGAGAACGTTTTTCAATGTCATTTCTTTTCCCCCGCATTCCTTGTTCCAAACTACTTTGACAATTCCGCATCCTTCACTTTTCAACGGTTCTCCTCCTACACAAATAACTTTTCCATATTCTCCATTAAATGTAAATTTGTCCAAAATCCATTTCAGTTCATTTGTTTCATTCTTTTTCATCATTGCCATATTACTTTCTTTCTTGTTCGATTCCTTTGTCTTCCTTTCTCCTCCTGTTTGGTCATCATATTTTGAACAATTTCTTGCTATATGACCATACTGATGACATCTGTAACATCTATCTTCCTTATATTTCGGTTTTCTATGACTTCTTCTTCGATCTTAATGGCTGTTTTTATATGCTCTTGTATGACGTGTTTCACAAAAATTCATTTTCGTGTTTCTTTGTTGACAATTTATCGCGTATGTTCTTGTTTCTTCATTTCTTTTTCTCCATTACTATTTTCTCGATCTTCTCTTAATTTTTCTTCATTAACTAATTTCTTATATACGTCTTCAATATTTAAATCTTCATGGCTTAAGTTGCTGTATTGCACCTTTATGCAACTATTCCTATAAGTACAATTGCAAGATTTGTTTTTTCATTTATCGTAATTCCATGTTAATTGCTTCACTGCATTTTTCTTCTTCTGAATGTATTCTCCCATCTTCTCGCTTCCTTTCTTTTCATTCACATAGTCTTTCAGCATGTAAATAGCTCGAAAACTATCTATTTTTGTGTGCTCGTCTTTTAATTTGTGCCATATTCTTTAGCCGTTTTACAATCTTCTATCTTCTGCAAATTTTTGTTGTCTGCACATAGTATAATAAGTGCTATACAAGTACATATGTAATTTTTTCTTTTATCCATTTTTTCTGTTGTAAAATCTTCCTGTACTTCTGCTGCCGCATTTTTAAATGTCAATATACTCAATATTTTTATTGCCCATATTTTATAATTTTCTTCATTTAATTCTTCTATTTTGTATAGTACACGTTTTCTTTCTCTATGATTGTACAATCGTTCAAATTAAACGTGATTTGGCCCCATAACCTATTGAAAAACGAATCTTACAAAATACTTTTATTCAATTTAAACTTTGCAATATTTTTTTTTGCTGATTGACATTAAAAGTGCGATTTTTTTGATAACAAATAGTCTGTAAAATATCAGTTTTACTGCGTAGGTAGTAAAAATATTTTTACTGTATGTTGTTGCTATTTACATAGCAACTGTTCAATAAACGCATAGCAACCGTTCAACAAACTCATAACAACCGTTCAACAAAAGCATACCGATAATATTCAAAACAGGTATTAAAAATAATTACTAAATGAATATTAATTCTAAAATCGGCAAAAAAATATTGAGCCGAATTCAGCACTCTTCTTTAACTAAAGAAGCTTACCTAAAAATAACAAAATAAAGAGAGGCATACGTAGTTATGTATTAACAAGAAAAAGATGCATGCTGTTTCCATAGTTACTAGATACGATCACTAGACTAGTGAAAAGTTCTGAATTCGGGCCACTGTGTTCAACATTACACTAAATATAGATATACAGCTTCGACAGCATCCATTGCTTCTGCTGTAAATATGGAATTTTAGGCCTAGACGGTGTTTGAGTGTATTAGTTAAAACCTTGACGACGACTTGATACATACTTCAGGGTTATAAAGAAAAATCAGTTATGCCACTATAATGATTAAACCGAAAATGTACTGACAGGCATATTCAATACATTTGGCTTTAATATTCAAAATAATTTATCTTACAAACAAGTCAAGAGACAAATCATATTAAACAATTTAAAATAATGAAGCCAAATGCCTGTCAGTACATTTTCGGGTTAATCAGTATAGTGGCATGACTGATTTTCTTTATAACCCTGAAGTATGTGTCAAATCGTTAGCACGGTTCTAGCTAGCGAATACTTAGCTAACACTGGTGTTAGAACCGTGATCGTGGTACGAGCCATTGTGTTTCCATCTCCTTGTAGCCTTCTTAAGTTACTTGATGTAAGTATATTTTAATATCGACATTCTTCCTGTAATATCAGAAAAACTAAAATGTGATAAATGTGACAACGTACATTTTATTCCAAATTTATCGAACCCTAATTAAGTAATATAGATCACAAAGCCATTGACATACAGTTTAAAAACATGAAAAAACCATTGTTTCTTAAAGTTTGAAATATTATACGTCCAATCTGTGATAATTAATAAGTAGTTTATATTCATTATGATATATTAGCTATAATAATACCTGTTCACGACAGTATACAAAAATCTAAACACCTTGAGCGTCGCAAACGTATTTACCTACTGGATCTGTTCTCGAATACATAATTTCAATGGCCGAACACTAATGGTTGGCACCGCCTTTTCCATAATATTGCCAATGTTAATTGAATTACTATTTAATTTATTTCGTGCAATGAACAGTAAGTATGAAGAATATTAGCTATTTATTATATTATTAGGAGAAAAGAAGAAAAAAGATAACTTCTTTAAAGAACTACAAGAAATAGTAGACAGAAGTGAAAAGAGAGTAATAATAATAATAATGGGATACCTTAACGGGAGGGTAGGAAATAAGAATGATGGAATAGAGTGGTGCTTAGGAAGGAATGGAGAGAATGTGATGAATACAAACGGGGAAAGAATAATAGACTTTTGCCTAGAGAATGAATTTAAAATCGGAAATACACAGTTCAAGCACAAAGAAATACATAAAATAACTAGACAAGTTATAAGCAGAAATGAAAAATCGATTATAGATTGTTTCCTAATTAACATAGACAGCTGGAATAGAGTAAAAGACATAAAAGTAAAAAGAGGACGAGAGATTGAAAGCGACCAATTCCTTGTAACAATGCTACTAAATCAAGAAGTAATCACAAAAAACGAAACCAAAAGAAAGATAGTAAATAAGAAAATAAAATGCCATGAACTTAGAAGACAAGAGATAGAAGAAAAATTTCAAAAGAACGTCAACGAAGAGTTTAAGAAAAAAGCAAAAGAAAAAGAAGGAAACATAGAAAATAAATAGAAGACCTTTAAAAAGACAATACTAGAGGCAGCAGAAAAAAGCTGCGGCACGACTAGAACAGTGAACAGAAACACAAATAAAACTAGATGGTGGTCGGAAAGGGTAAAAGTTGCAGTGAAAGAAAAAAAGAACAAGTGGAATAAATATCTACAAACGAAAGAACCTATTGAATATGAAAAATATAAAGAACAAAGGAAAAATGTAAAAAGAGTAATAAAAGAAGAAAAAGAAAAAGCATGGAGAGAATTTGGTGAAAAAATGAAAAACGCATACAATGAAAACCAGAAATTATTTTTTGGAACACTTAAAAATATAAGACAAAAGAAGACAGCAACAATTACGAACATTAAAGACAAGGAAGGAAAGACGATAGCAGAAGAAGACAGAATAATGGACAGATGGAGATAGTATTTCATAGACCTACTAGAGGGAAAGGATACTAAAGATGAAGAACAACAAGAAAGCCATCGCACACGAACAAAGGAAACAGAAATAACACAAGAAGAAGAAATAAGCTTGAAGGAAATAATAGAAGCAATAAGAAAAACCAAAAGAGGAAAAGCTCCCGGACATGACAAAATAACAGCAGACATGCTAAAAGCACTATCCGAATCAGCACTACAGGAACTTAAAGACATAATGAATGAAGCGCTAAAAGGAATAACACCAACAGAATGGCAAATAGGTATTATAACACCAATATTTAAAAAAGGACATAGCAGAGAGTGCCAGAACTATAGAGGAATTACCCTAATAAGCACAGTGGCCAAAATATATGCAAGAATCCTGGAGAGTAGATTAAGAACAGAGCTGGAAGAATCGTTAGAGGAAACTCTATTTGGTTTTAGACCAAATAGAGGAATATCAAATACGTTAATAACAGAAATTCAGAGCCTATATTCAAAGACTAAGAGCTATGTAAGAGTGAAACAAGAGACCTCTAATACATTTGAAACTACAGCCGGAGTAAGACAAGGATGCATTTTGAGCCCGCTTCTGTTTACGCTAATTCTTGACGAAGGAATAAAAGAGACAAGGAAAGAAGTAAAGTAGGATATTGGAAATTGAGAAGAGTGGAAATAGCAGAACTATGCTATGCAGATGACATGGTCATCATAGCAGAAGACGAAAAAACGTTAACAAGGAATATAGAAATATATGATAAAGCGCTACAAAAATTAAACATGAAGATCAATAAAGAAAAAACGAAAACCATGATACTAGGAAGAAATGAACAACACCACACGATACAACTAAAAAATGAAAATCTACAGCAAGTCCAAAAATTTAAATACCTGGGGTCAATGATCTCAGAAGATGGAAGATTTGATGAAGAAATAAAAGAAAGAAGAACAACAGGAGGCAAAATATTCAATAGCATCAAACACAGCTTCTTAGGAAAGAAATACCGAAAGAGACCAGAGTACAAATATTTAAGAAAGTAGTGACACCTATACTTATACACGGAGCTGAAACATGGACATTAACGCAAAGACAAAAAGAAAAAATTACGGCCATCGAAATGAGATTCTTGAGAAAAATAGAGGGGAAAACAAGACTGGACAGAATCGAAAACACAACCTACAGACAAAACTTAAAAGTAAAATCAATAGAAGATAAGATAGCAGAAGGACAGCTGAGATGGTATGGTCATGTAGAAAGGATGGGAGAGGAGAGAATAGTTAAAAAGGTGTTTGAAGCAAAAATTGGAAGAAAGAAACCACGAGAACGACCAAGAAGAACGTGGCTGGAAGAAGTAAAGGATGCAGCGCAAAGAAGAGGTCTAACTTGGGAAGAAACGAAGACAGCAACACAAATTCGAGCAGAGTGGAAAGAAATATGGAGAAGACCAACGAACCAGAACTCAACCCCCTCCCCCGCAAGCCGGGGGAACGCCTTACATCCGTGAGTGTAGAAAGGTGCAATATTAAGTGAGTATTATATTACTGTGTTTTGTATTACTGGAAAACCGTACAACGTTGGTTAACCACTGAATTAATATCTTAACAGTCTAAAAATTGACTCTTAAAAGACAGCGGGAATAAGTCACGCCCTCATCAACCGTTTTGGAACTAGAGTTTTTGGTCAGATTTTTAAAACAAAATTTGAGTTATTTTCCGGTCTTGTATTAATAACGTAGGCTACGGTTACACGATTGGTAACGCTACACGACTACAATATTATAGTGCGCACGCACTTCCTTTTTACCGTTCTCTCTTTGGGGAATGCTAGTGATAGGCAAAACGGTTTCGCTTTCGGATTCATTAGGAAGTTTTACTAATGTAGATATCATTAATATTTTCATCTCCAGAATCGTACCGTTATACTCGTGTTAATTCATATTTGTTTATTATAAATTACTTTTCAATGGGGGATTCCAACTCAATCGAATTAAAGGAAAATAGTAAAAAAATATATGCTGAATAACGAATATTAATAAAAAAATGAAATGGTATAATTGAGATATTTCGGAAATAAGGTATTTTTTGTTATAGCGCTTCGACACGTTTATGAAATCTATATATATTTTGATTGGCGACCGAAAGACCGCCTATACATGCATAACAAATAGCGTGTTAGGAGGTGGGGGTTGCTACCAATGAAAGTTAAGAAATTCAAATTCGAAAGGAGGGGCTAACATTCCTGTACGGCAGTTTTCACACAGTTTTTATTTTAACTTTAAATTTCTTGCATTAAACTTAATAATTTAAATACACCTGTAATTATAAAGTATGTAGACTTATACAGTGTTATAATATTCATTTATTTTATGTAAATATAACTTAAAATAGCATATATTTCAAGAACATTTAGGTCCATGATGAAAACAGTTTGATATAAAAACACATAAATGTGACGTCACGTCAATCTTTTCAAAATTCGGGAGACCATATTCGCTTATTAATAGGAATTTTTTCACCGGATTTTCATCAATAGTCTTAGTTTTCCTAATATTTTCAGATGAAATTATATATAAAAATAATGGTGGAATCCCCCATTACAAACATAAGAAAATAGATTAATTTATTAAGTATTTTATAAATTCATTTCCAAATATTTTCTTCTTAAATCACTGCGAATATTAATTTGAAATGACTAACAATTATTATTCAACCTTTTAGTTCTGAAAGATTTTTTTTTTCTATTGTTATGCTTTAATATACGTTTAAGTATGTGTCATCTGAATTTGAATGACACTCATAATGAAGAAGCTGCTTCTGTTTATCCTTCATCCCAGCCGTATCTTCTGCTCGCTGAAATCATGTTGTGGATGTAACTGCCATCACCCGAAAACGTAATTATTGCCAGTAATACGTCTAGCATATCTGGTGACGGCTGATACGGCTGTGTCATCGTTGGCGTCTTGGTCGAAAACGGATACATCTTCGCGCCGACTTCCCTCTCTACGGTCACAAACTAATAATTTCTAATTGATGTAGAAACTTTGTAACGATGGTCACTAGTTTTAAATTTATTCTTCATGTTTAACGTTGTAGCCTTGTGGTTAGCATGTCAGTTTTTTGCTAAAGTTTGATTATTTAAATCAAAGTTCAAATCCCACAAGTAAAAATATTGTTTTTGCATTTTTTATTGGTTTGTATTGTTTTGAATTACGCATACAATATAATTGTTTGGTTATATTGAATGTCGTTTGTTGTAAAATGTATTGTTGTATTTTGGTTATAGCTGCTAATGTTTATAAAATTGTTGATTATCTGTCAGCTATTGTGTGGTCGAGTGGCTAGTGCGCTTGACCAGCACGCTAGAGATCGTCGGTTCGATCCTACATGAAACTGTTTTTTTTTTATATATATTTTTATTCAAACTTAGCGAGAATTTGCAGGATGACTAAAAACGTGTTTGAACCTTTTTTGATATTTTTAACGGTTTTTCGGGGTATAAATAGAAGCTCGGACGTTAGTTACAAGCAGAAAGTGTGTGCTTTCTCAAGAGAGAGTGTGTGCTCTCTCAAGGGAGCGTTAGCTCTTCAACGAGCCTAAGATGGTGTGTGCCGTCTTCTGCGAACCTGGTGAGGGCCAGGTGAGCGGGTTGTGGATGACCTTGGCTGCCTCTGACTCAGTGCTATTGGTGTGTGCCGGCAGCTCGTGAGAGAGTGCAGCAGGTGGACCGTACCGGTGTAGCCGGTTGTTTTGTGCAGTGGTGTTGGCCGCAGTACGCCGTAATCGCGATTGTCAATGAGTGTTGGTGTGTGCCGACATTGTTAGATTGAAATCGTGATTGTTGATGAGTGTTGTCAAAGTGACAACACTGTAACCGTACCGTGTTCCCGTAACTTTGGTGTGTGCCATTGTTATTCGTTCATAGCGTGTTCCCGCAACCTTGGTGTGTGCCATTGTTGCCCGTTCATTGTTGATCGTGCGTAGTAGAGAAAATATCCTGCAAGTATCGCTGGTTCATTGTTACTTTGCTTTGTTATATTTATTACTTTCTCATTTTAATTTATTTTAATAAAATATTAAAAATGATTACAATTGATTTCATTGTCAAAAGCCGAACTCTGTCTCCACTAAGCTACCCGAGCACTTTTTGGCGTTCCAGCCATCCTTTTCAACGACGCTATGAGAGCGTCCTTTACAGGATCGACCATCTCTCCTTATGCTGTGTTTCCGATTTATTGGCGCCCGAGCAAACCCTTTGACAGCATGGAGAACGAGCAGGGACGTCATTACAAAATGGCGACCGAATAGGGACAACAGCGTCCTTCATTCTTTTTTTCGCCGTTACAACTTTTCGAACAAATACAGAGTAAAAACAGTACCTACTCTATATTATCCTACCCGAGACTGCGCCACTATCGCACGGGGTGTCTTCGACGCTTCTGTTTTACTTCTTACCCCAACGATGACACTTTATATAACTGGTGGACGCTTGCTGGTTTGCCCACCACCCCCACCACTTTACTGAGGTTTAAAAATATTAACAACAAACTGCAGACAGATAAAACTAAAACTATTACTAAATTAAACGAAAATCGCGAGGAACTTCCTGACATACCAGAAACAGTTTACGTTCAAAACAAACAAAAAGTAAATAAAACAAAAAACCCTAAATTCAAAAAGGAAAAAATTAAGAAAGTTAACAAAAACATAAAAACTGCAGCAATTGACACAGAAAATAATGATAAAAACTATCAAAAATTCATCTTTCAAACATAAAGAGGCCGAGAAAATTAATTAACACATATCCGGCTATTCCAGGTCCGTCTGCTTCACGCACATATTTGGAATAAATATCAAAGACATTACCCTAAACCCAGAACTACTGACAATTAAGCTTGGACATGCAAAGTTACAAAACAGGAAACACACATTCGTACAGTTTTACGATTTAAACCCATTATGAATACAATATGAAAGTTTAAATATGCAGTACACAAATCCCAAACGCACTATCAACGCAGATAACACTATCGCTGCAGACTTTCATAACAACAACAAAATCATAGAGTACCTGAAAAATAATATTAATGAAAAAATTAGCCATTTATCTACGCACCCCAGAGCAAAACGAGGAATATTAAAAGGGTTTAGGATCTGTTATAAAATCAATAACAGGAAATTTAGATGCTGAAGATGATAACCGATACACAAAATTTTTAAAACATTTAAAAGAGAATCAATTTAATTTAAATAACTAAATTAAACACCAGTACTCTGTTAACCACCAATTATGGAATATTTCAATAAAACTATCGAAACAATCAAACGAAACGAAAATATTTTAAAGTAAAAAATTGAACAACTCACGCACATTATCATCGGAGGAATCAAACATCATGATAAACTATTTATTAAAGAAATTTACAATCAGTTAAACACTTTATACACCATGACATTTAATACTCTTCAAAATATAGAAAACTCTTTAACATTTTGCAAGCTCCACACAATGCATTCTAGTATTATCAAATCACATGACCTTTACAAACAATTAAGAAAAATTTCAAAATTCTATAACAATGAACTACCATTTGAAATCAATTATGAAAACATGTCAGATATCGAAAAATCTTAATTAACTGTAAATTACAGGAAAACAAAATTATATACTTTATTGACACCCCTATAAATTACGAAACCTCTTTTGAACTTATTCACCTTATTCTAACACCCACCAAACAAAATAAAGAATATTTGTAACCATTATCCCTAACTACGAGTACATTCTAAAGTCTGAAAATGGCGACTTACGATCTTTGTATGATCTGTGTGTCCGCAATAAGAGAAACATTTATCAATCAACAAATTAAAGAAATCAGCGAAAATTCCTGAGAAAGGAGCTTCATACTGCAAGACAAAGTGGAAAATTGCCATTTTGTCAAATTAAACATAAAGAGAAACCACATTGAATATATTGAATAAAAATAAAATAAATAAATATATCAAGAATGTTAAATAATACTCTTTAAAGTTACATCTCAAGCTTTCGGAATTACTTTATTCCTTCTTCAGGACAGCTAGAAGGTATAACAACAAATTCATATTACAATTTTGAAAAAAATGTAAAATTGAACACAGTACTTACTACTTTGTGAGGTTAAATTATAAACAGATCAGTCATCAGAACAATGATAGTTGTTTGAATAAATAGTACAAACATTGAGATTTAAATTTAGAAACTAAATTGTGAAACACAATTAATAAATATATGTAACAGAACTCAAAATCAGATTGATTAGGGTCAGAAGAAGTCAAAGTTGTAAAAACACGTGTGAATCAAAGTAAAAACATATTTCGATCTTTGAGCAAATTACCAAAACGACAGAGAAAAAACAAGTGCGCAAGTGAGAGGGAGAAGAAACTAACCGGAAACACGAAAAAGTTCTTAAAATGCAAAAAGATTTTTTTTTATATATTTAATTTTAAATTTTAGTAAAAAACTACTAAATACTGAAAAAAGTGATAAATAGTACAAAAAATTATGTTGAATCAGAATTTTCACTATTATTAGAAGTATGTAATTCTTTAAATTTGAGAAGGTAATTGTAAATTGAGCTCAGACCGCTAACATCTGTTTTTTTATTCATAGTATGGTTTGTTTTATTAATATGAACCATTTCAAGGAAGTTACGTTTGTTTGAATTAGTTTCCACATTTAATACAGATGAGTTACTATAGTCAATACGATGAGAACACTCATTGAAATGCTGTGATAAAGCACATGCTTTAGGTCTTAGTCTACAATCACTTTTGGGTAGTGATTCTAGATTTGAGTGATCTGGAAGTCTGCCCAACATAAACCTGCTTACATTCTCCGCACGGAATTTTGTAAACAGCGTTAGATTGTAAATATTTTTCAATAGGATCCTTAACTTTAGAGAAAAGGAAGTTTGTAGTAACTGGATTTTTCAAGGCTATTTTTACTTTATCATTTTTAACTTGCTCCAATAATTTTCAATATTCGGTAATGAAGTAAAGGTAATATAATTGTTATTAGTGTCTGTCTGTGGACGAGTATTGTTTCTTTCGCTATCTAGATCCACTGTATTAATGTTAAAAAGCAACCGACAAGGATAAGAATTTTTTAATAAAATATTTTTAAATTTATGTAAATTTTTTAACTTAAGAGTAGGATGTGAAATACTGACAATTCTCTTTTTTAAACCCAAAATAACGCTGATTTTAATTTTCATAGTATGATGCGAATGAAAATGTATATGTAAAAATATACTAAACCTAAATTGTGAAATTGTAAAATTGATATAACAAAAATCATTAATATTCTATTTACAAAAACATTTTCTTGACGACCAGCGCCAAGTATTTATATTAAAGAGTAACAATAAAGATATAGCGGCTAGATGCCGGGACATTACATTATTCCTCCCCTAGAAAAAGGATTAGAAATAAATGGCCTAAGGGTTTAATGTGAAAGAAATAATCGAGCTATTAAAGTAAGCTGGTTTTAGGCGATCGATGGAAATTGTTTCTAATTTTTCATTTAGAATAATTTTAAAAGATTTATTGTAACGTTTCACGACCTTGAACGGGCCGTCGTGAGGTTGTTGTAAAGGAGGACCTATTGCATTGTGTTTTACGAAAACATTCAAAGTACGAAATAGGTCTGGGTTGACGTAATACTTTTGAGAACTAATTTTCGGAAAGCTGAAAGAAAATTTGTTGATGTAATCTTTGAGTTGTTGCAAATAAAAAGGTATTTCTGAATCTGGTAATATTTTTGTTTGCTTTGGAACTTCTCCTGGCACGCGTAGGGAAGTTCCGTAAACCAGTTCGGCCGAAGAACATTTAATAGGCTCTTTGTATGCTGTGCATAAGCCTAATAAAACAAGAGGTAGATAATTATACCATTCTGAGGGATTGTTGTAAGTTTTTAAGGAAGTTTTTAGTTGTCGATGGAATCTTTCGATCAAACCGTTCGCTTGAGGGTGATAAGCCGTTGTTTTTATGTGTTCAGTTCCCAATAGTGACAATAAATTTCTAAATAGAGCGGATTCAAACTGTTTACCCCTATCCGTAGTAATGGCAGATGGGCAGCCGAATCTAGACACCCATGTAGTAACAAAAGCCTTAGACACTGTTTCTGCGGTGCAATCTTTGACAGGCACGACTTCGGGCCAACGGGAAAAATGATCAATACATGTTAGAATACTAGAATAACCATTTGAAAGAGGGAGATGTACTAAATCGATATGAACCTTTTCAAAACGGAAATTTGGTTGAGAACAAGGGGTAATTACAGACTTGGTATGTTTAGTTATTTTTGATGATTGACAAGTTAGACAACTTTTACCCAATTTTGAATATCTTTATTCATGCCAAGCCAAACAAATTTAGAGCTAATTAACTTAATGGATGCTTTAATTCCAGGATGAGAAAGTGAATGTAAAAGATTGAATATTTGTTGACGGAATTGTTTTGGAATATATGGACTGGAAGTTCCTCTCGAAATGTCACATGACAAGGTAAGGTTGGAATCTGGAATTTTGACATTTTGAAATTGCAAATTGGTTTTCCTTGACTGTATTAACATTTTCAGTTGACTGTCTTGTTGTGCTGAAGCTATGTTAGAATAATTATTAATATTAGTATTTAAATGTAAAGCATGTATTCTAAATAGTGCGTCAGCTACTGCGTTGTCCTTGCCGGAGATGTGTTTAATGTCATTCGTGAATTGAAGTATGAAATCGAGGTGTCTAATTTCTCCAGGTGAATAAGTGTCAGATATTTTCTTTGAAATGTAAGTTAAAGGTTTGTGATCTGTAAAAATTGTAAAATTTCTACCTTCAATAAAATAACGAAATTTTTTGACAGCTGAGTAAATTGCTAATAGCTTTCGGCCAAACGTGCTGTATTTCTTTTCAGCTGCAGATAAAGCTCTAGAGTGGAATGCTATAGGTACCCAGTTATTGTTTATAAATTGTTGTAAAGTAGCCCCAATACCAGTGTCAGAGGCGTCTACCATTATGGATGTTTTGGCGTTATGTTTTGGAAAAGAAAGTGTCATATTATTTGCCAGTTTGTGCTTAATTTGGTGGAAAGCAGTTTTGGCTTCTCGAGACCAAGAAATTTCTATAGAACTATTGGGCTTATTAGTTAAAAGTTAAAAGGTTGTTTATCGGTTGTAGAATATTTGCACAGTTTGAAATGAAACGATGGTAAAAATTAATTAAACCTAAAAATTCCCTTAATTTCCGTTGAGAATTGGGTAAAGGAAAATTTAAAATAGCATCAATTTTGTCTTTTAGAGGTTCTATACCCTTTGAAGAAATTTGATGTCCAAGAAATTCGATTTCTTTGACACAAAATTGACATTTGTTTTTATTGATTAAAATGTCATATTGTTTAAGTCTGTCAAAAATTGTATTCAGGTGTTGTACTCGTAAATGTATTTCACGGGATTCACTGGCTATGAGAATGTCGTCAATATAAGCGAAACAGAAATCTAAACCTTTTGTTACTTCATTGATAAAACGTTGAAAGGTCTGTGCACTATTACGCAAACCAAAAGGCATGACTAGATATTCAAATAAACCAAAAGGGGTAATGATTGCAGTTTTAGAAATTGATTCTTCGTCCATAGGCAACTGATTATAGGCTTTAACTAAGTCTAATTTGGAGAATATGATTTTACCATGTAAATTGGCTGTAAAATCCTCAATATGGGGAATTGGGTACCTATCTGGGATAGTAATAGCGGACATTACATATATATCTTTCTGAAGCCATAGGCTTTTGGTATCAATCAAGTATGATTGTATTCAACGATGTTCTTATTAATTTAGTGTCCAGGAAGGGAACACTTCTTTCAGTTTCCTTTTCGATGGTAAATTGTATATTGGGGTTATAATTATTTAAAGTGTCAAGTATTTCATCAGTCCTATTACTAGGTACGACGCAAATTATGTCACCTACGTATTTTTTAATAAAAGGTAAATCGAAACTACTCGTAAGTCTGAGGAATACAATCATCCAGTAATTGACCCATCACATATTGAGTAATTGTTGGACTAAGGGAACTGCCCATGGGGGTACCGAAAATTTTTTTGTAAAATTGATCTTTATATTTGCAAAAACTAGTGTCAAAAATGAATTTCATTAATTCTATGAAACATTCTAAACTTAAATTACAATGTTGTGAAATAATTTCCCATTTTTTCGGTTATACTTTTTAGCACTAAATCTACAGGGATATTGCTAAACAGCGAGACAACATCCAAATTGATTATGACATAGTTCTCAGGTAACTGATAATTTTGAAATTCAGAAGAAAATTCAAGAGAATCTGACAAAATATGTGTTATGTTTATCATACGCAGTTTTTAATATTTCAGCGACAAAAGAATCTATTTTGTTGTTAGGACGTTCACAGATGAAATTATAGGTCTTAAACTTAGGGTAGGTTCATGAACTTTAGGTAGTCCATAATATCTGGGGGCTATTGTATTGTAAGTCATTAAACTACTTGCCTTTTCCGCAGGAATCATATTAGATAATTATAATTTTGAAACCAATTCATTAGATTTTTGTTGAATTGTGCTGGTTGGATCTCTCCTTAAAATTTTATAATTATTGGGGTCATTGAATATTTTTAATGATTCTACGTCATAATGATCTTTTTTCATTATAACAGTGACATTACCTTTATCAGACCGAAGAACTAAGATATCCGAATTTTCTTTCAAATAGTTTTGCAACGGATCAATTTATATTGGACGGACATCCATGATTCTTATGTAAAAAAATAGTGATGATGTTATTCATTCGAGCTCTAACCACAATCCTTGTATTCGTATCAAATTTTTCAATAATTAGTTCAAGGTCAGCTAATAACTTGTGTATTTGAATTTGATCAGGCGATGGATTTATACTAAATTTTGGACTAAGTGCTAAAATTTGTAAAATTTCATATGGAATTTCTATGTCACTGATATTTTTAATCCAATTTGATTCTATTTTAAATTTTTACGTTCAGGTTATCCAATTGTTACCAAAATGTAATCATCTTTTCCCAGGAATGTCAGATTGAAAAATCTGCAGTTAAATATTTTTTAAGTTTTATAGTATTTGAGAAACCGTGGTTCCAACATCCACACACACACACACACACACACACACACGGATATTATCGAAAATGTTATAATCGGATTATAGGGACATTAAAACGTGCTTATCCAATAAAATCTGGATATGCGATTTTTAGCATGATTCCAAAACCTCGCTTAGCGAAAGAACAGTACACAAGGTGTACGCAGATCAACGTACGAAAGAAATAATTACACCAGAAGTTAGACTAAGAAAAATCACCGTAATTGGTATGAAGGAGAAGTTGTAGGAAAAGAAAATAGCCCAAGATCACTAATAATTAAAACAACAGATGGTAACATTTATAGAAAAAATACAAGTTTTATTCAACTAACTAAAGAGAATAACACCCTGGAATCAAGAGAAGAAAACCAAGAAGAATTCATCCTAAGTATTATATCGTGTGGGATATTTTAAAGAACGTGGTACATACAAATAAGATAAACTTTATTCAAATATATTGACAGAACACAGAAAATAAAAAAAATCACATTTTTACTTCAATGTCAAAATTACAATTCATAGTATCCATAGTTACATACATAATATTTCCTCCCTCACATAAATTAAATTAAATATTCTCATTTTCATCATGGGGTAAATTTCACTGGAGGCCGTCTTTCACGTTTCGATCTTCGAGGAAGTGGGGGTCCTTGTTATAGCTGGTGAATTTCTTGTTGACGTCGCAGTTTCAGCTGGTGAATTTCTTGTAGGCGTCGCAGTTTCAGCTAGTGAATTTCTTGTAGGCGTCGCAGTTTCAGAGTTTGTTCCAGAAACTGTTTCTCCATCAGTCTGAGTTCTTCGAGGAGATTCGTAGAATCGAACTCTACGTTGAGGATTTTCTTCCAGAACTTCTTGATCCTTTTCTCGTGTTCGGATTTGATCCACGTGCCGTTTATATCGTTTACCACAATAATCAATTTCGTAGTGCAAATCTCCCAAGCGAGTGACGAGGATATCTGGAATCCATTTGCTCATACGTACATTTCCGGAGAGAAAGAATACAGGCTGAGTAGGATGGAAGATGCGAAACGATGGATTGAATAAGGCATGTTGTTTTTCTGTGATTTTGGTGTTTATGTCGTCAGGTCTAACCAAGTTAAGACGAGTGCGCAAATCTCGACTTAAAAATAGCTTTGCAGGTGACTGACCTGTAGTAGTGTGGGGTGGTTTGCGGTACTGACGTAGAAATTCATTGATATTTCGCTGAAGCGTTTCTCTCGTTGTTTTCATTGCCTTTAGGGCGTCCTTCACCGTCTGTACATAACGTTCGGCTTGGCCGTTTGTAGAAGGGTGGTAAGGGGCTGTCCTTTTATGATATTTCACGCCACTGTTCTGAAGGAAGTTTTTAAAATCTTCTGACGTGAATTGCGGTCCATTATCTGAAACAACGGTTACCGGGAATCCATGACTTGCAAATAGTTCGTCAAGTAAATTGATTGTTGACGCTGTTGTTGTGGACTCCGTCGGCTTCACTTCTAACCATTTACTGTGCGCATCCACAACGATGAGTAGCATGGTTCCGGCGACAGGTCCAGCGTAGTCGATGTGAATTCTCTCCCAAGGAGATTTCGGATATTCCCAATGGTGTGTTCGAAATTGGGGAGGAGCATGTGCGTTTCTGTTACATTCTTCGCATAACTTGGCAACTCGTTCTATGTCCCTATCGATGCCTGGCCAAAAGATGAAGGAGCGCGCCAAACCCTTCATTTTAACAATTCCAATATGAGGTGAATGTAAATCGTGAAGGATTGCTTCTCGAAGCGTTGGTGGGGTAACTACTCGATGTTCGAACAGCAAGCAATTCGCAGCTAATGAATAGTTAACTTCTGGAGCTTTGTATCCATGACGACTTAATTCTTGTCCAGATTCAAGCAGACAGACGATTTTACTTAAATTCGGATCCTTTCTTGTTTCACGTGCAATATTATCTGAACGCACCGGAAGTTGCTTTATTTGGCATAGGATAAATTTATCAAAATTATCTAAATCTTCCTTCTCATGTGAAGATTGTTCATAAATTGCACCTATTGTTGTAGGCAATGGTGCACGGGAGCAATAGTCGGCGTTTACATTTTCTTTTGTGTTTCTATAGATGACATCAAAATTAAAGTGTGCAAGGTAATCAGCATAATTCGCCATTCTGCTGATACAGAGAACTGGAAGAGACTTTTCAGGGTGAAGAATTTGTGTTAGGGGCTTGTGGTCAGTAATCAGGGTAAAGTGACGTGCGTAAAGATAATTGAAGAACTTTTGTACCGCCCAGACAATTGCAAGCGCCTCCGTGTCTATCTGCGGATAGCGTTTTTCTGTGGCAGATAATGTGCGGCTTGCATACGCAATGGGACGTTCCTTGCTTCGCTGTGTTTGATGTTGCTTTCTATTGCGAGACCAGGATCTTCCTCGTTTGGCCTGTTTGCCAGTTTCTTTATACTGTGGCTGTGAGTATCCCAGTTTATTCGTTGACTCTATTTTACCTGCAGGATCTATGACTCGAACTTTGTCGATAGTATTTCGCGTTGCTTCGAGTGCATGTGCGATCTAGTATGCTTCATGAAAAGTGGTTGGTTTTTTTTGAAATTATTTCGTCACAAATTTCACGAGATTCTAGGCCGTATAGAAATTGTTCAGTGAGCATTCTGTCTAGAAAAGTCTCATACTCACAATGTGCAGCCCCTTGTCTTAGTCTTAAAGCATAATTTGCTACTGTCTCACCTTTATATTGCGTGATCTGTCGGAATTTAATACTTTCTGCATACTTGTTTTTCGCGGAGTCGAAATGGCTAATTAGAGTTGTTTGTAACTCTTTGTAGGTGAGCGTTTCAGGCTTTCGAGGGCTGACCAAGAACTTAAGTGCATTGTTAAGTTCGGTGCCCATGTACACACGTGCATAATTAGCATGTTGAATCTCCTGAATACCGCTTAACGCCAGAGCCCAATCAAACCGTTTGAAATAATCTTCCACTGACGTTCCGTCACTTGAATTATAAGTTGTCATGGAAAAATTGGGTGCACGGTTAGGTGTCAACGTCTGTGCGTCGTCTTCCTTCCTTCCTTCCTTCCTAAAGCGCCGATAGCATCGCGCGCCGACGTCTGTATTGCATTAGTGATTAATTGGGTGAACGCTTGAAGCAACTCTGGCGATATCTCAGCCATTACAAACTAAGTCTTCAATTTGACGAAATAACTGATTTCTTATATTTCACAAGACGACAATCCCACTTCTGACACCACTATTATATCGTGTGGGGTATTTTAAAAAACGTGGTACATACAAATAAGATAAACTTTATTTAAATATATTGACAGAACACAGAAAATAAAAAAAATCACATTTTTACTTCAATATCAAAATTACAATTCATAGTATCCATAGTTACATACATAATACTAAGACCACCAAACAGCCTGAGATAGAAGATAGAAGCAGCCTGAAACTGAAGACAGGTATCGATCTCCCAGCATCGAGAAGCCAAACTCGCTGTACAAGACACGTCATGGGAGTAAAATTAAAGTGAAACTAAATTTGTAATTAATTAATAAATTATATTACATTAACTTTGTAATTAGTAATTATACTGTATTATATTGGGTATGTATAGAAAAATAAAGATGTAACGTGTCTAGTGTAACATGATTGTTAACAGTAAAACATTGCTGACTTCGCATCGTAACAGGAACGAACAGAACTGCCGTGATTGCATTTTCTTTTAGTACGCACGCGTTCCTGCTGTCCAATAGCAAGTCCCAAAAATATTGAAATCTTCCTTCTGGCATGAACTGCCTCTTAGCGAACAAGACTGCATTACTGCGTTTTTGTATGAAATTGCGCGAAGTTTGTGTTATTAGTACCGAGTCCAAGAAGTCATTTTAATGCACTAAAAACACTTCATTTTTTCTTCAACCAATATATTAATAACTAGAGCTATTGAAATATGTATTATATTTATTGAAATAAAATTAGATAAAATTTAAAATCATCTCTTGGTAGTACTGAAAAGTTGTTATGGTTATTTATTTTGTCAAAACGTTGTTGATACATTTGTTTTACAAACAAAAATAATTTTCAAGTCATTTTGATTGTATCTGTGCGAGTTTCGATGGATTCAGAGAGCGATATTGAAATGGGCTACATGCGTGGTACTGAAAATCGATATCTATCATTATATACATAATGTTATTTTGAAAACATATATATATATATATATATATATATATATATATATATATATATATATATTTACATCCCACTACCATTGTGGCGTCCCCTGTGTAATTTTCTACATTCAAAGTGACGTCCTTGTGCATAAGACGTCCGTATACCGGACGTCATATGCACATGGCCTTATAAATTTTTTTCTGACATCAGGGGGGCCTCTAGTATCGCATAGCAAAATTTGTTATGGACGTCAGAATGATAGCGGAATGGAAAATGTATATTTTTTGTAGTTCAAAAAAATTCCACTTGCGGCGCTAGTGTCGTCCGGCGTATATACGCTGTATATACTGAAGTTTCATTCCAGCGACATTCTGAACTCCGTACGCTTGGCAACAGTGGAACATTGGGTTACTACATTAGCGCGCAACTCTTCTATTTAAAGCTACATTGTGCACATATAATGTATTTAAATTAATATTTATGTAATCAAACTTTTGTTTTGCAAAATCCTCTTAGTAAATACAAAGTCAATGTAATAAATTTAAAAAAGGTAATTATTTAAATACTCGTATCATAAAGCTGAATTATTAATTACAAAATATTGTGTAAATCGTAAATAAAAGCCAAATGTAAGGGTAAGAAGATTAATGATTAAATGTATGGAATAAATATGAGCACGGTATGCTACAGTGAAATATATAAATAAAATATTTATAAACTTTTGATCCAAAATACGAAGACCGAAATTTTAAGTGTGTCGAAAAAGAGAGTGTAGAAAAAATGTTTTAAACATATTAATATGTACTACAAACGATTTATTACATATAGATATTTTTTATTCTAGGTACTTCTTCCTATTTCTCCTCTACTTAAATACGTTAAAATATATTAGCTTTTTATTACCTCCCGCTACCCTTGGTAAGGGAGGTATAGGGATCGTGTTAAAAATCACATATCGAGAATTTAGTAAATGGCCACGTTTTAAGGTCCCTAGAATCCAATTTTAACATTTTCACGATGGTGTCTGTATGTGTGTGTGTGTGTGTGTGTGTGTGTGTGTGTGTGTGTGTGTGTGTGTGTGTTTGTGTGTGTGGATTTTGTTAACGCTCTAACTCAAATACTATCATTCAGAAAATTCTGAAACCTTGTATTTCTACCCTATTCTAATATGGAAAGACACCATTCGATTTTGGTGTAAATCAGATAACCGGAACTTTACTTGAAGCTCATAATGGTTTTTCATCAAAAAAAATTTTTTTTTAAAAATCCCGAAGCCTAAGATAAACACAATTCCTTTGTTACATAGTTTATATTTCAAATAAATGTAACTACAGGTGAATGTCATTGTCAAAAAACTAATTACTTCAAATTAATAATAGTGACTTTTTAAAAAGAAAATATTATATAAAGAAATAGTTATATGCCATGGAACAGTTTGCAGCATTAGTAAATACGGAGGTATGTATTTAAATTAATAAAAATTAAATAGCGGGAGGTTTTGTGTTGGCCACATTAATTTTTTTACCTTCCGTCACCTTTAGGTAAGGAAGGTATTGTCTTTGGTCAAAAAATTCGGTGGTGAGTTTTTAATGAATAAGCACGTTTTAGGGTCCCTACAATACGAATTTACTATTTTTAAGATGATGTCTGTATGTATGTGTGCGTGTGTGTCCGTGTGTGTGTGTGTGTGTGTGTGTGTGTGTGTGTATGTGTGTCCATGTGTGACAAATTTTTCTCCGACGATAACTCCAATACTATAATTCTAAAAATTATAATTCTTTCATATTCCTCTTCTGTACATCCATATGAAGAGTTGATTAGATTTTGGTTATAATTGATCCACCGGAAGTACCCTTATTTGAAGTTTTTAACAGTTTTTCTTAAAAAAACGCAGTTAAATAATATTTTTTGACATTTTGTTATTATATTTATTAAAGAAAATACTCTTCTCTATATGGTTTGATTATTCATTTTCCTTCATATTCAATAGATGTAGAGTTAAAGCATTATAAAGAAATTAATTTTCAAAAATTAGTCAGCTTTGCTATTTATCATGGAAACAGCTGACATAATTCAAAAAAATTTAATTGACAGATGTCAGTTGCAAGTGCAAAACCAAAAATGGAAAAAAACTATAGGACCTAAATTGGTATGTCATAGTGTTGCTCGCAAGTGACACGCAGAGAAAGGCCAAAGAGAAGATGGAAGGACATTACTTAGTGTAGTTTATGTTATAATTTTATTGGATTTATAGAACCTTTTCAAATGAACTTTTGGTATGGAATTTGTAAAAAATAGTATGTGTTCGTGTTCGATTTTACATGATATTATATAGAATCTGTTCCAAGCACTTTTTAGTATGGGATTTGTACAAAATACATGGAATTGACGGAAGGTCTTGTGCTGGCCACAACAGATTTTTTTATTATATTGTAATTTGAAAAATTTTATTATATGCGCTAGTGAGATATATAAAAATATAAATGATCAAAAGTAATGTCTTAAAAACATCGTATTTTTATTGCAATCTATATGCAAACTTAGAAAGAAACACAGATAAGTAATTTGTTTATGTGTAACAACTAAAGATTAATGAAACAAATTTATGTTTATGAAATACTCTTTCTGGAAATAAGCAGGACTGTCCGATGTAATAATAGATATTTCATAAATTTCACTTATTTGTTTTTACCTCCCGCTACCCTTGGTAAGGGAGGTAGGTATAGGGATCTTGCTAAAAATCGCATCTTGAGATTTTAGTAAATGACCACGTTTTAAGGTCAGATTTTAACATATTCACGATGATGTCTATACGTGTGTGTGTGTGTGTGGATTTTGTCAACGCTCTAAAAATACTATCATTTAGAAAATTCTGAAGCGTGTTTTAACCCTATTCTAATATGGAAAGAAACCATTAGATTTTGGTGTAAATCGGATAACCGGAAACGGCACTTTACTTGAAGCTCATAATGATTTTTCGTCAAAAAATACCATTAAATGTCATTTTTTCGCATTTTATGCCATGAAAATTAAAGCTAATTGAATTTTCTACAGGTATACATTAATAATTTTTCTATATATTTTACAAATAAATTTAAAAAATAATCTTTTTTTATAAATCCCGATGCCTTTGTTTCAAAGATAAACACAATTCCTTTGTTACACAGTTTATATTTCAAATGTATGTCACTGCAAAAAAAAAATTAGGTATGAATTTAAATTAATAAAAATGAAATAGCGGGAGGTATTGTGTTGGCCACATCAGATTTTTTCATTTTATTTTCTCCGAAGGGGCTCAATAACTCTCAGGGGAGATTAATAATTTCGGAACAGTTCACAAGCTAAAGCTCTAAAATTATCTTTTGCTGTGATTTATAATATTTTATCAAATTTTCAGAATTTCGACTATACTCCTATGTTAAATAAAAAAATTTGATGTGGGCATCACATTACCTTTCCTCAGTTGTATACAAATGCCATACAAAAAGTTTCTACATTTCCAGTATTTCATTACATTGCATTCTGGCAGTTCCATGTATTTTGTACAAATACCACATAGAAAATTTCTATATTTCCAGTAAAATTATAACACAAACATATTAGATCATTTACACTTGACACTGACTTATGTCAGTATT
This sequence comes from Ophonus ardosiacus, assembly GCA_943142095.1. Lineage (NCBI taxonomy): Eukaryota > Metazoa > Arthropoda > Insecta > Coleoptera > Carabidae > Ophonus > Ophonus ardosiacus. Next base: position 32,848,905 of record OW964828.1, on the reverse strand, counting down.
AGAATTTTCTTAATAATATGCCTATTATTGTAATTTCCGTAAAAATTTCAATTTATTGGAAAAATAGCCGAACCCAAACGGCTGCTTTTCATATATTTTACTATTTTATTGACATATGAAAAATAATTTGTTCAACAAATAGCTATTTACTTAGAATAAGCGTATTAAAATCGGTATTGAATATTAATAATAAGCTTTATTATAAATTTCATAAAAATTTGAATTTATTGCACAAATAGCCGAAGTGCATCCAAACTGTTGTTTTTCACATATTTTCACTCTTTTTTACAAATAATTTGTTTAACAAATAGAATAAAAATATTAAAATGGGAGATTAATAATCATATTAACCTTATTATTATATTTGTTCACTATTTTATTGACATGTAACAAATACTTTGTTTATCAAATAAAATTTTTATGACTATAATACAAAGGATGACGGCAAATTTTACTAAAAAAAATACTGCAAGTATTAATTCAGTTCATATTAAATTATTATTAAAAATAACTATCTGTACTTTTCAATTGTAAGATTTTGTGGTTATTTAAATAGTTCATTCTTCACTTATTTTCACATATTTACATTTACCGTCGGAGAAAATAGAATTGTTGTTCTTGTACACTAAGTGCAAGAACATTTCACATTTCTATCACATTTTGTAGCAGCGAGTTATTGTTTACTTGTATAACGGGTATCTACTTTATTTTTGTTATATGTATGAGAAATACAATGGTAAAATTTTAATTTGGATAAATTTTTTTCCTAATAATTTTAGAACAAAATAATTAAGTATTAAAAATCACATTTTAAATGACAAATTGATAGTTCCATTTTCAAATTGCTTACAGATTACCAAAAGGAATTACCATTTTCAAACATTGTAGGAATCTATGATGTTTACAGCAAAGTATGCATATTGTTGTGAAAGAGTGCTTTGGTTTCTGCATCAGAATAATGTATTTAATATTGGCAACGCTGCTGGACGTCACTGTAACGGTAGTATGAATAAAAATATACAAATTGGACGTCACAAGTACTGATTATGTCTGAAGTATATACTGTGGACGTCGGATTCACTCAGTGTGGAGGAGCTCATAATGTCCGTCAAATGAAAGGAAACGTATATCGTTGTAAATCGACTTTATTGAAATTTGAACCGAAATTCATACTCAGAGGGAAATATAAGTAGATATACTTTATAAAGCAGGTACCTATCTCTATTCCTTTCGGTGGTTGCCACAATGTCCTAGCCATGAAAGGACGCAGGATTGATAGCGGGATGTAAATATATATATATATATATATATATATATATATATATATATACAGGGTGTAACAACATGATATGTCACAAATACGTGGACGTGTTTTAGTAACAAAAACAAGAAAAAAAGTCCTTTAAACTTTTGCCCTACCTTGATTCGTTTTCAAGATACAGGGTGTTAAAATTTTTAAAAATTTTCGATAAAAAAGGCTTTATTTTATAACATCTATTATTTTATTATTATTTTATTGAAATCTAATATTTACAACAATTGTTCAAAGTGACGTCCTTGCACTTGAATGCAGGCTTCGGCTCTACGTAATAGTGATCTCCGAATTCGTTCGAAAAATCCCGAGGTTTCTGAAATTGTTCTACAACTATGCTGTATAACTTTTTAAGTTAACACAATAAGTATTAAGCTTAAGCAAACTGACACTTGTATAATAACTTGGATTTTGTTTTCATGGCCTACCGGATTCAAATGTATTGTAGCTCGCGAGAACACAATCCGCTTTTATCGAAAAATTTTAACACCCTGTAACTTGAAAACGAATCAAGGTAAAGCAAAAGTTTAAAGGACTTTTTTTCTTGTTTTTGTTACTAAAACACGTCCACGTATTTGTGACATATCATGTTGTTACACCCTATATATATACAGGGTGTCTCATAAATAGGAGGACATGGCTTAATCACAGATTCCTGAGGCTAAAATAAGACGATTTAACCAAACTTGCTTCTACCGGAAAGTATACCATTTAGCCAGAATCCTGCTTCAAAGTTCTTCGAAAAAAAAAATTCATTTTGCTTATAATAATCGGACGCTTTATTCGATTTGGATGAAATTTGGTATGGCAGTTCATATGCTTATAAGTCATCTTTTAAGGTGATACTTATTATTAGTGAACTACTAGTGTATGAAACTTAGGTTTCCCAACATTAATTAGACCGCAACTTTTTAATGGCAATGCCGAAAACGTGAAATTATTTTTCTTCAGAAAGATACATTCAATAGTAAACTTTTCTCTCTCTGTGTAATTTGTGATATCTGTTACGGTTCACACAGAAAAAAATAAAAACTGAGTGTCTGTACTGTTAAATTTTTAAAATAAATTTAATCGAGCGGTCTATCCAAATGTCAAACACGTAATTTTTAATGACAGTAACGAGTTGTCAATCTTCACAACTTGTTTAGGAGTAAGCTGAGATATGTAATTGTCTTATTTATAATAATGGTAGTAAAATACTATTAGGCCGAACAAACGGATGTTACTAATTTTAGAATATTGCGAAGAAAATTTTTGACAACCCGTAAAACAATTGTTACTGTCATTAAAAATTACTTGTTTGACGTTTGGATAGACAGCTAGATTAATTTTATTTTAAAAATTTAGCAGTGCAGACACTCAGATTTTATTTTTTTCTGTGTGAACCGTAACAGATATCACAAATTACATAAAGAGAGAAACGTTTGCTATTGAATTTATCTTTCTGAAGAAAAATAATTTTACGTTTTCGGCATTGCCATTAAAAAGTTACGGTCTAATTAATGTTGGGACACCTAAGTTTCATACACTAGTGGTTCTCTAATAATAACAAGTATCACCTTAAAAGATGACTTATAACCATATAAACTGTCATACCAAATTTCTTCCAAATCGAATAAAGCGTCCGATTATTATAAGCAAAATTAATTTTTCTTCGATGAACTTTGAAGCAGAATTCTGGCTAAATGTTACACTTTCCGGTAGAAGCAAGTTTGGTTAAATAGTCTTATTTTAGCCTCAGGAATCTGTGGTTAAGCCATGTTCTCCTATTTAAGAGACACCCTGTATATATATATATATATATATATATATATATATATATATATATATACAGTGTGTCCCATTTAGAGGTGCCACCATTGGGATCTCGAGAACTATAAGAGATACGATGTCGGTTAAATGGAACTTTTTGTGCGCTTGTGGGAGGCCATCTCAGATGTGCTTTTGTCTTTCCAAAAATTCTCATAGGACACTAGATAATGACGAAAAACTGAATATTGTTGTTTTTTTCTTTTTCAAATAACTTCTAAACTATTAGTAATTGAGAAAAACGTTTCAAATATAAAAGTTAGATATTTTTATTAACTAACCAGTGGCGTACGAAATAAATTTTCATATCCGTAAATTTTCGAGATATAACACAAACTTATATTTTTTTAAATGGAACCCATATCTGATTTTAGTCTCAAAAAAATCAATATTTTTTTCTCTTTTCAATGGTGTAAGGGTTATTATGTTTTATATTTGTTTTGCTCCTAAAATTTAATTTTTCTCTTTATTTTCCTGAATTTTTTAATTATTTCCCAAAAAAACATTATTATTTTTATTAATTATATTGTATTTGATCAAAATAATTTATTTTATGCCTTTATTACTTAATATTTTCATTCTAGACTCATAATTACAAATTACATGATGTGCCAAGGGCGACCTGATACAAAATATTATAAAAATTAATTTGATACGAATTTTGAGCAAATATTTTTAAAGAAATAAATTATTTAAATACAAGGAGTATTTCCAAATAGAAATCTACCAATATTTTCAAAATAATTGTAAATTTAACACAAAATAAGGAAAAAATAATAATTTTTGAAGGCAAAACAAATATAAAACATAATAACCCTTACATCCTTGAAAAGAGAAAAAAATATTTATTTTTTTGAGACTAAAATCAGATATGGGTTCCATTTAAAAAAATATAAGTTTGTGTTATATCTCAAAAATTCCCAGATATAAAAATTTATTTCGTACGCCACTGGTTAGTTAATAAAAATATCTATCTTTTATATTTGAAACGTTTTTCTCAATTACTAATAGCTTAGAAGTTATTTGAGAAAGAAAAAATCAACAATATTCAGTTTTTCGTCATTATCTAGTGTCCTATGAGAATTTTTGGAAAAACAAAAGCACATCTGAGATGGCCACCCAAAGGCGCGTAAAAAGTTCCATTTAACCGATATCGTATCTCTTATAGTTCTCGAGATCCCAATGGTGGCACCTCTAAATGGGACACACTGTATATATATATATATATATATATATATATATATATATATATATATATATATATATAAATTTTATTTTAAAAGAATTATTTGTGTTTTAGTATATTTTCTGTGACGTCATTATATTGAACAGAAAAAGGAAACCATGTTTAAAAATATAACGTATAGATGGCATGACGTGCGAGAAAGTTTTAATTTGAATTGGACATTAGTTCATTTTTCTCTCTCTCTGGTGTCTCAAATATATTAATTACTTTACAAATAAACACATAGGTAGTTATATGTAATTTGAAATATCGATACCAAAAAGACAAACTAAAATAATAACCTCCAAACTATTGTTGAAACGTCAATCAGGAGATCTATATTACCCGAACAAACATGCCGTTGCTCTCATAGCGGTACCCATATACCTATTAGACTAATATACTGCTAATCCTCCGCGATTCATCCGTTAAAGAATATGAAACAGAAGATATATCTCCATCGCTCACAAGTGATACAGTGCTTTGGATGCGCATGCTCGCATTCTATAATTCTATTGGCTACTGGCGCCACTAACAGAGATAACGAAAGAGTGGGATTTGAAAGTTGAAGTTTCCTGTAAACCACGTGCGTTATTTGAAATGTGATAGACCAGAAAAGTGTAACGGTCAATTGTAGGCGCCAAATTCAAACTCAGTTCATAACGCTGAAAACATAATTTTACTCCCCATGTATTTCTTACCTAGAAAATTTTTGCTCAATTTTAAAGGGCGAGAAATCTCTTAATTGTATAAAACATAATTTAATATAATTTAAAATATTTGTTTAGTTATCATAATTTCATTGAATTTTAATTTTCGCGTTGTAGTAATGTTATTATACATAAACAATATTAAATTATAATGATAATATTATGTATAAGAATTCTTTATTTTGTTGATATTTGTATATTTATTTATTTAATTCTAATTACAAAATTGTCACTTGGAAGGAAATTTTCCTGACCGCTAAGAAATATATTTTAGTTTCACGAGCATGCGCATACAAAGCACTGTATCGCTTGTGAGCGATGGAGATATATCTTCTATCTCATATTCTTTAACGGATGCACAACACATTGGTGAGATAGGGGATTAGCAGTATATTAGTCTAATAGGTATCTGCCACATAAATAAATAAATAAAAATAATAATGGGGTCCCGTGGCCGCGTGCCTGAGTGTCTGGTCGTGAACCTGGGGGAATCGGGTTCGATCCCGACAGACGCCAAAATTTCCAATTTTAAATGGCACAAAAGTGACCCCTGTGGTTCAGTCTCCACACCAGCTATGAGTGCCCGTGAGGTGACGCCTGGTAAGCGCCCACACGGTAAAATATATCGTCATCATTACCGATGTCTACATGTGTTGTAGATACTGGCACACCCAGAAATGGGTAATATGCCGTGATGATATATATATATTTTTTATAGGTATCTGCGGTACCACGCTATGACTTTCATGGCCATTCATTGGTGCGGCGTAATTCTATGTCATACATGGCGGTAATTCAAATAATCAAATTTCCTCATTTTTTTTTTTGGCTTATTAATGAAAATTTTGTCAAGAGAAAAAATATGGGTAGCAAGTTTTTACATTATCTTTAAAAATATTAAATGAAAAATCTGATGTGGGCACCACATACTTCCTTGTACGCCTGTTAAACTATACATATTTTGTTATTAATTAAAATATATATTATAGCAGACTCAATCATAAAATTGCACGTATTTGACATAATTTGACAATCACAGATCATATAAAAACCTATTGACAATGACATTAATTTTTTTTATTTTTACTTCCTTGTACAAAGTAAAGGAAGTATTGTAATTGAGAAAAATTTCGGTTTCCAGATTTCAACGGAAATATCCATTTTGACCATCCCTGAATCCATTTTGACTAATTTCGTCGTCACGTCTGTACGTACGTACGTATCTCGGATATCTGAAAAACGGGAAGCCGTAGAAAGTTAAAATTTTGTATTTAGGACAGTTATAACATCTAGTTGTGCACCTCCCTTTTTAGTCATTACATAACTTTCGGAAGTGGTACTTTACTTGAAGCCTATAATAGATTTTAATGAAAAACTATATTAAAATATAATCCAAAACTTTTCAAATTTGGTATATAATACTTTTATATCAATGGGAATAACATAATAGATTTTGGTTAAAATAGTCTAACCGGAAGTGATACTTTACTTGAAGCTGTTATCAGTGTAAATGGTGTTATTTTGATTTTAATAATAAATGCTTCAAATAAATATTTTAGAGAATTGAATTCTGCGTCGAAAACATCAAGTATGATTAAATTAATTCTTTGTATAATCGAGATTATGTAAATTAAAAATTATGTACTTTCTGGTTTCTGTAATTAAGTTTGCTATGAATTAGGACAAAATATAACAAAAAAATGAAGAATTTAATGTCAATGTCAAATTATTTCAAATACGGGCAGTTTTATGATTGGGTCTGTTATAATACATATTTTAATTAACAAAATATGTATAGTGTAACAGGAGTACAAGGAAGTCATGTGGTGTCCACATCAGATATTTAAATTTATATGTCTCGGTTATACAAAGAGCTAATTTAATCATACTTGATGTTTTAAACGCAGAATTCAATTCTCTAAAACTTTTATTTGAAGCATTTATTTCTAAAATCAAAATAACACCATTTTTACTTCCTTGTACGAAGTAAAGGAAGTATCGTAATCGCGAAAAATTTTGGCAATCCATGAATCCATTTTGACTAATTTCGTCGTGACGTCTGTACGTACGTACGTATCTCGTATAACTGAAAAACAGGAAGCCGTAGAAAGTTAAAATTTTGTATTTGGGACTGTTATAACATCTAGTTGTGCACCTCCCTCTTTGGTCATTACATAACTTTCGGAAGTGGTACTTTACTTGAAGCCTATAATGGATTTTAATGAAAAACTATATTAAAATATAATCTAAAACTTTTCAAATTTGGTATATAACACTTTTATATCAAATTCGAATTCTGGACATGTTATTTACGGAGATGTGATATCTATAATTCAATTCTTGATATCAAAAATTAATTTAGGACGTCAAAAATTCGAATTCTGGACATGTTATTTACGGAGATGTGATATCCATAATTCAATTCTTGATATCAAAAATTAATTTAGGACGTCAAAAATTCGAATTCTGGACATATTATTTACGGAGATGTGATATCCATAATTCAATTCTTAATATCAAAAATTCAATTTTTGATATCAAAAATTCAATTCTTGATATCAGAAATTCAATTCTTGATATCAGAAATTCAATTCTTGATATAAAAAATTCAATTCTTGATATCAAAAATTCAATTCTTGATATCAAAAATTCAATTCTTGATATCAAAAATTCAATTCTTGATATCAAAAATTCAATGCTTGATATCAAAAATTCAATTCTTGATATCAAAAATTCAATTCTTGATATCAAAAATTCAATTCTTGATATCCAAAATTAATTTAAGATATCAAAAATTCGAATTCTGGACATGTTATTTATGGAGATGTGATATCCATAATTCAATTCTTGATATCCAAAATTAATTTAAGATGTCAAAAATTCAAATTCTTGATATCAAGAATTCATTGAAGGATATCAAGAATTGAATTAAGGATATCAAAAATGGAATTAAAGATATCAAAAATTCAAATACAGATATCCAAAATTGAATTCTGGACATGTTAAATTTACTTTTTGATGTCAAAAATTCAGTACCATTTTAAGATGTCTAAAATTTAATTTTTGATATCTATAAATGTATTTTTGATATCCTTTATTCAATTCTGGATATCTAATATTGAATTTTTGACATCCTAAATTATTTAAGGATGTCTGAAATTAATTTTAGACGTCCTTAATTATTTAAAGATGTCCATAATTCAATTTTTGATGTCTTTTAATAATTAAGGATATCTGAAATTAAATTTTTGACGTCTTTAAATAGTTGAAGATGTCTTTAAATGTAGAATAAATAGTAAAACGGCGTTCCATAGTAATAGGTATTTACTCATCTCTTAAGTATTTGCACCAAATAGCTCACTGATGCTCTGCGTAAAATTAGATTTTTTAAAAAATATATATTAAAGTTTTGGTAGGGTGTGCGGAGTGTCAGTCCGCGGGCGAGCATTCGTGTATATATATATTTGCGGAGTGACAGTCCGCGGGCGAGCATTCGTGTATATATTTGTGCGGAGTGTCAGTCCGCGGGTGAGCCTTCTTGAGTGCATTAGATTAATTCTAATTTGTTCACAAGTTTATAATTAAGGTGATTTATGCATATTTCTTATGTAATTACTTGCTGACTATGAATGTAAATAATATATAAATGAGTTCGTGGGAAGAAGAGCAGAATCGATTATAAAAATTTGTGAAAATTGTTCTAATGCTAAAGACGACACTGAATAGTGCTCGCTAAACAATATTTACTGATTTTTATTTATATTTTGGTTGATTATATTTTTGTTAAGCTAGGCAGCAAGTTAATCGTCGTTTACTTTCTATTTTTAAATTACTGATTACGTGTATTAAATTTATTTTGTTTTTAAATTGAATAAATTGTTACAAACAATCAGTATTTTGTTCATTTCTGTTTTTGTATTTTATAAATAATACATTTTATTGTCGCGGACTGAAAGTCCGCGCGCGAGAACTCCTGGTACAAAAATAAGCGCGACTACTGGAAGGTTAATGAACCTATATGCAATATGTCAAACAACAATGTTTATTGCGCCAATATGACTTATTTAATAGCATGTACTGCTATACTATTATTGAAGAAAAGAGAAACAAAACATCGTCGATGGTGGGTTCCTCCGATGTATAAAAAAAAATATTCACAATGTGACCATCATAACCTGTTAAACGTAATGCGTTCACACGATAAAGAAGAGTTCTTTGTATATATAAGAATGTCATTAAGTTGTTTTGACAAATTATTAGCAATGATAGGCCCAACAATCAATAAGAAATCACATAGATTTTATAATAACATTTCGAATTTCTACATTACCTACAAATTCAAATAATATGTCTCGTTCCGATTGGTCGTTATATCGCAGCGTTGGTAGTGTAGTGCAAAAGTTTCAACTTGCAAGCTTCTGCACTACAATACAACTGCATTATGGCACTATCACGAAAGTCTGAATGTGAACGCTTGCGTTTACTGTCCCTGTACAATCTCTCTGCAGTACAATACAACTACACTACAACTGCACTAATGCCCGTATCACACTACCGGGTTTCGAAGCGGTTGGCGGGTGTGGGTACGTGCTCATAATATGGGTCGTATTTCTATTAAATCTGGGAGTAAATTTTTTTTTTCTAAAGAAAACAAATTCTTGTCCTTTTTAGTTCTCGCTAAGAGAGGTATTGGATTCATGCTAAAATTCGCATATCCAGATTTTATTGAATAAGCAAGATTTAAGGTCCCTAGAATCCGATTATAACATTTTTAAAATGATGTCTGTGTGTGTGTGTGTGTGTGTGTGTGGATGTGTGTATGTGTGTGTGTATGTGTGTGTGTGTGTATATGTATGGATGTTGTAGACACGATTCCTCAAAAACTATAAGACTTAAAAAATATTTAACTGCAGTTTCCTCAATCTGACATTCCTGGAAAGAGCTGAAAAGGTTTTGGTAACAATTGAACAACCGGAAGTAGTAGTTTCTTAGAAAAATTCTTCTAAATATAAGTTTGTGGGAGTTTTTCTTATTAAATATTGAAGAACATAAAATTCTCCATCTAATACACTTAAAATTTTTATTATATCTTGTATAGATTTAGAGATAAAGACACTATAATTTATAGAGTAAACTAATCGCAGAGGCCAAGGCACTAAGGAAACCAGTTGACAAATTCCAATGTTTATAACATGACACATGCCATTGTCAAATATCAACATTTTTAGTGACATTCTGATAGCTTTTTCTGGGAAGTATATTTAATTTTTCTTATTGTTTTATTAATTAAATATTTGAAATTATAGGTAAAATTGTGGTAAAATGCATATATCCATCAGAAATACCGCCAATCTGGTTAATGAATTGGAACAATCTCTGACATGAAAATGATATAAGATAGATATAATTAGAATTATATGTGTGCAGAAGACATGTTAAATACAATAAAAAAACAATATTCGGGTAAAGTTCTGTAATATTTTGTTATAAAACGACGGTTCGAAAGCGAAGTGCAATACAATACTTATATAGCCTAATATGGAAATGACGAGAGGTCTTGTGCTGGCCACAACAGATTTTTTTGTAAGCAGTCATTCTCGCCTCAAGTCCACAAATTCAAAATGACAGAAAAAATATGCATCGGCATAGACGAAAACTATAGCACATGTCAAACCAAAACAGTCACGTGACAGTACCGGGCTTTGTGATTGGTTGCGGGCGGTTGGCAGATGAAAAAATAGCCTGTTGGCTATTCCTTCACCCGCAATCGCAACCGCTAGCCGCCACACTTCTATTGGTCGATGAATCACCCGCACACGCAACCGCACGCGCCAACCGCTTCAAAACCCGCTAGTGTGATACGGGCATAAGCTCTATCTGAATGGAGCTTGACACCAAATTATTCTACATCGGAATGAATATCTATATCGGTTTCAGAAGACATTCAGAACACATTTTCAATAATGATACGCATGCACTGACATAAAACCTAGAATTTTGACTATTTTAAAATTATTTTAGTGGAATTAGATAAAATTTTGTACAAAATACGTTATGGAAACGTGATATTGTTTGATTCACATAATTTGCAATACTCGGTTCGCTCGTTTTGGCAAATATTAGTAAATGAAAGTAAAGGCGCAAACATTATGGTGCTATATTTGAAAAATAAAACGTTTGGATATCGAACTAAAAAATCAAAAATTTTAACTAGGGAGGATATTTCAAAATTTATGGAAGAAGCTGATGACATGGCATATTTATCAAAGTAGGTAAAACTATTTGGTGAGTTAAAATAAATGTAAACTACTAAGATTTGCTTGTTTTAGGTAACTTTAATTATGGGCGTTTCTTGTCTATGCCGGCGCGAAGAACTCATCAAAATGATGCCCGACCATATAGAAAATACAGTCAGCTTAATTGTAAAAGTGCTTGATACTAAAACACATTCAAAACGAATTATTGCAGTTACAAATGTAAAGTATATTGAAATATATAAAACCGCACGTCCGAAGTGAAAACTTCTATTTTATTGTAATATTTCATGCAATTAATGACAGCTCATAAACATCATAATAACTATCGTATGTTTTATGTGCACTTAATATTTTACAGCCCGATTCACAAAAAAGTTTAAGCTAATCCTCATTTTTGGATTAGCGAATTCTACTCTAATTTTGACTGTTTATATTTTAAAATATAGTCTAATCTATTCCTAGTATCTACCCTTATTGATAATATCATGAAAATTAAATTTTAAATACCGGAATAGAATAGAATTCACTAATCCAAAAATGAGGATTAGCTTAAACTTTTTTTGTGAATCGGGTTGTTAATTACTATAAAAATTGCTTGCTTTGATTTTGGTTTCATTGGCAAAGTTTTGACATTTCTGTATAGGAACTCTAGACGATATCTCTCATTTGATTCCAAACACGACATGGATGTGACAACTTTATGCAAAAAAAAAACAAAAGCCGATCGAGCTGTCCAACTTTTGACATATCTATGGTTAAAATCTAATATGATGTTTCAAATTATATGAGTTTTAAATACGAAATTTGAGAAGTTTTGGATCATATTTTAATAGACTTCAAGGAAAAATCGTCACACACACATTCCTATAAAAATCAGCATCAACTTCCAGGTTCTCTAAAACGCAATCTGTATAAATTGTTCGTCGTACATGATCCATTTCGTAAATGTGTAGTTGTAAATTATTAATATTGATTTATAGTGCTGCAAACAGAAAAATTAAATCAGATCAACCTGTACATCTAATATTTATGTATGATGGAAAATATATTATTTTTACAAACCTTAATTTCATTAGAATTAAATATTTTATTATTATTTTGTTCTTAACACGGTTTCATTATTAATTTTAATGTAATTGCTTTCTGACAGTGACATTTGTTTAAATATGACAAAATTGTTATTAAAATTATGTTTTAAAGTTATTTAGAGTTATTTACTAAATGTTATTATCGTAGAATTGTAGATTGTATCATTATATTCAATTTTAATTAGTAAAAGTTGCTAAAAATTACATTTAATGAATTTTTTACAAGAAAAACTGTTAAAAGCTTGTATAAATGATACTTCCGGTTACCCAATATACACTAAAAACTAATAAGCTCTTCCCATATTAGTATAGAACGGGTATACACAATTTAAAATTTTTGTGACTTATAGTATTTGAGTAATCGTGTCCACTCGATCACACACACACACTCATACAGTAAAATTTTTGAAAGAAGCCCGATCAAGGCCATCTACGAATTGTATTTATGAATTAAGATTTTGTGCTGTCAAATTTAGTAGTGTCTTTTATTTAGTTTTTATGAGGGTACATAATATCTTGTGTACCTCATAAAAATTATGTAAACGACACTACTAAATTTGACAGCATAAAATCTTAATTCATAGATGCAATTCGTAGATGGCCTTGATCGGACTTCTTTCAAAAATTTTACTGTACATACCTACAGAAATCATTGTAAAATGTTAAAATCGGATTCTGGGGACATCAAAACGTGCTTATTCACTAAAATCTCTATATGCGATTTTTAGCACGATCCCTATACCTCCTTTACTCAGGGTAGCGGGAGGTATAAACTGCTGTATCTGTAGACACGCTGCCTGAGCGATTACCCTACGAACATTTCTTCTAGTTTTATTACATCCCGCTACCCTAGGTAGTAAATGCTAGTGGTGATATAATTTCCATAAAAAAAACCACGGAGGGTGGAAATCAAATTCAGTGGTAGAAGGTTATGTGGAAAAATTTTTGACTAATAAAATCAATACTTCCAAGAAGATATTGGATTGTCAAACTTCTGATCCTCATTCGCATGATCTAAATATTATTAATTTCCATATTACCAATAATTAGTTTTTAAAATTATTTCATTAGACAATAATTTAAAATTTGTTTCATTGTTATTTTAAAAAATAAATACTAATAAACTATTTTAAATTGCATTATTATAAGTAGGTTAATTTATTTATAAAATAAATCGCGTGAAGAATTGTTTTTCATCACTGTGAAAACTTGTTTTCCAAAACAGAAAAATATCCTTTTCCCATAGCAATTCGTGCACGTTGTGAAGGTAACAACTGTTAAAAACTCGCCTACTTCACGCGCTGTTATTAGAACAAAAATGTCAATATGTTTTGTCAGTTGTAGAAAAATTAATTTCTTTTATAACCCATTTGACATTTCGTTTTGAAACGATATTGATAATGTAATAAAAAGAATAAGTAAATAAGAGTAGCGTAATTATGGGAATGGTATATGATTACTATCATTTCTGACATAAATCAATGGACTATTCCTTTATCAGTATTTTTAGTGTCGCACAACAATATACCGTTGTGTTTTATCAATGGGACATTGTCGATATAAATATTTTCCTTGTACTCTTATTACTATTTTATTTTTTTACATGTATTCTCAGACCCTTTTTGAGAACTTTATTTCTTTTGACGTGTTTCTAGTTGTTTCTCTGGTCACTTTCTTTTAACTTCTAAATTTTTTACCTGTTTAATCCACTACAGACTACTTTTCTTTTTGCACTATTTCTTTCATTTCCTAAATTTTCTTGTCCTATACCTTTACGTTTTATATACATTCTTATATTCTTTTTTATTTACAGATAATTAGCAATCGACCAGTAAGTATGGTACTGGATAGTGCTGAACTACGAACTGCGTGGCAGGATAGCGATTTTATTACCGATTGCCTTTGTTGGCACAATGTGTACCGTCAACGCCATGCTGCTCCGCCTCTCACAATGTCCACTCAGGTAACTGCCATTATTTCTTTAACAGTTTTATCTGATTAATATCAATATTTTTTCATAAAAAACTGTAATGTTTTTATTAGTTTAATATGGGTTTATTAATTAAATCAAGTATTTAGTTGCTTATTATATTTTAATAAACATATGCTCTATTTACGCGAGTTCCCAATTTCTGCTTCATGAATTACTGAACTTTTATGTAGCATCTTTGTCGTAGGGGTACGCATGACATAGATGGACTTTTATTCGCTATCTCATTATAGTATGTGTTACAGACGGGTGTGTGTTATATCTAGTGACGGATTAAGGATAATTAGGGCCTCTAAGCAAATTATATTTGCCCCCTCCCCATTTTTTATGTTTACTAAAAACAATTATTTTAAAATACTATAGGAAAATGTCTCGGATTGGGGCCCCTATAGCCTGGAGCCCTTAGGCACGCGCTCATTGCCTTAATGGGTAATCCGCCACTGGCAAATAGAAACAGTATTTTTACCGCGGTAGCGGATATTATTTTCAGTTATTTGAATGAATTGAATATTCCTTTTATTCATGTGGCGATTAAGGAGATTTTGGCGTTGATAATTTATGTTTTATGGTGCGTAGCTAGTTTCGTTGGTTTTTGGATTTATATTGTGCATTTTTGGGCGTTTCTAAAATTGTCAACATATTGCTTATAGACAGTAAGGGCCGGATTTTCAATCTCTGGTTAAAATTTTAACTTCCAGTTAAATAAACAATATTGCATATTTTTGTTGACAGCAATGATAAATCTGTCACTTGACAGTTCATTTCGTTTCAATTTTGTTTATTTAACTCTTAGTTAAAATTTTAACCTATATTGAAAAAAGTGGTATATTTTATCCATTATGTATATATCGTAATTATTCACCTGGTTTATTTTTGCTAAATAAAAAGTGGTATATTTCATCCATTATGTACATATCGTAATTATTCAGCTGGTTTATTTTTGCTAAACAAAAAGTGGTATATTTCATCCATTATGTATATCGTAATTATTCAGTTGGTATATTTTGCTAAATAAATGGACAATTGGATAACCGGAAGTGGTATTTTACTTGAAGCCCAGAACAATTTTTAATGAAAAATATATTAATATATATTCCAAAATTTTTCAATTTTAGTATTTACGACTTTTATATGAAGGGAAACAAAATATTGGATTTTGGCTAAAACTGATAAGCCGAAAGTGATACATAAAGTTCTGACCACATTTTCGTGAAAAATATCTTATGATACAATCCCAAACTTTTCAAATTTGGTATTTAATACTTTCGTATTATTGAGAACGACATATTAGATTTTTTCTAAAATTGATAAACTGGAAGTAGTACTTAACTTTAAGCCCATTGCTATTTTAAACATGGAATTGGCGGGAGGTCATGTGCTGGTCACAACAGATTTTTTTTCTTTGTTACCAGGTAATGTAACTGTTGCTTTTCCCTTTGTGTGGTCAGACCTTATTTACCTTCGGAGCTTATTCTTGAAGTTTATTTATTTGTACAAAACTCTTATTCAATTCTTCAGGTATTATCTTCTTAATTCTAATTGGTAAATCCTCGGAAACGCAGTGAACCAGGGCATAGTCTGCTGGGCACTTTCCTTTTCCAAAGTTATACCATATAGAAACTTTTTGCCATTTTGGGCCTTATACAATTTTGCAGTCATGATTTGGTCAGGACCTGTATTTTTAAAAGTTTTCTTAGTAGTTATTATTGATGTTTTGTGATCAACTATGTTATAGACTGGTTTTGTTGTTTTATTTTACATGTATAGAATTCATTATTGTTGTCGTTGTATGGGGCTGGACGGTTCTTATGGACTATTATTAGTTGACTCCATGATGGCTTTCGAATTCCATGAACTATTTGCCTACTTTATAAGGGTAAGGTCCTCCCCAATACTTCTGCAGCTTTGTAGAGCATCATCGTAGAGTTTCTCATGGCCATAGGGACCTGCTCTGCGTCCAACAGGAAGAAATCGGCCGTAGTTGCTACGAATAACACGTAATTGTAGCCGTGTTTAGACAGTTTACGGCTAGTGATGCTGATGGTTGAACAACAGTGAACGCCTGCTCTGGAAAAAATCACCGTCGCAGTTAGTTTCCGGTATTTGGCCTGAATTTGGAACAGAAGTCGTCTCTCGTACGGTTGCGATAGTTCTTCGTTTTAAGTTTCTCTTGTTGTGTTGCGAGTTTCTTCTCCAGTCGACGGTTCTCTATGAACGACGCCTGCACGATCCTCGCGGCCATCGAATTTGGTGAGCGTAAATAATGTCCAGCTGCATGGCTTCTAATGGACGCGGTTCCGGAAGATTTGCGGAAAGAAGAGCTCCTGGTGTACTTGGTTCACCGGTTTCTTAGAACCGAATATATTGCGCAGCGTATCCATAGCTTCTGAGAATGTACCTTAGTTAAATAACTTATCACACCTGCCTATCACGGAATGATTTAAAGCTCATAGGATACGTGGCATATTTCAAAGAAATTAATATTAATGCGGAACGCTCTAGATTCATAGGTTAAGCCAGAAATTATAATACCTACACATATATAATGCAACTACGAGTAGAACAAGAATGAACGAATATTAACGATTTAGTAGTTTTTCACATAAATGTTAAAATATTATGTATTTTTAAAAGTTTTCTTAGTAGTTATTATTGATGTTTTGTGATCTACTATGTTATAGATTGGTATTGTTGTTTTATTTTACATGTATATAATTAATATAGGAAGTAGTTACTGAAAGAAAAAGATAGAGAAGTGACAGTTTTTTTATTTGTGACAAATGTATTGTATTTTTAGAAATATTATTAAAACAGACGGGACCCATTGGAACTAGTAGTTATTCAACGGCAGTTACAGGCCTTGAATATATTGAAAAAGCATATTTTATATGCAACTTTTCATAATAGTGATTTGACATATCCCTCAAAGAGAAAGAACAATATACTTATTTGATCTGAAATTATGCCTGAAAAGCATATGTCTACATCTACAAAAGCTGGACGGAAAAGAACATAAAAACCAGTAAGCAGACTTACATATAATCATTTGGGAGAACCATCATTTCTTACTCACCAATCTGTTTCAACTCAGCAAAGAGAAATATGCAAACCTACACCTAAGCCAGGATCTAGTAAATCCTTACATGTTTCAATAGCTAAACCAAGGAGATCTCGTACATCTTTAGTAAGATCAGAAATAGAGCATTCATCTAATATAGAATTTCATGTTAGTATGCAACAAGCAGAAATAGAAAAGGAACATACTAATGCAGAAGCTGAAGTACAGACATTAGAAGAAAAACTAGCAGATGTAGTGGAAAGAATAGATTAATTTAATTCATTCAGGGTGCCGATGGCTGGAAGGAAGTTCGTTCCCGATGAAAAAGAAGGCGATCTGACCAAATTATGAATTGAATTTGGAATAAGTTAATCCAGATCATTTGGAAAAGAAGAAACTTATCATGGTCGCATGTCATATAGAGGTGAAATTACCTCTTCCTTATGTAGAACATTTTCCAACTGGTTTACGTTGATTAAGAATCTGCGTCGTGGATTGCCTCGTTCCGGAAAATATTTCGTAAGGGATCAAACAAAATGACTATTGAAGATATCCTGCAAGCTGAAAAGATGTTGGCTCGCCAAATGCAAATTGATTCGTTTAATGAAGAAAAACACATTTCTAAGACAAGGAAATTGTGTAGATAAGAAGAGTAAACTACACAGTCTGTCACCAGCTTTAATTGAAGAAAGAAATTTTTTACCATTATTTTAATGCTGCATTTCCCTTAGTTAAACGTCGAAATAATCAATTACATAATAATAAGGTTAGTTGGATTTCTAATAATATAAAATTAATGTCGGAGCATGTGAAACTAATGCATGATATATACAAAGTTACTCAAAACGACAGTATTCTAACCAAATATCGTAGTTTGAAGCGCTAATATAGAAACTTAATTATAAATACAAAAAAACATTATAATTATAACATATTAAAAAAATCACAGAATGCCTCTAAATCAGCATGGAATATAATTAATAAGGAGAATAAATCTTATACAAGCATATCTTTTCCATTGCCCATAAATTATAACAATGTTAATATTACGAATCCTAATGTAGTTGTAAATATTTTTAATAAGTATTTTGTAGAATCAGTAAACTCCTTAGCATCCTCTTTGACAAATGATTCACTTGAATGTCCCACACAACATATTAGGAAAATTAATAACACCATTTTTTTGGAACCAACGGATTAATTTGAAGTGTACAACGTTATATGTAAAACCACAAAGAAACATTTATCCGGCATAGATGAAATTCCGTACTCACTATTACTTATAGTTGCAGATATAATAACACCATTATTATCAACTCTAATTAACGAATCATTCTCTGAAGGCTTTTTTCCTTCTTCTTTTAAGACTACTAAAATTGTTCCAATTTACAAAAAGGGAGATAAACATTGTATAGAAAATTTTAGACCAGTGTCTCTGCTCCCTGCGTTTTCCTAAATTTATTCACGTTTATTAAAATTTATTAAATTGCAAAATATATTAACACCTTTTCAATTTGGGTTCATTAAAGACAAATCTACGGAACATGCTCTATATTTTAGTTAGAAAAATATTTTAGAAAATCTTGATAAAAGACATTACACAGCTGTCATATATTTTGACCTTACTAAAGCATTTGATACAATAAACCATCGCATTCTCCTAGAAAAATTGCAAATTTATGGTGTTAGAGGTACAGCTTTGTCCTGGTTAGAGACATATGTAAGTAATAGATCTCAAATAGTTTCAATAAAAGTAGAAGACACATCTTATAATTCAAATCCTAATCAAGTTCTTTTTGGAGTCCCTCAAGGTAGTGTGCTAGGTCCATTACTCTTTCTCTTATACATTAATGACCTATCATCTTTCATACAGAATGTTGGAATATACCTTTTTGCGGATGATACATCCATAATATCATCAGCACCCTCAGTTATAGAATTAAACAATATTCTACAAAATAATATAAATGCAATGAATAAATGGTGTAAATCAGACTCGCACTTAACTATAGTAAAACTCATCTAATTCAGTTTCTTTTGCGGGGATCCAATTTTGATATTTCATTGAATTTGGACCTTACTACCATATCCCCCACTACGTCCACGAAAATATTAGGACTGTATGTTGACCATAATTTATCATGGTCTACACATACTAGCTCTGTTGTAAGTTCTCTCTATAGAGCATGCTTCGTTTTGAGAAAACTAAGGAAATGTGTTAGCATTGAAATATTGAAATTATATTATTATGCACATGTTCATTCAATAATATTTTATTGCATTATTTGTTGGGGGAATTCATCTCAAGCTATACAAGTTTCTAAAACTCAAAAACTCGTCATTAGAGCGATGACAAATGCAAATTTTAGAGCTCCTTTTAGAAACTTATTCAAAGAATTGGGAATTCTAACTTTACCATGCATCTACATTATGTCCTGCGTTCTTTATAAAAAAAATCCATCTTTATTTCCCACCACTAAACAAGTTAGTTTCTACAATATTAGATTTAATTGTAACGTAGTAGCACCGAAACACAATACACAAAATTTCCACCAGAATGTAGCATATATGCCTATTAAAATTTATAATCACTTGTCTGTAATATTAAAGTCCGAAACAAATATAAATAACTTTAAAAATACAATTAAGGCCATCCTGATGAAAAACAGTTTTTATTCTCTGGAAGAATATTTTTGTTCAAACTTAAATATATAAATTTATGATGAGTATATAATTTCTTTATTTGTGACATACCATTAGTTATTGTATTGCTTTTGTGGTTAATAAATTATTATTATTATTATTATTATTATTATTATTATTAATTATTGTGAAAGTATGAGTTAATCCAGCGCCGTACCTATCTCAGTCTCAGAAATATCCAATCATTTTGAATCCTAAACATCCGTATCAAGTGGCATCATGTCATAAATGCACATCAAGGCTAAAAATGGTCATTAATTCCTGGAGAAAGAAATATTGGATTGTTGATTGTCGCACCGCTGTGAAGAGCGAAGCTCGAAAATGTTTAAATTGTAAATTTCAGAGAACCAAGTCCATTCCATAGGAGAATTGCCGAAAGAAGGGAGCTCAAAAATGTTTAAATTGTAAATTTCAGAGAACCAAGTCCATTCCACAGGAAAAGAAGGATGAGTGGTCAGTCACACAGTAGCTTTTACCCATACTACAAGAGCTGTCTGTCTTGATCTAGTTCCTTTTCTCTTCACAAGCAATTTTGTAGGTTGTATAATTCGATTCAACTGTCGTCTATTGTACTAATCTAAGACGCACAGTTAACGAGATTAAGAAATGTATTCGTGAGTGGAATCAAAAACAAAATGAAAATGATTTATTGCAGCGTGAAGTTGATTGACGCTTTAATGTCCAAGCATCTCCTCATATTGGAGGGAGCAAAGATTAAGAAGATCCTTAATAAGCACTTGAAATATCGGGCTCCGAATTGTTACCTTATTGTCCGAAGTAGAAGATTTGATGAATAATAGCCCTCTAACCGTGACATCACCACATCCAAAGGACCCTGAGTGTATTACACCTAATCATCTTCTCAAGCAAGTTCATACATGACATTGTCGCCGATGGAGAAATCTGTCGTCGTATATGGCGTTATATACAGAAGCTAGCTGATGAATTCTGGTCCAGTTGAAAAGATGAATATCTACCAACACTTATTCAGTGCCACAAGTAAATCGGACTGGGTACCGAGGGAACGGTGGCTCAGTTACAGGAACAATTGGTAGGATTCATTTGGTCTGTACAAAGTTGACCAATAAAGAATCCATCGCGACAAACACCAGGCCGGTCGAAAAGGATTGCTTTCCTATTCAAATTCGTGAAACCGTCCGCAAGTAAAACGTTCACTTTGATGGAAAAACTGATCCAACTACCTTTTTGAAGCGGCTGACTGAACTTCAGACTAGTTGCCATATCTCTGGCGACGAATTATTGAGCTCATTACCTGCGTTTTTCCGCGGTATTGTAATACTTTGGTACCGGAATAATTTTACTTCATGGACCAAATGGAATGAATTTCTAAATGATTTCTATGAATACTTTCTCCCAGACCAGCGACACCAGCTGGACGAAGAAATAAATAAGCGGAAACAGTATTGGACCACATTACAGCCCTTCAGACACTTATGCGACCGCAAGGCGGTTACTATGGTGAACAAAAGCTTCAGCGCCTATACAAGACCAGTATATAGACAATACATCCGGCGTCACGATGTAAAATCCATTCCCGCCCGCCTTATAGAAATACGAGGATGTGAAGAACTGCAGAATGAAATCTCTGCCTACGTAGGGCTACTATTAAGCCCAAAGAGTATGCTACTGGCCCAACCAATCCAACTAAAGGTTTCAGATGATACCGATGTGGCGAAGAAGGCCATTTTCACCGAGATTGCAAGAACCTGCTCAAATGTTCTGTTCCCGGTGTGACAAAGCAGGTGTCCTGTCACGGAATTGTAAAAATAAAAATAAAATATATCATCACGGCATATTACCCATTTCTGGGTGTGCCAATATCTACAACACATGTAGACATCGGTAATGATGACGATATATTTTATTTTATTTTATTTATTTATTTTTTATTTTTTGTCACGGAATTGTAGTTGTAGCAAACCGGGAAACGAGTTAAAGGCTGTTCAGCGAAGTGAGGTGAGCAGCTTATCGATCAACCATTTTTATTAACTGCAACCAAACACGATGTGGAGATGTGGATGATCGGATCTATCTACAGACCACCATTAACACCATCGAAGTCATGGCTCTTGATGACACGGGTTCCACGTTGTCGTGGACCTCACGACATTGTGAGCAGTCTGGAATCCAGCCATAGAAAACCGGTATCCTACGAGCCCGAATGGCTAACGACTCCAGTGTAGAAATCACGGATGGATATTTAGTTCATTGTTACCTGGGCCATAAAACACCTGTGTATTCCTTAACTTGCCGCAGCGGTGATATTGGGTATGGACGTCCTACGTCTTTTTGGGCTTACATTAAAATAGGGCCAACTAATGTGCAATGGGAAGTCACTCCAGCGATGACTCCGTCCTTGGCTAAGAGATATAGTCTCGAGCAATTATTAGCTGAGGAACTACTTACAATCGCCATATGGAAAGAACCTACCCTTCTGTTTACCCACGACATATCACTAAAAGATCCTACACCTCTTAAGCAACGATACAGACTTCGTAATTCTACCATGCAAGCGATAATTAACGAAGAGGTAGACAAAATGCTCGAAGACGGGATTATACCTTGTTTTTGCATTGATTTTCGCCGTCTCAATGAGGTTAGCGAAAAAGATGTCTATCCGTTGTCGTATATTAATCACATATTAAGTAAACTACAACAGGCATCTATATTTATGACGCTGGTTTTAAAACATGGGAACTGGCAGATATCAGTGGAAAAGAAAATCATACCTCCCTCTGCATTTACCGTGCCCGGGTAAAGATTATTCCAGTTTACGGCAGTGCCGTTTGGACTTTATTCTACACCGGCTACATTCCAACGACTCTTAAATAAAGTGATAGGGCCAGCTAGATCCATTCGCTATACCCTACGTAGATGATAACATAATTTTTACCCGTACTCGCGTAGAACATGTAGAGCACTTGCGAGAGGTTTTCAGGCGGCTGCAGGAAGCTAATCTCAAAATAAACCTCGAAAAATATGAATTTGGAAAGACACAAATTCGGTATTTAGGACCATTGTCAGTGAAAGTGGAATACAAACTGAGCCGGAGAAGTTCACTCCTATTCGGGAAATAACGCAACCAAAACGGTGAAACAGGTTAGACAGTTCCTGGGAGCCGCGGCCTGGTATCGACGTTTTGTACCAGAATTGGCTAGAATAGCATATCCGGTGACACAATTACTACGGAAGAATGTAAAATGGCAATTGAGCCCAACCCAGGAAAATGCCTTTGAACATTGCGGGAAGCATCGACTACGGTCCCTGTATTAGTCCGTCCAGATTTCAGCAGGAGATTTATCCTATAAACTGATGCGTCAGTGGAACTAAAGTATTCGACGACAGAGAAAGCATGTCTAGTCGTTGTATGGGCTATACATAAAACGAGGGACTATCTGAAAGGGTATAGTTTTAGGGTCGTTATGGACCACCGAGCTTAAGCTGGTTAAATAAAATAGAGAATCCTCTAGGACGACTGGCCCGCTGGGTCATGTTATTATTATTATTATTATGATTATTATTATTATTATTATTATTATTATTATTATTATTATTATTATTATTATTATTATTAAATACTCTATACTACAGGCGAAGCCTAATTACAGTATAGATGAAAGACAGAGATTAAACGTGTAAAACTATAAACAATCTGAAAGAAATAAAAAAGAACTGAATTAAATTATCTGTGAAGAAGACGAAAATAGAGCTACTTGGGTGATACAAGAAATATGTCATGAGAAGAAAAGTTCAAGTTGTTTAAGTAACACATTTTGTTAATAGGTGAAGTAAAGAAGACATTTGTACGAGCCGGTTGCAAGTAAAAACTGAATGAGTGACGTGTGAGATACAAGGGAGCATGAAAGTTTATTAGTAATAGAGATTGTGGATCGTTAACATTGTTATCTATTAATTTAGAAAGATGATAGACTGAATATATATTGCGTCTCTCCAGAAGACTTAAAAAATTAAAAGTACGAAGTAATTCATTATAAGACATAAAGCGATGAGGGTAAGTTCCATAAGTTTTGAAATGTAAATATTTCAAAAACTTTTTTTGAATTCTATCAATGTTATCTTGATGAACATCTGCGAACGGACTCCAAATAATAGAACAGTACTCTAATTTAGAGCGAACCAGGGAGTAGTACAAATATATAATGGCTGAGATATTACTAAAGAATCGAGTGTTTCTAATAATAAAAACGTCCGAATAACCGTTTGACAAATAAAATTTATATGTGGCACAAATGTAAGATCTTTATCAAATTTCACCCCAAGATCATTAACCATGTTGCAACGATTAAGCATATTATTGTCTATAGAGTAGTTATGGATAACTGGTGATAGTTTCCGAGTGTAAGAAATAACTTCGCATTTCGTAAGGTTGAGATATAGATTATTGGATAAGCACAATCAAGTAGAGAAGATATTGAATAGAAAATCTTAAGATCGTCAGCAAAAAGTAATTTTTCGCATTGAAGTACCGTAGTGATATCATTAATAAAAAAACAGAAACAGTAGTGGGCCTAGAATTGAACTTTGTGGGACACCGGACATAGCTGTGAATGTAGAGGAGTGCTGCAGATAGGATGAAAGTATTGAAATTAACGATGACGATAAGGAGTAATGGGATAATTTATTTAAGAGAATGCAATGATCAATCCTATCAAATGCTTTCGCAAAGTCGGTGTATATACAATCAGCCTGACCCTTAGCATCTAATACCGAGGAAACAACACGTGTAAAATAAGTTAAGTTAGTTACTATCGAACGCTTTTCCATAAAGCCATGTTGTGCAATTGAGATTTTATTACAGATTTTATTGTAAATAGCGGAATAGATAATCTTTTCAAATGCTTTACTAAAGTTGGATAGCATGGCAATGGGCCTATAATTATGTATGAAAGAGCATCCTCATATTTTAATATTGGCGTAAACTTTGTTTTTTTCCAAACATCAGGAAATGTGTTAGTGCGAAGACATAGATTACATATATGAAATAATGCTTTAGAAAATGGAAATGAACAATCTTTTAGTATATAGATCTTATAATAAGTAACATCAGTACTATAGTTACACGTTCGGCAGACTGTATTGTAAAAGAAGATATCCTGTATCATCCACCATTACATGTAGAAATATCTTACAATATTGATAAGAAAAATTCTAAATTTCATGCAGTTAGTAAACTTGATTTTAACTTTAAAAAAGCTAATTTTCCAGTTTTATACAATGCCTTATTCTGCTGTAACTGGGATACTGTATACAACTGTGCTGATATTAACTCTACTATCAATGAATTTTACTCCATTATTAATAGTATTTTTTCTGCAAACATTCCTCAAAAGAAAATGTGTACTCAATCATATCCTCCTTGGTATACGGGCTCAATTATATATATAATATTAAAATGAAAAACAAAGCATTCAAAAAATTTAAAAAAACTGGTAGTACAGACGATAAATATAAATACATGAGATTACGAGCTCAAATTAAATCTGAAGCGAAGACAGCATATAGAAATTATTGCAGTACTATACAATCCGAAATCAAAGAGGATCCCAAAAGATTTTGGTCATTTGTCAACAGTAAACGTAACACTTCTTCAATTCCAAGTATGTTAACGTATAACGATAAGGTCATAGATAATCCACAATCAATTGTAAATTCATTTGCAGACTATTTTTCTAGTTCATTCAATGAATCTTCACAATCTGATACACGTAGTACTCCACCCAACTACTCCTCTTTTTCATTGAGCATTATCTCCTTAAGTGAAGATGATGTCTTATTTGCAATTAAAAAATTGAATTCTAAGTTTACTATGGGACCTGATTCTGTACCATCTTTTATTATAAAAGATTGTTGTTTTTCATTTCTAAAACCGTTAACATATATTTTCAATTTAATACTTAAAGAATGTACATATCCTGATAAATGGAAAATATCTCGTGTCAATCCCATTTTCAAAAAAGGTGACAAAAATAATGTCGAGAACTACAGACCGGTAGCAATTATCTCTAACTTCAGTAAGATATTTGAAATCATTTTACATAATAAAATATATAACCACATAGCTACCATAATATCTCCTAATCAGCATGGTTTTTATAAAGGTAGATCTACTGTCACAAATCTTATGTGCAAAACTCAGTTTATAAGCGAGGCTATTGATGAACATGGGCAAGTCGATGTTGTCTATATGGACTTCTCTAAGGCGTTCGATAAACTTGACCATAATATTTTAATACGTAAACTCGAATCCTTTAATTTATCCCCATCACTTGTCAAACTGTTATCATCTTATCTTACCAATAGATCACTGTTTGTTAGTACACACGGTTACAAATCTAAAAATTTTGCACAAAGTTCTGGAGTTCCGCAGGGATCTGTGTTGGGGCCGCTACTGTTTAATATCTTTATTAATGACATAACATTTTGTCTTAATGTCGAACATCTTCTTTATGCAGATGACATAAAGATATACCTTAGAATCGATAATGAACAGGATTGTGAACTACTCCAAAGTAATTTAAATGAAATTTATAATTGGTGTTCTTCAAATAAATTATTCTTGAATATAAAAAAATGTAATGTTCTGTCCTTCACTCGTAAACTTTGTCCAATAAAATTTGATTATACAATTAATGACTGTATATTAAACAGACCTGATTACTTTGTAGATCTGGGAGTATCCTTTGACCCTAAACTTACATTTACAAAGCATATTGAGAATAAGATATTAACAGCTTATAAATGTCTAGGCTTCATAATTAGACACTCTGAATATCTCAAAGATAAAAGTGTTTTAAGAATTTTGTTTGTAAGTTTAGTTAGGCCTCATTTAGAATATTGTTCTGTAATTTGGAACCCCTCACATAAAAATGCCAGCGAATTAATTGAGAGAGTTCAGCGTAAATTCATTAAATCAGCTTCTTTTATTATACATGGGTTATATCCAAATAGAGGAACTCCGCAATGTATATTACTAGAAGATTTTAATTTACAATTTCTTCAACAAAGGAGAAACATGCATTCAGCTATATTAATTTATAAATTAGTTAATAATATTATTGATTGTTCATACTTGTTAACTAAATTACCACTGCAAGTACCACGTTCATCTTCTCGTTATGTCAATACTTTTTATTTACAAACTGCTCATTCAACAGTTTTAACAAAATCCCCCGTCCATTTTATGATTAACTGTTATCATTCAAT
Organism: Ophonus ardosiacus; assembly: GCA_943142095.1. Classification (NCBI taxonomy): domain Eukaryota; kingdom Metazoa; phylum Arthropoda; class Insecta; order Coleoptera; family Carabidae; genus Ophonus; species Ophonus ardosiacus. The sequence goes on along the minus strand of OW964828.1, from coordinate 32,821,508 downwards.
ACAAGCCCACATTGACATCTTTCACGATAGTGTAGATGAGATAAAGAAATGTGTTTATTTTTTCTAACTCATTTTTTCTCTTACCCTGTAATTGGGTGCTTTTGCCTGTAGGGTATAGTATGAAATAATAATAATAATAATAATAATAATAATAATAATAATAATAATAATAATAATAATAATAATAATAACACTTGGTACCAAATCAGGGCCACTGGACAGGTTAGCTTTAAAACTTTTCAAAACACTTTCAATATCTTCAATTGCTATATAATTGAGTGCAACCAGATCGCTAGAAGTATATATTTAAGTTTGTAGTATTGTTATTAATACTATTATTAAAAGAAGATGAAGAAGAGGAAGATATGTAGACAGATTAAAAAAAAAAGATGCAAAAGCATTAGCTATATCGTTAGGTGATGAAACACTGGGATCATTTAAATATATGTAATAGGGAAAAGTTGTTTTTGATTTTGTTTTAATGAAGCTCCAAAATTTATTTGGATCATGTTGAGTAGAGTATTCACAAGCTGATAGGTACTCTTGATAAGAACTGGCGATAAGTGATTTAACTTCAGATCTAAGAGATTTATATTTATTATTATATTCGATATTGAATGTGAATTTTTTAGAAAGTTTTCTGAAACATTCTTTTTCTTTGATTTTTGCTTTGTTGACAGGAGTGAACCATTTAGGATAACGTGGTTTGAAGATAGGTACTGATGGAATACACTGTTCAAAGAAAGAGTACAGAGTTTTATAAAATAGTTCACAGGCTTGGTTTGGGTCTTTAAATTTATCGATAATATCTCAATTAAACTTGTCTATTAATTCATACAACTTGACATATTTAGCCCTTTTAAAGTTGTAAGAATACTTGATAGGTTTAGTGGTACGAGAAGAATTAGATGGCATAATATTATATGTAATGTGTATAGCTGGATGATGATCATATTCAGAATCGAAAATTAAATAATTAAAATGCACAACACTACGTTCAATATTAGATATTACTACATCAAGGATTCTGTTAAGTGAATTACGGACAGTATTGAGTTGCTTGGCACCAAGATAGTCGAGAAAATTAAAGGAACAAGTGGTTTTACATCAGAAACAATATCTGGTAAATTGAAATCACCTTATATAATATATTTATTATTTTGAATGAGTGTTAAGCTTTCGAAGAAGTCGTAGAGATGTCTATAAACGTGAATGCTGAGTGCAGGTGGTATGTAAAGACCAAAGAAAAAGAGAGGTTTGTTATTTATCACTAACTTAGAGCACACAATATCAATATTTGGAGGAATTACGTCAGAGAAGTTACTTAGGTCAACTGGAATTGAGATGATACAATTTTTAACTAAGAGAAGAACTCCTCCACCCCGGTTAATTCGACAAGCATTAACCCTGCGGCGGGCGCGCTTTTGAAAATCATATGAGCGGTCGCGCTGCGGTATTTTATGCCGCAAGTAAAAAGAACTACAATTTAATGCAAAAAACAAAATTTATTTATAAAATAATAATAAAAAAATAATTAAATATATTTCTTATTACAATAAATACTAAATGTCGAACTTAATTCGCCTACTCAAGGTGTAGAGAAGGGGGATAATTCATGTTCACAATTCTCTTGATTTTAACATTTATTTGGACGTTTCGGAGGTCCAAAAACCTCCATCTTCAGCATTTTACATTATTGTGTTCTAAGTTTTACATTTAATGTTGTGTGGTAAGATGTGTTCTCTTACAAAACCCCGTAAATTTGATAAGAGGGTGGGTCTTCACCTCCATTCTGGTTTTTTGAGGGATTAAGGCTTGAAAGTTATTTAAAAAATGAAAGTGACCGGCACTTTTGTTACCTCGACCACAGGGTGACAGGTTTGAATTTAAATTCGAGGTTCCTTCTTGAAAATTTTCCACTCCTAAAATTATATTTTTTTTAAGTAAAGTCATTTTACACTATATCGATGTTATAACATTCATGAAAATATTTAAAATCAAATAAAAAAGTAAAATTCTGAAACACATTACTTACATGACTAGTCGCGTTGCGGCACGGAGTGCCGCTATTTGGTAGTTGTCCCTTTTACGGCTTGAATACTACTGGACCTATGGTTACAACTCACCGGTTTTGTGTAGTATGCGTTGTTATAATAGTCATTTAAAAATACCAGAAAGGGCATAGTTATGAAAATAAAAATAAATGTGATATATGTAAAAAAGAAAAATGCAGCTGCGCGCCCGCCGAAGGGTTAAAATTACGATTAGTTCGATAAATTTTGTAACTATCACTACAAATTTCAGAGTTAAGAACACTAGAGTTAAGCCACGTTTCTGAGAAAGCAATAATGTCGTAATCTAGGCTAGTACTGTCACGAAATAAATGAGCTAATTTACTATTGATACCCTGAATATTTTGGTAATAACATGTCATGGTTGAAAAAGATTGTAAGATACAAGAATTATTCAATGATTGCTATTGAGGTCCTAGAATATTAGATTTAAATCTTTTCAATGTCTCTTGGTAAACGTGGCAGTTCTTGTCCCACACACTATGAGAAACATCAAAGATAGCAGAAGATGATTCTTTAAATTTAATACAGTTAATGCATTTGAGTTCAGTACTAGTGCAATTTTCAGAAGAATGATTTTCGGCACATTTTTTTGGCTAAATGATGAAAGCCGTAACACTTATAACATATTCAAGGTTCAATAGCACAGTAATCGTAACCAATAAATATTTTACCACACTATGTTATTTTATGATACGTAGTGACATCGACTTGAATAAGTAGTTGGGGGACATTTTTATTTCTTTTGATGGGCGTTATATCAAGTATCTCACATTTATGATTATAACTAAAACATGAACTATTTGGTGTATAAGTAACTTCAATGCATCATCTTTCGTAAGTTGTTCAGACAAACCAACGATCCTAAGACGGGGGTTCAAAATATGTAAATCAGTAACATCATATTTGTCTTTCATATTCTCACTTACTATTTTCTTGATTGTGTTAGGTTTACTAGAGTTAATAATGAGAGCGCCTTTACTAGTTTGTCTCACTGAGTTCAGAGTGATATTGGATGAAATAGGATGAATATCCTTTAAGACATCTGATTTAGCTGTAGAGACAGGTTGAGAATTTTTCGGTTTGACTATAATTGAGGGTTCAGGATTACTGTTACGAATAGCAGCAGAAAAAGGTTTAGGAGGAACAGTGAGACCATCATTAGAAGTAGAATTCAGGCTCTGGATTACGTCACTAATCTTTAAGGCAACTGAGTCGAAAATCTCAGTTTTTTTATTGGAAATGAGAGAATCAGCTTTTGAGAACAGATCATTTTTCATATCATTCAGAGCAGAAACAATGTTATCTGAATCACTAAAAGATATTAATTTAGATACACTCTTATGAATCTTATTAATATTGCTTTCAATATTGTAAGCTTTCGCAGTATCAACTATGTTGCAGGAACGTTTACAAACATCGCACAGATATAAAAAATTAGGATTATTTTCAATTATTTTAAAAGCAGCTTCGGACAAATTTAGACAAGAGGCATGAAACCATTAAAAATACCAATAAGTTAAGAGTAATATAAAATGGTTAAAATAATAAATAACTAGCTAAAAATCTAATGATGAGAATGAAATATTTACGCAGATGATACAAAGAAAGGAAGAGGATGCGCCAGTGGGGTCCGTCACGGCAAGGTAATAAGACAAACTAGAGTTAGGACCACGAAGAAAGATGGACAATAGAGAGAAGAGTGTGTTATTTAATATGAGGAAATTGTTTCAAAAGAAAACCTACAAATAAATCCTACAACAGTTTGATTTTACAGTCGAATATAGAAAAGACAGTTTAAACAGAGTTGCGGATGCACTTTCCCGTCAACCCTTAGACACACACAATGACCGCGATGCTGAACTCTTTGCCGCTTGTACGGAATGCCCTTGATACAGTAAGAAAATAAAGGAAATCACCGAAAATCTTCCAAAGTAGCCTGATTACACCATAAGAGACGGGAGGTTATACAGAAGAATTATATGATGATAACCCAGAAGCGGGACACACAGGTATTGCCAAAACGGCAGGACGAATCGCTCAGATATCCTATTGGCGCGGGATGTTCCGTGGCATCCGAAAGTATGTAAAACAATGCAAGATTTTTTAAAAATATAAACCCAGCCAATATAGTCGGGCTGGACGGATGGAACCACCGAATATTCAGGAACCTTGAGACCCGGTTGCCGCGGGCATTATGGGGCCTGTACCACGCTCGAAAAAGGGTAATGCACATCTACTGCTCTTGCAGAATATAATGACAAAGTGGGTAGAATGCAAGGCACTGCGACGAGCTACGGCTAAGAATATAATACGGGCTTTAGAGGAACTCACAATTTTTCGGTTCGGGTGCCCCAAGATTATTATAACCGAACGACAACGGAACGGAATTCAGCGACCAACAGTTACATCAAACGTTAGACACGTTACACATACGACAGCAACAGACTCTGCCGTATACACCGCAAGCAAACTCTGTCGAGCGAGTGAACCGAGGACTGAAAACCCTGTTGGTGCAATATTGCAAAGATAGCCATCGAGATTGGGATGAGTACCTATTAGAGCTCACGATGGCCGTAAATTCAACATGGGTCCAGAGGTTTTTCGCTGACCCTCTTAAATTATGGCTGGGAACCCATCCTGCCAGATTTGTACCACGAGGTAGGCCGTAGATATTAAGAACCGCTCACTGAAAATAAGGTTCCCCGGAGTTAGAAAAACAGTTATCAAAACTAGAAGAATTGCGTAAAGTAGACAAAATAAAAATTGCAAAGGCCGCACAGGATCAATGTTCATACTACAATCTCCGACACCGAGCCTGGCAGTGTACTTCGTCGCGAACATACACTTTCTGACGCCGCTAAAGGAATCGCCGCCAAACTTGCACCGCGATGTTCGGGACAATGGGTAGTAGTAAAAAATGGTTCGCGAATGTGTACGATCTCCTGGGTCAACGGGGTCATAAACCACGAAAAATTCATATGAAGGATCTAAAAGTTTTTTACGACAAAGTGAGGGCGATGGGATCCAGGAAGTCCGAAGAACCAGCCCCGTGGATTCGACGCCGTACTCGACCGATTCAGGTTGGAGGAATGGCCAGGGAAGCGAGAGAGTGATCTCTCGTCCCAGTAGTGGTAGCACGCACTTTAGAATTCTATCATAGAAAGCAGGCGAATACGATTTTACTTTTACGAATCTTGGTAGCACGCACTTTAGAATTCTATATTAGCTTTTTGATTAAGAAATTATTGGATTTTATACTATTAAAATAAAAAATATTATGACAGTTGTATATAATAGACGTATAAATTATATATAAATTGACTTTAAATAGAACTGTGGCAAAATAATGACATTACTTTGACACTTTCGCTGCAAGTCGTACGCTTGCAGGCGAATATTTTGAGACACGTATGCTACCAAATTTTCGCTTCGTGGCGAAAAGCGAAAACAAATGCTTGATTTGATAGAATTCTAAAGTGCGTGCTACCACTACAGGAACGGAGTGCAGTGACGGCAACAACACTACCTCCACTAGCACACCCTACGACGCCGGCCAAAGATAATGATCCTCAGTAATGTCATTATCAGACCAATTTAAACCCCCTGTCCGCATACATGGACGTAATCTCCAGCCGAAATACCCTGCTACCGGGACGGATACGAGGTATTGCGGTAGGCATTGAGATTGAGCATACTCCAGGAATTGGGTTGGACCACCCATTCCCTGCAGCGCCGACATCGACTTCATGACCTCTCCATTACTGGCGGATGACGAATCACCCGAGAGAGGCGTCGAGGCGAATCCAGCCTGCCTTCCAGTGACCAATTTTCAGAAGCTTATTGCCGGACCCCAGCGCGATCCATTCTCCTACGCTCACCCTGCGAAAGTCATCAGATTCCCAGAAATCCCCGTCCAATTCTCCAATTATGGTCTCGTTGCTAGCAGCCGGCACGTCAGGTTTTCCGTCGATAGGATTTGAAACTAAAAATGTTCCGCTTGAGCCGAAGATCCCGAAGCTGCTGGACCTGCTCCAACTATTGCGGCCAGCCCGGACCCTCGGACAAGACGTTACCGCCATCAGCTATCCAGTGGAAGACGGGTGACGGTTCCAGGCAGTAAGACTAAATGAGGCCTTCCGTACGAGGTATACCCCTCCCTCCCCTTATGTATAGTACAAAAAGATTGCCCTCGACTATGAAAAACATTGTTCCCTCTATAACTAACAGTTTTTCCATTGTTTGTCGATCACTGGTCAGTACCTGCTACGTCACGCACCAAATTCTTAAATTTTAAAAATTCATATATCGCTTATTACGTAAACTTTTTAAGTCGCGTTTGCACTAAAATTCTTATATCATCCTGTTCTTACAGAATGAAGACTGGTGTAGGACCCCATTACCGTGAATCTACGCACACCCACACCTCTTACATGTGCGTATATTATTAGGGTTCTGCGGATTGTCGTCGTGTATCATCGTCATATTTTTCTGCATTTCTCATCTGGCGACTGGCGAGTCGAAGTCCAGATAAAAGTTCACATTTATTTAATTGTGACAATAACATCTCTGTCTCTATTTTTGTATATGTATATTAAGTTGTCATTATTATTCTCATACGCTATTTTCATAGTATTTACCGTATTATGTATATTATTGAAGTATCTACTATCCATTTCAGAATTAAAGTCAATTGAGCTTGAAGCTTAACAACTTTTAAAAAATTATAAAACTTTATGGACTGTACATTTCTACGTAATAACACTAAGTTTTATATTTTTAAATTAATTAATATAAAAATAATGACAATATTTATAAAAAATTACCCCCATTTTTAGCACGTTTGAACAAATGCTCAACTTCATTGATGTCTAATACGCAAATGTACGAATGAAAAAAAAAATAAATAAATAAATTTTAATATGTTGTAACCATAGGCTTTATGAATAATTTGAACATTAATTTATTTTTGATTTATTTATATTTTGTTTGTAACAAACAATAAAAGTGGTAGATCTCAGCTTCTACTTATTAATAATTAAAAATTGATATTTGGCATGCTGGTCCAGAATGTAGTTTTTGTTATTATTATTATTATTATTATTATTATTATTGCGTACTATATCCTACAGGCAAGAGCCCAATTATAGGATAAGGGAAAAAAAATTAAATGAATTACAATGAATTTATACAGATTTTAACATCATTGATGGAATTGAAGAATATATCTACTTGATTCTCTATCAAATGATAAGATCTGACCATTTGATATATGGGTGATCTCAAAAACATTTTATTTAAAATATTAATAATTTTTTATTTGAAAATCATTAGTTTAATTTTTATCATTTTTTTACTGTTTTCTCGCGTGAACGCACGTTGCGCTTTTATAATAAAACAATTATTAAAATAAAATTTATCATTTTCAAATAAAAATTTATCATTTTCAAATAAAAATTTATTAATATTTTACATAAAAACTACATTCTGAATCAGCATGCAAATATCAATTTTTAATTATTAATAGAAGCTGAGATCTAACGCTTTTATTTTTTTAATTGTTATAAACAAAATATAAATAAATCGAAAATAAATTAATGCTCAAATTTTTGACAAAGTCTATGTTTACACTATATTAAAATTAAAATATTTTCCATTCATACATTTGAATATTAGACATCAATGAAGTTGAGCATTTCTTTACACGCACTAAAAATGGGGGTCTTTTTATAAATATTGTCATTATTTTCATATTGTATATTATTAAATTTTTATATTAATTCATTGAAAAATATGAAACTTAGAGTAATGGGGTATGTGACCATAATCGAATTTCAATATATGTCCTAATATATAAAAACAAACATCTATGGCTTCTCATTATACGTAATAATAAAAACTAAACATTAGTTTGTAATAATATTGTTATTAGCAATTTAATGTTTTGGAGAAGGGATCTGTGACGTCAGTAGGGTAGAATGGTAGAAGAAGACAGTTTTTAATAATTATTTTCTCGTAAACTACGAATAATTAATCAATTTAAAAAAATACGGGTATTTTATTTTTTGGTCTAGTATAATATATGTAAATATCAAAATTTGGTCACATATCCCATTACATCGAAATGTATAGTCCATAATTTAAATTGTGTTTCATAATTTTTTTAAAGCAAGTTATTGAGCTTCAAACTCAACTGACTATAATTCTGAAATGGATAGTAGTCTCGTTGCGGATATTTATTTCTGTAATATTCAGCGGCTATTGATGTTCTTGCGAGAATGCACGATTTAATCTCACATATTTGTTTACTTATGGTAAGGCGCAGTGGCGGCTCGTGACATTTGTCGGAGGGGGGCTCACCTCTTGATAAGAGGGGGGGGGGGGGCAATAAATGTTTAATAAACTAAGCGAGTTTCTTACCAGCACATCGTCACAACGTTTAATTTCATCTAATCTATCCATTATTTACCTACCTATTGCTTATTGCACTTGCATTGCACCCAATAGGGTCCTATACCATAGTCATATTTTAACTATCTTAAATAAGAAGACGGAAATATACATAAATTAATGAGTATTAGTGAAAAAAATTTCTTTAAATATTGACTAGGTCACAAACTATAAGCGATTGAAGATGAATACTAATTGGGTATGACGCGTTAGGTACTAAGAATTTGATTGGTGGCCTGATTTTAAAAAGGAGAATCGCGCGTCTTTAGCGGTCACCTTTAAAAGAATTTGAAATGTCATGTTGTTCCATAACAAAACCTAACAAAACATTTAACAAGTTTGTGTTTGACGAATTTGTTTAATTATAACATCTAGTAATATTAACAATAATAATATATTTATAATTAAATCAATTTGTAATATTAATTAAATTAATAATAATATTAGTTAAATTAATATTGAAACTTCAAAACAGGCCAACACTGGCGCCATCCGTCGTCATGCTTTGTGTAATAATATTGTCAAACTGTTTCAATGTTCTATAATTTATTAGGAAAAAAAGGTTATTATTTACGTTATTTATACTTAATAATAATTTCTTCATGAATATAACGTATAAGTTTTTATTTACAAACATTTCAGCTATGCAAACATGAAAAAAATTGTTCCCTGTATAACTAACAGTTTGTCCCATTGTTTGTCGATCACTTGTTAGTACCTGCTACGTCACGCACAAATTCTTAAACTTTAAAAATTCATATCTCGCTTATTACGTAAATTTTTTAAGTCGCGTTTGCACTAAAATTCTTATTTTATCATGTTCTTACAGAAAAAAATAAAAGAAAAATGGTATAGGCCTATAAGAACTATGCGTTTAAAGTGCAGAGGAGCTTAGCCTCCGTTGAATGCACAGCGGTTTAAAAAATAGGCGTAACATGATTAATACAGAAGAATTATGCCTTAAGACCATTTTACACATGCAAAATAATAAAAAATTAATGAAAATAGAAAGAAGAATAATATACATAAAAGTGAATGTTTTTATCCTGATAAGTTAAGAAGTTCAGCCTCCCTTGCCTCCCCTGACGAGCCGCCACTGATAAGGCGTGAGTTATATCCGAATCGAACATTTTTGGTATTTGCTTCTATCCAACGCGTCGCATAAAACCTGTTCTACAATTGAGTGGTATGTCGGCTGCCGCTTGTCGCAAGTCGTTTGACGTTAGTAGCACACAATATTTCTCTGTACAATAGTCGCAAGAGTCGTAAGGTGTCGTAGAGAATTGTTACTATTATAAGTGAGGTTATGGATATTGTATCTCTTCCATTTTATTTTAATTTAATTGCAATATTTCTTCAAATAATAAAACCACGACAATATTTTCATATTTCAAGTAGTGATCACGAAGAATTTTTTTAATTTACAAGAATGGTTGTACAACATTTTTAAATATTTTTTAGATTTCTTGCTCATGGGGACAGCATTATTTCCACATCTTAACTCACCTTCTATTATAAAAGTTCTATACTAATGTTATATGGTCTCGTTCTAATAACTTATTATTTAACACTAGTAAATGCAAAATCATGTCTTATAGTGTAAAAAAGGAATATATTTTAAGTAAATATAAACTAAATAACACTGTTCTGACTAGAGTTACACAAAATAGAGATTTAGGTGTCATTTTCGATGCAAAATGTCAAATTTTTCACCACTATGAAAATATTATCAGTACTTCATATAAAAATCTCGGTTTCATCATCCGCAATTCCAGAAATTGTCATAAAATTTCCACACTATTTAATTGCTTCGTGTGAGCTAAATTGGAATATTGTTTCCTTATCTGGAACCCTCTGTATAAAAATTCAGTGAGAGCGATAGAATCTATTCAAAGAAAATATGCCAGGTATTGTTGGCTTAAATTTTCTAACAACCGCAATATTAACAATAACAGTTATCATTACATCATTGCTCTCACTGAATTTGCTATGATAACACTTGAAGATCGTCGAAATTATTTATCGTTAATTTATTTGTATAAAATTATAAACAATAAAATCGATCATTCGAGTCTGTTATCATCCATTAATTTCCACGTACCTAGAACCTAGAAAATATATTCCAGTATAAATAGTATTGATACTAGCGAAAACTCGGCTACGCCGAGTATTCCCTAGGGCTCCGCCGATAGTGTTTTATAATAGTTTTACGTACATCCAATCCGACTAGGAACTATTTAAACGCAAAGTGCTAACGCTAAGAGTCTTTAAAAATATTTTTTTTCCCGCCCACCTAAACAGCCCACACAACCTGCCTATCCAAATTGCTCACGCAACCTGCCCACCCAAACTGCCCACACAACCTGCCCACGCAATTTGACCACTCAATTTGCCCACGCAACCTGCCCACCTAAACTTCCCACGCAACATGCCCACCCAAATTGCCCACATAAAACAAATGCCGATCGAGCTGTCAAATTTTTGACATTTCTGCATGACAGCCCTTGACGTTACCTTTCATTTGATACCAAACACGACATTGTTCTGACAACTTTAAACAAAAATGAAAAGCCGACCGAGCTGTCAAAATTTTAACCTTTCTGCATGACAGCCCTTGACGTTACCTTTCATTTGATACCAAACACGACATGGTTCTGATAACTTTATACGAAAAACAAAAATCGATCGAGCTGTCAAAATTTTACCATTTTTGCATGACAGCCCTTGACGAGTACTCTCATTTGATACCAAACACGACATGGTTCTGACAACTTTAAGTAAAAAACAAAAGCCGATCGAGCTGTCAAATTTTTGACATTTTTGCATTACAACCCTTGGCGTTACCTTTCATTTGATACCAAACACGACATGGTTCTGACAACTTTCAACAAAAAACAAAAACTGATTAAGCTGTCAAATTTTTGACATTTCTGCATGACAACCCTTGACGATACCTCTCATTTGATACTAAACGCGACATGGTTCTGACAACTTTAAGTAAAAAACAAAAGCCGATCGAGCTGTCAAATTTTTGACATTTTTGCATGGCAGCCCTTTACGTTACCTTTCATTTGATACCAAACACGACATGGTTCGAACAACTTTAAGCAATAAAACAAAAGACGATCGAGCAGTCAAATCTTTGACATTTCTGCATGGTATCCCTTGACGAACCCTCTCATTTGATACCAAACACGACATGATTCTGACAACTTTAAGCAAAAAACAAAAGCCAATCGAGCTGTCAAAATTTTTACATTTCTGCATGGTGGCCCTTGACGATACCTTTCATTTGATACTAAACACGACATGGTTCTGACAACTTTAAGCAAAAAACAAAAGCCGATCGAGTTGTCAAATTTTTTACACTTCTGCATGACAGCCCTTGTCGTTACCTCTCATTTGATACTAAACACGACATGTTTTTGACAATTTTATGCAAAAAACAAAAGCCGATTGAGCTGTCAAATTTTTGACATTGGAATATTTGTTTTTTACTTACTTATTTATGGGATGTTTGGCAACACTTTCGAAATGTACATGTATCACGGACATGAACCTTCAAAACTTTTAATTTTTAAATATAATGTTTTAGGGCCTTTTAAACTACTGTGGAAAAACCGCCCATTGCCATAATGTATGTTTATTAATTTAATTTCTTTCAAATTGTCCTCTTTTCATGAATAATTCCATTTAAATGTTCTGATTGACATGTCAAAGAAACGATCTTCGTCTTAAATTTTTCAAAGAAGACTAAATTTTTGATTTCAAATTGTTTTAAAAAGCCAAAATACGACCTTTAAAAATTTTTTACACAAAAACTATGCACCTTATAGAAAAATTACCTATTACCAGGAAATCAAGTTGACTTATACTCTACAACCTGCAACTATTTTCATTAAATTCACACGCACCGTTCAGGCTGTATATGTGAGCAAAATTTCGGCGATCGTCATTGATGAAACTAAAGTGAATTTACCTGTTTAGTATAAAAGACTAGCGAAAACTCGGCTATGCCGAGTATTCCCTAGGGCTCCGCCGATAGTGTTTTTTAATAGTTTTACGTACGTCCAATCCGTCTAGGAACAATTTAAACGCAAAGTGCTAACGCTAAGAGTCTTTCAAAATATTTTTTCCCACCCACCCAAACAGTCCACGCAACCTGCCCACCCAAATTGCTCACGCAACCTGCCCACCCAAAATGCCCACGCAACCTGCCCACCCAAACGGCCCACCCAAAATGCCCACGCAACCTGCCCACCCAAACTGCTCACCCAAAATGCCCACGCAACCTGCCCACGCAACCTGCCCACCCAAACTGCCCACGCAACCTGCCCACCCAAAATGCCCACGCAACCTATCCACCCAAACTGCCCACCCAAACTGCTCACGCAATATGCCCACCCAAACAGCCCACGCAACCTGCCGACTCAACCTGCCCACCCAAAATGCCCACGCAAAACAAAAGCCGATCGAGCTGTCAAAGTTTTAACATTTCTGCATGACAGCCCTTGACGTTACCTTTCATTTGATACCAAACACGACATGGTTCTGACAACTTTAAGCAAAAAACAAAAACCGATCGAGCTGTCAAATTTTTGACATTTCTGCATGACAGCCCTTGACGTTACCTTTCATTTGATACCAAACACGACATGCTTCTGACAACTTTAAGCAAAAAACAAAAACCGATCGAGCTGTCAAATTTTTGACATTTCTGCATGACAGCCCTTGACGTTATGTTTCATATGATACCAAACACGATATGGTTCTGACAACTTTAAGCAAAAGACAAAAGCCGATCGAGCTGTCAAATTTTTGACATTTCTGCATGACAGCCCTTGACGTTACCTTTAATTTGATACCAAACACGATATGGTTCTGACAACTTTAAGCAAAAAAACAAAAGCCGATCGAGCTTTCAATTTTTTGACATTTCTGCATGACAGCCCTTGACGTTACCTTTCATTTGATACCAAACACGACATGGTTCTGACAACTTTAAGCAAAAAACAAAAGCCGACCAAGCTGTCAAAATTTTGACATTTCTCCATGACAGTCCTTGACGTTACCTTTCATTTGATACCAAACAAGACATGGTTCTGACATGAATGAAATTATTTAGTATAAAAGACTAGCGTAAACTCGGCTACGCCGAGTATACCCTAGGGCTCCGCCGATAGTGTTTTATAATAGTGTTATGTAAGTCCAATCCGTCTAGGAACAATTTAAACGCAAAGTGCTAACGCTAAGAGTCTGTTTTTGTCGTTACCTCTCATTTGATACCAAACACGACATGGTTCTGACAACTTTAAGCAAAAATCAAGCTGTCAAATTTTTGACATTGGAATATTTTTTTTTACTTAGTTATTTATGGGATGTTTGGTAAAACTTTCGAAATGTACATGTATCACGGACATGAACCTTCAAAAATTTTAATTTTTAAATATAAAGTTTTAGGGCCTTTTAAAATACTATGGAATAACCGCCCATTGCCATAATGTATGTTTATGATTTAACTTCTTTCAAATTGTCCTCTTTTCATGAATAATTCCATTTAAATGTTCTGATTGACATGTCAAAGAAACGTTCTTCGTCTTAAATTTTTCAAAGAATACTAAATTTTTGATTTCAAATTGTTTCAAAAAGCCAAAATACGACCTTTAAAAATTTTTTACACAAAAACTATGTACCGTACAGAAAAATTACCTATTACCAGGAAATCAAGTTGAGTTATGCTCTACATCCCAGAAAAATTTTCATTAAAATCACTCGCACCGTTTAGTCTGTACAGGTGAGCAAAATTTCCCAGATCGTCATGATGATTAAAGAAAATATATATATATAGATAGATAGTGAATCTACCCGTTTAGTATAAAAGACTAGCGAAAACTCGGCTACGCCGAGTATTCCCTAGGGCTCCGCCGATAGTGTTTTTTAATTGGTTTTCGTACGTTCAATCCGTCTAGGACCAATTTAAACGCAAAGTGCTAACGCTAAGGGTCTTTCAAAATATTTTTTCTCGCCCATTCAAACAGCCCACGCAACCTGCCCACCCAAACTGCTCACGCAACCTGCCCACCCAAAATGCACACGCAACCTGCCCACCCAAACTGCCCACGCACCCTGCCCACCCAACCTGCCCACCTAAACTGCCCACCCAAAATGCCCACCCAACCTGCCCACCCAAAATGCCCACGCAACCTACTCACTCAAACCGATCGAGTTGTCAAATTTTTGACACTTCTGCATGACAGCCCTTGACGTTACTCTTCATTTGATACCAAACACGACATGGTTCTGGCAACTTTAAGCAAAAAACAAAAGTCGATCGAGCTGTCAAATTTTTGACATTTCTGTATGGCAGCCCTTGGTGAACCCTCTCATTTGATACCAAACACGACATGGTTCTGACAACTTTAAGCAAAAAACAAAAACCGTTCGGGCTGTCAAATTTTTGACATTTCTGCATGGCAGCAGTCAACGATACCTCTCATTTGATACTAAACACGACATGATTCTGACAACTTTAAGTAAAAAAACAAAAGCCGATCGAGCTGTCAAATTTTTGACATATCTGCATGACAGCCCTTGATGTTACCTTTCATTTGATACCAAACACGACATGATTCTGACAACTTTAAGCAAAAAACAAAAGCCGTTCGAGCTGTCAAATTTTTGACATTTCTGCATGACAGCCATTGACGTTACCTTTCATTTGATACCAAACACGACATGGTTCTGACAACTTTAAACAAAAAACAAAAGCCGATCGAGCTGTTCAATTTTTGACATTTCTGCCTGACAGCCCTTGTCGATACCTCTCATTTGATACCAAACACGACATCGTTCTAACAACTTTAAACAAAAAACAAAAGCCGATCGAGCTGTCAAATTTTTGACACTTTTGCATGACAGCCATTGACGTTACTTTTCATTTGATACCAAACACGACATGGTTCTGACAACTTTAAGCAAAAAGCAAAAGCCGATCGAGCTGTCAAATTCTTGACATTGGAATATTTGTTTTTTACTTAGTTTCTTATGGGATGTGTGGCAACACTTTGAAAATGCACATGAATCACGGACATGAAACTTCAAAAATTATATTTTTTAAATATAATGTTTTAGGCCTTTTAAACTACTATGGAATAACCGCCCATTGCCATAATGTATGTTTATGAATTTAACTTTTTTCAAAATGTCCTCATTTCATAAATAATTCCATTTAAATGTTCTGATTGACATGTCAAAGAAACGTTCTTCGTCTTAAATTTTTCAATGAAAACTAAATTTTTGATTTCAAATTGTTTCAAAAAGCCAAAATACGACCTTTAAAAATTTTTTACACAAAAACCATGCATCGTACAGAAAAATGACCTATTATCAGGAAATCAAGTTGAGTTATTCCCTACATCCCAGAAAAATTTTCATTTCCCCGATCGTCGTGATTAAAGAAAATATATATATATATATATATATATATATATATATATATATATATATATATATATATATATATATATATATATAGATAGTGAATCTACCCGTTTAGAATAAAAGATTTTTTGTGATTCATTGCAAGAATTTCGACGTAAGTTACTTCAATTTTTTTCTCGATCTCATTAAATATTCTTTTCTTTTCGTCATTAAATAATATAAGCTGAATTATTAATTATTACTAATATTTGTATATGTATAGTATTATCATTACTCTGTGTCTGCTCTTGTATTGTATGTATTGTGCTGTTTCTCGCTGTGTAATTGGGAGTGAGTGATTTAAATAAATAAATAAATAAATAAATATACATTTTGTATATTAATGGAAATTCGTCTCCAAATATCTTTTTCTCTTTTTGTATCTTTGTATATTTTATCCTACAAACTATTATTTTCTTGTACGTAATGTAGAATTATTTTGTCCATTTTTACGTTACTGAAAACCAGCTAAACTATTAACATTTGTTGGAATGGGTTCCAGATAAGAAATTTTGTGGTTTGATTTAAAAAATAAAGCTTAGCGTTGCGACTTCTAAGTGCGTCGGTGTCTTCTGAAACTCTTATGAAACGACTCCCGATGAATGGATTTGAGAAACGATAACTCAAAAATGATGTTTGTTGTCGCGACGTTTATGAGCGTCGGTATCTTCTAACACTTGGCGTCTCGATGAGTTGTTTTAAAATACGAAGATAACCCAGAAACGACGCTTGGCGTCTCGACAAGTGTCGATTCCCAATGATTCATTCTGAGAAACAATGAAGCGTCGATATCTTCTGATACTCGTCTCAGTCGGTTTCCGATAAATGGTTTTAAAAAACGATGATAACTCAGACTTCTATTAGCGTCGGTGTATTCTAACATTCGTCTGAGTCGTTTCCCGATGAGTGGTTTTGAGAAATGATGACAAGTCAGTAACAACGCTCGACGTCTCGACGTGTATGAACATCGGTGTTTTCCGACATTCATCTAAGTTGATCCGCGGTGAATGGTTTTGAAAATTGGGAGTTAACTTATAAAAAAAAAATACATTTTCAAGACATTCTAAATTAGACTCAATGGCCATTATTAAGGAGTTGGTGAGATGCAAGTATAATGACTTTCCAATAAAATAGAACTTGTTTTAATTTTGTGGACAGAAAAAATCGTTAATATGAATTTCTATATATGACCGCCCGTAAAATTCTGTATATGTATAATTATTGAAATGAACGTAGAGTGTGCAGCCTATTATTCTAAATAAATGATGCAGTTTACAAAAAACTGAGAAATTAGCGAAATGTTTATGAAATCACTTTTGGTAACAATCTAGAAGTCACTACTTAGTAATAATAAAAATTAAATGCCTTCTTTTTCATACTCATTTTAAATCTATTTATTTAACTAATAACTTTTATCTTTTGTAGTTATGTCACTACGCACAAACGTGGGCAAATCATTTGGCACACACGAACACCTTTTACTATCGGAACGACAAGGATGTTGGCCAAAATTTATTTTGTAGACCAAGTAATGCTCTACAGACAGATGTTAGTGGTAAGTATATTATACCCGCATGTAGAGATACCTAATATATGAGAAATATGTGAAAAAAAAAAAAAAAATTCAACATATGATATTACACAAAGTATGTAAATAGTAGCGAAAAAAAAAAAACTTAAAGTAGCTGAAATTTTGTGGGATAAATAAGAAACTCAAACTCAAGGAAAACATGTACATATTTTTACATAATGTTTGATTTTGATGTGAAACATCTAGTGGCGCTCCTATGGGGGGAAAGAACGGATTTTATGACGTGACGCTACGTGCCATTCCACCAGCCTCGGGACTTGTCGGCTTTCTCCGTCTAGCCGCCTTGACTCGCTGAGTTTCGTTCGTCTCGAGCTCGAGCTACATAAATTCAACAACGGTTCTCAACAACACGACACCATTCTTGATACTTAATATACTATTGTAGATTTTATAATTTGTGGAAAATATAAACCGGCCAAATTATTATCAGTTTGGGCTCATATATTGGCAAGATATATGTAAATCTTCGCCTGAAAGTGTACGATTCGATGCGAAAGTGTCAAAGTAACGTCATAATTTTGCCTCAATTCTATTTAAAGCGAATTTACATATAATTTATACATTTATTATATGCAACTGTGATAATATTTTTTATTTTAACAGTATAAAATCCAAAAATTCCAAAACAAAAAGCGTATATAGAGCAGAGAAGTGCAGACTACCAAGATTCGTAAAAGTAAAATCGCATTCGCCTGCTTTCTATGATAGAATTCTAAAGTGCGTGCTACCACTACTGAATCCGGAACTCGACTTGACTCGAACTAACATCGAATTTGTTTTGGGTCGAGGGTCCAGTTCAGGTTGATTCAGTTCGGGTTGGTTCATTATTGGGTACGAGTCGAATCGGGTGTCATTGTCACCAATAATGCGAATCTCTAATTCAGAATTTTAAAATAAAAATTCTCTAATTTAATAATAATTATTAAAATTTTGGCACATAAGTTGTGACAGATTCACGTAGCAACAGAAAAGAGAACCGGTGTAAACTTTGGTGTAGATATCACTTGTCATTATTATAACAAAAAGAAAAGTGTCAGTATCACTGGTTTACATAAAAATAACAATTTGAAAAAAATATAAAAAATATTTTGTTTCAAAAAGATAATAGTTTGTTAAATAGTCATGCTTCATTTTGATAATTTATTTAATACAAACAAATATATATGCCATTCTAGAGTTCAAAGAAAAACTAGGCAACAAGTATAAAAACAAATACATTCAAGGTAAAATGATCATAAATAATTAAAAATTATTTGATTAAAATTTATTTATACAGGGTATCACAATAAGCTTGCTCACTATTGGTAACTTTTTTATTTGAAGAGATACGAGGTTGGTTAAATGAGCAAAATTGTGCCATTTTATATTAGAAAATTGGTCATGTAGACAAAATAAAAATTGTGTCAGCGGTTCTCAAAATTTGGGATAGAATATATATTTTTTAAATGGAACTATATATTTTTTATTATTTTATTAGAAAGAGTATTTTTTTCTCTTTCCAGTAAGGTAATGTTGTTCATGTACAATTTTTTTAAAAAAAACGAGTTATTTACGTTTAAAGATAAAAATTATCTTTTATTAGTTTAATTAGTCAAGTAAACCATGGAAACATTTGTCTTTAATAAAATTATTATTTTATTAACTTATTTTACAGTAATAACGAAACAATTAAAGAAAATATTCAATTTGAAAGCCATTATTTTTTTCGCGCATTTCAGCTCTTTTGAAAAGAGAGCCGACCGTTCTACGTAACTGGTGTCTAGATATAACTTTTCATATATCAAGATCATATCTAACTTTTCTTCATTTGTAAAGTTATTAAACATTATTAAACACAGAAAACTTTACGGGAGAAATTATTGAACTTCAAACAAACAGAGAATCAATTGTTTTCATGGCTTATGGCTTACTTGGCTAAATAAACTAATAAAACAGGTTACAAAATTTTAATTTTTAAACATAATTAACTCGTTTATTTGAAAAAATTGTACATAAACAACATTACCTTATTGGAAAGAAAAAAAAATACTCTTTCCAATAAGATAATAAAAAATATATGGTTCCATTTAAAAAATATATATTTTGTCCCAAATTTTGAGAACCGCTGACACAACTTTTAGTTTGTCTACATGACCAATTTTCTAATATAAAATGGCACAATTTTGCTCATTTAACCAACCTCGTATCTCTTCAAATAAAAAAGTTACCAATAGTGAGCAAGCTTATTGAGACATCCTGTATATTAAAAAAATAATGAACTTTATGGTTAAATCTAATAATAGTGATAAACTTACTTACGTTCTACCTACATATTTCCTCGATTTGATACTCATGTCATCAATTTCTACTGCAGGGATTATTGAACTTTTATCTTGCACTTTTTAGTACATACATGGTACAGTGTGTTCAAAAAAAATCTAATTCGGAGTAGGCTATGAACACAGAAACGTATGTCTGATTATTTTTACTTCTCCCTAAGAGAGGTATTCGAATCATGCTAAAAATCGTATATCCAGATTTTAGTGGATAGGCACGTTGTAAGGTCCCTATAATCCGATTATGGTATTTTTACGATGATGTTTGCATATATATATATATATATATATATATATATATATATATATATATATATATATATATATATATATACAGGGTGTCTCAGGACGAGCTTACGCTATCTATATTTTAAATACTATTTAATATAATTTAACGAAATTTGGTATCTAGGGGTTATCCAACATGCCCGTTTTAACTAAAATATTTTCAAAGCAGTAGCACTTCCGGTTTGACCGGAAATTGACCTCAACTTTCTTATTTTAAATGGAATACGCTATATTTTATTTTACCATTGAATGCAGCGGAAAATTTTACATATGAAGCAATAAAAACATTTTACTCATGATCAACTATTTCCGGCGTTATTCAACATTTTTTGATTTTTTGTCTGAAATCCGGCACATTTTCAAAACTCTGTATATCGGGAACGAGATCGAATTTTTATAATCTGAAAAAAGCCTTTTTTATAAAGGAGATTTTAAGCTACATTATCCATAGAAGAATCTTCGATTATTTATAAAAATGTGACGGGTACGTTACACCAAAATTACAGGTGACAAACTTCAAAAAAGACAATTTTTTTAAATGGAACCCCCCCTTTTTTATTACATAAATGTATACTACGACAAAAAATAAGGGTACTTTATGTAACATGTCCTATGTTGAAAGTTGATAGAATTTCATTAAATTAGAAAAACATGTAATCTGGGTATAATTATTTTATTAATACGGATAAGTAAGCCATGGAAAAAACAAATAAATTCTAAATACAAAACTATGATTAATTTAATACATATTCAAACTGTCCTCCCTTCATATGTAAGCACATTGTTATTCTATTCAATACTTCTTGTGTAGCATTTTTTATCATCCGAAGAGAGATGTTGTTAAATGCTGTTCGTACCCTATGTTGGCAATCTTCTTTAGTAGTTAAAGGTTTTTGATAGACGACGTTTTTAATGTAACCCCAAACAAAAAAATCAAGTGGAGTTAAATCGGGTGAACGAGGAGGCCACCTATGTGGTCCATTATTTGCCAGCCACCTATCTTCAAAAATTGTTTCCAAAAAATTATTTATTCTATGACTATTGTAGGGTGGAGCGCCATCATGCTGGTACCATATTAAATTCCTTTGATCCAACGGTAAATTATCTAAGAAATCAAGTAGATGAGTTTGTAAAAACAAACATTGTTTTTCCATGGCTTACTTATCCATATTAATAAAATAATTATACCCAGATTACATGTTTTTCTAATTTACTGAAATTCTATCAACTTTCAACATAGGACATGTTACATAAAGTACCCTTATTTTTTGTCGTAGTACACATTTATGTAATAAAAAAGAGGGTGTTCCATTTAAAAAAATTGTCTTTTTTGAAGTTTGTCAACTGTAATTTTGGTGTAACGTACCCGTCACATTTTTTATAAATAATCGAAGATTCTTCTATGGATAATGTAGCTTAAAGTCTCCTTTATAAAAGGTTTTTTTCAGATTATAAAAATTCGATCTCGTTCCCGAAATACAGAGTTTTGAAAATGTGCTGGATTTCAGACAAAAAATCAAAAAAAGTTGAATAACGCCGGAAGTAGTTGATCATGAGTAAAATGTTTTTATTGCTTCATATGTAAAATTTTCCGCTGCATTCAATGGAAAAATAAAATATAGCGTATTCTATTTAAAATAAGAAAGTTGAGGTCAATTTCCGGTCAAACCGGAAGTGTTACTGCTTTGAAAATATTTTAGTTAAAACGGGCATATTGGATGACCCCTAGATACCAAATTTCGTTAAATTATATTAAATAGTATTTAAAATATAGATAGCGTAAGCTCGTCCTGAGACACCCTGTATATATATATATATATGTGTGTGTGTGTGTGTGTGTGTGTGTGTGTGTATATGTTGGAGCCACGGTTTCTCAAGTACTATAATTTTTGGGAAATTTTTGTTATTACAAATATTGAAGAACATAAAATTCTTCCATCTAATACACAAAAATTTTATTATATCTTGTATAGATTTAGAGATAAAGACACTATAATATATAGAATAATCGAATGTAATACATCGCAGAGGCGAAACCAGTTGACAAATTCAAATGTTTATAAAATAGTTTGTAAATCACAGATGTCAGTGTCAAAAATCAACAGTTTTACCGACAATATGAAAGCTTTTTCAGGGAAGTACATTTAATCTTTCTTATTGTTTTATTAATTAAATATTTAAAAAATGCCTATATCCATCAGAAATACTACCAATCTTGTTAATGAATTGGAAGAATCTCTAACATTTAGGAACTTCCTCATACAATGAAAAATAGATATAATTAGAATTGTATGTGTGCAGAATACATGTTAAGTACAATAAAAAAACAATATTTGGGTAAAGTTCTGTATTTTTTTGTTATAATACGACGGTTCGATTGTACGATGGCGAAGTGCAATACAATACTTATATAACATAAAATGGAAATGGCGAGAGGTATTGTGCTGGCCACAACAAAATTTTTAATTCAAAAATCAAGTTGTCAAAATTGATCGTGAAATGTGATTTTAAGGAGAAAAGATAGTACAGAAGGTTACAGAATATTGTTATTTACCGTTTTCTAATTTATTTCTATTTCTAAAATAAGGATTCAAGAAGAAAAGCTTTAATTTCTTTAGATAACATTTTTGACAATATCTCGTGTCAAATTGACATATAATTAAACACTTTAAAATTAACATACGTTTTTTTTGTTCATAGCCTATATTCAGATTTAGGATTTTTTTTTAACATACTGTATAAATAACACTTTTTTTCTCCATCTCCGTTCAATTAATTGTAAAAACTGAAATAGAAACGGTAGTGTAACATCGGGAACGAATGTAATTTTCAAGTACAGTCGATTCCACTTAATTGGGCCATCGGTTAGTCGAGGTAGCCGCTTATTTGGGCCAAATCTCAAGGAATTGAAACCAAACCAAGAAACTAACAGTAACAGCTTCATTGACACTAAATTTATTATTATTATCGGGAGGTGGTACGTCCTTGTCTCTGTACTGCGACCATTCTTGTCTATTGTACCCTCCGTGTTTTACTCCTGTTTTAAGAGTTTTGTATGTTTTATGAACTCCAGGATTTTTAAAGAGTTATGTCCTTTAGTGTCTCAGTATGCAATATTTTTGCTCCTAAAAGACTATGTCTGCTTACTATAAATGCTTCGCAGTGATATATTCAGTGTTGAGGAGTTTCATCCTCTTCTCCACATCGTCTGCATTCTTGATTACGGCCCAACATGTGCAAATGTTTATTTAATTGAGAGTGTCCTGTTACCAGTCCTGTTATTAATCTAATATATTGCTTGCTCATTAAGAATAAGTTGTCTGTTCTTTTCTCGGATGTCACTGGCCTGATGTGGCTGTCCAATGCCGTTTGTGCCATTGCTAAAGCAAAGTATTTTTTTATGGGGTCTCGAGGCCGCGTACCTAAGTGTCTGGTCACGAATCTGGTAAACCGAGTTTGATCCCGACTGGCGCCAAAACATACATTTCGAATTTTAAATAGTAAAAAAGTGATTCTTGTGGTGCATTCTCCACGCCAGCAGTGAGGGATCGTAAGGTGACGCTTAGTAAACGTCCGCACGGTACAAATATGTCATCATTATTACCAAAATTTGTGTTTAAACAGATGGGCACAACCAGCAATGAGTAATATGCCGTGATTAATATTTTTTTAAAATAATTTTCTGTTTATCTGTTTCTGCACTTATTCAGCAGGCAGGTTTGGGTTCTATAAAAGGTATATTTGTCCCACGTTTTGTAAGGTGGTCGGTTACTCGGTTTCCTTCGATTTCTGAGTACCCGGGTACCCCTATTATTCTTAATTTGTTCCTCGCTCCTAGGGCATTCAATCAGTGGATGCAGTTCATAATGAATTTCCTGAGTCTACCTCGCACGTGTGTAGTGCACCGGCCTGAAGTTGGCCCCGCCCAATCTAGCACCAACGTTCGTTTTTATCTTATTAGTTAGTGCATCGTTAGTGCTTTTTAGTGCACTATAAAGGAACGTTAGTGCACTTCGCATTATTGATTAAATTATAAAATTTATGGGTGGGCTAACTTCAAATTAAATTTTAAGATTTAAATAATATGTACCCTAGTATTAGTTAGTGCATCGTTAGTGCTTTCTAATGAACCCAACAGTTTCAATCGTGCTATTACTATTCACTAGAAATTAAGAAAAAACTATGGGTGGGACAACTTCATATAAAATTTTCAGATATAATTAATATGTACCATATCATTAGTTAGTGCATCGTTAGTGCTTTTTAGTGAACCCAATAGTTTCGTTCGTGCTATTACCATACACTAGAAATTAAGAAAAACTATGGGTGGGCCAACTTCAAATTAAATTTTAAGATTTAATTAACATGTACCGTATCACTTGTTAGTACATCATTAGTGCTTTCTGGTGAACCCAATAGTTTCGTTCGTACTATTACCAGATACTAGAAATTAAGAAAAAAACTATGGGTGGGCCAACTTTATATAAAATTTTAAGATTTAATTAATATGTACCATATCATTAGCTAGTGCATCGTTAGTGCTTTCTAGTGAACCCAATAGTTTCGTGCTATTATCATACACTAGAAATTATGAAAAAATTATGGGTGGGCCAACTTCATCTTGAATTTTAAGATTTAATTAATATGTACCATATCACTAGTTAGTGCATCCTTAGTGCTTTCTAAAGAATCCAACAGTTTCATTCGTGCTATTCCCATACACTAGAAATTAAGAAAAAACACTGGGTGGGCAACTTTAATTTAAATTTTAAGATTTAATTAATATGAACCATAACTGTAGTTAGTGCATCGTTAGTGCTTTCTAATGAACCTAACAGTTTTAGTGGTAAAATTATCATTTACTAAAAAATTAAGAAAACAATTCAAATAAAGTGGTTCTTTCACCTAATGACGGCCTGTAGCCGACTTCATTATTACATATAGTTCTTTCTTCTTTATCATTCTCTTTCTTTTTTTGTCTCTCTTTCCGTAACGTGCGCTTTATGACTTTCTTGACACGGTTGTTTTCGATATGCAAATTCCCAGGAAATAATCCACATATATGGATGCTACAATCTTCCAAATCAGTGGACTGATTTCAACTATTTTTTTTTTTAATATTGCTTACCATCTGTACTTGAGCCTGCGTAAATGTGTGTGTGTTGTCTGCGGTGTGTGTGTGTATATGTGTGTGCGTGTGTGTGTGTGTGTGTGAGTGTGTGTGTGTGTGTGTGTGTGTGTGCGCGAATCAAAACAAGGGTGCGTTTTTTGTTTATGTGCGTGAGTGAGGGCGAGCGCGTGTGTTGTGTACGTATGTGTGTAAGCATAAATAATAATAATAATAATAATAATAATAATTGTGTTGGTAGACGGTAGCAAAAGTGTGTAGGAACACGTTAGATGCTCGTAATTGACGCTGTAACGACAAAATAAGTGACAGAAAATTCTAAGATTGTGATAATGAACTCAGCACTCCTGCTCTTATTGACTGAACTATTTCGTCATAACCAATCATATTTTAACAGGCGCTGAAAAATATACTAAATCCTGGCTAGATAGGCAACTAAACAAATAAATAAACAAGTAAAAATATGGTGTATGATTTTTTTGAATCAACTACGATTACCGACATTATATAAAGTGTCTCAAAAATGTTAGTGCAAGATGAGCGACAGAGGTAAATATATGTAGTAACCCTTTTGACAGTATACGAATCAAATTGAGACTACCACAATCCAAACTCCAAACAGTTAAAGAACTAGGACCTATAACTCTATTTTTTTTATTTCTATCGTTTTTTAAAAAAAACACACACACCTATACTTATTTTAGTGTTTAACTGTTAAGAGAATTAAACTATGAACAAGTAAATAGGTATAATTATCGAAATATATAAAGTATTTTAATATACGAGTATTTAAAGCAAATAAAGTAAATAATATAAAAATAATACAATTAAATAAAAAAATAAATAACGATACTTATTACTTTTTATTCCTTAGAATGCTGATGCTCATTTTTTATCACAATTAGGTAATCTAATTATAATGCCAAAGTTTTAATTTTTATTTGGACGCCATATTGAAAAGTTACATGAATGAAAAGAGAATTATTTAACTTTCGAAGTTTCGAAGGATGTATAACTTACCAGTGTAAATTTATTTCATACAGCACAAATGTAACATGAATTAAATTTACAGGTTAAAAAAACTTTTGTCTTGTTAACCGACTTTGTATCTCTTATAGTTCTGGAAATCCCCACCCAGGGCGCGTTTGTGGAGATATCTGTATATTTTGATATGAAAATTCTCTATGAAAAGGAATTCTGTTGGAATTGACACTGGCCGACATGAAATTTTTATTACATATTTATTCTTTATGTTAAACAAAACTTTATTATTATATCTTCTGTACCGTTCATTGAGGTAGTACGGGTGACTAGATTTTTGTGCCACCTCATGGTTTGCGCTTTAAACAGTTGCTTAGTTCGGCTTAATGGTAGCGCCGACCCTGCATATGGAGCAAGCCTTGCACTTTTTTTTTAGGCTGGGTCCGGGCAGGTATTACTAAGTAAAAGACCAACAAAAATTATTTAAATTTTCATATTTTTTTTAGTAAATGATAATTCCTACGTAACAATTATTAAATCTTAAAATTCAATTTGAAGTTGGCCCACCTAGATTTTTTTTTTTAAATTTCTGCTGTGTGGCTATAGCACGAATGAAACTGTTGGGTTCATTAGAAAGAACTAAGGATGCACTAACTAGTTATGTAGAACATATTAATGAAACATTCAAATTTAATATTAAGTTGACCCACCCAGATGTTTTTCTTAATTTCTAGTGTATGGTAATAGCACGAACACAACTGCTGAATTCACTAGAAAGCACGATGTACTGACTAGCGATACGGTACATATTAATTAAATCTTAAAATTTTATATGAAGTTGGCCCACCCATAGTTTTTTTTTCTTAATTTCTAGTATATGGAAATAGTACGAATGGAACTATTGGGTTCACCAGAAAGCACTAACGATGTACTAACAAGTGATACGGTACATGTTAATTAAATCTTAAAATTTAATTTGAAGTTGGCCCACCCATAGTTTTTTCTTAATTTCTAATGTATGGTAATAGCACGAACGAAACTATTGGGTTCATTAAAAAGCACTAACGATGCACTAACTAATGATATGGTACATATTAATTATATCTGAAAATTTTATATGAAGTTGGCCCGCCCATAATTTTTTTTTAATTTCTAGGCTATGGTAATAGCACGAATGAAACTATTGGGTTCACTAAAAAGCACTAACGATGCACTAACTAATGATATGGTACATATTAATTATATCTGAAAATTTTATATGAAGTTGGCCCGCCCATATTTTTTTCTTAATTTCTAGGCTATGGTAATAGCACGAATGAAACTGTTGGGTTCATTAGAAAGCACTAATGATGCACTAACTAATGATATGGTACATATTAATTATATCTGAAAATTTTATATGAAGTTGGCCCACCCATAGTTTTTTCTTAATTTCTGGTGTATAGTAATAGCACGAATGAAACTGTTGCTTTTATTAGAAAGCACTAACGATGCACTAACTAATACCAGGGTACATATTATTTAAATCTTAAAATTTAATTTGAAGATAGCCCACCCGTAAATTTTATAATTTACTCAATAATGCGAAGTGCACTAACGTTCACTTATAGTGCACTAAAAAGCACTAACGATGCACTAACTAATAAAATAAAAAAGAACGTTGGTGCTAGATTGGGCGGGGCTAACTACAGGCCGGTGTGTAGTGCTTTAGTTGCAGCTTGGCTGATTGTTACTACAGAGATTCTTTTATGGTGGTAGTTCTTCGCCAATAGCACGCGGCTCAGCTGATAAATATTGTACATATGTATATGCGTAGCATGAAAATTAGAAGAGATATTTGAATTTAAAAATTGAATAAAAGTACAATTCTTTTTCTACAAAATAAAATACTTCTTTCTCAATATAATCCTCGTTTACACTGATACACATTTCCCAACGTATGACAAGTTTTTGCATAGCGTCACTGAAGAAATCTGACGGTCTTTCTCGGATCCGGATCCACAGCTTCATTCAACTCATTGTCGGTGGTGTAAATTACTCTTGAGAGCCCTCTTGAGATGAGGAAGAGCCAATACCGGAGAGTATGGCGGATGCAGAAGAGGTTCAAACTGCATGCTGTTCTTGATTTTACCATTAAGTTTAAAGGGGGCAGTTACCACAGCCGATGTTTATTTATTTGTTTATTTTATTTATTTATTTATTTATAAGAAGAAGGCCGCACAACAGGACAAGTCCCAATAAATGTGCAGCATTAATAACATACAAAAATTACATCATTGCCAAAACACTCATAAACATATTTATATACATAGGTACATAATTAAATCAAATGAAGTTAAATAAATTTAAGTTGAGAAAATGAAAAATAACAACAGAAAAAAATATTTTAAATTCACAGAAAAAACATTTAAGTACAGTGCTTACAAACAAAAGACCTAAAAGTTCTTAATGAACAGTTATATATGTCAGGAAAATTAGATATCACTGATAAGTTATTAAATGTGGATATCATTCTAAGAAGTGGAGCATTGACGGCTGGATTAGTTCTACAGCTTGAAACAGAAAATAAATTTCGTAATCTGGTAGAATACGACGGTATTCTCCATGATATTTTATTAAGTAATGCTGGACTGTCAATGATATTGTTTAGCTATTTAAATAAAAAGTTTAGATCCATCATTGTTTGACGTCTTTGTAGAGATGTTAACATAATAGAGCTATCTGGAAATTTTTTGCCTAAAATGTACAAAAAATTTCTTTGGATTTCTTCAATTTTATTAATGTATATGTGATAAAAAGGTGACCAACAAATAGCGACAAATTAAAAATGTGAACGAACAAGCGAGTAGTATAAAGATATGAAAGTTCCACTAATTTTGAATTTATTCCCAATTCTTAAAATAAATCCTAGCATTTTATATGATGTTTTGACAACATGGTCAATGTGCAAATTAAAGATTAATTTGCTATCTAAGATAGCTCCTAAATCTTTAACATGATTTACTCGGTACAAATTACCATGTATACCAAATGTTTCTAGCCTTGATATTAAGATTATCAGTGGCGGCTCGTTCAAGGTGGCAGAGGAAGCAGTGCCCCCTCAAATTATTTGACATCAATACATTATAGATTAATTATCATAAAAGTATCAATTTGATCCAATAGTTAGCATTAAACAATGTACTGTTTAAATTGAAATTAGCGCTGTGCCGCTCAGCAACGCAATATGCATCAAATTCTGCTTGAGGGGGCATGCCCCCTTCAGAGAAAAATTATGACATTATACTCCGCGATACGTTCCAAACTTGTGCAGTCAGTAGTGCAGTCTAGTGTGGGTCCGTGAAGTTGGCACGCCATTGGAAGCAAATATACTTTTTTATATTAGTAATTAGTGCATCGTTAGTGCTCTTTTTTGCTTTAATTTTTTTGGAATTCATAAAACGGTTCATGAGATAATTAACATTATTTATTGGCGTGCCAACTTCACACCCAGCACGTCATTAGTAAAATATCAAATTGTTTAATACGTCTTTTGTTAGTGCTTCGTTAGTGCTCTTTTGTGCTTTAAATATTTTTGAAATTCATAAAACGGTTCACGAGAAAATTAAAAGTATTTAATGACGTGCCAACTTCACACCTAGCACGTCATTAGTAATATATGAAATTGTTTAATACAACATTTGTTAGTGCTTCGTTAGTGCTCTTTTGTGCTTTAAAATTTTTTGAAATTCATAGAACGGTTCACGAGATAATTAACATTATTTAATGACGTGCCAACTTCACACCTAGCACGTCATTAGTAATATATGAAATTGTTTAATAAAACTTTAGTTAGTGCTTCGTTAGTGCTCTTTTGTGCTTTAAAAATTTTTGAAATTCATAGAACGGTTCACGAGATACTTAACATTATTTAATGACGTGCTAACTTCACACCTACTATCTCATTAGTAAAATATAAAATTGTTTAACACATCTTTTGTCAGTGCTTTAAAATTTTTCGAAATCCATAAACCCGTTAATGAAATAATTAATATTATTTATTGATATGCCAACTTCACACCTAGCACGTTATTTATAAAATTTCAAATTACTTAATGCATTTTTTGTTATTGCTCCGTTAGTGCTCTTTAGTGCTAATTTTTTTTTTTTTTAGAAATTCATAAACCGGTTCACGAAATAATTAAAATTACGTGTTAAATGATATAATGGCTGTTTAGATATGATTTTGTTTTATTATTTTAATACAGGACAAGACAAACTTAGGGCCGGTTTTTCAATATCTGGTTAAAATTTTATCTAAGAGTTAAATAAACAAAATTAAATGTCAAATGACAGATTTATCATTGCTGTGAACAAAACGATCCAATATTGTTTACTTAACTAGAAGTTAAAATTTTAATCAGAGATGTAAAATATTTGTTTGTATAAAAAATATTTGTTTAAATTTAATTAAGTGAAATCAAATAATAAAAAAACGCATTCTAAATTGAAAAATTTCTCGAGTATGGGCCTTTAGGTTCTAAAATTTTTATTATAATTCGTTGTCACATAGGACGTTTCGGAGACAAATTGTTCCATTTCTCGTATAAGTGAATATAAACATTTGCACCCTTCTTCTTTTTTTGAAACTAGATAGACTACCTCCTGCCAATAGTGCAATAATAAAAAGTGATCCGTGAAATATTAATCAAAACTTTTAAAATTTAGTAATAAAGGCTTTTACTTTACTTAAAGCTCCTTATAGATTTTAATGAAAAAAAAAAAAGAAAATAAAATATAACTCAAAACTTGTCATATTAACATGTTAATACCTTTACGCATGTATGTAAGGGAAAATGGCAGGTATACGATTACAAATGATCAACTGGAAGTGATACTTTGTTTGAAACTCTGAATAGTCGTTAGTAGTAAATATGGGGCACGGAAGATCACGTGAGCTATCATATGTTTTGTCCCTTCTTCACTTCGGACTCGATCTTAAGCTCTGTCTCATGCTAGCTTTAGACCACCTTTAGACTATATTTTATAAAGCAGTACGCATGCGTCAGTTTGCATAGCTGTCACATTTCTTACGGTAAATACGAAAATACAAAATGGCAACAATTTCGACTCAACACGCACACCCATTCTTAAATTTCATAACACAGTGCGCATGCATCAGTTTGAATAGCTATCACATTTCGTATTTACCGCTAGAAATGTGACAGCTATTTTTGTGCAACCGGACGTGAAGTTAACACTTCGCGCCCACAATATAGGCCGTGTGATTGAATTTCGCGGCCGCTGCCATAGTAACGGCCGTTAATCAAAATAGGCTTCACACACGTGTTACATACTATACTTTTTCTACAACCTTGCAATAAAATATATTTTTTCTTCACATTGTCATTCTTTAAACGTAAACCCTCTGTATTATCGACTTGTGTAACCATGGTTACCAACGTTACGGGTGTTTAACAGCTTTATTTTATTAAAATACAATTCAGTTTGTAATATTTAAAATAATAAACGGTGCGTGAAATATTACTTCACGCACAGTATGTAAAAACTCAAACTTCACACATAAAAATTGATACGTGAAGTATTCACTTCACGCAAGGGAGTAGAAAACAGTCTTTTACGTTCTGCGTATTCATAGTACCCATGTAAATATTAACTTTTCATGACTGTTTTCGAAAAAAATTATTTGATATTTTTTAATGATGTGCTAGGTGTGAAGTTGGTAATATTAATTATTTTATGAACTGTTCTATGAATTTCAAAAATTTTTGAAGCACAGAAGAACACTAAAGAAGCACTAATAAATAGTTATTTATTATGCAAGCCGATAAAGAGATACTTTATCGACAAAAGGTGTTATTTTCACTAGCCGATAAAGACTCTTTGTTTATTGTCGTGTATAATATACCGGATGTTATGTAAGTAAGCGTACAATGCGTAACCGGTAGGAGCTCTAACTCTATAGATTATAAATCTGGCAATAATTTTTGTTTTACATACTTTCAATAAGAATTGCAGCCCCTTAAAATTGACCAATTACATCATGGTTCAAAAATTTGTAAAAAAAATCAATATGTTCTCTGAAAACAATGTTGTTTGTTAAAATTGACTTTTTTGAAATGGTTTACAATTTAAATTCGATTTATTACTTAACTATAGGCAGTTATATTTTTCTAAAAATCAGTGTTGTTAAACATGTAGTTTTTCATTGTGAAATTCGTATATAGATATATACAGGGTGTTAATACTAAGTCGTCAAAATGGTAGTTAGAACTCATTAAAACAAACAACTTTTCTTAGTTCCAATTTTTGATTTGGTGCTCTGGTTCGTAGTTATTGGAGTTCTTTTGTTTTTCGAAAAATCGTCAAAACTGAATTATTTTAAAAACCTTTGAAAATTTTTTTCTTTCAAATTTATCTTTAGGCTCTCTAAAACATTTGATATTTAAAATTATTTTTTATTTTTTCAAATGACAAAATGGCGATCGATCAAAAATTTCAATACATGTTTTTTTGATAACTACTCCATCGATTTTCGAAAGTAAAACATTTATAAAATCCTTAAATTATCTACTGCAATATTTGTCATAAACATTTTTTTCAATCTATCCAAAATAAGTACTTATTCTAAAGATGTGCCGACTAGTCGGTAAAGCAGACTATCCGGCCACTATCGTAGTCAGCGACTATTCGGCAAAGAGCGCCGACTATCCGGCTTTTTACTTTGTATGTATTTCTCAATAAAACGTATGTAGGGGGAATTACATTAAATAAAAACCTTGATTGTTTATTAATATTTTTATTTTATAATCAGTCTTACACATTTTGAAATGTAGAGCAAAGCATGCTTTCCTTTGGTAATCAGTTTCTAAAATTACTTGCTTGTAAAGAAAACATATCTATAACATCTACGTCACGGAAATCCCCGAAACCGTGATCGGCTTGGCCGACTAGTCGGCCTCTTTACAACCGACTAATCGGCTAGTCGGCCAAAGTCATAATCGGCACATTTTTAATATTCATTTACTTGACTTACATAAGTGCAGTGTATTCAGAAAAAACCCTAATTCGGAGAAGGCTATGAACACAGAAACGTATGTCTCATCATTATTCAATTCAAAAATCAAGTTGTCACAATTGATCGTGAAATGTAATTTTAAGGAGAAAAGATAAAGGAGGATACAGATTATTGCCCTTCACCGTTTTCTAATTTATTTCTATTTCTAAAATAAGCATACAAGAATATTTCTTTAGATAACATTTTTGACAATATCTCGTATCAAATTGACATTTAATTAAATACTTTCAAATTGATATACATTTTTTTGTTCATAGTCTACTCCAATAGGGTTATTTTTGAACACACTGTATTTATAAGTCAATTAAATGAATAAAAACTTTTTTTGGAATAGATTGAAAAAAATATTTTGGACAAATGTTGTAGTAGATAGTTTAAAGATTTTATAAGTGTTTTACTTTCAAAAATCGATGAAGTGGTTATCAAAAAACCATGTTTTGAAATTTTTGATCGATAGCCATTTTGTCATTTAAAAAAATAAAAAATAATTGTACATGCCAAATGTTTTAGAGAGCCTAAAGGTAACATTGAAAGAAACAAATTCAATAGTCTTTAAAATCAGGGAGTTATGGCGATTATTCGAAAAACAAAAGAACTCAAATAACTACGAACCGGGGCACCAAATCAAAAATTGGAACTAAGAAAAGTTGTTTGTTTTAATGAGTTCTAACTACCATTTTCAGGTATAACGACTTAGTATTAACACCCTGTATATACAGGTGTCTCAATAAGCTTGCTCACTATTGGTAACTTTTTTATTTAAAGAGATACGAGGTTGGTTAAATGAGTAAAATTGTGCCATTTTATATTAGAAAATTGGTCATGCAGACAAAATAAAAATTGTGTCAGCGGTTCCCGAAATTTGGGACAGAATATATATTTTTTGAATGGAACTATATATTTTTTATTATCTTATTAGAAAGGGTATTTTTTTCTCTTTCCAATAAGGTAATATTCATGTAATTTTTTTTCAAATAAACGAGTTATTTACGTTTAAAAATAAAAATGATCTTTTATTAGTTTATTTAGTCAAGTAAACCATGGACACATTATTTGTCTTTTATAAAATTATTATTTTATTAACTTATTTTAGAGTAATAACAAAACAATTAAAGAAAATATTCAAATTGATAGCCATTATTTCTTAGGCACATTTCAGCTCTTTTGGAAAGAGAGCCGACCGTTCTACGTAACAGGTGCCTAGATATAACTTTCCATATAGCAAGATCACACCTAACTTTTCTTCATTTGTAAAGTTATGAAACATTATTAAACAGAGAGAACTTTACAGGGAAAATTATTAAACGTCAAATAAACAAAGACTCAATTGTTTACATGGCTTACTTGGCTAAATAAACTAATAAAACAGTTTACAAAATTTTAATTTTTAACCGTAAATAACTCGTTTATTTGAAAATATTGTACATAATCAACATTACCTTATGGGAGAGAGAAAAAAATATTCTTTGCAATAAGATAATAAAAAATATATGGTTCCATTTAAAAAATATATATTTTGTCCTATATTTTGGGAACCGCTGACACAATTTCTATTTTGTTTACATGACAAATTTTCTAATATAAAATGGCACAATTTTGCTTATTTAACTAACCTCATATCTCTTCAAATAAAAAAAAAATTGTTGTGGCCAGCACAATACCTCTCGCCAATTTCATATTAGGCTATAAATATTGTATTTAACATGTCTGGAACACACAAAATATTTTAAATACATATGTTCTTTATTTTTCAATTCATTCTATGATAGTTTCCTCCTACTCTTCTAAATGTTCGAGATTCTTCCAATTCATTGACGAGATTGGCGGGATTTCTGAAAGGTATATGATGAAATATACATATGCATAGCAAGCGCGTGTTTAGTTGACCTGTTACTGAATATACTTTGGCTTACAAATGATTCCCGTTTCTGTTTATACCAACATTAGATGTTGACGGAGTCTTTTCCTTGTTATAAAAATAGCATATTATAATTACTATTACACATCGACTTGTCCAAGTACGAATTTTAGGCTTTCCGCATTCATGAAGAGAGTTAATTTAACGTGCGGTAGCTATATCTATAATTTTAAATATTTAATTAATGATAAAATAAGAAATATTAAATGTACTTCCCAGAAAAAGCCTTCAGTAATGTCTCTGGATTTTTGACACTGATATTTATGTCATTTATAAACATTTTAATTTTTCAATTGATTTCCATGGGCTATTTGATGGATACAATGAGATACTTTATATATTTACAAGTCTCTATCTCTAAATCTATAGAAGATATAATAAAAAAATTCAAAATACTAGATAGAGAATTTTATATTCTTTAATATTTGTAATAGCAATTTTCCAAAAAATAATATTTAGAAGATTTTTTTTAAGTAACTACTAATTCCGGTTGTCTAATTGTTACCAAAACCTTTTCAGCTCTTCCCAGGAATATCTGATTGAGGAAACTGCATTTAAATATTTTTTAAGTCTTATAATTTTTGAGGAATCGTCCCTCCAACATCCAGACACACATACATACACACATACATAAACACATACACGCATCCACTCACACACACGCACACACATACACGCATCCACACACACGCACACACACACGCATCCACACACACACACACACATACACACACATACACACACACGCATCCACACACACACACACACACACACACACACCTACACACACACGCATCCACACACACACGCATCCACACACACACGCATCCACACACACACGCATCCACACACACACACACACACACATATACACACATACACACACACACACACACACACACACACACACATACATACATACACAGACATCATTTTAAAAATGTTACAATCGGATTGTAGGGACCATAAGACCGTCAAGAGGTAAAAAGTTACCAACAGTGGGCAAGCTTACTGGGACAGCCTGTAACATATATAACATCATTGTCACTTATGACAAATGGACATTTTTTTTTCAGAGAACACATTAATTTTTATTTTTTATAAAATTTTGAACTACGACTTAATTGGTCAGTTCTAAGGGGCGCCAGTTCTTGTAGAAAGTATGTAAAACAAATATTATTGCCAGATTTATTTGGCTCTACTATCGTTTAAGCAATGTAAGCTTACATATATAACACCCTGTATTTTATTTTGTACCCGATCTTTTTGCTTTATTATTTTTATAACGTGTAGTTAAAAAGTCAAACTGTAGATAAAAATTACTTTATCTACGACAGTGCGTAAAATTGAAGATTAGTTGTTAGTTTTAAGTTTGTAAAACGGTTGTATAGTAACAAGGCTTCATTAGATGAAATATTGTACGATACAAATACGTAAAGCTAGTATTTAGTCAGGAATTAGTCAGCGTAGCGAGGGTTTTAAGACCCGTGAGTAACTATTATCTACTATCGATGTTAAATAAAGATATTTTAAATAATTTGATATTTTTTTAATGCCGGACTTGGTGTGAAATTGAATAAGGTTCATTATCTCATGAACTATTCTATGAATTACAAAAAAATTAACGACGCACAAACGAAAGATGTATTAAATAATTTGAAATTTTACTAATGACGTATTATGTGTGAAGTTGGCAAGTCAATTAATAATGATAATTATTTCGTGAACCGTTCTATTAATTTCTAAAAAAAAAATAAGCACTAAAGAGCCTTAACGGAGCAATAACAAAAAATGCATTAAGTAATTTGCAATTTTATTAATAACGTGCTAGGTGTGAAGTTCGCACGTCAATAAATAATATTAATTATTTCATTAAAGGGTTTATGGATTTAGGAAATTTTAAAGCACAAAAAAGCACTAACGAAGCACTAACAAAAGATGTTTTAAACAATTTGATATTTAACTAATGACATGCTAGGTGTGAAGTTGGCACGTCATTAAATAATGTTAATTATCTCCTGAAACGTTCTATGAATTTCAAAAATTTGTAAAGCACTAAAGAGCACTAACGGAGCACTAACAAAAGTTGTATTAAACAATTTCATATATTACTAATGAGGTGCTAGGTGTGAAGTTGGCACGTCCTTAAATAATGTTAAAAATCTCTTGAGCTGTTCTATGAATTTCAAAAAAATTTAAAGCATAAAAAGGCACTAACGAAGCACTAACAAAAGACGTATTAAACAATTTGATATTTTACTAATGACGTGCTAGGTGTGAAGTTGACACGTCAATAAATAATGTTAATTATTTCATGAACCGTTTTATGAATTTCGAAAAATTTTAAAGCACAAAAGAGCACTAACGAAGCACTAACAAAAGACGTATTAAACAATTTGATATTTTACTAATGACGTGCTAGGTGTGAAGTTGACACGTCAATAAATAATGTTAATTATTTCATGAACCGTTTAATGAATTCCAAAAAAAATTAAAGCACAAAAGAGCACTAACGAAGCACTAATTACTAATATAAAAAAGATTATTTGTGCTTTCAATGACGTGCCAACTTCACAGACCTGTCTAGTGTGCAGCGCTCACCAAGTGACTGCACAAGTGAGACGTACGTAGGGTCACGCAGCATACATAAATTCTATGATATTAATGATTAATATGGAGTTATACAGAATTAATTTCTTTAAAATAAATTAATAATTTAAAGTTAAAGTAAACATTCTGTAAAACTGATATAACAACATACATAAAGTGTTTATTATATTTACGAATTTTAATAAATAAATATGCATGTATTTAAAAAAATCATCGACGAGTTTTTTTTAAGAAAATTGATATTTTAATTTACAAATGAATGTTTTGCTTATTTTTCAAGCTTGTAAATTAATTCATAAAAATAATCCCAATATCTGAGTGAGAGAGCCGCAGAGGTGGCTAGTCCCCGTTGTGACTCGGAGCACCTCGTACCTCGCGTTTCGCGTAGCAAGAGCAAGTAGCACAAAGCTGACGACAAAGCACTTCAGTTCTGTCTCAGTCGTACATAATTTGCGTTGTGGAAAGCGTGTATGTGTAAAGCCTCATTCACAACACGAAATTAGTGGTTAGTGTTAGTAGTTATGGGTAGCGGTTATAATTAGTAGTTAGAGAATGGAAAACAGCGTTCACAATACGTGAAATTAACGTCCATCTCTGTCGGTAAAATAACACGCTTCATTCATAATTTGTGGTAGTCTTTGGATAAGTATTCAAAATCACAGGTACCTAATAAAAACTATTAATAAAAATAAAATCATTAAACGTTGCTATGACTTTTCCAGGTAAAGAAGCACAACAAAAATTTAAAGCCCTTAGACAAAAATACATAAGGGAAAAGAACAACGAATAATTGGAAACCAGAAGTGGTGCTGGAATATCTAAGAAGGAAAGTGGCCACTCATGCCACTTTTCAATTTTTTGGATGATCACATAAAGCCGAGAAAGTAAGTAAATTCTTATTTTAATGATTTGTAAATACATTGAAAATTAAATTTGCTTTATAGAACGAGTACACTTTCACTACCCATGGTGGAGGCTTTTATTATGGAAAATGAGGAGCAGTCCGAATTTGGACAGACGAGGTGCGAGGTGGAGTTATTGGAGGAAAATGTTTCACAAATTATAGAAACTGCTGCAATCTGAGCGACCTGCACTTACACCACCACCTTCAGCTTCATCATCTACGGAAACGCATGCACGTACATCTTCATCTCTATTTAGGGATAACACTCCGGACAAACGTTTAGAATCAGTGAAGAAAAGGTTCAAGGGAACCAATCATAACGACTCCTCGGAAGAAGTATTAACAGAAGCTATTAATGAATTAATAGACAGTGAAAAGGTACAAATTCTAATAAAACCTCAAATACTGGCATTTAGCGAGTGTATTGCTCAACAATTAAATCGGCTACCTGATAATTTATCAGATTATCTGAAGTTGAAAATGACTAACTCGTAAAATAGTGAAGCGCTATAGCACTTTATTGGAAACTTAAAAAAAATTCATGCAACTAAAGTAAATTTCACTCAGAATTTGACGAACTTGCCTGCGACTCGTTCGCTCCAGGTTTCCTATTAGTAAAATAATACTGACTTTTTACTATTGTTGCATAAATAATTATTATTTAAATAAAATAGTTTTTAGTTATATGAATTAAATACATTGTAATATTACATAATTATTTACCTGACTGTCCTAAACTTGTCCATCAATCTTTGTTTATTGTTGTAGCATCTGTTGCATTTCTTGCACAAATTCTGCTATGAGGTTAGTATATGACATGGTAAAAGAAAACAACTAATTAAAAAAATTCTTATTTATTTCTATCTACTGGTGTAATGTATGCAGATATATTTATGAAAATATAAAATAAACAATATAAGAGCAAAAAATATCAAAATCTATTATTTTGCCATGGTTCTTGTCCAATACCATTCAAATAATCTTTATATACATCTCTATTTGTTATTGCAATTTGCGTTGCATTTCTAGCACCATTTCTTCGACTGAGAGATTTTGCGGGTTGAAGAGTACCATTTTTCTGTCTGCGTAGGAACTTGGACAATATCTTTTCCTATTCCCATTTAAATTTTGTTCAGAAAGAATAATGAAGTTGTGTAATGTAACACAACTTTAATAATATTATCCACATTTTCCGGATTAGAGTTTATAGTACGGTGGAAGATTCTAAACCAAGCCACTAGAATACTAAATGCATTCTCAATTCTCAACCTACAGTAAAATTTTTGAAAGAAGTCCGATCAAGGCCATCTACGAATTGTATGTATGAATTAAGATTTTGTGCTGTCAAATTTAGTAGTGTCTTTTACTTAGTTTTTATGAAGGTACATAATATCTTGTGTACCTCATAAAAACTATGTAAACGACACTACTAAATTTGACAGCATAAAATCTTAATTCATAGATGCAATTCGTAGATGGCCTTGATCGGACTTCTTTCAAAAATTTTACTGTACGTGCTCGTGATAACCTATAATTAAAAATTTGTTTATCGCGAGACAAATTTCTCCCACTATATGGGCGATGCAAATTCTTATGAAGTGGAAAAGCTTCATCTCCGACAAAGAAATAAGGGTACTTAATTTGGGTGCCTGATATTACTTCTTCCTCTGGTATATCCAAAGTGTTGTGTAAAGCAACACCGAACAATGATGCACGCAGAACTCCACCATCACTCTGGCTGCCATATGCACCTATATCCACGTAGGTGAATAAATAATTGGTATCGCAAATACCAAACAACACT
The DNA here is from genome assembly GCA_943142095.1 of Ophonus ardosiacus. Taxonomy (NCBI): domain Eukaryota; kingdom Metazoa; phylum Arthropoda; class Insecta; order Coleoptera; family Carabidae; genus Ophonus; species Ophonus ardosiacus. The sequence goes on along the minus strand of OW964828.1, from coordinate 32,780,890 downwards.
ATGCTGAAAGTTTCCTTGTAGTTGAAGTATTGCGATCCGGAATAATTTGGAGCATTTATGACAACATGTTTGTCATCGAGAGCTCCCAGACAGTGAGGTAAATTCCACCGCTTTTCAAATTGATTGGATATATTTTTCCATTCTTCTGCATTGGGAAACCTTATTCGTTGGATAAAATATTCCAAATCGCCTGGCACGTTTCTTTAATAATGTTGCACACTGTACTTCTTCCAATTCGGTAGGAAAAAGCTAGAGTAGATACAGAATCTCCAGTTGCTAAATGCATATAAATAAGTTTACAATTAAATTACTGTAAGTATAAATTATCATTCACTAACCTTAATGTTATAATCAATCTTGCTCCTTCTGGTACAGGTGATCTTCTGCTCGATTTTTTTATAGAAGGCCCAACAAGTTGTAATAAATAATCAAACTGATTTATACTCATTCTGGTATAATTAAAAAACATTTCTTCATCTGATCTCATTTCTTGGATGAGATTGTTCCAATCATCTTGATTTTCTCTGTTTTTGAAAATTGGGCGTACCCACCATCTTCTATTAACTCTTTTCTTATTTTTTATTCTGCGTTGTAAAAGAATTAACGAACTAAGTAATAATTTATTCTTCATTTGTAGATTATTTCGATTCATTTCGATTATTCGATTTCACTATTTTCACACAACAATTGTCAAAGAGGCTCAGCAAATGTCAAAACATATATCTTTTTCTATAATATATCTATCCCATTCTACTGTGTGATTGGCTATTTCTGTTAACCACTAACCAGAAACTTTGGCGTTTACAAGCTCTTGCGCTAACTGAAATTAGTGCAGACCTGCGCTGCGCTAATTTCGTTATTGTGAACGCTGTAGTACAACTACGTATGTCAAGCTTTCTGCGCTAACCATAACTACTAACACTAACCACTAATTTCGTGTTGTGAATGAGGCTTAATACTGCAATATTCCAATTTTACTACTTATTCTTATCTTGTTACTTCTACTTCCTTCTTTTTTAATATATTTTTGTATCGTCATCTCTTGTTTTTGGAGGTCTTATAGTTTTTTTCTATTGTATTTATATTCTTGTTGATAATTAATATTAAAATTGTTATTGAGCAAATCGGATTTCTAAATAAAGTTCCATGACTACAGATTAATTTTCCCTCCCCGCTCAAAAATACCACGAGCCGCCACTGAAGATTATGTGATTAATCTTATCGAAAGTCTTACTGAAGTCCGTATAAACCGCATCAACTTGTACCATGTCGTCCATGGATGAAAGAATGTAATCTGTAAATTCAATTAAGTTTATTTCAACTGAACTTTCGGAATAGAAACCATGTTGCCCAAAATTTATAATATTTTTGACTGAGGCAAATAATTGTTTGTAAATAATTTTTTCAAAAACTTTTTCGAAGACACACAGTATTGATATTGGGCGATAATTCTGAACAAAGTTTCTATTACCATTTTTATGAATAGGAATAACTAAATATTTTTTCCAAGAATTTGGACAGTGACCTTCAGTAAGTGATTTCTCAAAGATTAATTTTAAAGGCAGAGAAAGAGATTCGGCACATTGTTTTACAAAAAAGCTAGGAATACCATCGTGGCCAGCACGTTTAGTAATATCAAGAGATCCTAAAATTTCTTGAACCTCAATCTCCGTAACTGATATCTTATGTAGATTAACAGTGGCATTACATTGATCATTCGTATACTGTGTATGTGAAATATTAGTATCTAAAAATGCAGTCTGAAAATGGTTAGCAAACATATTGCATATTTGAGTGCCATCAGATTAGTTGACCCCGTTGAACGTCATGTTGCAAGGAATGTTGGACTTTTTGACATAGGATACGAATGTAACACGGCTTGATAGTTACCTAATTATTATTAGAAAAAATTAAATCGAGATAATGACTATTTTGATTAGGAATACCATTAAACAGTTTAAGATTACATGGTGTGAACCTTGTTATCCCTCAGCAGGCTAGCCTTTGTACTCTTTGCCACTAGGCGAAGCTGGCCTACTCTATGATGGGTTTGAGAATTACGGAATAAATCTAGTAAGTCATTGTCGATAATATTTCCCAGGTTTTTCCAAATATACGACGGCAGACCGGCTTTGTTTGTTATTTTTTCTACATGAGGTTTGAATGTTTGTCTTTTATATAGTGCTACACCTAGATATTTGACTTTTCCTATCATGATATCTTTTCAATACAGATATAAATGTTTTAATCTATCAAGTTTTCGTCTTTTTGTGAATGGTAGAACTATGTTTCAGTCGGATTTACAGACATTTCCTCTGTTGCACCATTTTTCAACAACATTTAGGGCTCCTAGTATTATTTCTGATACTTTTCCTTCAAATTTGCCTGTTATGAGTATAGTAATATCGTCTGCGTAACCAATGGTTGTATATCCTACCTCATTTAGTTCCTGTAGGAGTTCGTCCATAACGAGGCAGCACAATAGAAAAGAGAGAACGACGCCATGCGGACATCCCCGCATGGCTTGTACCCCTACAGTCTAGTTGCTAGAGGTGGTATAAAATTCACTTTTTTCTAGCATGTTAGAGACCTATCTACATACAGTAGTATGTACTCCTTGTTGCATAAATTTCACAACGCAGTGCTGAAAGACTTTATTCGAAAGCACAGACAAGACATTAGCGTCAAATATACTTTTGTTTATACGAAATTACAACTGACGTTAATGAATACAAATATATGAATTAATTATTTTTCATTAACTATAGAAATAATTACCTACTTACTTACTTAATCCTGCACCTTTCTACCCTCACGGGTGTAAGGCGTTCCCCCGGCCTGCGGGGGAGGGGGTTGAGTTCTGATTCGTTGGTCTTCTCCATATTTCTTTCCACTCTGCTCTATCTTGTGTTGCTGTCTTCGTTTCTTCCCAAGTTAGACCTCTTCTTTGCGCTGCCTCCTTTACTTCTTCCAGCCACGTTCTTCTTGGTCGTCCTCGTGGTTTCTTTCTTCCAATTTTTGCTTCAAACACTTTTTTAACTATTCTCCTCTCCCATCCTTTCTACATGCCCATACCATCTCATCTGTCCTTCTGCTATCTTATCTTCTATTGATTTATTTTTAAGGCTCTGAATTCCTGTAATTAACGTATTTGATATTCCCCTTTTTCTTAGCGTTTTCCATATGTCTTCTCTATTGATTCTATCAAACACTTTCTCTAGATCAATGAAGCACACATGTACGTTTCTCCCTTCTTTTATTGCCTTTTCCCCTATTTGTCTTAGTATGAATATCGCATCATTTACTCCTCTATTTGGTCTAAAACCAAATTGAGTTTCCTCTAAAGATTCTTCCAGCTCTATTCTTAGTCTACTCTCCAGGATTCTTGCATATATTTTGGCCACTGTGCTTATTAATTCCTCTATAGTTCCGGCACTCTCTGCTATCTCCTTTTTTAAATATTGGTGTTATGATACCTATTTGCCATTCTGCTGGTGTTATTCCTTTTAGCGCTTCATTCATTATGTCTTTAAGTTCCTGTAGTGCTGATTCGGGTAGTGCTTTCAGCATGTCTGCTGTTATTTTGTCATGTCCGGGAGCTTTTCCTCTTTTGGTTTTTCTTATTGCTTATATTAATAAAAGCAATAATAGAAATAATTAAAAATTATAAATATCATAGTTTCCATGACTGTATAAAAAGTATGACAAATATGTCAACCAAATGTCAATACTCCTCTTCAGTCATGTAAACCGTATAAATTTCTTAAATTGATGAATTTTGTGTTTGGCAAAGGCTTGGGAAATAAATCCGCTACCATAAATTCTGTTGGACAATATTTGCATATTATAATCTTCTTGTCCACATAGTCCTTCACACATTTTTGACGTGTATCTATATGGTTAGTTCGATTAGACAGTTTTTCATCTTGAATTAATTTGAGACAACTTTGGTTATCTTCTAAAATAGTTGCTGGTTTTTCGTACTTCTCCTGCATGTCTTTCAGTAGTCGCTGTATCCGTACTGCTGCTATACAAGCTTCTGACAATGCAATAAATTCTTCAGTCGATGAAAGAGCGACACAGCTTTGTTTTCTACATGCCCAGCTTACAACTGCATGATAAACTATAAATATATATCCACTATTTGATTTTCTATTTAATTTGTCTTCTGCCCAGTTAGCATCCGCATATCCATAAAAACCGGATTTACAAAATTTATTATTTCCAAGTGATAACTTGTTTTACTGTACCTTTTAAATATTTCAAAATTCGCTTTAATTCATTCCAATCTTGCTGTCTTGGTTTACTTACTCTTTGAGAAAGAATTGAAACACTCGCTGTTATATCTGGACGACTAGCGATATTCATTTTAACGTTATTGATGATTTGTTCACTTTTGGCTGCAATTTGAATATCATCTACATAAATAAGTAGGAAACACCATCGACACTTTTCTTTTCTTGTATACAAACATAAATCAGCTTTACTTTGTTGAAAATTTGCATTTACCAAAACTTTATGTATTGCATCATTCCATGCTTTCGCAGCTTGTTTTAGTTCGTATAAGCTCTTTTTCAACAAACAAACTATTTTTTTGTTTAGAATGTTCTGATTCTACTTCGAATATGTCGTTTAATATATTTTTCTTTAGATGCAACTGAAAGTAATGTTCTAAAAATGGTTTGTCTAATAACGGGTGCAAAAACTTGGTCATAATCGGTACCAAACTTCTGAGAAAACCCTTTTGCTACTAACCTTGCTTTATAACGACTTATTTTATCTTCAGGATCGGTTTTTGTCTTATATACCCATTTACATCCTATTACTGGTCGATTTTCAGGTAATCTGGATAATTCCCAAGTACCTTTTTCTTTTAAAGAAAGCATTTCTTCCTCCATTGCTTGGATCCATTTTTCTTTATTTTTACTTGTCAGAATGTCTTCTAAATTCATTAGATCATCTTGTCTTTCATGTATTACTCTTATTTTGTCAATAAATCTTGCTGGGGGAATTCCTTTTGTTATTCTTTTCTTTTTTGTATTTATCCTTTTGTATGTTACTTCATTTTTCAATAAGTCATCCATATAAACGTCATTGTCATTATCTTTATCTAATTTTATAAAATTTTTCTGTAAATTGGATTCTTCTTTATCTGTATCCATAAAATAAACATCACGACTGATAACAAGTTTCTTTGTAATTAGATTATAATTTCTATACATACATACATACATACATACAAACCTACATACATACATAAAATCACGCGTTTCCCACTTAGTGGGTAAGCAAATACCCGAAAATAATAAGAAAAGGGATGAAAGTAAGAGCTCCACTGAATCACTTAACTCTTTAAAAACATTCTTCTTTCGCCTTGCCCAAAATCATCATAACATTCATACAAAGAACATATTAATGTGACCGATATTCGGTAGCGAATAACCGCATCCGGACCACAATAATAATTACGCAACAATCATCCTTCGCCACACATTCCTATCCATGCACACTTCTTTCGCCTCAGCCACATTCATAAACGTATTCATACATAATAACATATTAAAGTGACCGAGTTTTAGTAGCGAATGACCGCATCCGGACCACAATAATAGTTACACAAAAATCATCTTTCGCTACACATTCTTGTACAAACATACTTCATTCAAAAGTTCAGCTGTCTCTCCATTCTCATAAAACATTCTTACTAACCATACATCATCACACCACAATAATTACGAAACAATCATCCTTCGCCACACATTCCTATCCAGGCAAACTTCTTTCGCCTCAGCCACATTCATAATCGTATTCATACATGCTCTTCTTCTCTTCCCACTCGGAAACTTACGCTCCTTCAAAACACTACCAATCATATCCATCCACTTACACACTGGACGGCCACGCAATCGAACACCCTCAACTTTACTAACATATATGCGTTTTACAAGTCGTTCACTCATCATTCTCTCCACATGACCAAACCATCTCAACTGACTCACTCCAATTCTCTTAACAACATTCTTCCTAACCATACATTCTTCATACACCAAATTATTCCTCACGCGATCCCATCTTGTATACCTACAAACACCACGTAAATACCTCATTTCCACAGCAGTCACTTTCCTTTTAAACTCTCTCGTCCATGCCCAACATTCACTTCCATACATCAAAGCAGGCACCAGCACTCCATTATATACACTTAACCGAGCTTCTCTAGATACGTTTACGTTTTAATTTCTATACGCTTTTGAGTTTTCGTCATATCCAACGAAAATCATTTTATGAGCAGTGTTATCAAATTTTCTTTGCTTTTCTATAGAAACATGTACGAAACATTTGCTTCCGAATACTTTTAAATATTTCATATTTGGCTTCTCCCCATTCCAACATTCATATGGAATAATGTTTCTTGATCTTACTACGTACTAACTGTACGGTTCTGTAAATAATTAGCTGTTATTACCTACTGCTTCTCCCCAAAATTTATTTTCCAATTTTTCTTTCAAAAGCATGCAACGTGCCATTTCAATTAAAGAACTATTTTTTCTTTCGACTAGTCCGTTCTGTTGCGGAGTATACGGACCGCTAAATTGCCAGTGTATACCTTCAAGCTTCAAAATATCTAAAACTTTCTCATTCATGTACTCTCCTCATCGATCTGATCGAGTCACTTTTGGTTTTGTTCCAAACTTTGTTTTTATCATTTCTATGTATATTTTTAACTTATCTTCAACTTCAGACTTGTAATTAAGTACCGAAATCCACTTGCCGTAGCTGTCTGCATGGGTCAACAAACATCTGTATGAACTAAATCTAGTAGTGATTGTTTTGGGAATGGAAGACCTGTCAGTTTTGCTTGAAGACACGCCTCACATTGAATCTTAATTTTACAATCTGTTATTCTCATTTCATTGACTAAATTCTTATGAATCATTTCTTTTATTGCATTTGGGTCACAATGTCCTAAAACTCTATGCCAATAGTGAATGCAATTTTTGTGTTCTATTCTTGAATTTAAAATTTTTACGTAATTTTTCCCACGTAATTTATAAAGATTTGATTGAGAGTCTGCTATACCTATTTGTCTGTCAGCGTACTTTATTTCACAAATATCATTACTATAATTATCTGTAAATCCTTTATCCAATAATTTCTTTACGGATATTAATTTTTTTTCGATCTTTGGGACATATAAAACATCTGTTAACAGTGCACTTACTATTTCTCCGTTTTCCTTAATAAGTTTTATCCTGCAAGTTATTTTTCCTTGAGCAACTAGTTCTTCACCATTTGCCATATTTATGATGCTTTTATGTGATTTATCTAAAGCTACGAATAGTTGCTTATTGCTTGTTACATGACAGGTTGCATCGGAGTCAATTATCCACCCGTCGTCTGTCATTTCAACTACAAAAAGAAAATCTGTATTATTAACGACTTTATTTAATTTTATTTTATTTTCTTTTTTCAAATTCCATGGTTTATACTTGACGCAGTTCTTCTTGACGTGTCCTCCCTTCTTACAAAAGAAACAAGTTGTATTTTAAAATTCTTTACTCAAGTTACGCCGATGTTCTTGAATTAATTTTAATGCAGTTCCGCAATTGATTTCTTGAGAATATTCTGTTTCTTTACGACGGTGGAATTCACTGATTAACTTTGATTTAACCAGTGAAACGGTCAAATCCGCTTCTGGTGGAGTTTCTAATGCTATCACTAAAGTATCATAGCTTCTTGGCAAACTACTTAATAGCTTCGCAACAGTCCAATTATCTGACAGTTTTTCTTCTCTAAGATCAGTTAATTTTTAAAATAGATCTGTTAGTTCTGTAATATGCTGCTCCATATTACTAGCTTCATTCAGTTTTAAGCTGCAAATACGCCGCATTAAACTGACTTTATTGCTGAGTGAACTTTTTTGATGGTAATTCTTTAAAGCAAGCCAAGTATATTTTGCTGCAATCTCCTTCCTAATGTGACATAATTGATTATATTCTACTGATAATCCTATCAAAGCTCATGCTTTGCCATCCATATTTTGCCAAATTTCAATAGAATTATCATTTGATCCATCTAAAACACTTGCTGGTTTCAATTCACGTAATATTTCCCATAAATTTTCTTTAATCACCAATAACTTCATCATGTACTTCCATACAAAATAATTATCGTTGTTCAATTTTGTACCAGATATACGAAAACTATCACCCATATTGCCTGGATTGACTGGGCCCTAACCTGTTGCATAAATTTCACAACGCAGTGCCGAAAGACTTTATTCGAAAGCATAGGCAAGACTGTAGGATCAAATATACTTTTATTTATACGAAATTACAACTGGCATTTATGAACACAAATATATAAATTAATTATTTTTCGGTAATTATAGAAATAATTAGAAATTGTAAGTATCATAGTTCCCATGACTGTATAACAAGCATGACAAATATGTCAAACAAATGTCAACACTCCCTTCTTAGCAGCTGCTCTATTTATCGACTGGAAGGAGGTATTGTTAAACGCTTCCTTTATGTCCCGTGGCCGCGTGCCAGAGTGTCTGGTCGCGAATCTGGGGTACCGGGTTCGATCCCGACCGACGCCAAATATTTCGAATTTTAAATGGCACAAAAATGACCCCTGTGGTGCACTCTCCACGCCAGCAATAAGTGCCCGTGAGGTGATGCCTGGTAAGCGCCCGCACGGTACAAATATGTCATCATCATTACCGATATCTGCGATAAAGCAGATTGTGGCACACTCAGAAATGGGTAATATGCCGTGATGATATATTTATTTATTTATGTCCAGAAATGCTCCGAGAGCAACTTTTTTTAAAGGACAGAAACTTTTTAAAAACCCAGTTAATTTTCTCTTGGTTATGCTCTTGTTAAGTGCCCAGTCATCCTTAGTGGCCCTAGTGTAGGAATCAAATATGTTTTGCTGTTGTTTCCATTTAGTTTGTGGGGAAAATGTGTCTGCAGTATATGCTTCCCTTCAGTATGCTGCTCCGTCGGCATTTTGAGGGAGCCAGACAGTCCCTCTTTCTTCTTTAGTAGGGCTATTTGGAGTCAAGCACTTCCTGGTGATCCAGGCACCTTTTCCGAGATTCTTTTCTCTCGCTTTGGATAATCAGTCTCGAAGGCTGTTTTTATAGCTTCATGGAGATTAGTTTCTATAAGCTCTAGTTCTGTTGGATTTTCTGCTCGGAGGGAGAGGGGTTCAGTTTTCCAGTTCATTTTCTAATCGTCCCTGTATAATTTCAGTTAGTTCTTTTGGGGTATCTGTACGATACAGGCGGTGTATTGTCTGATTCTACTATTGCTCTGTGCCGCATGCGTGCACAGTATTTATATATATTTGATCCTTTCGCTTCTCATGAGAAGCATAGGACCTCAACGAAACTTCGCCATCGGGTTCGGTTCAAGCTTAGGGCTTTGATTTCCCTCCAGGTTTTTCCTTCTTCTAAGGCTTCTTTCCACACCGTGCGTCTCCATGTATTGGCCGGGCGACCTCTTTTTCGGGAACCTTGTGGGTTCCAGTCTAAAGCGTGTTTTGCTATGTGTGGATCAGGCCGCCGTAGTGTATGACCAATCCAATTCCATTTTCTGAGTTTGATTTGAAGATGTATTGGTTTTTGGTTGCAGCGTTGCCAAAGATCTGCATTAGATATCACGTTTGGCCAGAATATTTGTAGTAGTTTTCGGAGGCATGCATTCAAAAAAACCTGAAGCTTATTTGAAATATTTTTGGTCATTTTCCAGGTTTCACAGCCATAAAGCAGAACTGATTTAACATTTGAGTTAAAAAGTTTTATTTTAGTTCTGTTTGATACTATGGTAGATCTCCATATTTTATATAGTAAACCAAACGCTTGCCTTGCTTTCTTTATTCTCTCGTCAACATCTCGGTCTGCTCCGCCATCCAGGGAAATTATACTCCCTAGGTAGCAGAATTCATTTACTTCTTCAATGTTGTTGTTGTTGTTAATTTGGAATGGAAAATGGTTATTGGTGTTTATACGCATCGATTTCGTTTTGGAGACATTTATTTCTAGCCCTGCATTCCTAGCGCTTAGGACAAGATTGTTGATCTTTTGCTGCATATCATGATGTGTGTGGGATAAAAGACAGATATCATCGGCGTAGTCAAGGTCTTCTAGTTGATGAAATAGACCCCATCCTATGCCGTGTTGTTCTCTTGTTGATTCTAGAAGTGTAGCGTCCAGGACTATGTTGAAGAGTAGAGGAGACAACAAGCATCCCTGTTTCACGCCAGCACGAACAGGGATCGTATTACTTTGCTTCCCCTTATGTAAGATTTTACATGTGGCATCGTCATACAGTTTCTTTATTATATTAATTAGTTTGTCTGGCACACCCTTCTTTCTTAGAATATTCCAAATTTCTGCTTGTCTAAGGCTATCAAACGCGCGTTTAAAGTCTATAAAGACCGTGAAAAGTGGAGATCTCCGATTGTTCCACGATGATTCGTAGAGTGTTAATCTGATCAACACAAGATCTATTTGGTCTGAAGCCAGACTGGTTAGGGCGGAGTGTTGGTTCTAAGAAGTCAGAAATTCTAGAGACTATGATTTGTGCCAGTATTTTATTTATTGTGTTTAATAATGTAATGCCACGCCAATTACCGCAGTTACTAAGGTCGCCTTTTTTAGGCAGTTTTATAATTAGACCTTCTTTCCAGGAGCTTGGTATATTTTCTGTGTTCCATATTTCTGTAACAAGAGGTAATAGAAAGCCAGCTAGGGCGTCAGGGTCGAGCTTGAGAAATTCAGCTGGGATATTGCCTGGGCCCGACGCTTTGTGGTTTTTTAAATTAAAAATGGCGGCTTTGATCTCTGATTTGTTCGGTGGATCAGTTTTGATTTTGTTCCTTTTTCTTGGAGAAATAGGATTAACTATATTAAGTTCTGTGAGCTCTTCCTGATGTTCTTGGATGTTTAAAATTTCGTTAAAATGCTCGTGCCACCTTTTTATTTCTTCTTCAGTAGTTGTAAGTAGGATATTGTATAGTTCTTTGTGATTACCTTGTACTGCAGCAGTTTGAGCTGTTTTTGCTAAAGACTCTATATGTGTTCGTTTGTCTTTCCTAACAGATTTCTTGATTCGCTTGTCAGTTTCTGAGTATTTCAGTTGTAGTGCACGTTTTTCTTCAAGGTTTGCAGCATTATTTATTTCGTTTTTCGTTTTCTTTCGTAGTTCTATTAAAGCCCATGTATCATCTGATATCCATGGTTTTCTTTTAGCTTGTTTGAGTCCCAGGTCTTGCTCTGCTATTTTTATGATGGTGTTTTGGGCTGTTTTCCAGATATCTTCTATATTATTAGAGGATGTATTTGGTAGTAGTGACAGTTCATTTTTCAGGTGATTTTTGAATTCGGCTGATATTATAGGATTCTTTAGTTTTTCAAGATTGAAGCGAATTCTTCGTTCTTCGTTTCCTGCAGTCGATTTCTTAGCCCGCAGTTTTGTCCGGATCTCTGCAACCACGAGGTAGTGGTCACTTGCTGCGTCGGCACCTCGACGAACGCGTACATCAAGTAGCGAACTTCGCCATTTTCTCGAAATCATGATGTGATCTATTTGACTAAGTGTGCGCAGGTCAGGAGAAATTCGTGTAAATTTGTGGGTGAGTTTATGTTGAAATAATGAGCCACCAATTACCAGATCAAACGTTAGGCATGTTTCTGCAAGTAATTCGCCGTTTGCATTCATTGTACCCACTCCGTGGGTACCCATTATTTTTTCGTAATTTGTGTTATCTGACCCAATTTGGGCGTTAAAGTCGCCTAGGAGTACGATCATGTCTCCTTTCTTTACATTTTGCAATGTAAGATATAGTGAATCGTAAAAGTTGTCTTTGTCTATTTGATCTGAAACGTTTGTAGGCGCGTAGCATTGTACTAGCGAAAACTCGGCTACGCCGAGTATTCCCTAGGGCTCCGCCGATAGTGTTTTATAATAGTTTTACGTACGTCCAATCCGTCTAGGAACAATTAAAACGCAAAGTGCTACCGCTAAGAGTCTTTCAAAATATTTTTTTCCCGCCCACCCAAACAGCCCACGCAACCTGCCCACCCAAACAGCCCACGCAACCTGCCCACCCAAAATGCCCACGCAACCTGCCCACCCAACCTGCCCACTCAAACTGCCCACCCAACCTGCCCACGCAACCCGCCCACCCAAAATGCCCACGCAACCTGCCCACCCAACCTGCCCACTCAAACTGCCCACCCAACCTGCCCACTCAAACTGCCCACGCAACCTGCCCACCCAAAATGCCCACGCAACCTGCCCACTCAAACTGCCTACGTAACTTACCCACCCAAAAGCCGATCGAGCTGTCAAAATTTTGACATTTATGTATGACAGCCCTCGACGATACCTCTCATTTGATACCAAACACGACATGGTTCTGACAACTTTAAGCAAAAAACAAAAGCCGACCGAGCTGTCAAATTTTTGACATTTCTGCATGACAGCCCTTGACGTTACCTTTCATTTGATACCAAACACGATATGGTTCTGACAACTTTAAGCAAAAAACAAAAGCCAATCGAGCTGTCAAATTTTTGACATTTCTGCATGGCAGCCCTTGACGTTACCTTTCATTTGATACCAAACACGATATGGTTCTGACAACTTTAAGCAAAAAACAAAAGCCGATCGAGCTGTCATATTTTTGACATTTCTGCATGACATCCCGTGACGAACCCTTTCATTTGATACCAAACACGACATGGTTCTGAACACTTTAAGCAAAAAACAAAAGCCGATCGAGCTGTCATATTTTTGACATTTCTGCATGACATCCCGTGACGAACCCTTTCATTTGATACCAAACACGACATGGTTCTGAACACTTTAAGCAAAAAACAAAAGCCGATCGAGCTGTCAATTTTTTGACAATTCTGCATGACAGCCCTTGACGTTACCTTTCATTTGATACCAAACACGATATGGTTCTGACAACTTTAAGCAAAAAACAAAAGCCGATCAAGCTGTCAAAATTTTGACATTTCTGCATGGCAGCCCTCGACGAAACCTCTCATTTGATACTAAACACGACATGGTTCTGACAACTTTAAGCAAAAAAACAAAGGCCGATCGAGCTGTCAAATTTTTGACATTGGGATATTTGTGTTTTACTTAGTTACTTATGGAATGTTTGGCAACACTTTCGAAATGCACATAAATCACGGACATGAACCTTTAAAAATTAATATTTTAAATATAATCTTTTAGGCCTTTTTAACCAGTGTGTAATAACCGCCCATTGCCATAATGTATGTTTATTAATTTAACTTCTTTCAAATTGTCCTCTTTTCATGAATAATTCCATTTAAATGTTCTGATTGACATGTCAAAGAAACGTTCTTCGTCTTAAATTTTTCAAAGAAGACTAAATTTTTGATTTCAAATTGTTTCAAAAAGCCAAAATACGACCTTTAAAAATTTTTTACACAAAAACTATGCACCTTATAGAAAAATGACCTATTACCAGGAAATCAAGTTGACTTATACTCTACAACCTGCAACAATTTTCATTAAAATCACACGCACCGTTCAGACTGTATATGTGAGCAAAATTTCGGCGATCGTCATTGATGAAACTAAAGTGAATTGACCTGTTTAGTATAAAAGACTAGCGAAAACTCGGCTTCGCCGAGTATTCCCTAGGGCTCCGCCGATAGTGTTTTATAATAGTTTTACTTACGTTAAATCCGTCTGGGAATAATTTAAATGCAAAGTGCTAACGCTAAGAGTCATTCAAAATATTTTTTTACTGCCCACCCAAACAGCCCACGCAACCTGCCCACCCAAAATGCCCACGCAACCTGCCCACCCAAACTGCCCACGCAACCTGCCCACCCAAAATGCCCACGCAAACTACCCACCCAACCTGCCCACGCAACCTGCCCACCCAAAATACCCACGCAACCTGCCCACGCAAACTACCCACCCAGCCTGCCCACCCAAACTGCCCATGCAACCTGCCCACCCAAAATGCCCACGCAAACTACCCACCCAACCTGCCCACGCAACCTGCCCACTCAAACTGCCCACGTAACCTGCCCACCCAAAATGCCCACGCAAACTACCCACCCAACCTGCCCACGCAACCTGCCCACGTAAAATGCCCACGCAACCTGCCCACGCAACCTGCCCACCCAAAATGCCCACGCAAACTACCCACCCAACCTGCCCACGCAACCTGCCCACCCAAAATGCCAACGCAACCTGCCCACTCAAACTGCCCACGCAAACTGCCCACGCAACTTGCCCACCCAAAATGCCTACGCAACCTCCCCACCTAATCTATATAGCAGCCCTCCATGATACCTCTCATTTGATACCAAACACGACATGGTTCTGACAACTTTAAGTAAAAAACAAAAGCCGATCGAGCTGTCAAATTTTTGACATTTCTGCATGACAGCCCTTGACGTTACCTTTCATTTGATACCAAACACGACATGGTTCTGACAACTTTAAACAAAAAACAAAAGCCGATCGAGCTATCAAAGTTTTGACATTTCTGCATGACAGCCCTTGACGTTACCTTTCATTTGATACCAAACACGACATGGTTCTAACAACTTTAAGCAAAAAACAAAAGCCGATCGAGCTGTCAAATTTTTGACATTTCTGCATGGCAGCCCTTGACGTTACCTTTCATTTGATACCAAACACGACATGTTTCTGACAACTTTAAGCAAAAAACAAAAGCCGATCGAGCTGTCAAATTTTTGACATTTCTGCATGGCAGCCCTTGACGTTACCTTTCATTTGATACCAAACACGACATGTTTCTGACAACTTTAAGCAAAAAACAAAAGCCGATCGAGTTGTCAAATTTTTTACACTTCTGCATGACAGCCCTTGTCGTTACCTCTCATTTGATACTAAACACGACATGTTTTTGACAATTTTATGCAAAAAACAAAAGCCGATTGAGCTGTCAAATTTTTGACATTGGAATATTTGTTTTTACTTACTTATTTATGGGATGTTTGGCAACACTTTCGAAATGTACATGTATCACGGACATGAACCTTCAAAACTTTTAATTTTTAAATATAATGTTTTAGGGCCTTTTAAACTACTGCGGAATAACCGCCCATTGCCATAATGTATGTTTATTAATTTAATTTCTTTCAAATTGTCCTCTTTTCATGAATAATTCCATTTAAATGTTCTGATTGACATGTCAAAGAAACGTTCTTCGTCTTAAATTTTTCAAAGAAGACTAAATTTTTGATTTCAAATTGTTTCAAAAAGCCAAAATACGACCTTTAAAAATTTTTTACACAAAAACTATGCACCTTATAGAAAAATGACCTATTACCAGGAAATCAAGTTGACTTATACTCTACAACCTGCAACAATTTTCATTAAAATCACACGCACCGTTCAGACTGTATATGTGAGCAAAATTTCGGCGATCGTCATTGATGAAACTAAAGTGAATTGACCTGTTTAGTATAAAAGATAGCAGTTACCATCCTAAAATTAGTAGTAAATCTAGCTAGAATTATTCTGTCGGATATAGCTTTCCACGAGTGCAAGCATTTCCTTGCTGTCTTGCTCAAGAGGAGTCCGACACCACTTTCGTGTGCTTCATTTAACGGTTTGCCTGAATATAGCAGGGTTTGTCCACTAGTGCAAATGTGTTCACCTTGCCCGTTCCATCTTACTTCGCTAAGACCCAAGATGTCTAACTTGTAATTTTCCATTTCTCTTAGAACTTGTGCGAGCTTTGATGGTTGATATAATGTTAGAATGTTCCAAAATCCAACTCGTGTCCTAGTCTTTGCTGAGAATATCGTCGTATTTGGATCCGTCCGGGTTTGTATCTTTGAGGTTTCTTTAATCGATGGTTTTAAGATGGGTGGATGATTGGTCAGCCGCATCCGATTTCGGTGCTGGGGCTGCCAGCTATAGCTACCGAACTAGCCTCGGAAAATCCGGTGTCAGGATATACCCCCTGATGTGGGTCGCCAGAGCTACGTTAGTTTAATAGCAGGGTGTACCGGGCAGATCTTGCCACTCGTGCAGGTGGAGTTGACATTTGGGTCCTTAAAGCTGTCATCGACCCCTTACACCCCATGCGTGCACAGTGCCTATGGTTATATCAATTACCTCCCCTCTTGTTCTAATTACGAAGGTCGGTTCATTAACTTTATTTGCTACTTCTGAATTATTCGTTAGTAAATAATCAAGAAGAGACTCACCTCTTTTGTTGGAATCAGTGCTGCCTCAAACAAGATGGTATGAGTTTGCGTCGCATCAATGATTTTCCAGCCTTTTGTGTGGGCTCGATCAACTAGTTTACTAAAGCCTCCCTGTGGTGGATCGCCTGGTTGGTCGTAAGGCAGGTATGCGGATCCAAACATAAGTTGCCTTTCGCACTTTGCCTTTGACGTCACCAGGCTTCATATAGGGTCTCTGTAACACAAGTCCCATATTGGTATGATATTTAGGTATTTTGAAACTAGTATGCAGGTTCTGGGTATAAGGGCAGTAATATCAAAAATGATTTTTTACAAACTTCCCCCGAGACCCTTAATTATACCATTGTATGTCCAAGGTTCTTGGACTAAGACCACGTCAATGTCGTGTTTGGTCATGCAGGCACTGAGGGCATACGATGCCGCTTTACACTGCTGCAAGTTGATTTGTATGATTTTCAAGAAGGCATTTACCTACTGAGAACTAGTGGAGAGGGTCGTCCGATGTCCCCTCGTCCTGCATCTTGCCTTCCGTTTGATTCTCGATCTCAGCATCGCCGTCCTACTTGGCCAGGACTTTGAACTGAACTCGGAAAAAGTTCAGATACGGTCGGTAATCGCAGAGCTCCACCGCATCCCAGGAAGTTTGGTCCATCAGGAGAATCAATTGATGTCCCTTTGGATTCTCCTTCCGGTCCACTACTCTCCAGGCCGACGTATTGCGGTCTTTGTTTTGAATCTGGAGGCGACCCAATAGTTTTGCTGGTTCTTTGCCTTAACGAATTGACGCGTCACCTCTTTCAGTGGTGTCTCGTTGCATAACAACCCATCTGACTAGTCCAGTGTAGTCTGATCGCAGCAGATGATATGCAAAAGTTCTGTCTCGGCGTCTGTGATTCGTGAATATCTCCGGTTTGCACTCCGTCGATCTTCAAGATCCACTTCTTCAGTTTCCTTGTCCGTTCTTTCGTTCCGCCAGTGAAGGAATGGACTACTGTTGTAGGCCTTTTCGCCTTCTTCACGGATCTGTCCTTTGGCTTAATGTCATCCGACTGGTGTGGTTCTGGCGTCTCAATCCTTCTTTGATAGCTTTGGTTGGAGTTTGCTTGGAGCCCCTTTCTTCCTTAGCTTTTTTCAGCTTCCGGCGGACAGCCCCGGAGAGCTTTGGCCTTGCAGGCTTTGAATCTCCGGTACCTGTTTCACTGGTGGTATTGGTTGAAGCTCCTGAGTTCTATTTAGAGTCCTCGGTGCTGCTTGGGTTTGTTTGGGTTTTCCTCAAGTCACTCATTGCTGTAGTTGAGTAGCTAGGAAAGGGGTGATCTGCCTCGGCAGAACCCCGCAGTACCGAGGTAAGGCCTTGATACATACGACTGCAGCCCGGTGCACGCAGGTGTTGCCAGTAACGACTGATTTTTATTCAGTCACGCATCCCATCGGCCTAGTCAACCTCACCTTAGGATTTAAGATTATTATTAAGGCTTTCTCTTCTTGGACCAGGCGGTAAAGTCAAGTCCCCCCGCCCCATTTCTACCCTGCGAGACATGTCCACAGTCAGTAGAGAGGAGCGTGGTTATACGGTATTGGTACATATCACGGTAGTAGCTATCCGGTGACGTTTTGAGTATCTGGTGCAATTCTCTTAGCCACGACACGACAGCCGGGTTAGGTGTATGGCCCGACCCAGTCGATCCACTAACCCGTCTTAAATCAGGGCACGTCACAGAGGTGTTTTAAACACTGTTAGGTCCATAGACATGGCCCAGGGACCAAGACGAGGACATGAAGGTTAACTTGAAAATTTCGAGGAAGTACTGCAATACCTCGAAAGTTAGTGACGTGGTTAGACAACCTAACTGGTGGCAACATTAGTAGATGTAGAACACTACTCTCTTTGATCATTGGAACTTAATTTAAGATTACAATATATACCGGATGTAACACGAAAACCAGGCCATAGGCGTTTATCATGGGAAAACAGTTTTTCCTTGCCCAAAAGTAGCCTATTAATTTTAAACAACAATGCTTCAAATAATATATAGAGAATTAAATTCCATATGTAAGTCAATAATTACATTTTGTTTTGTACGTTTGGTAAGTGAGGAAATTGAATTTATAAAATTATAGAAGTTACTTCTTTATAGTGTTAGCCATGATATTCCAATAAAATCTCAAACAAATTTTATGACATTTTACCTGCCAGAAATTATAAAATATAGTTTTTGTCAAACTAATACAACTCAATAATTTGCATCTTCTCTTCCTGCGAATAATTCTACATATTTACCTCCCGCTATCCTTGTTAAATGTATGAGGATCATATTAAAAATCGCATATCAAGATTTAATAAATGACCATGTTTTAAGGTCTCTAGAATCCAATTTTAAAATTTTCACGATGATGTCTGCGTGTGTGTGGTTTCTCTTAACGCTCTAACTAAAATACTATCATTCGCAAAAATTTGAAACCTTATACTTCGATAATAAATAAATAAATATATCATCACGGCATATTACCCATTTCTGGGTGTGTGGTATCTACAACATATGTAGACATCGGTAATGATGACGATATATTTTACCGTGTGGGCGCTTACCAGGCGTCACCTCACGGGCACTCATAGCTGGCGTGGAGAGTGCACCACAGGGGTCACTTTTGTGCCATTTAAAATTGGAAATATTTGGCGTCAGTCGAGATCGAACCCGGTTCCCCCAGGTTCGCGACCAGACACTCAGATAAATAATAATAAAAAACACTCGCTAAAGTTTCACAAAATTAAATTAACCTTTATTGTTACTTCGGCTTACAAAGCCATCTTCAGAAGGTATAACTAAAGGTTTACAGAAGAATGATTCCTATATGTATATCTAATGTATTCTAGAAGTGGGGGGGTTTTCTGGACAATCCGAGACTAAAACTTGCAAGAAAGATATTGTACATAAATTACTCAATAATAAACAAAAAACTTACTTCATCATAGTGTTAGCTATGTTATTGAAATAAAATTTTCAACAAATTTTATGACATTTACCTCTCAGAAATTATAAAATATAGTTTTCATCAAAATAATACTACTATCTTCTCTTCCTGTGAATAATTGTCCATTTTCAGTAATGATAACTGGAAGCAGAGTGTTTCTGATGAGTAAACAAATATAATGACTATTTACCTGTCTGAAACGTATTTGTCCGGTTGTGATGTATTTTCCGTGTCAGAAACGTATCTGTCAAATTATAATATATTTTTTCGTATTATGTACAGTAATTTACTGTTAATATACTTAAAATCGTACAATAAGGGGTTTCTTTAGAACATAGCAACCGTTATTGCATAGCAATGGTTTTGTCATGAAATACATTTTGACAGAAGGAATTTTTTTATTTTTATATTTTATTGTTTTTCTTCTAAATCGTTTTCCATGTTCTTTTCATTATCTAGATTCATCGTTTTGCAAATCGATCTCCAAAGATTAATTTGTTTGGAGGTTGTAAGGTACAAAAAACAATAACTGTTAAGTTACTTTGTTACTAAGAATCAGACTACTATGTTTTTTTAGATGTTTTTAATTCAGTAAATTATGCAGCAAAAAATATTAAATTTTAATACTAATATAAAATATGAATAAATGGTTTACGCACCGCGCCAGAAAAGTGGGTTTACTGTACTCGTATGGCATTTAAGTACTCGCTATCGCTCGTACTTGAACTTGCCATACTCGCCTAGTAAACTTTCACTTTACTTAACTTGGAACGTACTATACTATTACCTGTCAGAAAAGCTCTGTTTGAAATTTTATTGTAATGCTAACACTATGAAGAAGTACGTTTTATAAAATTTTAAATTCAATTTCTTCGGTTACAAAATGTGTCAAAGAAAATGTGATTATTGATTTACATGCAGGATATAATTCTCTACAATATTTATTTGAAGCATTTTTGTCTAAAATTAATAGGCCACTTTTACGCAAAGAAAACCCGATTTTCCATATTAAACGCCTATGGTCCAGTTTTCGTGTTATACCCGCTATACATATATATATATATACAGAGAATTTATTTTAAAATGCAACATTATAGTTCATCACTTCCATGGTTACTCACTATTGTCAAAAAATGACAGCAATGTAATATTTGTTCATTTTAAAATGCAACATTATAAATAGTACTGCACCACAGGAGATACGTCCAGAACACATCACAAATGGTGTCAATTCTTATTACGACCGACCAGAATATTGCCTCAGTGTGAATGTTGGAATTTTTTAACATTTATTACATGAAAGTTATGAATTTTTGTAAGCTAAAGTTTGTTAAGATGTACAACATTCATGTTTTGATTATTTGTTAATCGCATGTAGGCTAATTTATTGGAATTAGTTTTGATAATACAAAACTACAAATTTTGTATGTTGCATTTTAAAATGGACAAATATTACATTGCTGTTTATTTTTGACAATAGTGAGTAACCATGGAAGTGATTCACCATATGTTGCATGTTAAAATAAATTCCCTGTATATCATCCGTACTGAATACCACTGCTGATTTTGTAGTGCAAACATAAAAAACAAGACAAATTACACTTGATGAATTTTTAAAGAGTTACATGGGGTCCGGTACTAAAAAAAGTTGTATATATTTCGTCGTATAAAAATATGACTAATTCTAATTGATTTTGTATCAAAACATTTTTAAAATATAAAACGTTTCATTCATAATTTTAATAAAAATGATATGACGTCACAACATCAATGTAGTTATTAAAAGGATAAGGTTGGACTTTCATTGTCTTTATTTAAAATATTTCAAAAATTATTACATTTCGACTGTAACAAATCATCAGTTGTCTTCAGGTTATATTATAAAAAACATAGAATAAATTATAAATATGTAAATAATGTAAAAAGGCTTTCAAAAAACTATACAATAATAAAATTAATTATGAAGTTTGACATCCTGCATTTGACGTATTAATGTTTTCCAAAGGTTACTTATTTCCACGCTTGGTTTACTGACATTATTTGTATTATTTGAATAAATATAAACTGCTTTTTTAAATTTTCTTCTTCTCCATTGTTCTTCCTTATGAATTATTTTTGCTTTTTTCCATAACATATGATGCCCTTCCTCCCATGAATGAAACGCTGCTCCATCCTTTGTATGCATTCTATGTTCCTTTACCGTAATTTCCAAAGGTCTTTTTGTTCCATCTATATAAAATTTTCCACACTCACAAGGAATTTGGTAGATACAGTTTTTTGTATCTATGAAGCCAGATGGTTTAGTTTTAGTTAAACAACTTCTTAAATTCAACCCCGCATTAAAAACAGTTAAAATGTCATAATCTTTCCTTATTCTTATTATTTTAAATAAAGACAATATTTATTAAAATAAAACATATTTATTAAAAATCATTTTAACAACAGACTTTATCTTTGACAAGGTACAACTATAGTTTTTTGACAGTGACAGATACCTACCTCGACATCAATGTTTTGGCAGATTATAGGAATCTGCTCGCCCAAAAGCATATTCTATATTTTAACATATAATTTGAAAAAACACACTGACAACAAAATCTCTCCTACAGTGACAACTCACACTCCTAACACATGAACGGATGACAGCTGATACATGTAATTAAAGATCTGACGTCACACACAACTTTAAAATTCAGTATTATTTAAAAGAATTATATTTCAAAATCCATACACATTTGGAAAGTGTAACAAACGGTAAAATTCATTATTTTATTCAATCTTTCAGAAAATAAATTGAAAAATGAGGACCGGACCCCATTTTAAGTAGGTAGCTACTTAGTACATATTTTACTTTAGAATTTATTATTTTTCTTCAGAGTTTATTTTATTTTCTTATAATGTATTGTATATTTTAGTTCACGAATTTATTAAAGTATTTAAAAAAAGTGAATCGACTGTACCTATTTGAATATTGATGTTATTCTGTCTTCCATGTAGTGATTAAGATGATATTAGTGTTGATAATGTGTATTTTATTGTGTGTTGGAAGTTTTGCTAGTTCTTGGTATTATATTGTGCATTTGCTATTACAAAGACGACGGTTTTAAGATAGGCGACATTTAATGCAACATATTGCTTTAAGACAACAAAAAGGGGTATATTTCATCCATTATTCTTATATCGTATTTATTCAAATGGTTTACTATTGCTAAATAATTACACATTAATAATTTAAATTTTGATGAATAACAAAATTGACACAAAATAGGTTATGTCAGTTATGACATTACATCAATCTTCGTCCACCCCTGGCAGTTAAATTAGAACCACAAGCTTACAATTGATGACGTGCGAATCATCTTGAGGAAACGGACTTTATGTTGTAACAAGTGCAGAAAGTTCACACGAAACATAATCCTATACAGGTAAACATCAATAAATATGATATTTTAGAACGTTGCATACTCGTACAATATTTTTCTACTCCCGTTGTTAAAATGTGGCTTAAGCTTAACGTACCTATTTGTTTCTATGGCGCTAAACAGCATCTTCATCACAACTTGACAAGTTGTGGCTTCGATCGAATTGACATTTTCGTTAAGTTAGCAACCACTAACAACTGATTCATTCATTACGCACGAGGTGAAGTTAGCTATTGTAACTGACAGCTGTCATTCTGTAAAAATAAGTAGCCTAAAAAGGGTGTTTCTGTATTTTGGCTATTTAAATTTGCAGTCGAAGAAAACTATAGTATTTGACTCGTTTTATAAAGTCTTTAAACATTCGTTTTTTATAAACTGCCTCCGCTGCACGTTTATAAAATTTGTTATCATATTCTACAACCAAAATCGATCACACTTTTATAAAATGTAAAAAGTTACCAAACTTAATATTTAAATAATAAATAATTATAAATATATCATTACGGGCTAGGCGGAATTTAGCGGCCAATTCTAGGAGCTACTTCTTGAAAAGAACCTAAAAACCACTATCTACCAATTATGAATTGTTAGGTATTGTTATAATTTGTCTATTGAAAAAAAAAAATGCTAATTCCTAAACAGTAGTTTTTAGGTATATTCGAGAAGAGGCCGCTAGATTCCGTTTGGTCATCGCGGCATATATTTGCAATATGGTTGAGAAGATACTCGTATAAGAGCGTGTAACTGCTTCGGTATAAATAGTTTTAGTTTCAACAATGAAATATTAATCAGTTTGTAATTTTATCATACATATACCTAAATATTATATTTTCCTACAAAATTTGCTCAAAATTATGTTCTTGAACCATCAGGGATATTCGCATTTAGTGACCCTGTAGTAATATTATCTTATGCAGCCATACACATTTAACAATAGTTTTTAGTTTTAACGCACAGAAGTTTGCAAACTCCACTTTGATTCACAAATGATATTAGTTTTAAATTATTAAAATATCTTTCAGGACTCATGTTAATAATTGGAATAATACTACCTTTTTAGTTTAAGTTCTGTATTTTTTATTAATAAAACCCAACATTTCGGCACCATAAATTGGTGCCTTCTTCAGGGGAAATATAATAAACATAAAAATGTGAAAAAACAAAAATAACAAGTAACCAAGGTAACATGAAAAGTACGTCAATGTTACCTATTTTATGTATACAATTTTTAGACAATATATGCATGCCCGGCAATAACTTGGACGGCGAACATGCATCTTCTCAGGAAAACTCTCCTTTTGCCAGAGGGAAACCCGTTCCAAAAACAGACAGAGAAGTGATCTGTATAACTCAGAGACGCTTTATCGGTAGCGAAATAGCGCAGCCGTACTTTTTATTAACAGATGATACAAAAAGTCTAGAAAAAATTGTGTACATATTACAAATTACAACATATTTAATATTGGAAGCCAAGCGCGACTAAGTTCTAATCCGTCATAATGATTGAGATTGATATTTCTGGTTTTATAAATCTCAATAACCGCTCTAATTAATCAGTTGTTAAGTCGAGTAAGTCGGAATTATACCAAGGCATGCTCTGCAACGGACGATTAGATTTAGTTTTATGTTATAATTTTAATAATCTACTCCACAAGAATCAGCTATAAATGCTTATTATGATTATGTTCAAATCCAACCTGGAGAAATGAGACTATGTCAACTAGATTTTCAATCAAAAATGGATCAACCCCAGCCAACCACTCAAGATGCACTAACCGAACGTGCACGACGACCTCCAGTGAAATTGCATCCTTTATTAAATTTTTTAGTATTTATTCAAGTGTGGGCGAATTGTTAAAATTTTAATAATAATAATCTAGGTAGTGACTAGAATTTTGCATATAGTTCAATATATTTGTTTTGTGTTTAAAAATACTGCGTGTTTTAAATAATATAAGTTACAACAAATTGGCGACGAAGTGAAACTATAACAGTATGGATGCAAATCAGTTTTCACAGTTACTCGACATTTTTACAAACAGCAGTTAATACAACAGCTATTGTCAACGAAAATTAATGAAAATTCAACGCTTCAAACTGTCATAATATAGTATTTATTATAATTAATATTATGTAGCTTGTTGCTACATTCACAAGCCTAATGTTTTTGAGACAGTCAGTAACAAGCAACACAAGAACATGGCGTCTAGTCGAGTCATGCAGTGAATATGTTTTATGTTATAAAGTTGTACAAAGTAAATTATTAATAAAAATAATAATTAAAACCCACAACATCTATTATTACATGGCGCAGCTGGTAAAAACATAGTGTAAATAAGTTCAGTATAAAATGGATGGCGTCAGATTACCTGAGCCCATGTCTTTTGAAGGCAACGTGGAGAACAATTTTAAAAGATTTCTCCAACATTTTGAGATATTTCTGACTGCATCGGGGAAAGATTCAGCCGTAGATAAAGTAAAAATTGCTTTGTTACTAAATGTTGTGGGGCCAGAAGGAATAGAAATATACAACAGTTTGAAGCTCACAAGCGAACAGCAAGCTTCATATGAGGTAGTAGTTGAGGAGTTCAAAAAGTTTTGCACCCCGAAGAAAAATAAAATTTATGAAAGATTCGTATTCAACTCCAGGTGTCAGCAGGCAAGTGAACCATTCGATCATTTTTTAAGTGATATTAAAAGATTAATAAAATCTTGTGAATATGGAGAGCAAGAGGAGTCTATTTTAGTTGACCGTATAGTGCTTGGGGTCAACGACAGAAAGTTGCAAGAAAAGTTATTAACTATGCCTACAGTAACCTTAAAAGAAGCAGCTGAAATATGTAAACATGCAGAGATAACCAAACAACGAGTGAAGACTATCTTGGAGGATGAACCTAGTAAAATTGATCAAGTAAAATCACAAGAACGAGGTAAAGAAAGCATCAACAAGAATTCAAGTAAAGGAGGCAAAGAAATAAATTGTAGCAGGTGTAACAGAAAGCATTTGCCAAAGAAGTGTCCGGCTTATGGCAAAGCTTGCCATAAATGTAAGAAGTTGGGTCATTTTAGCAGCGCATGCAGAGTGAAACAAGTCAAAGAAATTGTTGCTGACGAAGATGTATTCATTGGCGAAGTTAGTTCAGTTGGTGCTGTTACAAATAATGCTTGGTTTGAAGCTGTAGAAATAGCTGGTCGTCCCATACAATTCAAGATAGACACAGGAGCAGAAGTGAACATCATTCCGAACAAACTACTGCAAGAAATAAACAGGGGCCAGAAAATTAAAATGCAGGCAACCCCTGTCACACTTGAGGCATATGGTGGTATGAAAATAAATCCTTTAGGATGTGTAAACCTGAACTGTAAAGTAAGAAATAAATTTATAGAATTAGTTTTCGTAGTAGTAGATTTAAATGTAAAGCCATTGTTAGGGTTAAGTGCATGCTCTGACATAGGATTAGTTAAACGAATAGATAATTTAGAAATAAAAGACAAAAATCAATTTTTCAAAGATTACTCAGACATTTTTGAAGGTTTAGGAAAATTTCATACAAAGTGTAAAATAGAATTAAAAGAAAATGTTAATCCTGTGGCGCGTCCAGCACGACGTGTACCACTTGCTATTAGAGATAGATTAAAGAAAAAGTTAGATAAATTAGTTAGTCAAAAGATAATTAGTAAAGTAGATACGCCCTCTGATTGGGTAAGTAATCTTGTGATCATTGAGAAAACTGATGGAAATTTAAGATTATGCTTAGATCCTAAAGAGTTAAATAAAAATATTAAACGAGATTTTTTTGAAATTCCAACTGCTGAAGAAATAAGTTCAAAGTTAATTGGTAAACAGTTCTTCACAGTTTTAGATTTCAAAGATGGATTTTACCAGATAGAACTTGATTCTCAGTCTAGTAAACTTTGTACTTTTTCTACTCCGTTTGGTACCTATAAGTTTGAACGTCTACCATTTGGTTTGAATATTGCACCGGAAATTTTTCAAAAGCTAAATGTACAAAATTTTGCGGATATTCCAAATGTCATAATATACTTCGATGATCTGTTAATTCATGCAAATAGTCGTGAGGAGCACGATAAAACTTTGAAAGCTGTAGCTAATAGAGCTAGGGAATTGAATGTAAAGTTTAATAAAAGTAAAGTACAGTTTTGCTTAAATGAAGTTAAGTACCTAGGCTATTTGTTTAGTAAAGCTGGTAAAAAGGTTGATCTAGATAAAATTAAAATAATAAGGGAGTTGAAAAAACCGACAAATAAAAAAGAACTTCAGAGTTTGTTAGGATTTTTCAATTCTATGAGAGAATTTGTACCTAATTTAGCTGAGAGTACTGCTCCTCTTCGAGAACTTTTAAAAAAGAATGTAGAATGGCAATGGCTTGACGTTCATACTAAGGTATTTGATAAAATGAAAATTAACATTGAAAATGCTCAGACTTTGTTACATTTTGATAGTAATAAGGAAATAGTACTGCAAACTGATGCGTCTAATAATGGTTTAGGCTGTTGTTTATTGCAAGGTAAACGCCCAGTTGCGTATGCTTCGCGATCTCTAACTGATACTGAAAAACAGTATGCAGTTATAGAGAAAGAGCTATTAGCAATTGTTTACGGTGTTAAAAAGTTTCACAATTATATTTATGGACGCCCAATAAAAGTAATCACAGATCATAAACCTAATGTTGCAGTATTGAACAAAGATTTGTGTAAAATTAATTCTGCTAGACTTCAGAGGCTTAGATTAAAATTGCTTAAATATGATATTAAAATTGAGTATTTGCCAGGAAAATATTTACTTATAGCAGATTATTTGTCCAGATATGTATGTAATGAAAAAACAGTAGATGATCCTGAACTGAACGAAGTTGTACACGAAGTAGTAAAGTACTTAAGAATTAGTGATGATAAAAAGAAAGAGTTTCAGGATTATACAAAAACGGATGAAGTTTTGCAAAAGGTAAATAAATTTCATTTTAATGGTTGGGACAAAAATCAATGTAAAACAAGTGAGATGAGTTGCTATTACAAAATTAAAAGTGATATTGAGGTAAGAGATGATCTACTATTTTTTCATGATAGAGTTATAGTTCCTACTAAGTTAAGAAGTAAGATGTTAAAACTGTTGCATGAAGGTCACTTTGGTATCAACAGAACTCGCGACAGAGCTAAAGACATCATGTATTGGCCGGGTATGATGTCAGATATTGAAACAATGATAAAACAATGTAAAGTCTGTGAAACTTATAGATCTGTTAATACCAGAGAACCGCTAATGTTACATGAAATGCCTGAATTGCCGTTCCAAAAAGTAGCATCAGATCTTTTTGAATATCAGGGTAAGAATTATTTAGTACTGATTGACTATCTAACAAAATGGCTAGAAGTTATTCCACTTAAAAGTAAACAAACCAAAGATGTAATTAATGCATTTAAAATTATTTTTGCTACTCATGGAGTACCTGATAAGGTAATTTCTGATAATAATCCCTATTCATCTTGGGAATGTCGGAATTTCGCCAACCAGTGGGGTTTTGAATTTGTCACCAGTAGTCCGAGATATCCAAGGTCAAATGGCTTGTCCGAACGAGCAGTTCAGATAGCAAAAAATATGTTGCGTAAAAGTGACGACTTAAGTATTGCTCTTATGGAGTACCGTAATACACCTATCACTGGCTTAAAGCGTTCTCCTGCTCAACTAATTTTTAATGTGAAACAGAAAACAAAGTTACCCATAAGAGTTACTTACGATAATGAAATAAATAAAGAGTTTAAGGAAAATTTAGATGTTAAGAGACAATTGTATAAACATTATTATGATCGACAGACAAGAAGTGTAGATAACAATTTCAAAGAGGGTGATAATATAGTATATAGAGACCAAGGTAAATGGAAACCTGCCCAAATTGTGTCAGCACATAGTTCCCCTCGTTCGTTCATTATTAAAAATTAATTAGGTAATAATATTCGTAGAAACAACTTTCATTTAAGAAAGTCTTACAACACATATCAAGCAGAGTATGATCCTGTTAGTACGACACCCATGTCCATCGATCATAGTAATCATAGCAGTCCTAGTGAAAATGTTCCATTAGGTCCTAGACCAAAAAGGCAAAGGCAAATAAATGTACCAGCTAGATATAAAGATTTTTATTTATATAAATAAATACTTCAAAAGAGGGAGGTGTCATAATATAGTATTTATTATAATTAATATTATGTAGCTTGTTGCTACATTCACAAGCCTAATGTTTTTGAGACAGTCAGTAACAAGCAACACAAGAACATGGCGTCTAGTCGAGTCATGCAGTGAATATGTTTTATATTATAAAGTTGTACAAAGTAAATTATTAATAAAAATAATAATTAAAACCCACAACATCTATTATTACACAAACCCCAGTAAATGCTACTTTAATACCACCTTTCGAAAATTTAATTTCAAATATAGAAGATTTTAAATTATACCGTCAACGTTTTGAAAATTTTTATCAATGAAAGGTGTTTTCGACAAGAACCTATGTAGTCAAATGTTGTTAAATTCAATTGGATCTACCGCATTTATCACTCATATCACCAAAGAAACCTGCAGAATTGTCATGTACAGAAATATCGATTCCTATCAATGTATCAAAACGACAGTCAGTCAATTGCAGATTACGTTGCTTTACTTAGACGTGGTATGAATGAGTGCATGTTCGTATGTGAATGTAAACTTAGCATTGTTGATACATTCCTTCGAGCACAATTTATACGTGGACTTCGTGACAATTTAATTCGAGAAAAGTTACTTCAATCTGATTCAATTTGATATTTCAAAATTTGAAGATATTATTTAAAAAGCATTGGCACTCGAAGCATCCAAGATTGACAGCCATGAGCTTGGATTAAAACAACCAATTATGTCAAACATCAATCTGATTCAATTTGATATTTCAAAATTTGAAGATATTATTTAAAAAGCATTAGCACTCGAAGCATCCAAGATTGACAGCCATGAGCTTGGATTAAAACAACCAATTATGTCAAATTCTTTTGATCCTACGCAAGAGGTAAATAAAATATGCAATCCTCGACAGTCTCACAACAACAAAATTCAACAGGAATCAAATTCAAAAAGTCGAGCATCATCAAAATTTCGTGGTCAACGTTCAAGATCACAGATTGATTATCGCCGTTTAGGAATCGACTGTTTATGCATCCAATGTGGCCGTGAAACTAGCGCTTGTTGTACTAATATTAAATCTCTTCACTGTAAATCATGTGGACGAACAGGTCACGTACAACGAGTATGCATACGATCTCAATTATCTTCCGAAAAGAAATCTACATCTCCCAGAAATTCGACTAATAATATCGAAAATACCAGAAATAATCTATATTATGGAATCAATCAAATAGTAGATATTTTCGAATAGCGCTCAAAAATTAGTGACTCAGAAAAATATTTTGTCACCGTTGGAATCGAAAGTCGACCACAGAAATTTGAAGTAGATTCAGCAGCAGGATTTACACTAATTCCACGTTCAAATTATCAAAATCTTCGTCTTGAACATAAACTTGAAAAATCAAAAATTGCGTTTCGTTCATATACAAATAACATCTTCATACCAGACGGAAAAATCACGGTATTGGTTAAATATAAGGAAACCACTTCTAAAGAAGAAATGTATGTTGTACCAGACAATTTTACACCACTTTTAGAACGAGCGTGGATTCGTCATTTAGGAATTGATCTCAAAGAACCCGATCAGTCAGGTGAAAAATCAAACCCAGAAATATGCAAACTCACAAAAGGGAAATCTCCAGCAGAATTGTATCCGAAGAGAAAAATACGGATTCGTCTAGACGCAATAACACCATATAAGGAAATAAAACATTCAAATTCCATTCCTGGTACGCGATCATTCAACAAAGGCGATAGAGCACTATCAAGATATTATGCAGATTCAAAATTAATCTGGGGTTTTGGAAAAGTTTTGAAAAGACTCGGAAAAATTCACTACTTTATTAAACATGATGATGGTTATATATACAAGCGACACATAGATCAACTAAGGGGAACAAACGTACCACAAAAGACGGTAACATTCGCTCCAGATACAAAATCATTTCAAGAAGAATCTACTCCACAAGAATCAGCTATAAATCCTTATTATGATTATGCTCAAATCCAACCCGGAGAAATGAGACCACGTCAAATAGATTTTCAACCACAAATGGATCAACCCCAGCCAACCACTCAAGATGCACTAACCGAACGTGCACGACGACCTCCAGTAAAATTTCAAGATTACATCCTTTATTACATTTTTTAGTATTTATTCAAGTGTGGGAGAATTGTTATAATTTTAATAATAATAATTTAGGTAGCGACTAGAATTTTGACATATAGTTCAATATATTTGTTTTGTGTATAAAATAGAATAAAGAATTACTAAAAATATTCAATTACTGCGTGTTTTAAATAATATAAGTTACAACAAATTGGCAACGAGGTGAAACTATATAACAGTATGGATGCAAATCAGTTTTCACAGTTACTCGACATTTTTATAAACAGCAGTTAATACAACAGCTATTGTCAACGAAAATTAATGAAAATTCAACGCTTCAAACCCCAGTAAATGCTACTTTAATACCACCTTTCGAAAATTTAATTTCAAATATAGAAGATTTCAAATTATACCGTCAACGTTTTGAAAATTTTTATCAATGAAAGGTGTTTTCGACAAGAACCTATGTAGTCAAATGTTGTTAAACAAACAACATTTTATATTCACAATTTAAAAATACCGTTTAAATATATAAACTAATACTAATTTCATTTGTGAATTAAGGCGTAGGCGTGGGTTCGCTTCCCGTGCGGGATAAATAATATAATAAAATTTTTATATTTACTCATATTTTATTGTTATAACTATTTACACCGCGCCAGTTACGCCTTCTCATACACATGAAGAGCCAGGGTTTATAAAGATGAATGTTACAAAAAATGTATTTTTCAATACGCGAATTTTAAAGTTTGAATATATGGAATGTTTTAGAAATGACATAGTCCAAAACTCAGATTATTCATTTCTTAATATTATTATACTCATAAATGGTTCGAGTTTCCGCTTATGTTGGACCTAATAAAATTTTACCAGTGTGACTACCGAAGTACTAAGCATAAATGATGACAGTCCATGAACTCATATATTTTTGAAATTCAACGTTATGGTAGCTTTAGTAAGAAAAAACAATGTAACCACAAAAACCTAATTTTTATTTATTTCATGTCAGCAGCATATAACAATAGTAATATAATTAAAACATAAACAAACATATTTCTGCAGCACATTGTTTGGAGTAATTCTTCTTTAGTTGTAGATGGTTCTTCCATGTTGATTGACATTATTTGTATTCTCAGTTGTGGATGTAATTAATACCCTCTGTCTAGTTGCTAGTATAATGTTTTATCCTCGTCCATCTCTCGTATCTATAGTGGAAATTTAAGAAAATTACAGTTAACATAAGTGATTTTTTAAAATTAGATATGGGGTAATGATGCAAATTAAGTTTGAGCTTCTTTATCGCAGAAGTTTATGAATTGGCTTATCAGTTCTTTTCGAATCGGCCCTGAAATTTTTATAGAACATTTCAAATGCTTACAGGAACCAACTTCACTAGTTTCATGGTTTTGCAGTCTGAGCTTTTATGATGATTTTGCTAATGCTTTACGTATCTAATAAGTAGATATAAGATAGCCAGAGTAAAGGAAAATAGATCATAATTGGTATTACTTCATGTATCTTTGTTGAACTTGTAAGGTTCTTCATTTAAATTTTAATTTTGGCTGTTTAATCTTGGAACATTTTATATAATGAGGTGGTCACTAAAATATGGCCAACTTGGTTATCATTCTATTTTTATATGTAATAGTTAATATTCACTCTACATATTTTATTATTTTGAAGGACAAGAAGTGGCTTCCTATTGGTATATGGCTGTGAAGCAATATGATTTTTCGAAAGAACCTGACATTTTACACGCAAATGTAAATGCTGGTGAGTACAAATTACATTTCAGTTAATTAATATAAAAGAAACAATTATTAATTTGAATTTTTGTAATTTTATTAACAAAGCCAGTTTAAACGTCTCGGCAAACATATGTACTTCAATAATATAAACATTTATTGAATTGTTAATTTATATAAATTTATTCTGAACGTAAATTTACTTGAACATATAAAAACTAATTATAATATTAATATTAAGCGACTTGTAATTTTTAAATAAATACTACGATTTTGCAGTCTGTTCTTTTTTTATTAACTCGATTATATTATATATTTATTATATTATAAATATGTTAATCCAATATTTCATTATTACACGTGTTATATCAAATCAAAAAATAGTATTGCAATTGTAAAACCTTCTGCATTTAACAAAAATGTAATATTCTAATCATTAGCCATTGTATTTTTTTAATAATATAACATACTGTTTTTGTACTATTGGATATCAAATTTTATGTACTTTTCAAATTTTAATAAATATATATGTAAGGCGTTCCATTTGATAATATCAAGTTATACTCGGCCTTATATAAATCCAAAGGATCGCTATAAACCTTTGGAACGCCTCTCACTTAAGTTGACAAAGAAACATAAATTTCCACCCCTCATAAATAGGACTGTGATTGTTGTCACTGCTGGACTCTTACAACAAAAATATTTTGAAACTACGCATTTATTATAAATATTTAACACATTTTGCTGCGCATGCTCGTGTAAATAAATTTTATTCAATTTAATTTCGTCGACTTCATTGTGATGTCTCATTTCAGTTGTATCTTCTTTTGGGTTAGTTTTTAATATTGAATTTTCTCACAGAAATGTCCAGTTCATTTTCATTATCACTTGCACCAGCTACGTTACCATAATTTGAAACCCACGGTTGCCACATGATTTTTTTTAAGTAATGTGAACTTTATAGAGAAGTTGTATTAAAACTGTTTTCTTATAATGTATTTTATATGGGGTAAGTATGAAATAGTGGGGGAAAATTTAATCCGGGTTTTAATCCAAACTGGCTACGTTAACCCAGGCTAATTTACTTAAATTTCAACCATAGTAATACAGCAGTAATAATTTTTTATTTTTGTAATAAGAATCTTTGCATCTTTGGGCAGAATTATGGATTACATAAGTATATTGTCTCATAAGATATTTTTTTTTTCTTTAATCCAACCCCGGAAATTGCAAGTATTGTGACAAATCTAAGGCAATTTCTATTTTTATAGTATACGGGTGTTTAAGCTGTTTATTATGATCCTTTGGAGTTCAATGAGACAGAGTATATATACCATTGCGTAGAGAACAAAACACCTGTAGAAAGCCTATACTGTAGATTTTTACGCATTTAAATTTAAAATAAACTTTGAATTTTTTCCATAATATTTTAAATAAGCGAGTAATTAAAAAAGAACAGACCGATGAATTACTCGGTATAGATTTTCATTGATTATAATTTATTGTCGCACGTTTCGGTGGTTCGATACAACCATCATCAGCATCAGATAGTATGACAGATGTTTACAACAATATTTTATATAAACGATGAAATTAATACATTTTAATTTATTACTACCCAACAGGGAATTTAAAGATTTATAAAGAAAAACATGTTTGTAGCCGTATATTAAAATATTGGTAAAGGTTGGATCCACGTATTCCTCAAAATGAATTTGTAATATTGTAAATTACCTATACATTAAAAGATTTAAGTAGGTAGAATGGGCCCATAAACCATAACAAAAATAATAAAATGTACACTTTATCCTTAAAGTACTACTCAATAAATAACGATTAAGATAAAAAAAAACATTTTTTTTAATAATTACTTTGCGAGATATTTGAATTTATTTCCAGGGCCACAGAAGACGTCACATTATTGGTATCTTTCTCGCGCAGCCTATTACAGAAACTGGTGTGACAAAGATAGCTACAGGTTTCTTTAATAAACAAATGTAGTTATACAAAAAACAATTATTACTTTTGATACCACGAATAGCTTGAAAATTAAACGACTTTTCATTTAAAAATATTTAAAAAAATTGGTTTATGGGTCCATTGAGTGGTTCTAGCACAGATAACGATCTAAATTTGTCGTGAGAGATAAGAGATTTTAAATATATGATATGAAGTCTCGATTGGGGCGTTATAGATAAGGGATGACGTAGTAGATAGGGAATGACATCATAGAGATAAGAGATTTTAAAGATAAGGATTGATGACGTCACCGGTTTTTAAGATGTTCTTAAGTTTTTTAAGATTTCTTCAAGACGTTCTATTAGTTCTTAAGAATCTTTGAAGACTTTCTTATCATTTCTTAGGATTTCTTCAAGACGTTCTGATCAGTTTTTGAAATTTCTTCAAAACGTTATCATCAGTTCTTAATAAGTTTGTTATCAAACTGAAGATCTTTTTAGATTTGTTTTTATTAGTTTTTAAGATATCAAATAGATGGAATAATTAACTCACAAGTTTAACTTCATACTTGCTTTTAGTTTTACGATTTTCTCTGTTATATTAGTGTAATACTGGTTGCATAAATATTTATTTATTTAATTAATTATTTATTTTATTTATTTATTTAGTTATTTACTTATTTAATTTATTTTATTTATTTTATTTATTTTATTTATTTTATTTATTTTATTTATTTTATTTATTTTATTTATTTTATTTATTTTATTTATTTTATTTATTTTATTTATTTTATTTATTTTATTTATTTTATTTATTTTATTAATTTTATTTATTTTATTTATTTTATTTATTTTATTTATTTTATTTATTTTATTTATTTTATTTATTTTATTTATTTTATTTATTTTATTTATTTTTTTTATTTTATTTATTTTATTTATTTTATTTATTTTATTTATTTAATATTGTGTTTACCCTGGAGCAGTTTAAGAAAATAAATTTTTATTGTGGACTTTTTTAGTTTATTATCATATGTTAGGTAATAAATGAAAAGGTTGCTAATAATAAAAACTTGATTGAGGATACATAACGTTATTTATTATATAAACTAAAGTATTTTGTACATTTTATAATTTTTAGTTATTGGGAAAAATAACAAATATTAAAAATTTCACCTTTTGTACATAAAAGTATGGTAAATATATAATATATAGTAATTAAAGAACTTGAAACTTAAGTTGAGTCGGAAAAACCAACATTTATTATGTCATCTATTTTTTATATATGAAAATACAGTGTTTTCAATTCCATTAATTTTTCCTCATTTAATGTATTAAAAACAGAAAAAGGTGTTAAACTTGTTTGTAGTTGCTATTAGTTTTGGCCCATGGTCTATATTATCTTGTATTAACAATTCTTGCAGATGTGATTTTATGTATTCTTCTAATTCCTTTATCTGAATGTTTGGTAATTGGTAATCGGCTGAACTCACCTGGACGAAGTAGTTTATATAGTTAGATTTTATTTTTCAAACATATTAGAAAGTAAAATATAATCTTGTTTTTAATTTTTTAATACACTTACGGCTGATTTCACCACCGATTCCTAAACCGTTACCTAGCTAGGAATTTCCTAAATTTAAGAACTGCTTAAACTGATTCTAATCCATTTTGGAGTTTTATAATTTATGACATTTGTCAATTGTACTTGTCAATATTGACATTGGAAATTATATGAAGATATCAATATTAACGTTGAGGTATACAAAATTATTAAATTTTTAATGAAATATAATTTACTACAAATATATTTTTAAAATATAAATGAAACAAAGATGAAAATGAACAAAAAGGAGAACTATAAAAGGTAAAGTACAGGATAAATACAAAAACAGAAGCTGAGTTCTCTGATTTCAGATAAAAAATTAAAATTAGACAAGCGGAACGCATATGATACTTGGCTATTTGGTATTTTTATAAAAACTATGAATTATACATATATGAATATGTTAAACACATTAGAAAATAATGTATATTTAAAATGTAATATTATAATACATTATTAGAGACATAAAATAAATTATTATACTTAATTTATTTCACCTTTCTTTCTCATTTTATAAAAACAAAGAAATTAGAACGTCACCCGAACAGCAACCGAACAGATCCGACACACCCGAAGAAGTATATTCTTAGTTAGGGCGGGGCTTCTCAAAACCGGAGGTCATACTTGGATCCTATTTGTTCAAACACTCGTGCACATGTCCTGCATCATCAAAAGCAAAACTCCCCGTGTCTTCTAGAAGAAATAATTTATAATAAAAGAAATATGGTTTTCCTTATCCTTTAACTATTATCGTTCATATTTTCAATAAACTTTTACTATTTTTGATTACTGTGGAGTAGCCTATTGACAATATTATGGTTTGATTTTAGTTTCTTTTATATGTGGAACCTTTGGTATAATTATATTTTGTTTATTAACTTGTTGTATATCATGTTTGGTTAGAATTTTTACTTACATTTACTCGAAACTCAAAATTTTCAAAAATTATTTCTTTTGGTTTTTACTAATTTCTTCTCTAGGATGTAATAATCTATTTTACAATTATTTTCAACATTAAATTTGTAATTCCTCTTATTCTTTGTTTAATATTAAAATTATTACATTTGATTTCGATATCTCCTTCCTTTGCACTAGCTATATAGATCAAATTTGAATTCTCTATTTTAAATATACCAAATACATAATTAATTTTATAGTAATTACAATGTTCATTATTCTGATTATTAATTAATCTGTCTTCGTTAATTAATTGTTTGATACATTCTTTAATTTATTTGTTTTACAATAATATTTATTATTTATATTAATGCATTTATGAGTATAATACAAATTCAAATCTTCTTTTAATATTAATTCTTTTTCTTGGTTTAACAAATAAATTTGATTTTGAAATATAGTAGGTATTGGTGTTATTTGCAACAATTTTGAATTTCTATTTTCATAATTTGGTATTTCTAGTAAATACTCAATCTGATTATTATTAATTCTACAGTGGCTTGTTATTTGAATACTAATTTACCAAAAGTTTAATTTTGGTTCTATTTCGGTAATAATTTGTTTTAATTCCTGAATATTTATAATTGGATTGTGTAATTTATTTATGTTGCAAAACGTCAAGCTAATTTCTATTTAATTTAATAAATTTATTAACATAAAAGTTATTTGATTTATTACATCTTTAATTTGAAATACGTTTTCATTATTCATTTGTTGTTCCAATAAACTATATATTTGAATTACTTTACTTTTCAATACTAATTCATTATGGGATAATTTTTCAATTTGCTCGTTGAATTTCTTTATCATTTCTTTATTTAATGCAATATTATCAAAATTTTGTTTCTGTAAGATTTCCTGATTTTCTCTAATTTTCTGGAATAATTGTTCATATCTTTCACCATCTTGTGAATCTAGATTTCCAGTGATAGATTTAATTACGCTGCCTAGACTATCAAACAATGATCTTTTTGTCTTCTATTGAATAGATTATTAATTTTTATTTCCACTTTGTTATAATTATAATTTAGATAATTTTGATTTCCACTTTGTTATAATTATAATTTAGAATATTTAAGTTATTTTTCAATTCTCTTTTATAATTAAATACTGTTTTATTACAATTATTATTGTCAATCCTATTACTAATATCTTTAGCATATTTACTTATTTTATTCAATTCTACTTGGATATTAGTTATATCGTAATAATAGTAAAAGTAATAAAAAATTAATATAAATATTTACATTTCCCAGGCCTAGTATATTGATACCAGAATTTTCATTGATTTTTTCTATTTTGTTCCTTGACAGGAACATCTGGAACAAATAACCGTTTTCGTTTTAGTTTGGTTATTTTGAATTTTCGTCCATTTTTTAATTTGACTAAGTCTTTAGTTTTATTGAAGTTGTCAATTTCATGTTTCTTATATAGGGGTTTTTTGAATTTGGTCAATAGTCTAGGATTTTCTTTAATTAAAACTTCTTTTGTTTTAATAATTGCGTCTTGATCTTTTTTGAATTTTTGTTTTAAAAATCTCTTGTTTTTATTAATTTCTGCTTTTGTTGAACTTTTCCTCTAATTTCTTTTAATTTATTTTGCCAAATAATCGTGTTTTGCATTTTTAAAGTTTAATATTTTATTTTCACAAAAGTTACCGAATAATATTTCAATGGGTGAAAATTTAGTATTATTTAATAAATTATTATAGGCTATTAAAGCAACATTAATTTTGCGTTCCATATTCAAATTTATGAATTCTTCTCTTTGTTCTATTAATCGTAAATGTTCGATTAATGAGGAGTGAAATCTTGCAATAAGTCTATTACTCTGTGGAAGTTATATGCAGTTCAATTTTATATCCTTTTAGTAGATTTTTAATTATTTCGTTATTGAATTCTACACCATTATCTATTATTATTTTATTAGGAACTTGATATTGTGCGAACTATTATATTAATTTTTCTACAACGTCTACTGTTGTTTTTAAATATTTACAGGTCACAAATTTTGTGAAACTATCTATTATTGTTACATATTTTTCTTTGTTAATAGTTAAAAATGTCTAAATGTATGATGTCGAAAGGAAAATTAGGATTTGGTGTAAGTTTGTCTGGAATTTGATATGGATTACGTTCTTATTTTGAGGTTTGTCAAAGTTCACAATTGTTTATATATTTTTGAATTTCATTGAACATATTTGGCCAATAATATTTTCTTTTTAATCTTTGATATGTTTCTAATATACCTCTGTGATTCGTTTTCCTTCATGATAATTTTAAATACATTCGATTTGATCGTTTTGTGTCAATTTATCTTCCAAAATTTCATTACACTAAATTAATCTAAAAGAAACTTTGTGTAGAATATTATTAATTTCGTTTATTAATTCTTTGTCTATTAAGCAAAAATAATTTACATTAGGTACCAAATAGTTTTTTATTAAATCACAAATTTCTTCGTTTATATTATCTTCATTTATTTTGACAATTAATTGTTGTTTATTCCCAAATAATCTAAGTAATTTAACTTCGTAATTTTTACCTTTTTTGATTATAATTTGATTTTTGCCAAAATTTATGGTATTTCTTTATATGTAATTCCGTTTACTTAATTCTCATCATCAGAATGAATTGTTTCTCTATCCTCGTTATCTATTTGTGCTATTATACTCTCTACAGAGTCATTTAAATTTACTTCCTTTAATTCATGGACGACAAATTTTGTGTTTTTTCAAAAAAATTTCTAATTAATTCCTCAATTATAGGCCATGATATTTGATCTAATCCTGAACATATTTTGGGTAGGTGAACTTCAAAAATTTCGTTTTGTATTAAATATTCCCTCAGTTTTGTTAAACATCCTTTTATTTTTCTATGGTTGGTTTTTCAAAATATTTATCTTTTGTTATTAAATGGAATATTTTATTTTTATTATTATTAATAGGCTGTATTTCAAGATATTCATTTTTAAACTTTTTATTCACTAAATAATTTTTACTATTGAAATTTTCATCTATTAGTTTTGCGAATCCCTTACCTAACTTGTGATCTTTACTTATACAATGAATAATATTATGATTTTTCATCAAAAATGCCAACAAAAGTTTTTATAAGTTCAAATTTTGGTCGAATTCTCGAAAGAGCATCGGCATTTGAGTTTATAGTTTCTTTTTTTATAAACAATTTCAAAGTCATATTCGTCGAGTTTTATACGTAATTGCATCAATTTAGAGTTAAGATCTTTTAAGTTCATTAACCATGTCAGTGGTCTATGATCCGTTACAATTTTGAATTTAGTACCATAAATAAAAGGCCTAAAATATTTTACTGCCCAAACAATACTTAAAAGTTCTTTTTCCATGGTTAAATAGTTTCATGTTTGTTTAATGTTCTAGATGCGTATGCCACAGGTAAATCTTTTCCTTCATGATTTTCACTGAGAACGGCTCCTATTGCAAAATTAATAACATCTGTAGTGATTGTAAATTGTTTATTGAAATCTGGGTATTGCAAAATAGGTGAATTTGTTAATAAGGTTTTTGACAATTCGAAATTTTCTATATCAATTTTATTTCCTTTTTTCAAACAATTAGTTAAAGGTTTTGTAAGTTTAGCGAAATTGGGGATGAATTTTCGATAGTAATCATTTAAGACTAAAAATTGTTTAATTCCTTTTGCCGTTTTGGGTATTGGAAAGTTTTTTACAGCATCTATTTTAGTAGGATTGGGTTTTACTCCGGTGATACAATATGTCCCAAGTATGCAACTTCTTTTTTTAAGAATTCACTTTTATCTAATTGAATTTTGAGGTTATGTTCTCTAAGAGTCTGAAATACTTTTTTAATGTTTTTTATATATTCTTGCAAACTTGTACCTAGAATAATTATATCGTCCAGGTATACTAAACATATTTTATTATTCAAATGTTCGCGCAATACATGATTCATTAATCGCTAGAATGTCGCAGGGGCATTTTTCAAACCAAATGGCATCCTGACAAATTCAAAATGTCCATTATGAGTATTAAAAGTCGTTTTAGATACAGAATTAGGGTACATTTTTATTTGGTGAAATCCTGAGGTCAGATTTAAAGTCGTTTAGTAAATATTGCGTCCTAATTTATCTATTAGGAATAGGATATTTATCGCCTATTGTTTTTTGATTTAATTTTCTATAATCTATAACCATTCTAAATTTCTTTTTCGCGGAAGCATCCATTTTCTTTGGTACCATCCAAATTGCTGGGGACCAATGGGAATGAGAAGGTCGAATAATTTTATTTTCAAGTAAATTTTGAATTTGATTGTTAATTTCTTCTTTGTATATATCGGGATATCTATAATTTGTAGTGTAGATCGGAATTTCATCAGTTGTACGAATTTCATGTTGTATTGCATCCGTAGGGGTTAGTGTATTATGTTCTTGATGGAATAATTCTTGGTATTCTTTAATAACTTAGAATAATTGTCTTTTTCTTCGCTATTTAAATGATCAGAACGAATTTCTATTTTTATAGGTTCTTGTTTAAATGACATTGTTGTGACTTATTTTCAAAATATATAAATTTACTTGTGATATTACCGATAGTTGCTAATTTATTTTTTAAATCCAGACATACCTAATTTTTCTAAAGTATCTATACCCAATAATGGATTAAAATCTTTGTGAAAATCGCAAACGTAGCATTTGATTGGTATTTTATTAATTTCAATTACAATAAAATAATTTACAAGTTTTTCCACTTGCAGTTTCGAATGTAAATTTTTCTTTTTGTAAATTAAAACTTTTTTTTTTTTTAATTTTGTTCGTTTACAAATTTTTTACTAATTGAATTTATAGTACTGCCGGTGTCTAATAAAATAATATAGTCTTTTACAGCTATATATGGTAATTTAGAGTTACAATTAATATTCATTATTTCTCCTCGATTAAAGACTCTGTTATTTCTAAAAAAGAAATGTTAATATTCTCGTTATTTTGTGTCGTTTTCGGTTAAACTTTCAGTAACAATGCTGCATTCATTTTGGTATTTTTCCAAACAATTGTCATTATTTTGTGCATCTATTTCTTCAATTAAATAATTTGGATTGTAATTTCCAAATAGTCCATTCTGTCTAGTATAATAATTTTCGATGGATTATTTGTTTTGTTGAATGTCAATTGCGTTTGTGTGGACATAGGAGTAGGTTTGATTTTTTGAGCATTCATTACATTTTGTCTTGGTGCAAAATTTCTTTTAGCTACCGTAAATTGGA
The DNA here is from genome assembly GCA_943142095.1 of Ophonus ardosiacus. NCBI lineage: Eukaryota > Metazoa > Arthropoda > Insecta > Coleoptera > Carabidae > Ophonus > Ophonus ardosiacus. The sequence goes on along the minus strand of OW964828.1, from coordinate 32,738,435 downwards.
TTGGTCCAGTAGGGAAATTGGGTTTTGAGGGTTGAGCACGAAATTGTGCGGGTGGAATATGTGGTATTTGTTTATAATAATAAATAATAATCATTTATTTGTATATCAAGTGAAACATACACTTATTACAAAGGTGATTGAGGTAGATTTATGTTTAACATTGCAGACATAAAAATATAAATACATAATATGTAAATAACACCAAGAATAAATGTTATATTTTAACAAGCCAAAAAAGAAAAAAAAAACATAACAATTTAATTATATAATCATAAGAATGAAGAAATTAATCCAAAAAGGATTATACATATAAAAATATACATAATGTGTATGGTGCTCTGTAAATAACACCAAGAATAAATTTTTATATTTCAACAAGCCAAAAAAGAAAAATCTGATGTGGCCAGCACATGACCTCCCGCCAATTCCATATTTAAAATAGCAGTGATCTTTAAGTAAAGTATCATTTCCGGTTGATCGTTTGTAAATAAAATCTAATTTGTTGTCCAATAAATAAAAAAGTCTGTAATACGAAATTTTGGATTATGTTATATTGTTTTTCCTCAAAAATCTGTTAGAGCTCCAAATTATGTACTACATTCGATTTATCATACATGGTTAAAATCTAATATGTTGTTTCAAATTATTTATGAGTTTTAAATACCAAATTTCAGAAGTTTTGGATCATATTTTAATAGACTTTAAGGAAAAATCATCACACACACTTTCTTATAAAAGCAGCATCAACTTCTAGGTGCTCTAAAACGCAATCTTTGTAAATTCTTCGCCGTACATGATCCATTTCGTAAATGTGTAGTTGTAAATTAATATTAATTTATAGTGCTGCAAAAATAGAAAAAAAAAATAAATCAGATCATCCTGTACATCTAGTATTTATGTATGATGGAAAATATATTATTTTTACAAACCTTAATTTCATTAGAATTAAATATTTTTTTCTTATATTCTCCTTAACACGGTTTCATTATTAATTTTAATGTAATTTCTTCCTGTCAGTGACATTTGTTTAAATATGTCAAAATTGTTATTAAAATTATGTTTTTGTTTGACGCATAGGCAAAATGATATATGAAAATAAATATATTATATAGTCATATTTAAAGTTATTTAGAGTTATTTACTAAACGTTATTATCGTAGAATTGAAGATTGTACCATTATATTCAATTTTAATTAGTAAAAGTTGCTAAAAAATTATATTCAATGAATTTTTTTATAAGAAAAACTGTTAAAAGCTTGTATAAATAATACTTCCGGTTACCCGATATACACTAAAAACTAATGAGCTCTTCCCACATTAGTATAGAATGGGTATACAAAATTTCAAATTTTTCTGAATGATTGTATTTGAGTAATCGTGTCCACAAAATCCACACTCACACACACACACACACACACACACACACACACACACACACGGACACACACACAGACACACACACACACAGCCACACACACATACATACATACCTACAGACATCATTGTAAAAATGTTAAAATCAGATTCTGGGGACAACAAAACGTGCTTATTCACGAAAATCTCTATATGCGAATTTTAGCATGATCCCTATAGCTCCCTTACCTAGGGTAGCGGGAGGTAAAATACATAACAAAATTGTTATTTTTATAATTATATAATCATAAGGATGAAGAAATTAATCCAAAAAGGATTATACATATAAAAATATACATAATGTGTATAGTGCTCTGTGAATAACACCAAGAATAAATTTTTATATTTCAACAAGCCAAAAAGGAAAAACATTATTTTTATAATTATATAATCATAAGGAGTATTTGTTTATGAGTTATTACTTTATTATTAATGGGTGCTGTTTTAATTTGTCGATATTTTAAAAATTTACAATCGTTTTGTAGTAAATATCCTAATTATGCCAATGTTTTATGTTGTTTAATAGCCTAATTACTACCATAAGGGTCATTAACTTTATTTATAAAATTTTGAATTATTATTTTTGCGAAAACTGTAGTTATATTGTCATCTACTGGATATTCTTGTTTCACAATATCACTAAATTCTTTAGCCTTGTCATTGATTACTGAAAATAGTTTGTATGGGTCTTTTTCGTTTATATAAATAATTTCATTAAATATTGTAGCATAAGTCCTATATATTAAATGTTGTCCTTGCAATGTTTCTTTCACATTTTTCCAGTTTGATGTATCTGTATTTTTTAAAGATTCAAAAGCTTTACCTCTTATTCTCGAGACAATACCATTATTTAGAGTGAATTTTCAAAAATCCGAAAGGATTGGGTTTAGACCATTAATAAATCCCATAAGTTTGTCAACTAATTTTATAAAAGTAGTGAGATGTTTCTTATTTGAACCATCATAAATATGTAAAATTTGAATACTACCTTTCAGTTCACTTATGCTGTTTGCCATTGTTGTATTAGTATAGATTTCTTCTTCAATTTCAGATATTGAATTTAATAATGAATCAAAATTATTTAATGCCACTTTGAATATTACTTTAGCAGGTAATATCAAGTTTTAAAATAATAATTAATAGTTCAGATTGAATATTACTAATTATTAAAATATCTTTCAGAACTCATATTATAAATTGGAAAAATACTACCTCTTTTAGTTTATGTTCTGTATTTATTAATTTAAACCCAACGTTTCGGCACCATAAACTGGTGCCTTCTTCAGGGGATACATTGACATTAATTTTTTAATTAACAAAAATAACAAGTAGCCAAGGTAACAAGAAACATTTAACATTAACAGTTATGAATATTTCTTGTTACCTTGGCTACTTGTTATTTTTGTTAATTAAAAAATTAATGTCAATGTATCCCCTGAAGAAGGCACCAGTTTATGGTGCCGAATCGTTGGGTTTAAATTAATAAATACAGAACATAAACTAAAAAACGTAGTATTTTTCCAATTGAATATTACTTTACAAAGTAATATAAATTATTAAATATAATATTGAGTACTGCTTTACAAGGCAATATCAATTTTTAATAATAATAATAATATTTTGGAATGTACATGACTTGAACACCATATTTAATCTAGACGAAGATACAAAATCCATAATGGCACACAGTGATTTAGTTTGTCTTTGTGAAACTTGGAATAATAATTATATCACCTTTTTGCCCTCATTTCTAAGTAGTTACAAAATTATTGCACAAAGCTTAGCCACTAAAGAAAAAAGTAGAGGAAGAAGTAGTGTGGGTTTATTAATAATATCAAAAATGACTTCATTGGAGAATTTCAAACTCTAGAAAATACGAATTTATGGATTTTTCTGAAAGTTGTAACCCGAACAGATAAAATTTTAATTTGTGTTACATATCTCAAACTTGATCTTGACCATGATACCTGCCTAAATTTGTTACATGACTCTTTAATTACTTTTTCAGAACTTTATCCAGATTATAAACTACTTTTGATTGGTGACCTAAACTCAAAAATAGGACAACATAATCAAGCTCTTGCAAACTCATTTTTATCTGATACTATCTGGGAAAATAGGGTATCCTTACAAGACTACATTGATGTCAGAAGAAGAAAATTAGTAGATTTGCTTGAAAATTTTGATCTTTTTACACTTAACGGTAGGACACTCGGAGACATACCTGGTAATTACACTTATGTTGCGGCTAATGGTAAAAGTATCATAGATTATGCATGGGTAAGTACAATTATTTTTTCAAAAATTAAAAAATTTGAAATAATTGATACGATTGATTGCTTTGATCAGAGGATTTGTTTACTACACATAAAAAATGAATCAGTATATGATTACCGGGATCCAATGCAAATTGCAAATAGACAATACTCTGTGAAATTCCGATTTGATGCTTTGAAATCTAATACTTATCAAATTCATTTAGATAACTCAAATAATTTGTACACGTGTAGTGAAAATGTTAATATATTAAATGATAACCTAATACAGACTATTAAAGATGCGGCTAGCTGCTCTGGTATGTTGCAAGTAACTCCCCCTAGTAATGTTAAATCCCTCTCTAAACCATGGTTTACCTCTGACTGTAAAAATGCTAAGAAAGATTTGAAAAAATTGTTAAATTTATATCATAAAAGCAGATCAGATTATGATCTAGATAATTATATAAAAGGAAAAAGAAAATATAGAATTTTTATTCAAAATAAAATGAAGGAATACTACCAAGAAATAAGAAATTTACTTGCGGATACTAGAAGTGGCTCTGCGTTCTGGAAAATAGTAAAAAAATTAAGAATAAATACGCCCAAAAATAATGGTGTTGCTCTCTATGAATGGGAAAAATTTTTATTCAAATTTATATAATAATACCACTAACGGAAATGTTATCAGATTCTTTGATCCAGATCACCCTTTCCTAGACTCACCCATAACTCTCGAAGAATTGCAAATGAGTGTTGCTCGAAGTAAACTAAATAAAGCACCCGGAATTGATGAAATCTCTTATGAATTTTTCAAATCATTAACCCCCGCATGGGAACATTATTTACTTAACTTATACAATTTAGTTTTTCAATCCGGTAATATACCTAAATCTTGGTCATCAGTGCAAATGCAAATGATTTTTAAAAAAGGGGATAAATGCAACCCCATTAATTACAGAGGAATCGCTCTCATTGTATCAATCTGCAAAATCTTTACTCAAATTATATATTATCGTTTAGAGTCTTTTTTGGAAGAAAATTACATAATTGAAGAGTTTCAATCGGGGTTCCGTAAAAATAGAGGCACAATGGATAACATTTTCTCCCTTACGAGCATTGTTCATCTTCACTTAAAACTTAGTAATCAAAAAGTTTATGGTATTTTTATTGATTACACCCGAGCATTTGACTCAGTTAATCACAATAAACTGTGGTTCAAACTATACAACTCTGGATTCAGTGCTAAAATTATATATTTACTGCAAAATATGTACTCAAATGCTTCGATGCAGATAAAAATAAATAATCAATTGTCTAATTCGATTCATATAACGGAAGGGATTCTGCAGGGCGAAATCCTATCCCCACTCCTATTCTCAGTTTTCACAAATGACTTTAAAAAATACTTTATGGACAAAAAAGCAACGGGTCTTAATGTTGACGGCAGAAGTGACATATTGTGTTTGGCATACGCAGATGACGTCGTTACTTTAGCATATTCTCCAATAGATGTGAATAAAAAACTAAAAATTCTAGAACTGTATTCAGATGATAATTGTCTACAGGTAAATACAGATAAAACAAAAATAGTTCAATTTCATAAAGGCAGAAAAGGAATATCTCATAAATTTATATACAAAGGTAAAGAAATTGAATCAGTTTGCAATTTTGAATATTTAGGTACAATGTTCTCATCTTCTGGGAAATTTTTGGAACAATCAAAAAATAGTTTTAAAAAGGCGTCTATAGCGGTCCAGACAGTTAGACAAATATTAGTAAAAGGTAAATCAAATAACTGGTCCGAAAAAAACAAACTCCTACACAGTATTGTAAATGCTACTGCTTTGTATGGATCTGAAGTATGGGGACTCAGGTATCCTAATGAAATAGAAAAATGCCAAACAAGATATGTCAAATCTGTTTTATGTTTACCTATGCATACTCCAAATCACATGGTAAGGCTCGAAACGGGGTTAACCCATACTGAAAGCATCATCTGGAAGCGAGCTCTAAATTTTTGGAAAAAAATATTAAATATGTCTAACGACTGATACCCTAAATTATTATATAATCGTTTAGTGGAACTAGACAATAACTTTGATAATAACAAGCTAGAATATAACTGGGCTAGTTAAATCAAAACATTTCTGTATGAAAATAATGCCTATGACATATGGAACAATCAATCTATCAACGCAACGATAATTAACTCAATAATAGAATATTTCGAAAATAAGCTTACCATAAAAGATCTTTACAAAAATCAACAATCATCATATAGCTTATTTTATAAAAACATAAAATCCACTTATAATACAGAAGAGTACATAAATTTAAATATTCCAATAGTAAAGCAACAAGTAATATTCCAAATACGAGTCTCCTCTAAAATGGGTCTAAAAATTTTCTATAAAAATATAAAATATGAAATAAACTCTGACATTCTATGTTCTATTTGTAATTGTCATAGCCCAGAAAACATTTATCACTTTTTCTTCGTTTGTCCTATTTTTGCACAAATTAGAGAACATTTTTTTGGATAGGTATAGTGCTCAAGATACTGATGAAAATAATTATTATCGTTTATTCACTAATTTAACAAAAGAGAAAATAGATCATATATTTTACTACACGATATCTGCTATGAAACTCCGCAGTTTTTGTATGAACGAATAATTCTCCCAAGTTCGTATTTAATCTCCCTATATAACTGATTATGTATGTACCTAAAATAATCTAATGTAATGTACTTTTATAATAATTATTATACTTTGTACTTCATATAATTAATTGTTGGGCAGTAGGGCTCGATGCGTTGAATTATTTGATTGGCGTTGAGCCCTATTATTTATTATTTATAATGTTTAAAATTAAATCTGTTTATTATGTATGCACCAGTTGGTTACTATTTACTATTCCATTTGGGGCCTGTTTTTCAATCTCTGGTTAGAGTTTTAACTTCTAGTTAGGTAAACGATATTGCATTGTTTTGTTGACAGCTATGATAAATCTGTCATTTGACAATTCATTTCGTTTCAGTTTAGTTTGTTTGGCTCTTAGTTGAAGTTTTGACCAGATACAGAAAAACCGGTCAGTATTATGTCATGTTCAAAATCCCTTTTCATTAGAATGTACAATTTGCTCACTATTTACTATTTCATATATAATGTTATGTAATATTTAACATCAAGTTTCTAAAGAATGTACCGCCCTGATTATGAATTTCGGTTCAAATTTCAATAAAGTCGATTTACAACGATATACGTTTCTGTTCATTTGACGACATTATGAGCTCCTCCATACTGAGTGAATCCGGCGTCCACAGTATATACTTCATACATAATCAGTACTTATGACGTCCAATTTGTATATTTTTATTCATACTACCGTTACAGTGACGTCCAGCAGCGTTGCCAATATTAAATACATTATTCTGATGTAGAAACCAAAGCACACTCTTTCACAACAATATGCATACTTAACTGCAAACATCATAGATTCCTACAATGTTTGATAATGATAATTTCTTTTGGCAATCCGTAAGCAATTTGAAAATGGAACTTCTAATTTGTCATTTAAAATGTCATTTTTAATACTTAACACTTTTGTTCTAAAATTATTAGGAAAAATATTTATTTCTCCAAATTAAAATTTTACTGTTGTATTTCTTATACATACAACAAAAATAAAGTAGATACCCGGTTTACAAGTAAGAAATGTGAAATGTTCTTGCACTTGGTGTACAAAAACAACAATTCCATTTTCTCTGACGGTAAATGTAAATATGTGAAAATAAGTGAAGAATGAACTATTTAAATTTATTTATTTAAATAGCCCCAAAATCTTACAATTAAAAAGTACAGATATTTTCATTCACTCATAACAAACTTTATTTTACATTTAACAAATATATCATACACAAAATAAATTTCAGGAATATTGACAAAACTAATAGAAAAACTTAACAAAAATTCAAAATAGTACTCGTATCTTTACGCAAGATAATGTAATTGCTTCCTGACAGTGACATTTGTTTAAATATATCAAAATTGTTTTTAAAATATTGTTTTTGTTTGACGCATAGGCAAGATGATGTATATAAATAATTTATTTTATAAATTCATATTGTAAGTTATTTACTAAATACTATTATCGTAAAATTCAAGATTGTACCATTATATTTAATTTTTAAGTAAAAGTTACTGAAATATTATATTCAATGTTAGGAGGAAGTAACGCCGTACTTGTTAATAGATACAATGTATTAACGGAATTATATTGTTGTTATTCCATAAAGTAGTTAATTTTATTTAAATATCCAATATTTCGTTACACATTTTGTAACTTCATCAGGGAATAAAAGTGTGGGCCCACACATTTCGGCCAACATGTGACGCTCACTGAGTAAATTTTACAAGTTTTCTTTTAATGTAACTTATATTTTATACTTATATAGTCAAAATTCTTACAATAATATGTAAATCAGTGCAGAGCATAAACAAGTAACAATAACAAAATTGAATGTTTCTGAATTTATCAATTTATCAAGAGATTGCACCAATTAAAACTAATTTATTCCCTGATGAAGTTACAAAATGTGTAACGAAATATTGAAAATTTAAATAAAATTAACCACTTTATGGAATAACAACAATATAATTCCTTACAATCACCGCCGAGATATCCGTTAATACATTTTATCTATTATATTCTATGTATTTTTTCAAGAAAAACTATTAATAGCTTGTCTAAGTAATACTTCCGATATACACTAAAAACTAATGAGATCTTCCCACATTAGTATAGAATGGGTATCCAAAATTTCAAAATATTCTGATTGATGGTATTTGTGTAATCGTGCCCACAAGATACACACACACACACACACACACACACACACACACACGCAGGCACGCACGCACACACACACGCACGCACGGACGCACACACACACACACACACACACACACACACACACACACACAATAAATTCAAATTTTTATGAAATTTATAATAATAAGTAATATGTATTTGTTCAACAAATTATTTTTCATAAGTCAATAAAATAGTAAAAACATATGAAAAGCCGCCGTTTGAATTCACTTCGGCTATTTTTGCAATAAATTGAAATTTTTACGGATATTACAATAATAGACATATTATTAATTTACTTATCTGCGTTTCTTTCTAAGTTTGCATATAGATTGCAATAAAAATACGGTGTTTTTAAAAGTCATTACTTTTGATTATTTATATTTTTACATATCTCACTAGCGCATATAATAAAATTTTTCAAATTGCAATATAGGTATAATAAAAATAAAAATCTGATGTGGCCAACACAAAACCTCCCGCTATTTAATTTTTATTAATTTAAATACATACCTACGTATTTGCGAACGCTGGAAACTGTTCCATTGCAGAAAACTATTGCTTTATTTACTATTTTCTTTTTAAAATGTCACTATTATTTATTTGAAGTGATTAGTTTTTGGACAGTGACATTTACTGTCAGTTACATTCATTTGAAATATGACCTGTGTAACAAAGGAATTGTGTTTGTCTTAGGCTTCGCGACTAATAAAAAAAATTATTTTTAAATTTATCTGTAAAATATATAGAAAAAGTATTAATGTATAAAATATTTTTTAATTAAATGAAAACAATTTATTGAAATACCTCAGTAAGTAGAGGAGAAATAGTAAGAAGTACCTAGAGTAAAAAATATCTATATGTAATAAATCGTTTGTAGTACATATTAATATGTTTAAAACATTTTTTACCTCCCGCTACCCTTGGTAAGGGAGGTATAGGATAGGGATCGTGCTAAAAATCACTTATCAAGATTTTAGTAAATGATCACGTTTTAAGGTCCCTAGAATCCAATTTTAACATTTTCAAGATGATGTCTGTATGTGTGTGTGTGTGTGTATGTGTGTGTATATGTGTGTATGTGTATGGATTTTGTCTTCACTCTAACTCAAAAGCCATTAGATTTTGGTGTAAATCGGATAACCGGAAATGGCACTTTACCTGAAGCTCATAATGGTTTTTCTTCAAAAAATACCATTAAATGCCATTTTTTCGCATTTTATGTCTTATGAAAATTAAAGATTATTGAATTTTCTACAGGAATACATTAATATTTTTTCTATATATTTTACAGATAAATTTAAAAATATTTTTTTATTAGTCCCGAAGCCTAAAATAAACACAATTCCTTTGTTACACAGTTCATATTTCAAATGAATGCAACTGACAGTAAATGTCACTGTCAAAAAGCTAATCACTTCAAATTAATAATAGTAACATTTTAAAAAGAAAATAGTAAATAAAGCAATAGTTTTCTGCAATGGAACAGTTTGCAGCGTTAGTAAATACGTAGGTATGTATTTAAATTAATAAAAATTAAATAGCGGGAGGTTTTGTGTTGGCCAGATTTTTCTTTTAATAATTATTTCTACACTCTCTTTTTCGACAGTTCAAATTTCGGTATTTTAGATCAAAAGTTTATAAATATTTTATTTATTTATTTCACTGTGGTATACCGTTCTCATATTTATTCCATACATTTAATCATTAATCTTTTTTACCCATACATCTGGTTTTTATTTACAAGTTACACAATATTTTGTAATTAATAATTCAGCTTTATGATACGAGTATTTAAATAATTAAATTTTTTAAATTTATTACATTGAAACCATACATTTTGACTTTGTATTTACTAAGAGCATTTTGCAAAACAAAAGTTTGATTACATAAATATTAATTTAAATACTATCATGTGTGCACAAAGTAGCTTTAAATACGATTAGAAGAGTTGCGCGCTAATGTAGTAACCCAATGTTCCAGTGTTGCCAAGTGTACGGAGTTCAGAATGTCGCTGGTATGAAACTTCAGTATATACAGCGTATATACGCCGGACGACACTAGCTCCGCAAGTGGAATTTTTTTGAACTACAAAAAATATACATTTTTCATTCCGCTATCATTCTGACGTCCATAACAAATTTTGCTATACGATACTAGAGGCCCCCCTGATGCCAGAAAAAAATTTATAAGGCCATGTGCATATGACGTCCGGTATACGGACGTCTTATGCACAAGGACGTCACTTTGAATGTAGAAAATTACACAGGGGACGCCACAATGGTAGTGGGATGTAAATATATATATATATATATATATATATATATATATATATATATATATATATATATATATATATAGATATAGCGAGAGAGAGAGAGAGAGAGAGGTATCTCTCAAATAGGGGGACATAGCTTAACCACAGATTCCTGAGGCTAAAATAAGACGATTTAACTAAACTTGCTTCTATCGGAAAATGTACTATTTAGCCAGTATTCTGCTTCATAGTTCTTCGAAAATAATAATAATAATAATAATAATAATAATTTTGCTTATAATAACAAAACGCTTTATTCGATTTGGATGAAATTTGGTACGACAGTTTATATGGTAATAAGTCATCTTTTAAGATGATACTTGTTAATATTAGTGAACCACTAGTGTATGAAACTTAGGTGTCCCAACATTGATTAGACCGTAACTTTTTAATGGCCACGCCGATAACGTGAAATCATTTTTTTTCAGAAAGATACATTCAATAAGAAACTTTTCTCTCCCTCTGTGTAATTTGCGATATCTGTTACGGTTTACGGTTCACAGAAAAAAAAATAAAATCTAAGTAACTATATTAAAAAAAAAAAAAAAATAAAATAAAATTCATAAATTTTATCTAGCATTCTGTCCAAATGCCAAACATCTAATTTTTAATGACAGTAACGAGTTGTCGATTTTCTCAACTTGTTTAGAAGTAAGCTAAGATATGTAATCGTTTTATTTATAATAATGGTAGTAAAATACTATTACACAAACTAATTTTAGAATATTGCGAAGGAAATTTTTGACAATCCTTAAACAATAGTTTTTGTCACTAAAAATAAGTTGTTTGACATTGGGATAGACTGCTAGATTAAATTTAATTAAAAAGATTCACGGTGCAGTCACTCAGGTTTTATTATTTTTTGTGTAAACCGTAACAGATATCACAAATTAAATAGAAAGAGAAAAGTTTACTATTGAACGTATCTTTCTGATAAAAAAATAATAAATAATTTCACGTTGTCGGCGTGGCCATTAAAAAGTTACGGTCTAATCAATGTTGGGACACCGAAGTTGCATACACTAATGGTTCACTAATAACAACAAGTATAATCTTAAAAGATGACTTATAACCTTATGAACTGTCATACCAAATTTCATCTAAATCGAATAGAGCGTTCTGTTATTATAAGCAATTTTTTTTTTTTTTTTCGAAGAACTTTGAAGTGGAATACTGGCTAAACGGTACACTTTCCGGTAGAAGCAAATTTAGTTAAATTGTCTTATTTTAGCCTTAGGAATCTGTGGTTAAGCAATGTCCCCCTATTTGAGAGACACCTGTATATTTTCTAATTAATTTTATTTTATATATAAACTCGTAATGCTGTCCTTTATTCAAAAGGAAATCTTTTTCAAAACCATTCCTCATCTTAGGATTTAAAATAATTTATTCCTTCTTTTCTGTCTTGTACATGTCTCTCTATTTCTTCGTTATAATTATCAAAATATTCAACAAACTTGCACAATTTTCATTTTAAAGTGTCAGTTGTTAAACGTTAGGAAATGCCTAGCGATTTGGGAATTGGAAGACAGATTCCTAGATAAGTAATTTCTAAATCGAGATAGGCAATGTTTAGAGGTTGGTGAAAACGAAAATTTGCTAGGTAATGCCTATGTGGTGCACATTGTGTACATAGGCATTATATATAAATTTTTACTTTCATATAATAACATATAATACATATTTAAACAGTTTAGCGAATAAAACTAACACTGCTAATTTTAAAATATAACTAAATGATATAGTTTTGAAACATGGTATTTATACAACACATAGTTTGGTAATAGTGCGGAAAAAATGTGTGGATTTAATAAAAATTTAGCTCGAGGAATGCATAGATAAGACATTTCTTGTGGTTTATCTGTTTTAGAGGATATCTCTCTTCGTTTTATATCGCTAGAGGAAAAAAATGTAGCATGAGGAATACATAGATAAGATAAGAGATTTCCTGTGTTTTATCTGCTTAGAGGATGTATCTTCTTGTTTTTTTTTTTACCGCCAGAGGGAAAAAATATATCATGATGAGTGCGTAGATGAGCTAAAGATATATCCGCCTGTTTCTATGCGTTAGCGGATGTATTTTCATGTTCATTTATCGCTAGAAATACAAATTTTTTAATCTGCCTTCAAGAATGTACTAATTTGAAAATGACAAACTTTATTACTTCACAAAAAAAATAATGTCACCAATGGAAAATGTTTTATTTCAACCAATAAAAATGTTTTAAGTAATAAAATTTGAATTTATTTGTTATTACGTACAACCAATAGGATGTATGTAAATGTATGAACTCGTAGGTAAAAATTGTAGGTTTTTTAAAATTTTTATTACACATATCTGTATTTTATGTGTAAAGTTATAAACATTAATTATGAAGATAAGATATTGAAATATAACTTTTTACCTTCCGTCACCTTTAGGTATTGTCTTTGGTCAAAAAATTCGGTGGTCAGTTTTTAATGAATAAGCACGTTTTAGGGTCCCTACGAATTTACTATTTTTAAGATGATGTCTGTATGTGTGTCTCTGTGTGTGTGTCCGTGTTCGTGTGTGACAAATTTTTCTCTAAAATTTAAAATTTTTTCGTATTCCTTTTCTTTACATATGAAGAGCTGATTAGATTTTGGATATAATTGATTCACCAGAAGTACCCTTATTTGATGTTTTTAACAGTTTTTTTTTTTAACGCAGTATATAAATTTTTGACATTTTATGTTATTATAAATAATAATAGTAGAGAAAACGCTCTTCTTTATACGATATGATTATACATTTGCCTTCATATTCAACAGATATAGAGTTAAAGAGTTATATAGAAATTAACTTTCAAAAATCAGTAAACTTTGCTATTTATCATGGAAACAGCTCATATATTCAAAAAATTGTAATTGACAGATATCAGTGTCAAGTGCAAAACCAAAGATGGAAAGTATAGGGTCAGAAAGTGTTATGTCATAGTGTTCCTCGCAAGTGACATGCAGAGGAAGGCCAAAGAGAAGATGGAAGGGGACTGTATCGCAAAAGACTTGAGAGAGGAAGAACTGCGTGAAGAAAATGCGTTGGACAGATATGAGTGGAAGAGAAGAGTAAGAAATATCGACCCCTAATAAAATAGGGAAAAACTGAAGAAGAAAGAACTGTCAAGTCCAATTTACATAGTGTATGTTTATGTTGTAATTTTATTGAATTTATTGAATTTTTTCTAAGGGAACTTTTGTATGGAATTTGTAAAAAATAGTATGTGTTCGTAATATACTTTTATTGGATATATAGAATCTTTTCCAATAAACTTTTGGTATGGGATTTGTACAAAATACATCGAATCGACGGAAGGTCTTGTGCTGGCCACAACACATTTTTACCTTCCGTCACCTTTAGGTAAGGAAGGTATTGTCTTTGGTCAAAAAATTCGGTGGTGAGTTTTTAATGAATAAGCACGTTTTAGGGTCCCTACAATACGAATATACCATTTTTAAGATGATGTCTGTATGTATGTGTGTGTGTGTGTGTGTCCGTGTGTTTGTGTGTGTGTCCGTGTGTGTGTGTGTCCGTGTGTGTGTGTGTCCGTGTGTGACAAATTTTTCTCCGACGATAACTCCAATACTACAATTCTAAAAATTATAATTCTTTCGTATTCCTCTTCGCTACATCCATATGAAGAGTTGATTAGATTTTGGTTATAATTAATCCACCGGAAGTACCCTTATTTGAAGTTTTTAACTGTTTTTCTTAAAAAAACGCAGTTAAATATTATTTTTTGACATTTTGTTATTATATATATTAAAGAAAATACTTTTCTCTATACAGTTTGATTATACATTTTCCTTCATATTCAATAGATGTAAATTTAAAGCATTATAAAGAAATTAATTTTCAAAAATTAGTTAGCTATCATGGAAACAGCTGACATAATTATTCAAGAAAATTTAGTTGACAGATGTCAGTTGCAAGTGCAAAACCAAATATGGAAAAAAGTATAGGATCTAAAATTGGTATGTCATATTGTTGCTCGCAAGTGCCACGCAGAGAAAGGCCAAAGAGAAGATGGAAGGACATTAATTAGTGTAGTTTATGTTATAATTTTATTGGATTTATAGAACCTTTTCAAATGAACTTTTGGTATGGAATTTGTAAGTAATAGTATGTGTTTTTACATGATATTATATAGAATCTGTTCCAAGGAGCTTTTGGTATGGGATTTGTACAAAATACATGCAATTGACGGAAGGTCTTGTGCTGGCCACAACAGATTTTTTATTTAAGCAATTATTTAATTATTTATATCTATAAAAAAATTGTTGACTACAAAAATGGGCAAACGAAAAGCATATTCAACAAATACAACTCGTTCCCGTTCACATATACTATTTTGAATGAAGAAAATAAGGAAAATACTCCACCTATAGAAAATAGTAAATTGGAAGAGGAAACAATAACAATTAAAAGTGGCAAAATACAAAATGAAAGAAAATTAATTATGGAACAAGAATATACTTTCGATAATTTTTAAATGGGTATCTGTTGGTATACACCCTATGAATAATTATAAAATTGTTGTTAATTTGTATAGTAATCAACTGGGAAAGTGCGTTGCTTTTGATCCCAAAGAATGGCTTCAATTTCTCTTATGTCAAAATGCAATACTTTCACAATATTGAAATAATATTTGAAACACTAGAATCTTTTAAAGAAATATAATTAAAATCAAAATATGGTACTTTAAATTAGGGAAGTTTATATATTAATTGTTTCAACAGTCTGATTTAATAAATCGTACAATATCTTATCGTGAGTCTTTAATTTTTTGTAAATATTATTGTAATATTATAAGAGAATCTTGTAACGCGGCAGACTAGTGATGGGAACCAAAAACTACGTTGTATGTGTAAAAATGTAAAGATGAAAGAATGTGACCCCAAAAAGTTCGTAATCCGAAGTGGCTGTCAAGAAAGTGTGAGAGAGTGGGTAGCAGGAGTGAAACTCAGTAGATTCCTTCCAAAAGAGTATAACTCTTATGCATTTATTAATAATAATTATATATCATCAATGTATCACCATAACAAACATAGTAACTGGTGTTGTGGCTATACAGTTACCAGGCTGGATGTGTGATGTCTGGACCTGATGCGTCGCCCTGCTTAACTAGGACGGTGAGAACGCAGCTTCTCCGGAGTCGCTTGTCCTTCTTGGCGGAGGAAAAGCCGCAAAAACTGGCAGAGAAGTGGCCAACATCACAGCATCGTAGTAGACTGGACGTAGAACGTCTTATGTCCAAACTGTGGACCAAAATGCCTCTTCCAGAGGAAATGTGGTCGCCAAATGGGCAGGTGATCGTCATCTGGGCAAGCAATCGTCGTATTGGCAGTTCTTGTCATTATTTAAACAATTATATCCGCTTTTTTTGCTTTAATATTTTCAGGAAGATCAATGTAGGAAAAAGTACCACTGTTTAATGCATCAAATTTTGGAAATATTTACCTAATAAAGTAATTTGTACTAAAAATATATAAATAATAATAATAAAATATTTACTTGTAAATTTAATATAACATTTGAGGTTTCACCACCATCTCGGTTCGAAATTCAGACTTGTGCTTCATTAAGGGCTCATGTCGTAAAATCATCCTTCAGAGAAACCTGGATGGTGAAAATATTTTAGACTGCTGTTGCCTGTGATCTGGCTGTGATTAACACATTATATAAAACAGCAGATGACTAATTTGTTACCTACAGAAGTGGCATGGTAGATAGTCAAACAGATTATGTAGGTACTATGTAAAAGGAATAATCTAGTATATATTAAAAACTGCAAGGTAATAAAAGGTGAGTGCGTAGCTAGTCAACATCGACCTGTGTTAGTAGATTGTGTTATGAAGGTCAAAAGAGAAGGTAAACATTTAGTGGAACCAAAAATCAAATGGTGGAAGCTAAAAGAGGAAGATCTGGCGAATACCTTTAAAACTGAGGCCTTACGAAATATAACATCTAGAGAGAATGTAGAGACCAACAGCAAGGTGATCATAAGAGCTGATGAACAAATCCTCGAGAAAATATCTGGGACGGGCCCTCCGATCAACAAGGAAGCATGGTAGTGGAATGATGAAGTGCAGGAGAAGATCAAGGCTAAGAAAGAAGCTAAAAAGATATTTTACAGGTCTAGTTGTGAGTCAAATAGTGAAGAATATAAAAGAAGAAAGAAGGAGGTGAAACTAGCGGTGGCAAAGGCAAAATCAAGAGCAACGAATGAGCTGTACGACGAGTTGAATACACCTAAAGGACTTAAAAGGTTGTACAGCATAGCAAGAGTCAATGATAAGGTCGCAAAGGACTTCACTCGCGTGCGGCAAATAAAGGATGCAGACGGGCTAGTACTTAGTACTGAGAAAAAGAAGATAGGGTGAATATTTTAACAACTTGTAAAATCAAGAGCGCCAAAGGATTGACAAAGGCGGAGATACAGCGCGTGAAAATTTAACATCTGAGATATAACGGGAGGAAGTCCTTGAGGCATTGAATGGAATGAAAAACGGGAAGGCCGTAGGGTCAGATGCTATACCAGCAGAGGTATGGAAGACACTTGGTGCGGATGGAGTAGACTTTTTGTAGGACCTGATGTGTGAAATTTATGAATAGGAGAGCATGCTGGAAGCATGGTGAGAGAGTGTGTTAGTACCCTTGTAAGAAGAGAGAAGGTTGCAATGGTTTGAGCTTGTAATGAGGAGGGATGTTGGAAGGAGGGTAACCGAAATGCAGGTGGTGGGTCGAAGAGGGAGAGGAACACCAAAAATAATGTGGAAGGATTGTGTGTTACAAGATTTTAGAGAGAAAGGGCTGTCTGAAGATGATGCGCTAGATAGGAAAGAGCGGAAAAGGAAAATAAGGAACAGCGATCCCTAATTAAATAGGGAAAAGCTGAAGAAGAAGAAGAGTCTTGTTTTCTAAGTAATATCATAGACATTATTGTTGGTTGCAGTAATACATAATTTTCATTATTACTTTTATATTTTTCTTAACTTAATATTTAATCTATAAATATTTTATTTTAAATTTATTAACTAAAACTAAAAAAATCTGTTGTGGCCAGCACAAGACCTCTCGCCATTTCCATATTAGGCTTTATATGTATTATATTGCACTTCGCTATCGCACCGTCTTTTTGTAACAAAAAATTACAAAACTTTACCCAAATATTGTTTTTATTCTATTTAACATGTCTTCTGCACACATACAATTCTAATTATATCTATTTTTCATTGTATGAAAAAGTTCTTAAATGTCAGAGATTCTTTCATTTCATTAGCAAGATTGGCGGTATTTCTTATGGATATATGCATTTTACCTACAATTTTAAATATTTAATTAATAAAACAATAATAAAGGTTAAATGTACTTCCCAGGAAAAGCTTTCAGAGTGTCACTAAAACTGTTGATTTTTGGCACTGACATCTATCATATACAAACTATGTTATAGACATTTGAATTTGTCAACTGATTTCCTTAGTGCCTTAGCCTCTGCGATTATATTATTCTATATATTACAGTGCATTTACCTGTAAATCTATACAAGATATAATAATAATTTTAAATGTATTAGATGTAAAATTTTATGTTCTTCGATAATAGTAGTAACAAAAATTTTCAAAAAATAATATTTAGAAGATTTTTTTAAAGAAACTATTACTTCCGGTTGACCAATTGTTACCAATATCTAATCAGCTTTTCCCAGGAATGTCAGAATGAGGAAACTGCAGTTAAATATTTTTTAAGTCTTATAGTATTTGAGAAACCGTGGTTCCAACATCCACACACAAACACACACATACACACACCCACACGGACATCATTGTAAAAATGTTTTAATCGGATTATAGGGACCTTGAAACGTGCTTATCCTCTAAAATCTGGATATGCGCATTTTAGCATGATTCCAGTACCTCTCTTTGCGAGAGGTAAAAATGGAATGAAATAACGCTGGGATACATTTGTATACCACGCCACTCAATTCGTATATTTTTGAGACGCCAGTATTACAAGGTTAAGAACTAATAAGAACGTCTTAAAGAAATATTAAGAACGATAAGAATGTATTGAAAAAATCTTAAAAACTGAAGAGAACGCCTTGAAGAAATCTTAAAAATAAGAACATCTTGAAGAAATCTTAAGAACTAATATGAATCTCTTGAATGTTTAATAGCAAGCATCTTAAGATTTGATAAAAACGTCTTAAAACTGGGTAAAAATAATTCGGTAACGTTATCAATTCCTATCTTTAAAAACTCTTATCTTTATGATGTCATTTCTTATTAATGACGTCATCCCTTATCTATGATGCCCTGATCGTGACGTCATATTTTATCTTTAAAATCTCTTATCTCTCACGATAATCTTAGATCGTTATCTGTGCAACCATTCAATTCTACCTACTGACTTATACAATGTGATTCATTTTAAATTTCCTGCAGAATAGAAATCATGTAAAGAGTAGAAATATGAAGTAGGGCCGGGCTTTAAATTAAAACGTGTATATTAGGGCATAAATTCAAAAAGAATGGTATAAAAATCCAAAATTTTATGCATTAAAATTTTGTGTGTAAATATTGCTCCAAAATCGAATGGTAGCAATCCGTGTTAAAAGACTGATTTCCTATTTTACATAACTCACTATGTTTGGGTTTTCAAGAAACACTTGAATATAAATAAATATGTCTTCACACCTTATTACCCATTTCTGTTTTTGTTAATGCCAATCTGCTTTCAATTGCAGATTTCGGTAATTTAGTAGATGTCATTTCGTATCACGGAGAGTGCTCCACAGGGGTCACTTTTGTGTTATTGGAAAATTGTAAATAATTTTCAAGTTTGATGTCATCGGTCGTGTGTTCGAATCCGGTTTGTTAGAACCAAAGCGGTGTATATTTGATTAATATCAATTTGATGCAAGGCCACGATAAAATTTTTAAATATACAGTTGTCCAGGATAACTTGTCCAACATGGGGATCTCGAGAACTATAAGAGATACGAAGTCGGTTTACTAGACGAAAATTAGGAGACTATTTTAATGGTGTTTTGTTATTTGCCAAAAATTCACAGGTCAGTAAATATACGTGAAAATGTAAATTTTGCAGTTTTTTATTTTTGCAAATATCTTCCAAGCGTGAAATAATAGATACTAGATTTTAATTTACACATCTGTAAGGCACTTTTTATATTCTTTTGAATAGTAAACCAAAAGTTTCCTCGAAAAGATTCTATATATCCATGGAAATTGTACACGAACATATACTATTTTCTACAAATTTCATTCCGAAAATTCCGTGGAAAAAATTCTATAAATCCAATAAAATTATAACACGAATATGTAAACTATGTAGTAAATTGCACTTGACACTGATATTTGTCACTTACAATTATTTGAATATGTAAGCTGTTTCCATGATAATAGCAAAGCTGGCTTAAGTGTTAAAGTTAATCTCTTTATAATCCTGTAACTCTATATCTATCGAATATGAAGGAAAATGTATAATGAAACCATGTAGACAACAAAATATTCTTTCTTATTGGTAATCACATAAAATTTCAAAAAATGGTATTTAACTGCGTTTTAGAAAAACTGTTAAGAACTTCAAATAAGGTTGACCATTTATAACCAGAATCTAATCAGCTCTTCATATGGATGTAAAGATGAATACGAAAGAAATGTAATTTTTAGAATTGTAGTATTGGAGTTATCGTCGGAGATATTTTTGTTACACATACAGACATCATCGTAAAACTAGTAAAATCGTATTCTAGGAACCCTAAGTCGTGCTTATTCATTAAGAACTCACCACCGATTTTTTTTTTACCAAAGACAATACCGTCCTCACCTAAAGGCGACGGAAGGTAAAAATACGCTAAAGAAGTACAAACCTATATTCAGTAGATATTATTTCATAATTTATACTTACATAGAAGATTGTTATTCTCAAAAATAAAACATACAACATTTATATTTTTGCTTATATCTAGTGACCTATGAAATTTTTTTTTCTGAAATAATAATTCACTACTGTTTTCCTAATGGGAGAACTTATGTCTAATTAACCGATTTCGTATCTCTAATAATTCTCGAGATCTCCATGTAGGGCGTGCTTTTTCGTGGAGTCTTTTTGTTATTTTTAATCTTGCAATTTTCAGGTCATTTTACCCAACTTGTTTGGATCAAGTCTCGCCATTTTGGAGTGGGCAAGGCTCGCTCACGTTCAGGAAAAGTAATCGTAGTAGCAAATTATTCTCCTGCTGGTAATATCTCCGGACAATTCCAGAGCAATGTGCTGCCTCCAGTTCCAGATTACCCTTCGCTGCCGCCACCACCGTCGTTTCGAACTTTCAGTAGTGAGACCACCGACACCGAATCAACTACATCTGACAGCACTAGTACCCGTTGACGGGCGCCCTCCAATCATTTCATGGTTGCCTGTTTCATATTCGGCCAGTTTACATGTACTGTTTCGGCTGAAATGTAAGAAGAATGAAATTAGAGTTCTATATTTTTATAACTAACATACATAGAATACAATATAATATACGTACATCGAATTGTGACAAAAATTGTATTAATTCACTTTTATTTAAAAATTTGTTCTTAAATATTAAGGCCCGTATTACGAGCGTACTTTTATAATAAAAGCGCTTTCATCATTTATGGAGCGCGCTTTTACATCATATTTTTATGAGTGTGCTCAATAACAGTTGTTTTATTATAAAAGTGCGTTAATACGGATCTTATATCTTTAAATTCTGTGGTTATATTTACGAAATTTGCAAAGTTCTCTTGAGCTTTTATACATACTGCCCTATTTTCAAGGTTTTTTTCGAAGTTACTTTAATGCTGGTATTATCAAGCAAAACCGATTGCTGCTGTAAGTAAATAAGTCAATATTAAACACTAGTGACGGATCAATTCCTGAAATTGAATAATGAGAAAAAATTCCTGAAAATATCCCGGGAAATTTTCGAGAAAAATTCTATGAAAATTTCTCAAGGTATTTCAAATATTGCGAAGCACCAGAATGTTTCTTGACGGAGTAGGGGGCACAAGGCACAAGGATGCAAAGCAAAATAACAGGCGTCTTGATCTAATATTTCATTAAAAAAATATATGAAGAAATCCCGAAAAAGGGCAAGATAATTTTTCCACAAATCCCGATTGAAGAAATTTCCGGGAATTTTCCCGGGGAATAAAAAAAATCCTTGCTGGAATATCTCAGTGACTCTATCGAAAGCCAACTTAATTATTATACTTTAAAATAACATCTTATCTTTTTTCTGACCCAATGAAATTTATTTTTTGTTACAAAAATATGCGAACTAATATTACACAGTTTTTGACATTGAGTGGATTTCAGTGGGTTTTATCACGGTGTATAAATATAAATATTAAGAAGTGACAACTCATCATACATATCATGCTTACGAAGTTGGCTTCTACTAGATGTCACTGCGTGTAAGATTCGAATATTCCCAGCATATATATTTGTGTTAAAATTTATTCGTAGCTAGTTTTAATATACGAAGTTTGATGTTTTGCTCAGTTGTGATATTTTTCATATTTTGTCGTTCTTGTGTGCCTTCTGTGAGTAATATGTTTTCTCTATTTGACTCATTGTCTCTCGCGTCTATTTTCTTACACGATTTCCAAAATTACAACTGAATTTTTCTTGCTATATGTTAGATACATATTATAATTTTGCCAAAATATTTTTAACAGGGGATAAAACTCATTAAATTGTACCCATTATGTTTATGTCATATGACATGCATACAATGAAGACCTAGTCTGTATGTATTATTCATCTTGTTACAGAGATACTGAGAACCTTACTTTAAATCTGGCCAAAAGTCTTAGGGCTGGATTTCCAGTATCTGGTTAAAATTTTGATTAATAATAATAATAATAATAATAATAATAATATTAATAATAACAATAACAACAACAACTACAACAACAACACCAACAACAATAATAACAATAACAATAACAATAACAAAACAATTACAATTACAATAACAACAACAATAACAATAACCATAATAATAATAATAATAAATAAATAATGATAATAATGAAAGATTTTTATAAACGAGCGTGAAGCTATCAAAATTTTAAAAAAATGATAATAATATAATAATAATAAGAATTAATAATTAATAATAATAAGAATTAATAACAGCAATAATAATAAAATTAACAAAATTGAAACGAAATGATCTGTCAAATGACAGATTTATCATTGCAGTTAACGAAGCGACGCAATATTGTTTACTTAACTTGAAGTTAAACTGTTAACCAGAGATTGAAAAACCGGCCCATGACATACTTCCCTACGAACCCTACTGTACTGTAACGCATGGCAAATAACGTCAAACAGTATTATATGGTTAACGATGAATAAATATATATATATATGTATGGTGTCTCAATAAGCTTGCTCACTATTGGTAAGTTTTTTATTTGAAGAGATACAAGGTTAGTTAAATGAGCAAAATTGTGCCATTTTATATTAGAAAATTGGTCAAAATAAAAATTGTGTCAGCGGTTCCCAAAATTTGGGACAGAATTTATATTTTTTAAATGGAACTATATATTTTTTATTATCTTGTTGCAAGGAGAATTTTTTCTCTTTCCAATAAGGTAAAGTTGTTTATGTACAATTTTTTCAAATAAACGAGTTATTTACGTTTAAAGATAAAAATTATTTTTTATTGGTTTATTTAGTCAAGTAAACTACGGAATCAATTGTCTTTTATAAAATTATTATTTTATTAACTTATTTTACAGTAATAACAAAATACTTAAAGAAAATATTCAAATTGAAAGCCACTATTTCTTTCGCACATTTCAGCTTTTTTGAAGAGAGCCGACCGTTCTACGTAACTGGTGTCTAGATATATCTTTCCATATAGCAAGACCATATCTAACTTTTCTTCATTTGTAAAGTTATTAAATATTATTAAACACAGAGAACTTTACGGAAGAAATTATTAAACGTCAAACAAAGAATCAATTGTTTCCATGGCTTACTTGGCTAAAAAACTAATAAATAGTTTACAAAATTTTAATTTTTAACCGTAAATAACTCGATTTGAAAAAATTGTACTTAAACAACAATACCTTATTGGAAAGAGAAAAAAATACTCTTTCCAATAAGATAATAAAAAATAAATGGTTCCGTTAACCTCTTCAAATAAAAAAGTTACCAATAGTGAGCAAGCTTGTTGAGACATTCTGTATATATATAGGATGTTATGTAAGGAAGTGTTCAACCATAGTAGAACTGATTCCATTGATAGTAAATCTGGCAAAAATTTTGTTTAACATACTTTCTACCAGAACTAGAGGCCTTTAAAGCTGACCAATCACGTCATAGTTCAAAACTTTATAAAAAAAAATAAATAAAAATCAACGTGTTCTCTGGAAAAAATGTGATACCTGTAACAAATGACATATAAAATCAATGACGTCTATTTGGAAATAACTCTCTCTACCGTCTTACAGCAGCATGATTATTTTGTAATGTCTCGCCATAAACCATATGCATGTCTGCATACTCTTAGTTGGTGAAGGTAAATGGCATTTTGAGAATATCAAAAAAACAGAATATAAATTGTACGTCTATGCAAAAAAACATTTAACGTCAGATTGACAATCAATATTTTTTCCAGAAAACACATTGATGTTACTTTTTTCATAAAGTTCTGAACTATGACGTGATTGGTTAGTTTTAAAGGCCTCTAGTTCTTGTATAAAGTATGTTAAACAAAAATTATTGCCAGATTTACTATCTTTGGGGTCAGTTCTACCATGGGTTAAGCGTTGAACACTTACGTACATAACACCCTATATATATATATATATATATATATATATATATATATATATATATATATATATATATATATATATATATATACACCAAAAGTTGAGAATATCTTTTAAATAAATTAGCAGTAAAGTACATTAGTCTTTTCTATATTCCGTATCAACATAATAAGATAGAGCATAAGGTGTATCCAAATTACGAAATGTCCGAATACCCCAGCCAAAGCCTGAAATTTATTAAAAAATAATCGGGTTCTAGACGGTTACTTATAAGTTGAGCAAAAATGTATAATTTAACATTTATTAGGTTAGTATATGATATGGGCATAAGAAATTCGGCAAAATAAATAAAAAAAATGCCTAACAAAAGTGATTCGAGTCACAGGGTTTTATCAGAAGTAGCATTACAAGACCTGATTTTATCTATAAATTTTTATTTTGCACGTATTTTTACGAAAGCAAACTGCATGGTAAATCCCGACTTATGAGGAGGGGTTTTATCTGTCAGTTTGCTTGAATGTTAGTGTTTAAAAGCAAAAAAATGAATGCTTAAAAATAAAAGTTTATCCAGAAAAATCAGAGAGGTCGTGTGGTATTTGGTGAGATAAATTCCGAAGACAACGCAAAATGCAACAATTTAATTTTAGAAATTATTTTGAAACTTGAAATATTAATTGTCACACTGACAGTTAATATAGTAACTGTTTATTTCATGGTAGAGGAATTTTATCGGGTAACGCAATTTTGCAAAAAATAAAAATAGATACAATAATGTGCATTAGCTTTGCTGTACAGCGAAAACCAAAAGGCAGCTTAAATACCCCCATAAAAACCTTGAAAATAATGCAAACTCTGTACCCGTATGCATATGTTCATAAAATGCGAGAACAGTTTATTGTTATTGACGTATCACATAATAGAATGACTTTTTCAGTTTTTACTCAATATTTTTTCTAAACAAACACAATGCCAATATTTTGAATATCCATGAAATCATTTGAACGTAATTCAATCCATCACTTGTTTGGGATATATTAGACTTTTTTCAGAAATAATATAGTAATTTACGTTATAAGTCCATAAATGAGTTTTTACGGTACGAATAAGATGTAAGGAATTTTGAAATGAGAACTATAATAGTAAGTTAGAAGAAGCTTATTACGTGCGAATACTCGTAGAAGAGCCGTCAGGCTAGTGTGTAATCCATGAGCACGTAATTGCTTTACAACTCGAGCGATGTACAAAACTTTTTCTTCGACCATAACTTTACTCAAATTTATGAATTTATATTTGATTTTATTTTTTCAGGAGATTTTATCTACATTATGACAGTTAATTGTCTGTTAAACGTATATTAATTGTTTTGCAGGTAATATTGCCAACATGTTTCTAGGGATAAACGAAAATTCCTCTATTAACTGTTACGTAAAATAATAATAATAATAATAATAATAATAATAATAATAATAATAATAGTAATAATAAATAATACCCAAAAAAACCTTGACATTGAACCCGATAATAGATTACATCTTGTATATTATTTAATATTAACTACTTTAATGTTATTGCATAAATTACAATAAACTACAAAATTTTTCAAATAAATAATTGTTTCACTTTTTTAGTATGGAATATAAAGAGAGTTTCAAATGTCAGCAAAGAACACTGGTTAGCACAGCTGCCTCTGAAATATCAGATTGGGATTCGATTCCCCTCT
The DNA here is from genome assembly GCA_943142095.1 of Ophonus ardosiacus. Lineage (NCBI taxonomy): Eukaryota > Metazoa > Arthropoda > Insecta > Coleoptera > Carabidae > Ophonus > Ophonus ardosiacus. The sequence continues at coordinate 32,711,992 of OW964828.1, read as the reverse complement.
AGAGTAATTATTTTATTTTACACAAAAAAAATAAATATGGGAAATAAAAAAAGAAACATAAAAATTGTTGAACTTTTAAAAATCTGTTTTATATTTCCTGACTCATTTAAAAATAATAATCATAATATTCTAATAAATAGAAAATAATTAACAATAATTGATTACAATAATCGAAATATTGATATAATAATGCATTGTATTTTTATAATATATAGGACAAAATACGAAAAAACGTTATAATAAAAGAACCTTGCATTAATTAAAAATTTTAATAACTAAAACATACTTTTTAATTCAAGCTAAAAATTTTCTTTCCTTGGCATTTTTTTCGTAAAATCAAAAATAAGATTTTTTTCCTTTTGTAAACTCAATCCAGGGACATACTATATACAGTATATCCCATTTAGAGTTGCCACCATTGGGATCTCGAGAACTATAAGAGATACGATGTCGGTTAAATGGAACTTTTTGTGCGCCTTTGGGAGGTCATCTCAGATGTGCTTTTGTTTTTTCAAAAATTCTCATAGGGCACTAGATAATGACGAAAAACTGAATATTGTTGATTTTTTTCTTTTTCAAATAACTTCTAAACTATTAGTAATTGAGAAAAACGTTTCAAATACAAAAGATAGATATTTTTATTAACTAACCAGTGGTGTACGAAATAAATTTTTATATCCGTAAATTTTCGAGATATAACACAAACTTATATTTTTTTAAATGGAACGCATATCTGATTTCAGTCTCAAAAAAATCATTATTTTTTTCTCTTTTCAATGATGTAAGGGTTATTATGTTTTATATTTGTTTTGCTCCTAAAATTTAATTTTTCTCTTTATTTTCCTGAACTTTCTTATTATTTCCCAAAAAAACATTATTATTTTTATTAATTATATTGTATTTGATCGAAATAATTTGTTTTATGCCTTTATTACTTAATATTTTCATTCTAGACTCATAATTACAAATTACACTATAATGTGCCAAGGGCGACCAGATACAAAATATTATAAAAATTAGTTTGATACGAGTTTTAAGCAAATTTTTCTAACGAAATAAATTATTTAAATACAAGTAGTATTTCTAAATAGAAATCTACCAATATTTTCAAAATAATTATAAATTTAATACAAAATAAGGAAAAAATAATAATTTTGAAGGCAAAACAAATACAAAACATAATAACCCTTACATCGTAGAAAAGAGAAAAAAATAATGATTTTTTTTGAGACTAAAATCAGATATGGGTTCCATTTAAAAAAATATAAGTTTGTGTTATATCTCAAAAAATTCCCGATATAAAAATTTATTTCGTACGCCACTGGTTAGTTAATAAAAATATCTATCTTTTGTATTTGAAACGTTTTTCTCAATTACTAATAGTTTAGAAGTTATTTGAAAAAAAAAAAAATCAACAATATTCAGTTTTTCTTCATTATCTAGTGCCCTATGAGAATTTTTGGAAAAACAAAAGCACATCTGAGATGGCCTCCCAAAGGCGCACAAAAAGTTCCATTTAACCGACATCGTATCTCTTAGAGTTCTCGAGATCCCAATGGTGGCACCTCTAAATGGGACACACTGTATATATATATATATATATATATATATATATATATATATATATATATATATATATATATATATATATATATATTGTGTTAATATTAAGTTGTAACACCCGAAAACGACAGTTAGAACTCATTGAAACGAACAACTTTTCTTAGTTAAATTTTTTTATTTGGAGCCCCAGTTCATAGTTATTGGCTTTTTTTTTCGAAATAACGTCATTACTCCCTTAATTTAAGGAATATTTAAAAAATGCAAAAACATTTTTTTTCGGTTCTCTAAAACATTTGTATTTACAATTATTTTCTATTTTATCAAATAACAAAATGGCAACCGATCAAAAATTACAAAACAAGATATTTTGAAAACCACTTGATCGATTTTTGAAAATAAAACATTTATAAAATCCTTAAGCTATCTACTATAACATTTGTCTGAAACATTTTTTTTCGATCTGTCCAAAAAAAGTTTTTATTCAAATTGAATTACAAGATAAATGTTAACAAACTTCAACAATCATTTAAAACAAAGTAGGCTTGCTGCCATTAAACAAGAAAATTAAACAAGAAAAACAAGAAACCAACAAACAAGCAAGAAAAATAAAACAATGAACAATGGAACAAAGGAGGGACTAAATTTGATTTTCAAAATGGACACCATTCGCAGCAATGCAAGCCCGGCAGCGTGTTTTAATATTAGAAGAGACATTTGCAACAGCTACCTGCTTGTCTTTTATAACTTTTGCTGTAACTACTATTCTAGCCACCAGTTCTAATTCGGTGTTTACTGGTGTCTCATATACAGAGGTTTTCATCTGACCCCAGATAAAGAAATCTAGGGGAGTTAGGTCGGGGCTTCGCGCTGGCCAGGCAACAGGACCTCCTCTCCCAATCCACTTATTCGGATATTCTCTATTTAGTAGTGCTATGACTTGTCGGGTTGTGTGAGCCGGTGCTCCATCATGTTGAAACCAAAGTCTTCGCCAGATGTTTAGCAGTAAGTCATCAAGAAGCTCTGGAAGAACATTATTTAAGAAAGTAAAATAATTTTCACCATTCAATCGGTTTGGGAGAATATAAGGTCCAATAACGTATTCCCCTACGATTCCAGCTCATACATTTACTGAAAAACGTCGTTGATGCGCACGAAAAAATGTTGCGTGGGGATTTTCATCACACCACAGGTGATTATTGCGAGAATTAAGTACACCGTCCCTTGTGAAACAAGCTTGATCTGTAAATAAAATGAACTTTTCAAAACGCCTCTGAAGATTGCAATGTTCAAGAAACTGTCAAACTGTCACGTGATTTGCATCTAATCTATTTGCTATTATTCTTGTACTCGTCGATACTTCATCTTCAATAATATTAAGAACAGCTTCTCCAAATGTAGGGGTTCGATGTAATCTATTGGAATTTCCACCATTTGTTGGGTGAAAACTTCCAGTCTCTGACAAACGTCTATATATTCCTCTAAAAATGCGGCAACTTGGTTGGTGACGATTTGGATATCTCCTCCGATAAATTCTACGAGCTTCTTGTGCTTTACTCCTTGTATTTCCAAAAACCAAAAGTATATCAAGAAGTTCAGCGTTTTGATAATTATGCTTTTTTATACACAAATTATGCAAATAACTTTTCAAGATGAAGCAGTAAATATATATATATATATATATATATATATATATATATATTTTGAAAAGATATTACTAAATAACAAGATCAAAAAGTATTTAAATTTGAACTTACAAACTAGAAAACACGTGCCTCAAATATGAAGTACGCGTTTATTATTCGGCTTTTGTTTCATTGTTTAATGGCAGCAAGCCTACTTCGTTTTAAATGATTGTTGCAGTTTGTTAACATATATCTTGTAATTCAATTTGAATAAAAACTTTTTTTGGGCATTTCGAAAAAAATGTTTTAGACAAATGTTATAGTAAATAGATTAAGAATTTTATAAATGTTTTATTTTCAAAAATCGATCGAGTAGTTTTCAAAATGTCTTGTTTTGAAATTTTTGATCGGTCGCCATTTTGTTATTTGATAAAATAGAAAATAATTGTAAATACAAATGTTTTAGAGAATCAAAACCAAATGCTGAAAGTTTTTGTATTTTGTAAATATTCGTTAAAATAAGGGAGTAATGACGATTTTTCGGAAAGACAAAAAAACACCAATCACTATGAACTGGGGCTGGGGCTCCAAATAAAAATTTGAACTAAGAAAAGTTGTTTACTTGAATGAGTTCTAACTGCCGTTGTTAGGTGTTACAACTTAGTATTAACACCCTGTATGTATGTATGTATGTATGTATATATATAGTAACACTAGTGACTTTCATTCCGTAACACTGCGTAATAAGGCATTTACTTCTTTGACATATAGTGTGTAAAAGGTAATTTACAAACGAGTAAATTTAGAGAAAATGGTGAAAAACTCCGAAACTATTGGTTTTAGGCATAGGGCATAGGATACCCTTAATAAAAAAATAAAGATAATACAAAAATAAACGCAACTGAATAATAAAAAATAGAGTGTTCCATTTGAAAATGACGAGTTATAGTCATTTGAAATTGAGTATATTTGATTAGCTTTATTTACCATCTTGTATAGTAATGTGTAGAAAAAAATATGTGAGCACAGAGAGAATAGTTATAATTATACTGAAAAACAAATTCGTAATTTTTACTATTAAAATAAAGTTAGTACGCCTTTATAAAGCAATGCGTGTACTAGGTCATTTTTAAGAAAAAATTAAATAACATGGCAACGCCGAGGAAAACAAAAAAAAAACCTCTTAGCACTATATAGGTGAATGAAATGCTAATCAAAATATATGAAAATATATAAGCTATTCCATTTAAAATAAGATAAATAATTCTTGCCGAGCCGTAATGCAACACCCTGTATAGATGAAAATAATTTTACGTTATGCTCCTTTAGTAGTCAATAAATTATGTCAATAAATTTATGCTGCATTTCTAACGACAAGGGAGCTGTCTGAGAAAGGAATTTCAAAGACTCACCTGTATAATATTTGTTTGGCAGTTCAATCAGAAGTACCTAGGTTGCTTAAGTAATAATAACAATACAGTATTGAAATCACTCTAGTAAACAATGAAATTGCGACACAGTATGAAATAAAATATTTCTGCACTGCATTATTTACATTGTATTATTGTGAGTAGATAATTTCAATCACATTTTAAGACAGAATTATTTTTTATTCTCACCTCTTTACCGGAAAAGGAGGTATTTTCTTAGGTCAAAATAGTGAATCGTATATTTTTAGTAAAATAAACATATTTGTAAGTGAATTTGACTGCCTAGGTCTAGTACATAATTATTTTTTCAATGAAAAATAAATAAAGGATGAGGCTGTATCCGATGTCGCATTTAGTATTTAGGTTTTCTTCACATAAATACAGCTTCAAATGGCACACCAATACTTAACATATTATTTTGTATGGTAAAACACTTTAGAACAACAAATATGAATTATACAATTAGATTTAATTTGATGGTTCAGATTAAATATTAATATTATTTTTCAAAAAATAGAAGCTAAGAAGTTATTATTTGACACTAAATTTGACGTTTTGCACAAATTATAGCAACGAACATGATTTGTTTAATTACTGCACGTCAACTTCAAGGCATAGTGTACTTCTGCAAAACTCTAAAATATAATACGTAAAGTCCTAAATAATGCCGTTCTTTAGGACATATAAATTTAGGATTTAGATATTAGGGTAATAAAAGTGCAACATTGAATACAATCTAAATACACTTTCCCATCAATAATTTTATTTCAATTTTACGAATATTAGAAAAAAACGTTCACATTCAAAACCTTTTTTCATTTTTTGACAAGCAATTTAACGTATATTCATTTTCAAATTGCAATAATTATAATAAGGATGTAGGTAATTCATTTAAATGTTTCACATTACGTCAAAAACACAACTGTTTTCGTATTTCATGGACTTCAGTAACCTAAATAAATAGTTCACCATTAATTTTGCTGAATTAGTTTACTGCTAGAAATTTAAATAAAATAATTTTATTATTCTGTTTCATAAAATATGAGTACAAATTAAATTTGAGTTTGTGAGAATTATGTGCTCATGCACATATTTATAAACACTCATAAAATTTTAAACGGTTCGTTATAATTTTTATCCAGTAAAAACAGTTGACACTGACGGAAAAATCGAAATGTAACTTATCAAGTTTGATTCTATTTGTCAAAAATTATAACGAATCGTTTTGAAATATAACGAGTGTTTTTGAATACGGGCATTAAGTCTTCAAATAATTTTAACGAACGGTAGGCACTATTGTGTAATATAATGTTCAATTAAATAGTTTCGTACATTGTCGTACCATTTTAGAAATGGCATGGAGTATCATTTGTTTTGTATGCTATATAGGCGATTTTGGATGACAATTTAAACAGACTACCAAGTTTTAATTGTTTAAAATAATATACTGACTCTTGAGTCTCATTATTAATATCCGTGTTTACAATGATAACAAATTTTTAGAAAGAACACAACAGACAATACAAATACTTTATCAATATATATCCACGGATTCTGCATAATTTTGCTTAAGCTAATGATTAAAAAGTTTTTTTGTTAATGTTCATCAAACTTTCGTAAGTATCCGAAAAATAATATGTAAGAAATGTTTCAATAGAAAGCATAAAAACATAAAATTGCATCTAAATTTTAAAAAAGGACTTCCATATTATGTACATATTTACACTTTAATAAAAAAAACATGAGAGCAGTACGATAAAATGTGATAATTAAAGATTTATTGAATTTAATTATGTAAAAGTACTGAAACAAATCTAATCCAAATATTAAAAAAATTCTACAACCGCCAAAAAAGTTGATTTTTAAACATTGATATCAGTATGCGAAATATGGCATTATTTCATTAATTACCTAACCATAACAACGACTATTTTGTAGTGTCTCACCATAAACCATATGCATGTCTGCAAACTCTTGATTGGGGAAAGTAAATGGCATTTTGAGATAAAAAGAAATTAATAATAAAAGTGGTACATCTATGCAAAAAACGTTTAACGTCAGTATTGATAATCAATATTTTTTCCAGAGAACACATTGATTTTTAGTTTTTTACAAAATTTGGAACTATGATGTTATTGGCCAGTTTTAAAAGGTCTCTAGTTCTTGTAGAAAGCATGTTAAACAAAAATTATTGCCAGATTATGATCTATGGGGTCAGTTCTACCATGGATTAAGCGTTGTACACTTAATGGGGGATTCCAGCTCAATCGAATTAAAGGAAAATAGTAGAAAAATACGAATATATATGCTGAATAACGAATATTAATAAAAAAATGAAATGGTATAATTGAGATATTTCGGTAATAAGGGGTTCTTTGTTATAGCGCTTCGACACTAATATGAAATCTATATATATAATATTTTGATTGGCGACCGAAAGACCGCCTATACATGCATTACAAATAGCGTGTTAGGAGGTGGGGATTACTACCAATGGAAGTTAAGAAATTCAAATTCGAAAGGAGGGGCTAACATTCCTGTACTGCAGTTTCCAAACAGTTTTTATTTTAACATAAATTTCTTGCATTAAACTTAATAATTTAAATACACCTCTAATTATAGAGTATGTATACTTATACAGTGTTATAATATTCATTTATTTTTATGTAAATATAATTTAAAATAGCATATATTTCAAGAACATTTAGGTCCATGATGAAAACAGTTTGATATAAAAACACATAAATGTGACGTCACGTCAATCTTTTCAAAATTCATAACTCGCTTATTAATAGGAATTTTTTCATCGGATTTTCATCAATAGTCTTAGTTTTCCTAATATTTTCAGATGAAATTATAAAAAAAAACAATGGTGGAATCCCTCATTTTCGCGCACATAACCATTTAAAATAATTATTGTTGTGATTAAGCATTAGCACGTGGAAATTTCATTTAAAAAAATCAGTACACTCGTACTATTGTTTTTATAAAAACGAATTGATATACATTTTAATGTCGTGCACTGACACCTTCAACAGATTTTAAAATTATTTATAAACCATACTAAGTGTTTTCTTTCTTTTTCGATGTATATATATCATTGTGTAAAGAGTATTTATGATTTATATTCATTAGTATTTTGTAATGAGTAAAAAGTACAAATATCCATTAAAAAAAAGTTATAGCCAAAAGTCGATTTTGTCGTAACTCGAAAATAAATGAAAATATCTGAAACTCGAATTTGTTCTCCTGTACAACGCTATGTATTCTATTGAAAAATTTCTTATGATTTTCAGATATTATGTTTGCAATATAACTTTTTAATCATGAAATTTGTATGAAATATAACAGTAACTGCGTTAGTACCATATAATATTTCTAATAAAATAAATAATGTATCCATCCTAACTAATGGGCCCATACACCAATTTTTTAAAATATTTTTAAATGAAAGTTCGTTTAATTTTGAAGCAATTCTTGGTATAAAAAAGTCATAATTGTTTTTTGTATAGCTGCATTTGATTTTTAAAGAAACCTATAGCTTTCTTTCTCACACCAGTTTCTGTAGTAGACTGCGCGAGAAAGATACCAATAGTGCGACGTCATCTGTGGCCCTGGAAATACATTCAAATATTTCGCAAACTAATTATTAAACAAAATGTTTTTTTTATCTTAATCGTTATTTACTGAGTAGTACTTTAAGGATAAATTATACATTTTATTATGGTTTATGGGCCTATTACAGCAAAGTTTTCCTAGCGAAAAATCGCCTTTTTATACATGACGATCAGTGAAAACAAAAAAATAGGAATGAATTTTTGAAAATTGTTAAAAATCATAATTCATAAATAAATTAGTATAGTACCTTATAAAATTAAATTTATTCTTCATAATTTTATAGTTACCATGAACAAATTACAATGTTCTTGCCTCAAATCATGTTATAATTTTAAAATATTAATTTATTATTTATTAATTGAATATAAATTGTACAAATTAGTAATAGGTATGTGATTTGATAATGTGGTATTTTCACAAAAAAAAAATATTTAATTTATATCAAATTCAATGTAAAAATTACTTTCATACCAAAAAATGTTGCCGAAACGATCATACTTGTTCCACTTATTTTATAACATTTTATTTCTTTTCTGTAGATTACTGGATGAAAACGTATTTTCGTCATATTTATTTTTTCGTTATATGAAGATCGGCGTAATGAAATTGACATTTTGCAAGTGTTGCATGCAATCGAATATGCATAATTCAAAAAAAGTATACAGAATTAAAAATTATTAATACTACTGTCAAAAACAAATTTTAATGTGTACTTAATAACCATAATGGCATGTAGTACAAGCCTTGTTTTAAAACGCTGCTTTAAAAATGTCAAAATATCATTATTTAATAATAATACATAAGATCGTACAGATTTGTCAAAATATTATTTTATTTCATCCTGTGTCAAATTCCAATACTTTACGTCAACAGTTTCAGTCCGGGAAAACGCGAAAAACGGCCTTGTTCGGTAAAGTGTTGCTATTGGAAACATATAATTAAATTAATAATATAATTAATTGTTTTTATAGCACACGCTTCTTCAGATTTTCTTACAATTTCCGGAGGATTTGCATTAGAGTTCATTTTGTCACACCAAATTATTTCAGCGAAATCAACAAATTAAACAATTGTCAAACAGCCGTTGCTAATCATGTTACGACAATGTAACTAGATATGGAGTATTTGTTAAATTATTTTGAAATAAATTTGAATGTTTCTTTAAAACGGAATATGACACAGGATGAAATAAAATACATAACGATATTCGTCCGTGAACTCTTTTTACAGTACTCGTTTCGAGTTTCATGACTCGGCTCCTTCGTCGCCTCGTCTTTAAACATCTCACTCGCACTGTAAAATATGAGTTCCCGGACTTTTAACGTTAATTACTATTTTTGCCGATTGACGTTAAAAGTGCGATTTTTTTGACAGTTAACAATCTGTGGCAGTAAAAATGTTGTTTACTTAGCAACCGCTCAACAAACGTATAGAATCATAATTTGATGGCGATAATAGGTATTAAAAATAATCATTGTAACAAAATTTTATTTAAGTAAATGTTACAATTTAAATTTAAGTATATTACAAGAAAAAGAAAAGGTTACAAAACAAACAAATTATTATTATTGAAACAAGTGAAAAAACATCAGTCCTTCGCGGCTGCACAACTCATACTATTCTTCTTCGGTCGCTTGCACACGGCAGCAAAGATTCCCCCACCTCTCAGACATGGCAGGTGCGACCACACCTGGGTTGAACAGGTTGGTACTCAAGAACATTTGTCACACACTCCCCCTAGAGTTCGCATCTAAGTCCTCGGATGAGAACTCTCAGTTGTGGATTTTCTGGGTCTTTCTCGCTTCCTCTTCGGGACGACTGGTTCAGCATCTGGATCTGCAAATGTATAAGGGGCAATATCGCTTGTGCACGTGCAATGGGATCATCGGATTTAGGGATTTCAGCAATCTTATATGACGTGGATGAGATGGCGCGAACGATTACGTACGGGCCATCACGTTTAGGTATAAACTTGCTAGTAATACCTTTTACTGCATCACTGAGTAGATGTGTGGTAATCATAACTACATCACCTGCTGAATAAATTGGGGCTGGCCGGCGGTGTTTGTCATGGTATGCTTTCTGCCGGTCTTGTTCCTTTTGGAAACATTCTTTCGCTTCTTCTAATGTGTCTGCGAGTTTTCGCAAATGCGGTGTTATTTGAGTGACAAAGTTATCATCGGAGATAATTTGCCGTAAATCGTATTGCGTCTCACTTACAGTCCTTAACTCTTTGTCATATGTTAAATATGCGGCTGTGTGACCAGTGCTTTGACACCATCCTGTGTTTAGTGAGAATCGTATAGCAGATAACTTTTCATCCCAAATGGTATGTTCTCGGCCTACAAATATTGCGAGTATTGGTTTTATGTCACGGTTTTTGTGAACTGGACTCCATTGTCCGATATTATCCTTCTAGGGAATCCATACCTCAGTAATACTTAATTTCTTAAAATATCTGCGCAAGCTAACGCAGTTGCTTGTGGATGCAAAAAGTTCCACCCACCTTGAGCAGACATTTTCTATTACCAGGTTACAGCGATTGTCTTTTGCGGTTTCGGGCAATGGCCCAAACAGATCTATAGACAGCGTTTCAAACCTTTGTGCGAATACTGGCGTTTGCAGTAATCCTGCTGGTTTTAAATTCGACGCTTTGTATCTTTTGCAATCAACACAATTCCGTGTGTATTCATTAATACTTCGTCTCATACCTGGCCAATAGTAACTTTTCGATATTCGACGGCAAGTTCTTTCAGAACCATTGTGTCCAGCCATCGGTGAATCGTGATTGTCTTCAAGGATTTTCTTCCTGCTCTTTTCTGGAATGACTAATTGGGCTTCTTCGAAATCAGTTTCATCATTGTAATGATATAAAATACTATTAAGCATCACATAATCTCGATCTGTCCATCGGGCGAAATTATCATTCGTATCTTGGAATTCAAAATCATTGATGATTTTTGCTATATCGGGGTCAGCTAATTGATCTTTGCGGATAGTATCAGCATTTCTCGAGGTAAGTTAATAGCTACCGTATTAATATCTGTCGTTATTGACGTACGTGATTCATTTGGGGGCCTTAATAATGCATCGGCTATCAAATTTGACATCCCTGGACAATAGTCCACATTTACATTGTAGGATTGAAGTTGTAAACCTCAACGTCCTGTTGTCGACTTTAAATTTAATATCCATTGAAATGGTTGATGGCCTGATAGCACTTTGACTTCAGAACACTCAGGTCGTTGAGTAATTGCGCTCTGGTGCTGTTAGCAATTGGTTTATATATTAAATAGGTTTTTTGTCAACTCCTTCGCCTTGTAGGAGTACAGCGCCAATAGCGTAGTCGCTCGCATTAGTTCTCACTTTATAGGATAGCGTAGAATCGGATTGTCGTAGTATTGGTGCAGTTGTTAACAATGATTTTAGTCGATCATATGCAACTTGCTGAGACTGTTCCCATTTCCAGACTGCATTCTTCTTTAACATGTCAGTTAGAGGGCGTGCAACCTCTTAAAAATGAAGTATAAACCTACGGTACCACGAGCACATTTGAACAAAAGACTGAACATCTTTGACAGTTGTCGGTGGAGGTCTGTTTTGAATGGCAGAGACCTTATCAGGTTGCATTTGGATTCCTCCCTCAGTAATTATATGTCCTAGGTACGACACACTTGAGCTTATAAATTTAAATTCCTTTCGGTTCACACTTAGTTTAAAATATCTAAGTCTTTCGAAAACTGCGTTAAGGTCTTTTACGTGATTTTCAAAACTATCAGACAAAATAATTAGGTCGTCGAGATACGCGAACATTTTCACTTCACTTAACCCGGAACGAAAACGGTCCATTAACCTTTGAAAGGTCGCGGGCGCGTTGCTCGTGGACATATACTTGGTACATGTGGCGTCATAATGCAGGTCGTCGATCCTCGGCATTGGATAAGTATCAGGCATGTTGACGGAATTTAATTTGCGATAGTCTATACATACTCTTGGACCACCATCTCTCTTTGTGACAAGGACAACAGGAGCAGCCCACGGGCTCTCACACTCTTCAATGATGGCGGCACTGCGATGAGCACTTGATTTTCTGGTTGCTTCATTTCAAGGTTTGAAAACATCTTCATTCGATTGAAGTAGTTCATTGAACAGTTTACTTTGAGTATCATCGAGGTAATTACCTTCTGTGGCACGAAGTGTAACTGAAACTGCGTGAATTTTCTTTGGCTTGTTCACATTATGTTCGGAGTGCGTATATTCATGCTGAATATGAGGAGTATCTCTGAAGTACCATGTTTAGTTAGGAATATCCAACACTATTCCTGCTTCTGAGATGAAGTCTACGCCAAGCAATGTAGAATTGTCGCCGCAATCAGGCGAAAATATTATTTTAGTACAAACTGGACAATTCAGAATATTTATGGGGATTTTTGCAGTTAAAACCATTCGAGTAGTAACATGACCATCAGCTAAATTGAGAGTTAGCATCTCTTCTTGAAAAACAAACTTGTCTTTCAATTTGTAGTATAAGTTACGGCCCATAATATTACGTGATGCACCTGTATCGGCATATGCTGTATCTTGCATTTCCCAGATACTAATGTTCAGCAATGGTCTTCCGATTTCTTCAGAATCTTGCACGGTTTTCATTCCATAAACGTCTGCTGAAGCAACATTACTTGTTGAGTTTTTCGCTGAACTATTACAGTTTTGGTAATGTGATTTAATCACACCTGGTGCATTACATCCATAACAGGATAGAGCTGGTTTAGGTGTTGTTGTTAGTTCAGTCATAGTCGGCTGAATTTGTTGAGAAGGTTTTTCATTCTTTTTTTTCTTGCATTCATCGTCATTCTGCTCACGAGAAAATATTTCGCGGTATACAAGGTGAGGCGGTAATTTTTGAGAAAAAGCGCCACGTAACGCGGATACTGCTTCATCCCAAGTACTGACATTGTCTTTCACTCCTCTCCACCATGTTGCTGCAGTTTCTGCTAGAAGCATGGAAATACCACATAGAGAATTAGCGTCGCTAATGTTTGTGCAATCTTTGTATGTGAGAATTGCATCCAGGAATGCATCAACATCTGATGATTTGCTTCTGTTGAAGCGCAAAGTACACTTCGAAAAATTGTCTGTGTATGTTGTTGCACTTTCACTTGTTCTTGCACTGGTTGGTTGTATTGTTGCACTTTGTGTTAACCGCGCAATTAACATTTGTAATTGTTCATTCGTCATTGTCACAGCGGCTGAATGTCCTTCACTGCTTTCTGTGCTATGTCGCTGATTTCGTTTATTCGGCATTTTGTATTTTTAACGTGAAACGTGAACAAAGCGATGTCGCAACACTTTCGATATACAATGTATCAAACAAAACAAATAGCGAATAGTAACGATAAACAGTTTTGTGGTTTTCGGTTTCAATGTTGGGCGCCAATTTTGTAAAAAAAAATATTTAAATAAATGTTACAATTTAAATTTAAGTTATTACAAGAAAAAGAAAAGGTTGCAAAACAGATGAAAAAAAGATCAATCCTTCGCGGCTGCACAACTCATACTATTCTTCTTCAGTCGCTTGCACACGGCAGCAATGTTCCCCCACCTCTCAGACACGGCAGGTGCGACCAAACCCGGGTTGAACAGGTTGGTACTCAGGAACGTGTGTCACATCATTATATTAATATTAATTCTAAAATCGGCAAAAAATAATGTGATCAACACGGCACTAAGCTGTAATTCTGGTATTTTGGTACCCAGTTATACAAATAATTATTAAACGCAGAATATTTTTAAAATAATCGTTCTTACACATAAGGGTGAAAATAAGTATTGAAATTTGACATTATTTAAAAGAGCGTTTTAAAACAAGGCTTGTGCTACCAGCCATTATTTTTATAGTAGTTTACATATTCCACGTTGCCATTAGTAACATAAAAAAATAATTAAACTTTTATGTGCTCTGCCATAAAGGTCTCCTTTTCAGAAAAAAATATAATTATATTTGTGTTCTACATACATTAAAACATAATCTGTTATTATTCATATATGAAGAAAATACCTCATTAATAAACATGTATTTATTGTTTAAAATAACTATTAGATATAAAAAAAAACAGTTTTTCAAATTTGATTGTAATTGGTTAGCTATTGAGTTTCATTTCATTTTCACAATAGCTAGGAGTGTCCATCAGGTGACGTATAGTAAAAATATTTCGTCAATTATCGAAATCTGAGTAAGCGAAAAGCTACATCCAGCTGTGGTTAAAAGACGTAATAACAATTACTTTTATATGCTATCGAATTTTATATTGTTAACTATACGTACATATTTTACAAAATATTTGTTTTTATTACCTATAAAGTAAAGCTTGATACGTAAATTAAATAACATTGTAATAGTGATGAAAATGTGTCACTACACATCAACAAGAATAAATTACTGTAATCTTTTTATTGTTAGTATACGCGCAAACACGTCCAAATAACAGTATGTATAGAATTGTGTATGACTTAGACAATTTATATTGCCTTTGCGACTTCGTCGCAGCTCATAAAACAGAGTTACTTAGAAACTTGTGGCAATCATATTTGCTCATGATCATATCTGTAGCACGTGCCTAAAACGCTTATTTCGTTCTATAAGGCTAATATATGAACCCGGTTGTGAAAGGTCTAATCTTTAACTAATTATAAACGTAAATATTAAATGAATATTCTTATGAAAGGTTTTTGAATTATTTTTTTTTTTCAAATATGTCAAATGTTTAAACACCAAATTAAAAACATTCTCTGCATTAGTAAATTTCATTTTTTGTATGATCAAAGTAGACAATTTTATTGTAGATGTAAATATGTATTTGTTATGAAGTTGCCAAATTATAAAAGATATTACGTAGATAATTAGTAATAAATTTCAAATTTAATAGTTACATGTAATTCCAAACATGTGACTATTTTAGTTAATACTAAACAATCATTTAAAATTTTTATACATCTTAAAACTCTGCTTATAGGATTACAAATTAGATACAGAAACAAAAATCAAAAACATTGCCGTCGAAGATATTTTGGCGAGCCTGCCCGGCTTGTAAAAAATAAAATAACCTAACTTAATTAGACGATGATACCTAGGGTGGGATTCCATAACTCGTAACAACTACAAATAACCATTGCTCTTGTTAAATATCAATAGCAACTGTAGATAACAGTTGCTCACGTTATTTTCCAATTGATAAATAACGACTGCAAAATACCAGCCATTCGACAGCCTTATTGAATTGTCAAATCTGACATTACTCAGTTCGGCAATTTATTTGAAAGAAAACAGTAAGTACAAACAGTTTTTATGATAAATTAACAAAATAATTTACTTATTGAAATTGGTCATATTAGATTTGGATAATAATAATAATAATCTTGTACTTAATATTTTGAAATTTTGTATACATTATAACCTAATTTCTCTTGTTACATACCATCAACAAATAACGATTATTGTTATAGGATCGCAAGTTCACTTTGTAGTTGATATTTGCAATAGATATCATAACAAGTTCAAATGATAGCAACCGAAGTTATGGAATCCCACCCCTAATCTGTCATATCTCTGTTGTACCATGGTACACATACTCCAACACAGAATTAGATTTTTTTGCAGAAATGGTCGCACAAAACATTTTAATTCTAAAGTATTAATTTTTTTCAAAATGCAAAATGTAAATTATTATTTTCTCTTATTTATTTATTTATAATTATAATTATGTAAATGTTTAATGAGGAAACGACTGTGATTTTTTTAAATGTTACTCGAATTAAAGTTTCATTGTTAAAATTGATTTAATTGTTGAATTGTGCAAATTGTTGTTGTTTGTAATAAATGCAGCTAATATTTAGTACATTTAGAGTGTGTTTAATTTGATTTCTATACTCGTATGGTCGTATGTAATTTATCCCCAGTTTACCCTTTAGAAATAAATAATAAAATTAACATTTTTCTTATTAATTGATGTAAGCAGTCTTGAAAGATAATCGCCTACCTCGACACTGGGTACGTTTAATGGAGCCAGTAAAATACAGCAAACCGGAAACAGGTCGCGCTGGACGCTTTACTAGTTTTGGCTTGCTGAAGCAAAACCAGTAAGAAAAATTATCCTGCTTTTGCTGTTCTCGTGAAAACAGCGGCATACTACAAAAAACTGTACATATAAATAAAATATTACTTATAATTTTTTTAGTAATATATATATATATATATATATATATATATATATATATATATATTGTTGGAGTGCATAAATAAATTAAATAATGCTAATTTGTTACTAATAATGAATTTAATTAAAAGTAATGCAGAAAATGCTTATATAATACTTTTTAATGGTTCCAATTTAATCTTAGTCAAGGTTCAAATTTCAATTTAGAATGTCGAAGAATACTATGGATATGCGTATACAAAGTACTATAGTGAAGTAAACAAGAAAATATCGTACAGAATTTGGGTTATATTTACAGTTTCCCACCATAACAGAAATGTTCCGTTTAGCAGCGTCACGTTTGCTACTTTTCCTGGTCCCATTGAACGTACCCACTGTGTGCATATCAAAAATTCAGAGACTCATTCAGTGGAAATGTTGACCGTCGCGGGGGAACCCCCATAAGTGCGTGTTTCAGGATCGTAACCAGCCAGCTAGGATTTTGAACACTCGATTGAATGACAAGATTGGAAGAACATATCAAGTGACTAGGTATGTACCGTCATGTCCACACATTATCCTGTTCATTTCTTGTTTTATTCTGTTTCATAACCCATAATTGCATATATGAAAGAAAAAATCTGTTGTGGCCAGCACAAGACCTCTCGCCATTTCCATTTTATGTTATATAATTATTGTATTGCACTTCGCTATCGAACCGTCGTTTTATAACAAAGACATTACAGAACTTTACCCAAATATTGTTTTTAGTGTATTTAACATGTCTTCTGCATACATACAATTCTAATTATATCTATTTTTCTTTGTATGAGGAAGTTCCTAAATGGCAGACAAACAGAGCATTGCAAGCTATTGGGTCTGAACATACGAGAAGATTTGAAATGGGATTTAGAAATAGAATCAATCTGTAAAAAACTTGCACCACTCTGTTATGCAATTCGTAGATCATTAGATGTAACTAGTTTCAATACAGTAAAAACATTTTATGACACAAAATTCTGTTCAATAATAAGATACAGCATTGTATTTTGGGGCAATGTTTAGATAACCTATAGAAACAATTCTTGTAAAAATGTTTTCAAACACAATAAAATTCTTACTGTGTCTTGCATTTATATATATGAGTTATGCCTTTTTACGTTTGCAAAGTATATAACCGATGGTAATTTTCAAAGACATGAACAAATACATAATTACTGTACCAGAAATTGACAAGACCTCGTACCAAGAAAACATAAAACTAAGCTTTTTGAAAATAATCCTTATTATAATTGTTGTATTTTATTCAATAGTCTACTCAGCGACATAAAAAATCTCAAATCTTGCATTCTTTTAAGAACAAATTAAAGAATTTTCTTACTGAACACAGTTTTTACTCTGTAAATGCATATTTAAATATTTAACTATTTGTAATTTTTTGTTATCTATGATCTATTGTGACTTACCTTATATTACTATGTAATCTTCTGGGCTAAATAAAGTATTATTATTATTATTAGCAAGATTGGCGGTATTTCTTATGGATATATATGCATTTTCCCTACAATTTTAAATATTTAATTAATAAAACAATAAGAAATATTTAATGTCTTCTCAGTAAAAGCTTTCGGAATGTCACTAAAACTGTTGATTTTTGACATTAACAATTGTCATATACAAACTATGTTATAAACATTAGAATTTGTCAACTGGTTTCCTTAGTGCCTTAGACTCTGCGATTAGATTATTCTATATATTACAGTGCCTTTATCTGTAAATCTATACAACATATAATAAAAATTTTAAATGTACCAGATGTAGAATTTGACGTTCTTCAATAATAGTAATAATATAATATTTAGAAGATTTTTTTAAAGAAACTATAGTAGATAGGTCATGAGAGTTCAGCCCCACTTCAAGATGGCGGCGGCTTTAGAGAACAAGATGGCTGCTCAAGATGGCGTCATGGCTGGCTAATTCAAGATATTTTTTTGTTTGGTTCAGGAATATCCATTTTTTACCTCTCGCTAAGAGAGGTATTGGAATCATGCTAAAATTCGCATATCCAGATTTTTGTGGATAAGCATTTTTAAGGTCCCTATAATCCGATTATAACATTTTTAAGATGATGTCCGTGTGTGTGTGTGTGTGTGTGTGTGTGTGTGTGTGTGTGTGTGTGTGTGTGTGTGTGTGTGCGTGTGTGTGTATGTATGTGAGGATGTGTGGATGTTGGAACCACGGTTTCTCAAATACTGTAAGACTTAAAAAATATTTAACTGCAGTTTCCTTAATCTCACATTCCTGAGAAGAGCTGATTAGATTTTGGTAACAATTGGACAACCGGAAGTAATAGTTTGTAGATAGGTCATGAGAATTCAGCCTCACTTCAAGATGGCGGCGGCTTTAGAGAACAAGATGGCTGCTCAAGATGGCGTTAGGGCAAGATGGCGTCATGGCTAATTCAAGATGGCTGCTCAAGGTGGCGTCGGGGCCACGAAGCATAATATAGAAGGAGATGACACTCAGCGTACAGAATGGCACGAAATTTTACTTCTAGCGTGGAGGCAGCGGTGGGGTTAGGAGGCCGACTCTTACACAGTACTTATATGCGTAGAGCATTATATATCACATATTTCTTGTTATTTACATAAAAAATATTGTTATAGTACATTACGAAATTACGAAAGTACATGTTTATTGTACATACATAATAAATTTTATAAAAGTTAATTTCGAAAATCTGTTAAACCGATATAAAAATCTCGTATAGTTTTAATTAAAATACTTGGATATAAGGTATAAAAATTAAAAATACACAAAATATACTTAAATATAATATATTTTTCTACTCCTACTGGGCAAATAATAATATAAAAAAAAAAACTAGAAAAAAACTTTTATTTTACATGTAATTAGTTTTTACAAAATTTCGCCAATTTTCTTTTCTCTCTGCTGGTTGGCACTTGATTAATTTTAATTTGGTGGAAATACTGTCTCATGGATGTGAATTCATGTATTACATAAGATAAAACTTCTTTACAATGAATATTACAATTAAATGCAAATTTATAATTTTCAATGACAAAAGGGACAGTTTCCTCATAAACATAGGGATTTTCTATGTATTTTAATAATATATATTCTATATATAACATAAATTGTAAATAACACGATTTTGATGTATCAGGTTTTCAAATTAGTTAAATTCGCACACATTTAAACTTTTATCTTCCTCATCGTAGGAATGTTTTTTATTTGGAATGTCACATTTGACAATTTTCCTTCTTTTATTATTTTTTATATTTAAATAGTTGGGGCAATTTGGATATATCGTCAGATATGCATTTTTTTAAAGCCGCATACTCTGCAGTGGTACCTAGAAAAATATATTAAAACAAAAATTATAAGATTTTCTTCTTAACAGTATATAAAACGATTACATTTGTTGCACCGCATGACCACTCCTCCTCTTTAAAATGTTTTTAAGAAACAAAGTCTTTCGAAGTGAGCACTCTGTCTCTTCTTGGAATTACTTTCCGCCACAAATTTAATAATATTTCGTCCTTTGGTGCACTAAATATTGTCACTTTCTCATTGTTTGATGCATAACCACTTTTGCAGTTCGGCACAAAACACTTTTTACCCATTTTTAATAAAACAATTATTAAAAACACTCTGAAATTAAATACTTTCTCACAGAGAACAGATGTAAACTGACAGTAACGTAGGCCTCCTATCCCCACCACTTCACGAATTCAGAGAGTAGATTTTCCGGCCACATCTGTTACACGCTAGGTATATGGAGACGCACAGGCGTGGTCGGGGCTTATTCAAGCTGGCCGCTAATAATGACGTCATAAGTGACAACTGGAATTATGTCAATGCACTGTTAAGTTATTAACCTAGGTCAGTGCACTTAACACGTGCGAGGAGATGAGTCATATAAACACCTGTACACTTGAACACCTGCGGATGCATCTGGGGATATATCACGCGTGCAGGTGTATGGAGTGAGCACGTGTATTCTTTAGGTCACTACACTTGGGGTAAACACGTGTGAGTGATGAGTCACATGCGTTTCTTAGGTCAAAGTACTTATATTCTTGAACACCAGGTGCAATCCATGTAAAATGTGCTAATTTGTGACACGTACAAGGTTTCATGCACTGATGTGTGATGACGTATACTATATGAAATAACTTCATTTCTAAAAAAGTCAAAGAAAATTTTGCGACTAACTGTTTTTACGATGTACTAGTATGATACATTTTCACAGATGACACTCGTTAAGGATTTATAATTTATTTATATTAGTTGTAAGTTTTTATATAAAAGTTTGTTAGAGCTACAACTTTACTAATACTTAAAAATCTTTATGAGAATAGAGATGGAGTGGGGAGTAAATTTTATTATATAAAAGCAGTGATATTAGGTATTGTTAGTCGGTTCACAACTACATTACAGCAACATGTCTATTTCTTGAAACATTAAACAAAATTGCTCTAGTTAAAGAGCCCATATCTCTGAATGAGTTAAGAAAGGGAAAAGTATAAAGTTATGAATATAAGGCGTGTGGATACAACTTACGGCGAGAAAGTAGTCCTTGAATTAGAAAGCAATATTTTATTCTTGGGTTCACGGTTTAACCACTAACTGATGTGAACATAGAAGAGGGTATCCAACAAGCCAAAGCTGGGAAACTGTACGTGGTTTCCAAGGGAAAAATCGGAAAAGTGGTGGATTAGAGTTTGGTTCTCTGTAAACGACAGCAGCAGGAGCTACACAGTACTTACCGGTGGAGGATGATTTATCGGAAAGTGAATTATAAAAACAATTTAATAGGTAATATAAATAAACATTTATTAAAACTTAAACGTTTGAAGCAAGATAGTCATAATTACTTTGTTATAAAAAATATAATTAATAATATTAAACATAAGCAATGAAAGTGCAGTTAGGAAACAGTCAAAGTTCGCTACATGTTTGTGTAAACATTCGCACAAAAAGCGGCGAGACAGAGCCCCTGGACACATAGCTGTTAATAGGGCACACTTTAAATATAAGATTGATAAATTTTATGAACCATTATTAACACCTATATTAAGAAATAAAATAAACCATGTTCATTTATAGAAAATAAGTATTATGTAATAATTTGTAACTTTTAATATTAATAATAAAATAATAAAAATACATTGTTTTTATTTATTAGTTTACCTACTTATTTGTTTTGATCGTATGAAAAATAGGTACAGGTGATAGGAAACGGTAAATATCAAGGGTTGTAAACATTAAAAACAGGAAATATTTTAAATTGAAATTTATTTAATTTTAATTCATATTACATACAATTATTTATTACATTACAATTCATATTCATTATTTATTACATTCAATGCAATGCATTTTAAAGGGGGTACACATTCCCGACTTGAGCAGCATTAGAGTGTGCAATTAGCGGGTGATTACTGCAGCGTCTGTAGTTCTAGAATTCCTTGTCATCCTGCCATTTCTTCGGAAATTCGTCCCACTCGCCATCAATCTAAAGTGGGGTGCAAGCCATAATAAACTCCATAGGTAAACAGCCTATTTCTTCTTCTAACATAAAATGTAAAATTCCACACTCATTAAACTTTTAAATGATGCCCATGAATTAAAACGTTGCTTGTACCAGTCTTTCAATAAGTATACATGTCTTAATGCACAGTTTTGGGGATGTGATTTACATAAATTTAATTCAAAAGATTCGCGTAACTCTTTTAATGAAGGACAACCGAAACATTCTATATTAATAAGTTTTAATTTATGTAAACCCAAGATATTATTCAACCATTTAATTTTATCAGATCCTTTAACATAAATTTTATATACACCGCTGAACATGTCCTGGGAAATATTCTTTAAAAGACTGTAATTTACATTACCTGAAGTCCATTCTAAATTATGAAATTTATTCGTTAGCCAGAGGACATTTTTTTTGACTTCTGGTATTCAAATCAAAGAAAGAATAAGGAGGTAAAAATAACTGAAAATAAAATGAATTCGAATCAATATTTAAAACAGTAATTTCTTTACAAATAAACGTAATATTATCAGCGGAATCAAATATTTGGAATCCCTGCAAATCCACTATGAGAGCAAACATGTTTATACTGTTTGACGTTCAGAAATTTAATGCCTCTGTAAAATCTTATACAAGAGTTATATTTATTAGTGGTATATACTTTTCTTGATTGGTGGAGAAAATAAACCCCTCCTCTTTGAATTCTCATTCAACATTAGTTTTACTTATCCAGCTATTATGTTTATGTATTATCAAATCCAAGCCATTTGACAAGTACTAAATCACCCTTCTTTTTTAAAACTTTTTCAACAAGATATACATCAGGATACTTTGCTTTCTGTATTTCATATTCATAAAATCCCCCTTTTTATATATGCCCTGACTGATCTTTACACGGTAAAAAATTACATTGATATTCCGGACAAAATTTAGTTAGCTGTATTTTTTTTGTTATTTCAACAATATGTTTTTGCCGTGTATACGAAGAACTTTGTATTTTAAGTTTCCAAAACTAAACAATTTTTGTTGTGTATAAAAAGTATTATTTGCTGTAAAATATTAGTCATAGTAGCAATTATTATTAGTAGTACTAAGCAGTCATTTTGTTACTTTGTACAGATTACAAAATCATTTTGCAACAATTAAAAATATTTCATCTGTTACTGGGACAAATTTGATTTTTTTGTATCCTGTGACATTATATTTTGTAAAGATAACAAATTCTTCTTCCCGCCTTATACTTTGTACAGGTAACAACTTTTGTGTAGACAGGGTATTCCCTGGTTATACAGCATAATTCACTGTTCGTGTTATACTATACTACGTCGTGTCGCATTTGTTTGCGCTGTTAAGTTTAGCCTTTCGAAAATTGTATTTTAAAATTACTTGTTTCTTGTGCCCGTCAATAAAAATGGATGATTTTGTAAAAGATATTTTAAAACAATGGCAATTAGAGTGTCTTATTGAGAAATTTGAAGGTATGTATCGATTACTGATAAATCTATATAATTTAAGTGACTATTTTAAAACAATGGCAATTAGAGTGTCTTATTGAGAAATTTGAAGGTATGTATCGATTACTGATAAATCTATATAATTTAAGTGACTATTGTTTCATATGTTATTTTTATATATAATATTTGTTACATGTATATAGATTATAATTATAAATAAATAAAATTATTATAATACGCATGTACTTAATTTTTATCTTACTACCTCATTAATGCATTTGTATATCTATCATAATTAATTAGTTTCCAAAACAAATTCACAGTTATTAATGGTAACTTATTTTATTTGTTCGCATAACAAATTTATATTACTGAATGGTAACTTAATTTATTTGTTCGTATAACAAATTTATACTTCTTAATGGTAACTTATTTTATTTGTTCGCATAACAAATATCTTTTGTTATATATAACAAAACTGTATTTGTTCCCACAACAATTATTTACCAGCAAATTTACCTAGCTAACTGTAACAAATATATTTGCTGGTCCTATATTGACAAAAAAAAATTGCTGCTGGAACTCATTTTTGGTAATCACAACAAAGTTTTTATTTACCGTGTAAGAATATGAATAATAGGATTTGTTAATTGAACTGAATGTATAGTAAATATTTCATTTGACCAATTAGGAGTATAACCTTTCACAAAAGCCCCTCTATATTTGCTTATACGCACAAAATCACCCACTTTAAATATTGCTCTCCCAACCATTTTAATATTACTGTAAATACTGTCAAGAAGTAATTTTTCATTCTTTTTACTAATTTCAATTGGTTTCATATTAATATTTCTGTGTTTTGTATTATTATACTTTTCCGTAAGTTTAGGTAATAAACTCAACCACTTGTATTATACCCTGTAAACTGAAAATTTTCCACATCATTGACTTTAAGGTACGATTAACTCGCTCAACAATAGATACCTTTTTACTACTATAGCTTGAATAATGATTATTATATTTTCTCATTAAATTTTGAAAATTTAGATTATAGAGTTTTTTTCCCAGATCTGTTTGCAAATTTTGAGGTATTCGATTGCTCCTAAGCAAAATACTTTTCATAGCTGCTGAAATTTCAGAACCTGTTTTGCTTTTGACGGGCTTGGTCCATAAAAATTTAGAAAATACATCAATTATAAATAGAATGTAGCAGTAGCCTTTATTCGCTTTAGCATAAGGAATCATTTCAACCAAATCAGACTGGAATAAGTCATCTATTCCTTTTGTAATTACATGCCTTCTGTGAAAGTGCACGCGAGTAGGTCTGTGTAATTCTACAATTTCTCGCTTAATTTTCGACATAGTACAATGAAGTTTTAAGTAAAATTTCCATATATAATTGTTGAAAATTAATACTTAATGGGCCAGAATATATTTGTAATTCACTTCCTGTAACAATGTTTTTATTAGTTAAAGTAAATACGGGTTTCGATTTATTTAAACTGTAATTTAGAACTGCATTATCATTACTTAATCTGACTTCCAAAATTTTACCACTATACATACATGCATACATACATACATACATACATACATACATACATAAAATCACGCGTATCCCACTTAGTGGGTTAGCAAAAACCCGAAAAAATATATATATTAACAATAGGGAAAGGGATAAAAAAAAATCATCTTTCGCCACACATTCCTGTACAAACATACTTCGTTCACAACGTCCACATAAAACTTCAGCTGTGTCTCCATTCTCATAAAACATTCTTACTAACCATATATCTTCACACCGCAACATTTACAAAACAATCATCCTTCGCCACACATTCCTATCCAGGCACACTTCTTTCGCCTCAGCCACATTCATAATCGTATTCATGCATGCTCTTCTTCTCTTTCCACTCGGAAACTTACGCTCCTTCAAAACACTACCAATCACATCCATCCACTTACACACTGGACGGCCACGCAATCGAACACCCTCGACTTTACCAACATATATGCGTTTTACAAGTCGTTCACTCATCATTCTCTCCACATGACCAAACCATCTCAACTGACTCACTCCAATTCTCTTAACAACATTCTTCCTAACCATACATTCTTCATACACCAAATTATTCCTCACGCGATCCCGTCTTGTATACCCACAAACACCACGTAAATACCTCATTTCCACGGCAGTCACACTCCTCTTATGCTTCTTCGTCCATGCCCAACATTCACTTCCATACATTAAAGCAGGCACCAGCACTCCATTATATACACTTAACCGAGCCTCTCTAGATACGTTTACGTTACGAGCAAACGTACCCAGAGCACCCATTACCTTACATCCCGCACTCACCCTCCTATCAATTTCTCGGTCAATTTGTCCATCTCTCGATATCATGCTACCCAAATATACAAACTCATTCACCTGCTCCAGTTTTACTCCATTCACCAACACATTGCACTCAGTCACCAATTCACTTCTTTCAAACACTAACACCTTAGATTTATCAACATTCAACATTAAATTCATACTTCTTCCAACGTCGTTAATTCTCTCTATCATTCTTCTCAGTTGCTCTTCATTTTCACTTAAAACAACTACATCATCCGCATACGCTAACGCAGGCACAATACTTTCACCAATATGTACACCATCCAATCCACTCAACGCCTTCCGCAACAACACATCCATATACAAATTAAACAACCACGGAGACATACCACAACCCTGTTTAACACCTACATTAATACGAAACCAACTACTCAACCTACCATCTATTCTCACAGCAGCTTCACTACCCTCATACAACGCTCGAATCGCTCCCAACCAGTTTCCATACACGCCGTACTCTCTGAGTACACCCCACAAAGTATCTCGAAGAACACTATCATACGCCTTCTTTAAATCTAGAAAGCCACAGAACACCTTCTTGTTCTTGTCAAGTGACTTCTCTACAATCATACGAAGAGCAAACAATTGATCGACACATCCCCTCTCAGGCAAAAAACCACCCTGAACTTCACTAATTTTTGAAATTGTTAAGGTTCGCACCTTATGAATTAAAATCTTACCAAAGAGTTTCCCTACTACACTCAACAGACTTATCGCGCGAAAATTTGTACATTCACTCGAACTGCCTTTACCACTATAAGGGAAAATATAAGAATCTGAGTTATTTGTAGAGTATATATCATTATTAAGTTGTAAATGTAAATTAATATGGGCAACAAATTTTAAATTTTGCTTTATTTTAGATAATTCCGATGAGATAAGATTTTCAACTTTATTTATTTTACGACGGAGCTTCAAATTTACTTTTATCTGATAATAAATAAGTAGGCCTTGAAGTTCCATTTAGTTTATTGCTATTACATATTCATACGGACGTTTCGGGCCCAATTCGCCTATCATCAGCTATTAATAACAATTATATAAATACACATCTGATAACAAGTATAAGTTGTACACTTACCCTAATAATTTAGTGTAATTCTACATTATTACAATAACAATTGTTGAACCCAGAGCTGTGCATGTATTTAAGTACATGTACTTTAAACTGTATTTAAATACATTTTTATTGTACTTGTACTTGTATTTAAGTACAATTTTTCAATGTGTAATTGTATTTGTACTTAAGTCCAATATTTTTGGAATTGTACTTGTGTGTTCACAAGTACATGGACAAGTACTTTTGCTTTGCACGTTCAACCTGCAAAATAGCAGAAAATATATATCCAGTTTGTCTCGTATTCTCGAACTAAGCAATACGTTGTATTATTTAAGTTATAAAACCATTTCATTTGCAGTTCAAACTGCGGATGTATTCCATGCTATTAGTTGTTGTTCTTAGCCGTTTATTTTCTTCGTAAATTAAATAAATGTAGTGTGTAATGCACTTGTGCTATCTATAAAAATTAATTAACAATTTGTATTTAATGTTAGTTTTTTGTTTGAAACCCGCAGTTCCATAGAAAAAATACTCATTTCGGTGAATGTACAGACTATTAATATTTTGCAATGATTTATTAGATATACAGTCATACAAAAAAGTCTCCGTACGATAATAATTTCAAAATATTTTAAGAAAAATAACAGTCTAAAATCCAATATAATAATTTTCTTTTAATCCAAAATGAAAAGCATTATGTTACGTTATTATAAATAAAAAATAAACAAATTATGAACTTATTTTATTTATTTTATGGGGCAAACATTGAAATTTCATAACAAAAAA
The DNA here is from genome assembly GCA_943142095.1 of Ophonus ardosiacus. Lineage (NCBI taxonomy): Eukaryota > Metazoa > Arthropoda > Insecta > Coleoptera > Carabidae > Ophonus > Ophonus ardosiacus. The sequence continues at coordinate 32,684,306 of OW964828.1, read as the reverse complement.
GTCTCCGAACGATAACGAAAACATTTACATAATAAACCATTTATTTATATTTCATAAACTCAAAGAAAAATAAACTAAATGTTTTGTTTTCAATTTTCTTTTTTTATAAGTACTTGTACTTATACCTGAAATTGCAAGTACAAGTATTGTATTTGTACTTGTACTTAAATACTTTTAAAATGAAAGTAATTGTACTTAAGTACATTTTTCAGCAAAGTACTTGTACTTGTACTTAAATCCTTTTTTCTTGTACTTGTGCACAGCTCTGGTTGAACCATAATGAAAGGTCTAAACGACCTTCAAGCCAGCCCGACAATAAAAAAAAAACCATAAAAACAACACCAAAAGGATGTAAAAATTATTAACTATTTTTTAACCAACTAAATAAACAATCGTAACGTTCACATACATCTTAGATTACATTTTCTTCATATAAAATAACGCTAATGCATAAAAAGGAGCAAATCTATTTTGCTGACCAGCAAAAAAAAGTTGCTGACTGGCTATGCACCGGTATGCTTTATAATTGGCACTCAGTATAACATAAGTTATTCTACAGTAATGTGCCAATCTTGTGCTCTCCTTCAGAGCTGTACTTTACTCTAATGAATTATCACAAAATTTCCTGCCTGGCTATTTAAAATGAATCGATTTACTTCAAAATTTGTAATTTACCTAAAATTAATATGAGACCTTATGGTAACGTGTCAATTTTGTGCTCTCCTTCAGAAAGGTACTTTACTCTAGTGAATTATCACAAAATTTTGCTGACTGGCTATTTAGGATGAATCAATTTACTTCAATATTAGTCATTTACCTAAAAATAATATGTCACCCTATAGTAACGAGTCAATCCTCAGCACAACCATCTAAAACCTACTCTGAAGTGTTCTTCTGGTGGTTTTTTGACACAAATCAAGAAGTAGGATTTAATTACCTCAGTACAACTAATTGAAACTGTCTCTAATGTGCATTTCTGGTAGATTTGTGCTATAAATCAAGTGATATCATTTAGTTACCTTAGCACAACCATCTAAAAACGACTTTAAAGTGTATTTCTGGCAGTTTCATAACACAAATAAAGTGATAGGATTTAATAACCTCAGCAAAACCATCTAAAACCTATTCTAAAGTATACTTCTAGTAGTTTTATAACACAAATCTAGTGATAGGATTTAATAACCACAGCACAACCAATTGAAACTGTCTAATGTGTATATCTGGTAGATTTGTGCTATAAATGGAGTGATATCATTTAATTACCTTAGCACAACCATCTAAAATCTACTTTAAATAGTATTTCTGGTAGTTTCATAACACAAATAAAGTGATAGGATTTAATAACCTCAGCAAAACCATCTAAAACCTACTCTAAAGTATACTTCTGGTAGTTTTATAACACAAATCTAGTGATAGGATTTAATAACCACAGCACAACCAATTGAAACTGTCTAATGTGTATATCTGGTAGATTTGTGCTATAAATGGAGTGATATCATTTAATTACCTTAGCACAACCATCTAAAATCTACTTTAAATAGTATTTCTGGTAGTTTCATAACACAAATAAAGTGATAGGATTTAATAACCTCAGCACAACCATCTAAAACCGACTTTAAAGTGTATTTCTGGTAGTTTCATAACACAAATCAAGTGATAAGATTTAATAACCTCAGCACAACCATCTAAAACCTACTTTAAAGTGTCCTTCTGGTAGTTTTATAACACAAATCAAGTGTTAGGATTTAATAACTTGAGCACAACCAATTGAAACTGTGTCTAATGTGTATTTCTGGTAGATTTGTGCTATAAATGGAGTGATATCATTTAATTACCTTAGCACAACCATCTAAAACCTACTTTAAAGTGTACTTCTGGTAGTTTTATAACACAAATAGGATTTAATGACCTTCTGGTAGTTTCATAACACAAATAAAGTGATAGGATTTAATAACCTCTGCACAACCATCTAAAACCGACTTTAAAGTGTATTTCTGGTAGTTTCATAACACAAATCAAGTGATAAGATTTAATAACCTCAGCACAACCATCTAAAACCTACTTTAAAGTGTCCTTCTGGTAGTTTTATAACACAAATCAAGTGTTAGGATTTAATAACTTGAGCACAACCAATTGAAACTGTGTCTAATGTGTATTTCTGGTAGATTTGTGCTATAAATGGAGTGATATCATTTAATTACCTTAGCACAACCATCTAAAACATACTTTAAAGTGTACTTCTGGTAGTTTTATAACACAAATAGGATTTAATGACCTTCTGGTAGTTTCATAACACAAATAAAGTGATAGGATTTAATAACCTCTGCACAACCATCTAAAACCGACTTTAAAGTGTATTTCTGGTAGTTTCATAACACAAATCAAGTGATAAGATTTAATAACCTCAGCACAACCATCTAAAACCTACTTTAAAGTGTCCTTCTGGTAGTTTTATAACACAAATCAAGTGTTAGGATTTAATAGCTTGAGCACAACCAATTGAAACTGTATCTAATGTGTATTTCTGGTAGATTTGTGCTATAAATCGAGTGATATCATTTAATTACCATAGCACAACCATCTAAAATCAACTTTGAAGTGTATTTCTGGTAGTTTTAAAACACAATTCAAGTGATAGGATATAATAACCTTAGCACAACCATCTAAAACCTACTCTAAAGTGTACTTCTGGTAGTTTTATAACACAAATCAAGTGTTAGGATTTAATAACCTCAGCACGACCATCTAAAACCTACGCTAAAGTGTATTTCTGGTGGTTTTTTTTCGTACATTTTAAATGCACATTGTGGTCCGTAAATCGCATCTGAAGAGAATCGTGGCAGATAACATAGTTTGTTGTGATAAGGTCGGCATTGATGCAGCCCGGCGCCAGAAATTGGTCGCATGGTTTTTCCACGGACGGCCAGATACATTGTGTCGTGCATTATCATACACGTGTCGTTTTTCCAGCCAAAAGATGTGGTTAACAATTCGACTAACTTCCAGTCGTGCAGAATTTGGTTTACTGGGATTTTAACATGAACGACAATTTTATTATTACTGATGCCACAGTCAGCGATAGGTAATTTGTAATATTGTGATAGTTCTTTTCGTGGTATGGCTAACTGCATTCCATATTCTTGAAGTCGGCCTTGTAATTTGTCCAGATCAGCCGCCAGGATTCCAGGAGTTAGTAATGCAGTCGGGATATTATGATTTTTACAGGAGTTGATGATCTCATTTTGCCGTATGAGTGTCAGCATATGTAAAGTTCTCTGGATTGTTAGGAAATCATTAATGAAAAGTTGGTGAACCAACCTACTCGTGGAATCTTGAGACCTTTGATTCTGCTGCCCTTCTTGTGCCAGATTGTTGATCTTAGTTTTGATGTCTATGAAGGTGGACTGGACGCTGGCGTCGTAATTTTGAAAATGTGACGTGATTGTTGTTAGGTGTTTATAATATCATGTATTCCAGGCTGTAGCTGCTCGATTTTCTGGGTGATGTGGCGCTCGTTCATGACGAAATTTTGCATTTTGGAGTCCGTCATGACCCCACAACACCAACTGAATGCGTCACCGATTATGTCGAGTGGTGATCTGTCGTGACGACTAGTTGATATTTTACTCGTGCTGTTCATGTAGCGGGTTTTTAGAAAACTTTCCATGTTCCCTGGTTCGACTTTTTCGAGATCCAAAAAATAACTTGGGTCTAGCGAGGCGTCCAACATTGCTGATAACTCGTCATGAAGGTCAGACAGTTCCATGACGTCTTTGGCAATTCTGCAGGTAGGGGCGTCTTCTTCACTGCAGTGCATTATGTTGTTGGACGGATTGAACGATACTTCATTTTTCTCACCCCACCGGGCTTCGTAGACTATTGTATTCGGTAAATTTATCAACCATGTTTAATACTTAATATGGACTATTTTAACAAAATTAATTCTAACTACAAGCTACTATTTTTAACTAAATACGAAACTACTACTAATTTGGTTAAAATATGAAACTAACACTATTTTTAATATTATTTTGGCACTACACTATACTACACTATTTTATTAACTTTCAGTCACTTTCTGTCTTTATTACGGCTCGGAAGCTAAGGCGAGGGGAAGGGAAAAGAGTGTTATTGGAAACTGAACACTATATCGTCCGTTAGCTGGCCATTTCTAAATTGTTCCTCAGTGATATGTCCATCGCGCACAAACTGAAATGTCTTGCTAACTTTTTTCGCCCGCCAGGTTGCACAGTTGTTGTTCGCCTTCGCGTATCTCCAGCACCGAGGAGCTGGTGGGGCGGCCTGCATATGGAACTTCACCCGGTTTATCCTAGCGTCTGTTAAGGTGCTGATAACCCCAATGGCTTGTAGGCTTGAGGCCGTGTAGACGGTTTCAACCCATCTCAGCACTCCTCGGGCGCGGTTAAATGCCTCATGCCTCTGTTCATATTCGAGGCGCAGCCGAGTGAATTTATATGAATTGTCGGCTGGTCGATTATATAACGACGCGTGCCAGTCATGGTGCGCCGTTATTATCGCGATTTCGAATATGAACATGTGCCTCTGGACCTCTATTACGTCGATCTCAACGAACGCTACGTCGGATGCTCCCTGGCGGGGTGTTTCAATGGCGGGTGATGGACAGTGGACCTGTGGCAGGGCGGATGCGGAGCGTGGTGGAGATTCTGGTCGTGGACAGGGCTCGGGGTTGTCGGTCCCACTATCTCTACTCTCCGACGACCCTGGTGAGACTCGGCAGTGGAGAGTTCTGTTTTCGTCCATGACCCAGCGCTCCGTTGGGCATGGTGCCCGAATGACAGTTGACGCGTTGCTGTCCAGGGGCTGTGCGGTCGTGGGGTTGGGTGGCGGTTGTAGGGGCGGCTGGCGGCATCGTGGTAGATGTGGGGGCTACTACGGGTGCGTAGGTGACCGTCGGCTCGAAGTTGAATCTTGGCTCGGGCGCGACCCTCGGTTCGGGACCACCAATTGGCATGGGGTTGGCTAGTGGCACGAACTCATCAAAGACCCGTTCCCGAGTCTCTTCGCCGGCCAGCAAATGCACGAAGACATCGCACGTGTGTAGCGGCATGTTATGTTGCAGCACATGCCGTATGTACCCATACGACGCCGCCATCGTTGCAAATGGTAACATCTGGTCTGGGTACTCTAAACGAGTTACGAGACCCTGCGCCAGTTCTAGCCGTTCCCGCACGTACGTCTGCCGAATACACCTCTCCTTTTCGTTCCCCGTGAGTTCGATTCTGGCCGTTAGGTAGAGGACCTCCTGCTCCACCTCCTGGATCATCGGAATGACTATCATCCGTAGGATGGTAATCTTAAATTGCCCATATATACCCGTGGCTGGGTATGACAGCAGCGTGTTCACCCTCGTAATGAGGAATGAGGATGAACTTAATATTGCTTGGGACAGTATCTCCCAGTTCCTATTTTAATTAGTAATTTATTATTCGTATTTATAATATAATTATTTTATTCATGCAGCTACTTTTTCTGCAAAGCAATATTTTACATGCATATATATACGCAGCCTATGCGTTTTACATGTCACAAAAGAAAAATTACTATAAAATATATACATTGTATTTCTACTTACATGCCCATCCTAGATATATTCACATAACACTACAAGTAGGTAAACAGTGCCGGTTCTGGCGCAAATGACCTTGATTCACCTCCAGGTGAAAATTATACTTAAACCCATTCTAAAACAACAACAAAGAAAGCAAACAAAAAATATTTAAGAATAACTCGTTTGAGCTAGATCTGCTTATGAGTCATAAGCTAAAAATAGCTGCATGGAGAAACGTGTTTAACCTTGTTCACACCATATTTGACGTCAACAAACTGGTTTAAACTGGTTATGACCATGACTCATGAACAAAAAATAAACCAATTATGTTTTTTTTTACAAACTTTGGAGTATAAAATGGATTAAAATTCTTATTCAGCTCACAGTCAACTATAAGCACCAGAACTGATCATAATCATCACAGCAATGGCTTCAACTGTTTTAAAACTTAACGAATTTGCTAAAGTCAAACCATTGTGTTCCATTGAAAAGCTAACGGAAGAAAAGAAGTACAAGATATTAAAGCTGACGAAAATGACAACCAAGTTCGGTGAATGAATTCTTGTGGAACTGGACGAATACAACATATTTCTGGGGGCTAGGTTTAACAAAATAAACCAAAAAGAGTTAGACGATTTAAACCAAGAAGCAGAAAATGGAAAACTACATGTCCAGTTTAAAGGAAAAGTTGGAATAATGAATCATTTAGAATTTTCGGAATAAATGTAACACTACTATGTAAAAATGTCTTATATGTAATGTAAATCTTTCAATAAAAAATAATTTACTGTAAAACGGGTTTAATTTTAACATAACCATGTCACGTGCATAGGAAATAAAACTATGAAATACATTTAAATTTTATTTATTAAAAAAAAATACAAATAATATTTATAAATACATTATATATTATTACACTGCCTGCATTCTTTTACCAACGGATATCTTCCTCCAGTTTGATCCCCAATAAAATTTTATGAATGAGGTTTAAAAATTTTCGATTCACATAATTTACTTTCAATATTAATTACGGCAATTTCTTTACAAATAAACTCATTGTTTTCAATTATTTTGAATCCTTGTAAACCAGCGATGATTGAAGCCATTTTGAAATGCTGTGCATTAACAGTGGAATCAAAATGAATAAAAATGTTTATTGTACTGCGCTTTTATGTTCCCAACTGTTATGAGCACTACTAAATCCAAGCCATTTAACATAAACCATGTCACCAGTGGCGTGCAGTCCATATGTGCAAGGTGTGCACTGCACATCCTGCGAATAATTTCAAAATTTATTGCATTAAAATGTAAATTAATTAATTGATTTGATCTTAAGATATGATATACAAAATATAAAAATATTAATACAATTATGGGACAATAACGAACAGTAGCGTGTTTGGTTGCCTATCAGCGAATATGTGAATTGCCGGGCAGTGCAGGTCTCCGCACTGCACTCGGTGCGCATGTTTTTACACAGGGAAGGTACAGGAACAGTATATTTGCGCAGACAAAGATAAAATATTAGAAATACGAGGAAATACGTATCGCTCCATCGCACTCTCCAGCGTGCAGCATATTTTGTGCACGTATCGCCGTAAAATTACTTTTAGTAGTATTCACAAGCATAAACGAGTTCAGACAAACAATTAATTATTATTTTTAGGTATTTGGTACATAATTTATATATCATTTATTTAACCTATATTTGTATTTATGAAAATTTATAGAATGGACATTGCAAGTGAATTACTAATAATTGCGGATTTACTGAAGAAACCATTTTCTAGAAGGGACATAGTATAAAAAAATAAGATAATTCTGGATTGCTAACTTAAGATTCTACCTACACAATACTTTTTTCAAAAAAATCTGCACACCCAACACAGAAACGCACCGCACGCCACTGCATGTCACCTTTTCGTTTCAGTACTTTTTCCATTAAATATACATCAGGATGCTTTACTTTCTGTAATTCCTCGGTGTAGAATAATCCTCGAATAGGTTGATTTTGATAATCCTTAAGCTCAAATGTTGTGGGATTAGTAAGTTTTATCCTTGCAACTACAAATATTTCATTACTCCAGTTTGGCGTATAACCTTTTTCAAAGTCACCACGATGTTTGCTTATTCGCACATGATCACCAACCTTGAACTTTGTATTTTTCAAATCAACAACTTTAACTTGATTATAAGCTGAGTACAGAAGCTGTTTTTCATTACGTTTGGTAACATTAGCTGGCTTCATTTTAATTGTTTTATGTATTGTATTATTGTACTTATTGACAATATTTTGTAAAATATTTAACCATTTATAGGAGCCTTGAAAGCTAAATTCGTTCCACATTAATGATTTAAGTGTGCGGTTAACACGTTCAACTATGCTTGCCTTTTTAGTGCTAAATGTAGAGTAATGATTGATACTGTATTTTTTCATTAATTCTTGGAAATTTTTATTATAAAATTCTTTACCCATATCAGTATGCATGTTCTTTGGTATACGATTGCTACGTTTAAAAATGTTTTGCATTGCTTTTGAAACATCACCCCCCGTTCTATTTTTGACTGGTTCGACTCAAACAAATTTAGAAAAAATATCAATTACGACAAGTATATACCGATAACCTTTATTTAGTTTTGCATATGGTTGCATTTCCACCAGATCTGCTTGAAATGTCTCATCCAAACCTTTCACAATAACATGTCTACGTTTAAAATGAATTCTTGCTGGTTTATGTAGCTCGGTAACAATATCACGTTTAACCTTAGACATGCCCGTCTGTTATAAAGATGATTGAACTTGGATTAGGTTTCACCGCCCGACTGACTCAATCTGATTTTGCAACAGACTGTGACTTCTTTTTAGATGGTTGCTCCAGCTTTAAATGTTTATACAACTCCTCAAGATCATCTTCTACTATTTTAATAATTTGAGCGGTTGAATGCATTATTGTAGATGTGAAATTCATGTGGGAATTTTGCTTTTTAATAATATTAATTAAAGCTTCTTCCAGATACTTTTTGTTTACAGCATCATTATCATCAACGGGAACACTTATATTTACAATTCGTTTATCATTTACATTAAATGTATCTTCATCATCATAGTCATCATAAGCTCTATACTTGGTGGAATGATGTCCAAACTTGTTAAGAGGCATTTTGATACTGAAGTTAATATATAATATTTGCCTCTTTTAACTCTTCTATTATTGAGACTATTTCATTATTGTAGTTTTTGTTACCGCCTGCTTGTGATGCCAGCAATAATTTTAACCTATCAACAAGCTCGTTAGGATCATCCCAGTGTACATAATTTATCGGATTTTGATTATAAGTCATAAGCAAACCTTTACCCCTTTTTGGTGACAAATTAGGTTTTATAATCTTTTTATACTTTTCAGATCTATTTCCTAAAATTTGACCTCTTGGTGAGTTACCACGGCTATGAGCATTTGTTCTTTTTAATATATCTTGATATTTTTTCTCATCACTGGGTTTATACCCAGTAGGATTTTTTTTTTAAATTAACTCGTATAGACCTGGAGTTCCAATATACCGTATTTTACCGACATCTTTGAGGTTAAGAATTACATCATTACCTTCAAAATCAATCTTTGTGTTTCCAATTGTAAATGTTTCGGTCATAGCATCATGTTTAATACCAGTATTATGATCATAGTTTGAAGAGTCAGAATACATATGTTCAATGTATTGTCGAGGTAGAGGAGCATATTGTGAAAGATAATCCTCAAATACTTCTTTAGATAAATCAGCTGTAATATTTTGCAAACTCTCATTATAAGCACTAGTTTCAACCTCTTCTTCTTCTTCTTCTTCTTCTTCTTCTTCTTCTTCTTCTTCTTCTTCTTCTTCTTCTTCTTCTTCAGGCGCATGTTCTGCAATAATTTCGGTATCAACAAATCCTGGTAAATCCCACACCTTTTCTTTAGGTTTACTCTCAGATTTTTCAGTTTCTTTCATGTACTCCAAATCAACCTCTTCTTCTTCTTCTTCTTCTTCTTCTTCTTCTTCTTCTTCTTCTTCTTCTTCAGGCGCATGTTCTGCAATAATTTCGGTATCAACAAATCCTGGTAAATCCCACACCTTTTCTTTAGGTTTACTCTCAGATTTTTCAGTTTCTTTCATGTACTCCAAATCAGCATTTTTCGTTTTCGGTTCAGTTTTAATATTACGCTCCTGCTTAATATTGCTAATATCATAAAGTTTACTTGATAAATCTCTTAACTTTTTGTTATTGGTTGATATGATTTTTCAAGTTTAATCTCCTTTTCCATAGTACCCTCTTTTAAAGCTTATAATTTTCTTTTAACAGCCTTACGAGCTTTTATTAATCTTTTTTTAAGATCTTTATTCATACTTAATAACAAAATGAAACAGCTAAATCAGGATAACAACGGGTCAAAACAGCTAAAAACGGGTCAAAAACTGATAAAAACGGGTCAAAAACAGCTAAAACGGGTCAAACAGCTAAAAACGGGTCAAAAACAGCTAAAACGGGTCAAACAGCTAAAACAGATCAAAACAGTTAAAACGAATCAAAAACTATTAATATAGATCAAACACTATTAAAATAGCTTAAATTGTGAAATAGCTAAAACATATATAGCTGTTGCCTCTAGAGGATGCAAAAAAGAAGTGGTGTGTATGTAAAATTTGTTTACCTATTTATTGAAAATTATAAAGTGATCAAACCCTTTTCTGTACCGACCGTTATTTAGTTCACACTCTTTGTTAATTACAAAAAATCCATAATTATCACTCCAACAAAATGAGCATATATCTCTGAACTGACTGTACATCATATCTGTTCCCACATGATCTGTGTATACATGTTTAAGATTCATCTCATCCTGCTTAAAAAGTATTATAAGGTTTGCATTGTCACGAATCAAATGTTTCGGAATGCGGCTATACGTCTGACAGAGATAGAAACAATCAGCTAATTTATGACGTCCCATACAAAAGTAGTCTCGCATAATATTTTGTTTATCACAACTTACATCATCAAAAAGAAATATTGTGTTCCGCTCAATATTTTCAGGTGAAATTACGTTATGGCTGCTACCATAAGCGTTAAATGTAATTCCAGGTATTTATTTTAGTAGTTGTTCCAAATATTCATATTTAGGTTGACTTAGAGATTTTGAATAAATTTTTACATGTTCAAAACGTAAACCATTGGGATGCTCAATTAAAGCAATTATAAGGTTAGTTTTACCACAGCCAGATGTTCCTGTTACAATACATCTTATATGTGATGGTAATAATTTACTGTGTCTAACATGTTTCCTAAATTCGAGATCGCAGTTCTCAACGTTTAAAGTTAAAGGTTGTTTTATAACTTCCATGATGGTTGAATTAGTACTGATGTATAAATAAACGGTATATACAATTTATACCTCATTTGTAATGCATGTACGAAAGGTAGAACATCGTAAACGTGGTGCAGGAATTTTAAATACACTTATAAATAAACTATCCATTGAACTTCATATCCCCGGTTATAACTTTTGTGGACCTGGTACTCGTTTGGAAAAGCGGCTTTTACGGGGTGACAAAGGTGTTAATAAACTGGATGAAGCCTGCAGGCAGCATGATATAGCATATTCTCAGAGCAAAAACCTCAAGGGCAGACACGAGGCAGACCGAATTCTAGCACAACAGGCTTCTCAACGTTTACTATCTTCAGACGCATCCATAGGGGAAAAAATTGCATCCCTTGGTGTAAAATCAGCTATGAGTGCGAAAGTTAAATTAGGAATGGGTTACAGGTCAAAGCGAATGGGAAAGGCGCTACCATTTAAAGATGTTGTAAAACGTGCTCGACAAGCGCTGCGAAAAAGTAAAGCTAAAGACTTGAAAAATGCAACCAGAATAGCTTATAAATCAGTAAAGCAAATCAGACAACCAATTAGAAAACCTAGAGTCATACCTATTCCAAAATCGGGCGGTATTTTACCATTAATACCTCTTTTCGCAGCACTCAGTGCGCTTGGAGCACTACGTGGTGGTGCTGCTGGTATTGCTAAAGCTGTAAGTGATATTAAAAGTGCAGAAGAACAATTGGCTGAGAGTCAACGTCATAATAAAACAATGGAATCGATTGCTATGGGTAAATGATTATATTTGCGATCACACAAAAAGGGTTTTGGTATGTATTTAAGAAAATTGTTAAAAACAGAAAGAGAGGGAATAGGAATGTATTTAAGAACATCAATGTCAAAAAACCGCTAACCTTAAAGTTACCAAAACGAGCGTTAACGAATATTGATATACATGCAAAACACTTACCAAATTTCCGTGGAGTATTTATGCGTAATAAATTGCCTAAGAAAATAGGCAAATTTGAATTGGGCGTTATAAATTTAGATAATGCTGAAAATCCTGGAACTCGTTGGGTTGCATACAAGAAGTATGGTAAAGTTATAGAGTATTTTGATAGTTTTGGTAACTTACGACCACCACGTAAAATAATTAAGTATTTTAAAAGTAATGACAAAAGTAATATTATTACATAGAATCATGATTTTTTCAATCATACAATGAGGTCAATTGTGGACATTTATGTTTAAATTTTTTGTATAAAACGAATTAAATAATAAGAATGACTTTAGTGCATGTTAAGAAGCTATGACATACACATTCACCCTAACAGGACGCAGCTCCTTACTAACCGCTGATATAAATCCTCCCATCGATTTGGATGATGGTGAATATGTAATCGGTTTGATTAATTTTGAATCATACAATTCAATTCCAAATATTGACAAGGATGTAAACAATTGTTTTTATTTTGGTGATAAAAAAATATATTTAGAAACAGGATCATATGATATTAGAGATATGAAAAATTACTTAAATAAGGCAATTCAGAATTTTCCGCAAGGTGTGAAAAATAATTTAATCATTAAAGCAAATAGAAATACATTAAAGGTGGAAATATTGGCAAACACAGATGTTGATTTCCGACCGAATGATACCTTCAGAGATTTATTAGAATTCAAACCTCGTTTATTACCAGCAAACACATTTCATATCGCTGATTATCCGACAGACATTCTTAAAGTTAACTCCATATGTGTGCACTGCAATATAGCTACAGGTTCGTAGAATAACAGCGCACCAACCCACATTGTTCATCAATTTTTCCCCAACTCTGAGCCTGGTGAGAAAATAATAGAGAGCCCTCAACATGCCATCTATATGCCAATAAATACTCACCGAATAAGCTCAATTGTAGTACAAATACTGGACCAGAACGGTGATTTAATCAATTTCCGGAAAGAGGTCATCACGTTAAGATTACATTTAAAAAAAGTTGTGCACAATGGTAATTAAATACAATCAACCAAAATTTAGTAATAATTACAAAATACCTACTGACCAATTGGTTAGTCTACAAGACACCTTTGAGGAGTTAACACCATACAACCGAAGATTTCTTCAATCACTTGGTTACAACGTTAACGTTTCAAAATTGCGAAAGAAAATCGGAAAGGTGCAAAAAAGAAAAAACAACAATTATAATTTGGATTAGATTTAAATTTGAATCAATATTAAAGTGCAAAAATTATATACCGTGCGTTAAAGAAAATGGATGCTAATATCTTAACCATCACCGAGGCTGCTCTTGAGGATAATTCTATAGTCAATGCTGAAAAACATACCCATCAACCCTACTCGGCTACCACCTTTAATAACAATGATGAAATTCGAATTCCAATTCAACAACAGGATGCCTACACGCTTCCATGGAACAGCTTAATCTACATTGAAGGACGAGTAACTAATAAAGATGGGACTACAATAAAGGATGTTTATTTGACAAATAATGGTGTAGCATATTTATTAGAAGAAATTCGATATGAAATTAACGGTATAGTTGTGGATAGGGTTCGAAATCCTGGTGTCTCATCCACCTTAAAATCATACGTTTCATATAACAAAAATGAGAGCACATCACTAATGAATGCTGGTTGGTATGGAAGTTCAGAGAAAACTAGCATACTAGATAGTAATGGGTATTTTAACGTATGTATTCCGTTACGAATGCTGCTTGGATTTGCTGAAGATTTTCGAAAAATTGTTATGAATTTACGTCAAGAACTCGTTCTTATACGCAGCAATATTGATGAAAATGCCTTAGTCAGTGTAGTAACCACTATGGATAAACTAAAACTTGAAATAAGTAAAGTGCAATGGAAAATTCCGCATATTTCTGTTGCTGATGCAGAACGCCTTATGTTGTACAATTTAATTCAGAAAAATGCCGAATTGGAAATTGCATTCCGTAGCTGGGAATTAATGGAGTATCCGGTACTTCAACAAACCCAACGTCACACGTGGGCTATCAAAACTTCATCACAACTAGAAAAACCTCGCTTCGTAATTGTTGGATTTCAAACTGATAGAAAAAATAAAATCACGCAGTATAGCAGTTCATTTGATAGCTGTAATTTAACTAATATAAAGTTGTACCTTAATTCTGAAATGTATCCGTATGATAATTTAAATTTGAATTTTAACAAAAACTGTTTTGCTATTCTTTATGATATGTATGCGCAATTCGAGTCTTCATACTATGGTAAAACAAACGAACCGATACTGACACCAAAAGAATTTAAAAATGTTGCACCCATTGTTGTTATTGACTGCACTCATCAAAACGAAATCTTGAAAACTGGTGCTGTAGATATTCGCTTAGAGTTTGAAACTTCCACTAATGTACCTGCGAATACTACAGCGTACTGCCTCATATTGCATGACAGAATTGTAAAATATTCTCCTTCAACTAGTATTGTACGTGTATTGTAATTAGAATTGCTTTTAACTATGTAAGCTAATTATAGTTTAAACATAGTTTTAGCATAAGGTGTTTTTTGTGTACGTACATATGTAATTTTGTATGTAAATGTATTTTTAATATTTTTAATTAGATGCTATAATAAAACATTCTTTGTATTATTTTATGAAACATAAAACGAACCTGCATAATAAGTCTTACTTTGTAGTACTAAGTACACAAGTTATGAGTACGGTCCTGTCTACTCTGCACGAAGAAGACACCTTATGCATATCAGCATAATTTTCATATATAAACTTGTAACTGTATGTTTTGAATGCTTTTATTGTCTTTATGTCTTTTCAAGAAGTCTGTAATGTACAATAAATTCCAATTGAAATCTTTTTAAAAACTCTCTTTTCGTTGTCACCCACATAATTGGCGCAGTCTTGGTAGGATACCCGAAGTTAGGCGTATCGCACGAATAACTTTTGTTTTAACAATTTATCGGGTATAACAATTTTCGGTTCGCGAGTTCGCGAGTGCAATCGAAGGTATATCGGTTCGCCGTGAAACGTCCAACACCGAGACAGCGAGAAGTTGAAGATTTCAGCACACCCTGGTCGAGGACAAGCATCGCCAACACCAGCCCAACACACCCTGGTCGAGGACATACATCGCCAACACCAGCCCACACACCCTGGTCTAGGACAAGCATCGCCAACACCAGACACACACGCTAGCTGAGGACAAGCATCGCCGACGCCAGCACTAGGTTACGAAGTCCTGGGTGAAGATCACATCTCCGAACCTATAGGCACTAGCTGTAAGAAAAGAAATGAAACGAATTCTACTACTGTAAGTGCTCAAACATCAATTATTTTTCCTATCCTTAAAAAACATTCAAATTCATAACATATTTCAAGCAGAAACTTTAAAAATTAATTAATTAATTAAAAAAAAAAAAAAAAAAAAACTAGTATATAAGCGTATGTCTTTACACGACGTAGAAGCTCTAGCTGATAATCTAAACAATTTCACACTCGATAACGACGTAGAAATGACACCACCCTTACAACAAACGCCGCAAGTGGCTCAACAAACGGCAAGCTTACAACTGCTCAGATTACATTTAGATGTTATTCCAAATTATGATGGTAACCCCCATACCATGAACATATTCTTAGACGCATGTCAAAATTTAGTAGATACATTTGGCAGTACCGACGTCGTTCTTAACAACTTTCTTGTCAGAGCAATTCTCGGAAAATTAACAGGCCGAGCGATGATCCTTATCGGTTCTCGCACCGAGTTAAAAAGATGGGAGGACATAAAAAATAGCTTAAAAGAAAGTTTTGGAGACCAACGGAATTTAGATTGCTTAGTACAAGACCTTATTGCATTAAGACCGCAAAAAAATGAAACCCCTTATAATTTTGGTATGAGATGCCAAGATGCAAGAAGTTTAATAACCTCTAAATTAAATTGTTCCACTTATACAGAAGACTAAAGAAAAATTAGACAATCAAATTATGACGACCTCGCACTAAAAACCTTCATAAGAGGTCTACCTCCATTTATTCAAAATAATGTTAGACTAAGAGACCCTGACAAACTCGAGAAAGCCATGAGTCTAGTAATAGAGGAAGAAAACTTTCTTTACACCAACCAGAGACAAAACACACTGAATATGCACTCCAGTTTTAAACCTACACAAAGAATTGTCCCTACAAGAAATCCGAATGTAAACCACATTCCTCAACAATCCAGCTATAACAACATCCCTAGCACGTCAAATAACACCCCATTCCAACAACGACCATTATTACGTCCACCTCAAATAATGCAAACGAGGCAAAACCCATTTTATAAAACAAATAACAATCCAAATTTCAGACCGCCTCAATTCGCACAGCGACTACCGCAACCTCAGTCGCGCCCCAACCAATTCGTCCCACTCCAAAGACCTGCAAATTTCCCACAATACCTTCCAAGGCAAAATCCACCTCATCAACAACCAAAATACCAACCTGAACCTATGGATACCTCATCCGGACATACACGAAATACTCGTATGCCCCAAAGAAATTTTACTGCTACACAATTATTTAATCAAAATATAAATGATTCATTTGAAAATCAAACTGAATACACATCTCAAAATCCTTACGAATATGACTCGTATGGAAACCCTGAATATGATGCGAACATGTATGAGAACAACGAACTATACTCTACAGAACCACACGTAGACTATGAATGCTCAGGTTACAATACTGATAACACCGAGTCAGACCAACTTTATGGAAACGACGAGATAAATTTTTCTCAGGCTTCCAATTCCAAGAACCCGACCTAATACAACTAAATGTTTTAAAATCAAACCTACCCTATATCCACATCCCAGAAATCAACGCTAATTTTCTAATAGACACCGGCAGCACAAAAAGTTTAATCAACCCAGATTTAGCTTACAAATTTTATCCAAACTTTATTTATAATGAAAATTTTAACATCCAAACTGCTCACAATATTTCATTCCATAATGAAGTTGCAGAAATCCCCGTTTTCAAAAATTTTAACGTTCGTGATAAACATAAATTTTATCTTTTCCGATTCAGCGAAAAATATGATGGACTCATAGGCGTAGACTTATTAGAACAACTACAAGCAAATATAAACGTGACGACAAAACAATTAACAACACCATACGCAAAAATTCCAATTATTTACGAATCTGAAATAAATAACAAAATATGTCAAAATCCAAAATTTCAAAATTACTCTATAATAATACCACCAAGAGTAAACATTGTTGTTAAACTACCAGTAAATCAAAACCACGGTACTGGAATATTAAATTATGTAAATTTCGGAGACGGCGTAGAAATGCCAAAAGCTTTAGTAAATATAAATAACAATTTTGCCATAACAACCCTCACGAACATTAATGAAAATCCAGTAAAAATTGACATTTCGGAACCATTTGATATAGAATTAATTAACCCTATCGAGATAAACTTTTGCGAGAAAATGGAAATTGATAACGATTTAGACAAAACACAAGATAATCTTTTAAAACAAAATCTCAAAAATCTCAGACTCGAACATTGCAATAAAGAAGAAAAAGATGCCATACGTAAATTATGTTTTGATTACCGCGACATTTTCTACTGTGAAGATATCCCTTTGAGTTTCACAAATGAAATTACACACAAAATTAATTTGAAAAATGATTCACCTATACATGTAAAACCCTATCGTTTTCCCGAAATTCACAAACAAGAGGTTAACTCACAAATTTCAAAAATGTTAGATCAAGGTATTATACAACACAGTAATTCACCATGGTCCAGTCCTATATGGATTGTCCCCAAGAAAATGGACGCCTCTGGTAGAAAGAAATGGCGTTTAGTCATAGATTACCGCAAACTTAACGAGCGCACTATAGATGACAAATATCCGCTTCCAAACATCACAGACATCCTAGATAAACTAGGTAAAGCTAATTATTTTACTACCCTCGATTTGGCTAGTGGATTTCATCAGATCGAAATCGACCCCCAAGATATACAGAAAACCGCGTTTTCCACTGAAGGAGGACACTACGAATTCAAACGTATGCCATTCGGTTTAAAGAACGCCCCTTCGACTTTCCAAAGGGTAATGGACAACGTTTTACGCGGATTGCAACATGAAACCTGTTTAGTTTACATGGATGATATTATAATTTTTAGTTCATCCTTGCAAGAACACATTGAGAGACTTAAATCAATTTTCGAAAGATTAAGAAAAAGTAATTTCAAAATTCAATTGGACAAGTCAGAATTTTTACATGATACAGTTCAATATTTAGGCCATATTGTCACACCGGAAGGAGTAAAACCAAACCCGGACAAAATTTATGTTATTAAAAATTTCCCAATTCCAAAAACACAAACTGAAATTAAAAGTTTTCTCGGACTTTTAGGCTACTACAGACGCTTTATAAAAGATTTTGCGAAAATTACAAAACCCATGACTCGATGTCTAAAGAAAAACGCTAAAGTAATTCACGACAAAGATTTCATTGAGAGCTTTAACATGTGTAAAGATCTACTAATGAATGACCCGATACTTCAGTATCCAGATTTTGACAAACCTTTCATTCTTACTACTGATGCCAGTAAATTTTCGATCGGTGCAGTGCTTTCGCAAGGCGAAATCCCACACGATAGACCAATAGCCTATGCATCACGTACACTAAACGAAACAGAAATAAATTATTCCACCATTGAAAGAGAATTACTTGCAATAATTTGGGCTTGCAAACAATTTAGAAAATATTTATACGGCAGAAAGTTTAAAATAGTAACCGACCAACGACCTTTAGTTTGGCTACATAATTTGAAAGAACCAAATTCTAAATTAGTTCGATGGAAATTAAAACTCGAAGAATACGACTACACGGTTGAATATAAAAAAGGTTCATGTAACACAAACGCTGATTGTTTATCACGTATTCGTATAAATGCAATTGACGATAACGAATCAATCATAAATAACCCCGGTAATATTGATAACGATGTATTAGAATATTTTAAAAAATTAGCCGAAGGTTTTGTTCCTGATGATTCCGAACCACAATCACCTACTCTTATCAGAAAACAACCCCTTAATAATAAACCTTCCCAACCTAGACAAAAACCCAAAATTAATATTATTTCCGATATACAAATAAGACCACCCGATAAGCGTGCTCCAGTTCCTAACACTGACCTGGACAACATTGATAACGAAAACACTGACTCAGCAACTCAACACTCGTGTGTAAATGACACAACGAATGAAGGAATCACCATCTTAGATGAGATAATAAATAATAAATTAAACCA
This sequence comes from Ophonus ardosiacus, assembly GCA_943142095.1. Lineage (NCBI taxonomy): Eukaryota > Metazoa > Arthropoda > Insecta > Coleoptera > Carabidae > Ophonus > Ophonus ardosiacus. The sequence continues at coordinate 32,665,036 of OW964828.1, read as the reverse complement.
AATTCACGTATTTCCAAATTTATATCCCAAAACAGACACTAGTATAAAGAAATATGAAAATCAAACTATAGTTAAAGTCAAAATTCCAGAAATTAACAATGAAATATTAATATTTGAATTTTTAAGAAATTTTACAAACACGAAAAATACGTATCACATGTATTTTCAAACCGAAAAATTATATCAAGACTTTTGCAGAGTTTATTTAAATAAATTTTCTGAAAATGGACCAAAGTTAATTAAGTGCACAAAAATTATAAATACAGTTACAGATAAAGAAGAACAAATAATGCTTATAAAAATGCATCACGAAGGAAAATCCAATCATCGTGGTATAAATGAAACATTCCAATATTTAAAACGTAATTACTATTGGAAACATATGAAAACTACTATTACCAATTTTATTAACTCATGCAACATTTGTCAAAGATCTAAATATGCAAGAAAGAAACCGTATGTACCACTCATGTTAACCGATACAGCGACACGACCTTTTCAAATAGTTCATATAGATGTATTCATATATGACAATCGAAATTATTTAACACTAGTTGACGCATTTACAAAATTTGCACAAGCCATTTATATCGAAGGCAAAACAGCTATTCATATAGCAAACGCATTAATTAAATATTTCACATCTTTTGGCGTACCCGAAAATTTAACCCTTGATAATGGAAAAGAATTTAATAATAATACCGTAAAGGAACTACTAAGACTTCATAAAATAAATATTCATTTTACAACCCCGCTTCATCATGAATCTAATTCTATTGTTGAGAGATTTCACTCAACTATTATTGAACATCTGCGAATATTACAAGAAATGTACCCAGACGAACACGGTGACTTAATGAATTACGCTATTATTGGGTATAACAACTCTATACACAGCGCAACGAATTATACACCTTTCGAATTAGCATTTGGACATACAAACTCTAGAAATCCCCAAGAAATATTTATTCCAAATTCTTTTTACAACGATTACGTTGAAAACCATAACGAAAAATTAAAACATGTTTATAACAAAGTATCTGAAACATTAGAAACAAACAAAGAAAAAGTAATAAATAAACATAATACAAAAGGAGAAACAAATCCAATTTTCAAAATAGGACAAACTGTTTACAAAATAAATGCACTCAATAGAAACAAAAAGAATTCTAAATTTTTAGGTCCTTTCAAAATTACAAAATTACTCGATCATAATAAAGTAGAAATTACGAGCCAACAGAAAAAACGTAAAACCGAAATAATTCATATCAAAGAATTAAGACAACCTGTTTTTACAGATCCTTGTTCCTCATCGTCACTTCAAGCTTAGAAACATCCAAAATCCACGATCTAAACAAGAACCCTGGCCTACTTCCACTAAAACTAGGAAATGCACAACTTAAAACCGACTACTGGACATTTGTTCAAATTTATGACATTACTGACATAATCACAGAATACACGAGCCTGAAAAATTCATTTATTAAAATAAAGGACGAATTAAAGGACTCTAAACATAATAAACATTTAAATAAAAATAGTTTCCCTTTTGAACCAACTTTGGAAAATATTATTTTATTCGAAAAAATAATAGAAATAAAAAGTTATTGTAAAGGCAACCAAATTGTATTTCTGCTTGAGATACCTGTTGTGGAGACTGAAAGTTTCCATTATTACCATTTATATTCCTTGCCAATCAGGAATAAAAATTCCTTTCAAACCATTATACCAAATTCCAAATTTTTAATTAAAAACGAGCATTCTTACGCCCTGTTTGACACTACCTGCAAAGAAATCATAGCAGAGGAGTTCATATGCCAAGATGTCCACAAATCCAACATAAACGAGAACGCACCCTGCGAAATACAACTTCTCAAGTACAATTCAAACCCAAACTGTGAGCTAGTATCCACCGAAGTGCCAGATGTGAAAATCCAGAAAATCGAAGAAAACCAATGGATCGTCGTAGCGCCCAACGGTGTCGTCGCCATCCAAAAGTGTATGAAAAGCGTAGACAATATTCCCCTAAATGGAACTTATTTAATCGAACTAAACAATAATTGTGAAATAAAAATTAAAGACACTACCATAAAAACTTATCAAAATTATAAACCAAATTTTAAAAACATTGAACTTCCTAAATTACATTTTCCAGAAAATGGAGATAAGAACAATTTTATGCAATTTAATCCTTTAAAAATAGACAACATAAACTTAGATGAATTAAAAAACATTCTACCTATTATTAACAAACAAAATGAAAAATTAAATGAAATAAACAATGTGACTATCCCAACCAATATAAACATCCACAATATTGTAATATATTGTTGCATTTTACTAATTATCATATGTTGTTGTCTGTATTTTATGTTCATGAGAAGAAATGATCAACACAAAGACAAAGGCCCGCAGGAAGAAGATATCCAGATGACTTCATTGTCGCACCGTGTGGCCAAAGCCCCCACAGTCCTCACTTAAGGCGGGAGGAGTTATGAGTACGGTCCTGTCTACTCTGCACGAAGAAGACACCTTATGCATATCAGCATAATTTTCATATATAAACTTGTAACTGTATGTTTTGAATGCTTTTATTGTCTTTATGTCTTTTCAAGAAGTCTGTAATGTACAATAAATTCCAATTGAAATCTTTTTAAAAACTCTCTTTTCGTTGTCACCCACATAATTCACATTATTCCACAAAACAAAATTTATCGTACAAAATGTCCTACTTAAATTAAGAGAAAGCGTGTCATTCAAAGGTCACTTGTTATGAGATATAAAAAGAATCTGTATAATTAAACATATTTTGTATTACTAAGTACACAGTATTCCACAAAACAAAATTTATCTTACAAAATTAAAAGAAAGCGAATATCATACAAAGTTCACTTGTAAAACAAGTATTTTTGCGAGATGAGCTATATAAATGGTTTCATTGGTAAACGGAATACAGTTTTATTGAACATAGCAATTAATCCCAGACAACGGTATTTTTTACACTTGTTGCTAAATGTTACAATATTTTAATTTTAAAATAGAACACTCATATATTAGATTAAAAAGTAGTGAAGTTAACAAATTATTTATTTTATTAAAAAACAATTACCTGTAAGTAATTTTATTTATTTACTTATATTTTAAGTTATATTATTTTTCTTAGCATTATTATAACCAGTTCCAGAGGTTAAAGGTAAATGAGATTCCCCCAATGTTTGCAACAAACATTTTCGTGGGTGTAATAAAAGGCATCACGGGTGTTGTAAACATATTTTTTGCTGGTGATATAATTTATTTATTATTGTAAGTTTTGTTTATAAGCTTTTACTTTAACTAATTAATTCTTATGGGTTTAATATTTACTACAGATTTCGATCAGCAGCTCGAAGATGTGTTCCCCCACATGTACAATTAGATTAAGTGTTGTGTTGTGTTGTAAATATTAAATAATAAGTATTGTGCTTTAAATATTAAGTAGAGTTATTAATTAAAAAAAAAACATTATTTTTATTTAAATGGCATTTATTTTACATATACTAAAAATTTATTTTACATATAATTACATAATACTTTACATATATTTTAGTTATTTTGCATACATACATTCATACATACATATATAAACTAATTTTAAGTTATTATTGTATATACCCCCAGGGAATTGTGTCAGTATATAAATAATTTACTACACGTTTATCATCATGAGGGCTTAGCTCTAGTTTTATTTGTTTTATTGTATACATCTCATGATGTGTAGAACGTATACAAAACTGGTTTTTTGTTACAGTGGTATTATTAAATAAACAGTTAATAATAATCTTCAAAAGTAATTGTTCTTACTGTAGCACCAGTTAGTCCCTTAACTTTTTTTGTAACTGGTTTACCTGCTACCTTATATGTGTACATTTTTGATCTTAATCCAATAAATTCAGTCATTATTTGACCATTGTTTTTATCCTTCATAAAGCCAATTACTTTTTTGTTAACTTGAGGAATATTGTAAATATTATTATTTAAATAATCTGAAGTGTCAAATTTATGTATGTCTTTTTTAATAATATTATATATGTCTACGTTAATAAAATTATAAATTAAACTGTCTGTATCTGTGTATAGTAATTCTGCTCTTTCGCCTAATTCCTGTTTTATGTAATTGTAATGAAAATCATAAATATATGTTTTTGATATGTCTAATATACAAAATCCTACATAAATTGGTTTATTAAATTTAACTTGTAACCTATTCATTTCAATAATTACTAAATCATTGTCAAAGACTGTGCAGCTGTGAAAATTTGGTTGTGAAATATACGATTTTGCTCCATAACGTCCATTCCATTTCATTACTAGCTTAATATCTTTGTATTTTCGCACATTTTCCGTGGTTTTTCCAAACACGGCATTGTTCATAAGCTTATAAAAATTCTTTTTGAATTCATTATTAGACTGTTTACGTAGCTCTGTGTTTAATTCTATATATGTTCGTAACCATGGTGATTGTTTAAATTTAAGCACTCGATGCATTTTCGTTACTCTTAAGCCGAGCTCTAAACACTGTTTTAAATTGTAATAGTGAATTACATACTTTGTATAGGGGTTCAGGTTTGCTATTAATTTTGACTGTTTTGATATTGGTGGTGTGTAGTGTTCAGAACAAAGTGGTAAGTCTTTATGAAGCTTGTGTAGTTCGGGTGGGTACTCCAAGTTAACTTCAAAACAGTATCCAACTTCAGATGAGTTACTAATATTCATAATGTTAATTGAATAGAAATCACTCTCTTCCACCCATTCAAATTCACCGTATGGTAGGTATTGACTCATTGCAGCTCCATATAAATTATTAACGTCAAAGTACATGAGGTACGATTCATCTAAAGCGGAATCATAGGCATCACCCATATACTTGTTATTAGCTTTTGCATATCGATTGGGTACTTGAGATAATCCACCGCGCATTCCACTTTCAAAAAACATTATTTTATCAATGTCAGTTAAAAGTTCCAATTGCACATTAGTACACTTTAGCATTGCATCAAACGCTAGACCAGGTGCGATGTAGTAATGTAGACCATCAAGTTTATATGACTCCATGCAGCTGGAGCGAAAGTTTTCAAACACATCGGATAATAGTAAAACATCTGTTTTTAGGTACAAGTCACTGTATTCACCCAAGTTTTTAATATTAAACTGCTTCCACACTTTACAACCATGTTCATAATCCTCACTGCTAACTCCTTCTCCCCTCAGCGAACTGTAGAAATGTTCTTTCGCAGGAAATTCTTCTTCTTCCGGTTTCTCCCAACAGTCTATATATTCATATGGAAATACTCCTTTTCTTGTAAGTAGGTAAAATTCGTGATCATTGGTACTGTACTTTCTCGTTATTGATTTCTCATTGTCAATGAGGTATGATGAAAGTTTATCAATACTGCTAGCCATAAATCTAAAGGAGTCTATAAATCGTAATTTTACTTTGGTCTCTGCTACGTACTTGGTGAATGAAATGTATCGCTCCTTATTTATTGGTAACAAATCTATACGACCATTAATATCCTTGGAAATACTTTTTATAATAAAATGTGAGTCATATCCGCTCAAATTATGAAAAACAACAGGTATGGTGTGAGAATCCTGTAATTTCAAATTACACCACTGATATGCAGCTCCTCTAATTTCACCTGTCATGTGATTGTGATCTCGAACTTTAATGTGGTTTGTATTAAATATATTCCCACAAATATGGCAATGTGTCGTTGTTGAAAAAGTATGTTCCTCTTCAGGTGTAAGGTGCATTGGTTTAATATTTTTCATAATATTGTCAACATATTGTGCAATATTAAGTAATTGCTTTGAGAACCATTGCATACAGTCCTCCCCACGTTTCATTGAAAAATATGACAATGAGTCGTCATAGGAGCATTTCAGGTAAAATGCAATGCTGCATGGTATGTGTTTTTGCATATATTCAGTGTTACCCCTTTTTTCATTATCCACCTTTTCTAAAATGCTTTATAAATCAGCATATATAACAAATGGAACTTTTTCTTGATGGTGAAAATTTTTAAATTTGATGTACTTCTCCTCTTCCTTCGGCATTTCAATCAAACACTTGTTTTTCAATTTACAGTAGTCTTGATGTTTCTTAAGAAGTTTTTCCGTTGTAAAATGGTTAAGACATCTGTCACATAACCAGGTTTTTTATCATGTTTTGATATTTGCTTGCTTAACAAACGGGATAAATTTTTAATCCACATGTAGTGGTGGTTGACGTTAACCCGTAGATCTTTCATTTCATCCACATCCATCGGTTCCTCTTCAGCTCCTTCTTCTTCTTCCTCTTCGCCATCCTCCTCCGTTATCATTAAAAGGTGAATGCATTTTTCGAAATTCTTTTCACTTAATAGTCCAGGCAACGAAGGAAAAATAGCGGAAATAATTCATGTAGAAGCCAATTTTGGTACAGTTATAGGGGAAGGTGTCCTTAACAAAATACTAAAAGTACTGATGGGTGGGAGTGAAGCTAAGGGAGGAGGGGGGGCTCTAAAGGTCCCTTTTTTCAGTTTTTTGTTAATAACTCGAAAACTACTGCCTCTAGCGAAAAAATGTTTATGTATTAGATTAATCCACATAAAATTCTCTACAAAAAAGGTCCTATACACATTTTCGCTAGGATCCATAATTAAGGAGATATAGAAAAGGGGAAATAAATTTTTTTAAAAAAATTGATTTTTATTGTTAAAAATCAAGTTTTAATGATAAATGAACTATGCAGAGCCCACGTATTAATAACTTTACTACATGTAATATATAATGGAAGAAATGTGTGCGGGGTGGAGGGGGGTAGGGTTGGGTACCGCAATAATGTACGTCGTTTGAGATGACTATAGACAGAAGGGGAGAACGGTTGGAATGAGTTCAGGGCCCCCGTCACTGGCTGTTGGTCCCGTTATCCTCCGGGGCCTTCGTATTGGCGTTCGTCCCTATCAGGGACAATTCGGGACCCGCTACTCAATGTTAAAACTAATGTATCGTCTAAACGTCCTTGTCAGTTAATTACGACCTCACCCACTACGTTGGTGCTAGTATCAATTTTTTATTATTAATTTTACATTATAATAAATGATTAACATTTGCATTCAAATAAATGCTTTGCATACTTCTCTTATTTCATGAAAGTAATAAAATGTTCAAATTACCTTCATGAAATGTAGAGTCAAATAACCACGTTGAGCTAATTCGAAATTAGATCAAAAGTGGGAATCGTTAAGCTCTTCACAGCAAATCCTGGGCTCACCCGTAACGTCTCAGCAATATTTACAAATCCCTCAACATTACCTGATGATATTGAAGAGGCTGGCGAGCTTTTTCTGGCTGTATACCAAGCGCCTGCACATCAAAACAACCTAAACGAACATCGGTATTCGGAATTTTTAAAAGCGTCAACGAAGCCCAAATTAGGCATGGCCACTCTTCCGCCCACCAGAGGAGCTTCAAAGAAACACTTACTCAGAGTATATCTACAGGTAGATCTATTTACATATATAGTTGTTAAATACGGGTTTCTTTAAATTATAAATATCAATTACGTTCTTACAGGTAGAACAGTGGCTCGGCAACCCCTTACCACCCACCCAATGGGGTTGGGTTAAAGGAGAACGTGGGATCCTTAACCCAGTTACCACGAACGACCCTGTGGCACCCGACTCCGTTTTGAACACGATCTTTTGCCGATGCACGACTGGGTGTGGAGTGCGCTGCGGTTGTCGCAAAGCAGGAATTGCCTGCTCCGGTGCCTGCGGGGTATGCCTCGGCTCATGTACGAATGAAGCCCCCATTGAAGACAGCACCGATGATAATGAAAATTTAGAATTTGAAGAAAATTAATGTTCAAGATACATCCTTCATTACTATATGTTTCATTTTAACCATTTTTCCATGATATAAGAGAAGTATACAAAGCATTTATTTGAATGCAAATGTTAATCATTTATTATACTGTAAAATTAATAATAAAAAATTGATACTAGCACCAACGTAGTGGGTGAGGTCGTAATTAACTGACAAGGACGTTTAGCCGATACATTAGTTTTAACATTGAGTAGCGGGTCCCGAATTGTCCCTGTTAGGGACGAACGCCAATACGAAGGCCCCGGAGGATAACGGGACCAACAGCCAGTGACGGGGGCCCTGAACTCATTCCAACCGTTCTCCCCTGCTGTCTATAGTCATCTAAAACGACGTACATTATTGCGGTACCCAACCCTACCCCCCTCCACCCCGCACACAATTATTCCATTATATATTACATGTAGTAAAGTTATTAATACGTGGGCTCTGCATAGTTCATTTATCAATAAAACTTGATTTTTAACAATAAAAATCAATTTTTTTTTTAAATTTTATTTCCCCTTTTCTATATCTCCTTAATTATGGATCCTAGCGAAAATGTGTATAGGACCTTTTTTGTAGAGAATTTTATGTGGGTTAATATAATACATAAACATTTTTTCGCTAGAGGCAGTAGTTTTCGAGTTATTAACAAAAAACTGAAAAAAGGGACCTTTAGAGGCCCCCCCCTCCCTTAGCTTCACTCCCACCCATCAGTACTTTTAGTATTTTGTTAAGGACACCTTCCCCTATAACTGTGCCAAAATTGGCTTCTACATGAATTATTTCCGCTATTTGGCTCTTTTCGGTCTTCGTTGCCTGGACTATAAGGACAGCGGGACAACTTTATGTTTACGTTTTCCAACCTTCACCAACGTATACACATTTATGCACAAGTTGTTCACATCTTCAAATTTTAAGACATCTTTCAGCTGCATTGGAAAGCTCAAACCCTCATACTTTAACACTTCGGAGTAGTGGGGGTAAGATGATGCACGATCAGAACTCTTTGATGCTGGGTACAGTGCTGATACTACAGCCCACAAAAAGCAGAATTTGTCATCATTTTTAACATTTACTACAGCCTTTTTCAGCTTGATATCGGTAGGTAAATCAAGGTATGAACTTCCTGATATTGGTTGGTACTTGTTAATGTGCACCTTCAGATGTAAAATTGCAGAAAGTGCCCAGCCTGAGTCGCGTTCCTGGAATTCTTCCAATTTTCGAAGAATTTTTTCGAGTACGTTAGTCTTGTACCATTCATCTATATTAGTGGAGTTGCTGATGATCTCATTTTTTGTATTGAACGTTTTTATTTCCATAGTTCCGGTATGTGGTAAAATGAATTCGGCGCTCAATACCACATTTACCTTCACCATTGACTGCTTACGGTTTGATTTGATTTTGTTTTTAAATATTCGACCACATTTTGTTAAAAATAGTTTTGGATCCTTAAACGTTTTGTTTACAATTATACAAGTCTTAATTCTAGATTTAAATATAAACTCCACATCTTGCCAAACAAGATTTGAAATTTTTGTTGAAGATTTTCCAATTACAGATCCAATTTTTACAGTTGTTACCTTAAAATGTTTCAGCTGCTCGCGGTAGTTCTTTAAAAGAGCTAGGTTCGCTTCAAGCTTACTAACTTTAACATCCATATCGAAAGTAGTATTTTTTTAAATATGTTTTACAATCATAAAAATAAATTTATTTACGTGCTTGCGCCAAATTTCGGCTTCATCAAAAGTTTTAATAATTTTGATTGCACTTGAAATATTCTTCACAACTTGATCACTTAACTTGCAAAGGTTAAGCATTGCAGAAGCCATGTTGAATACAACTGAAATTAAAATTTCACACGTGTGCTTATATACCCATTTAATCCTTTTTTTACCTATACAAACTGGTTTAAAAACTAGTTTCGAGAACACCTGCGTTCTGAAAGTAACCTTAAATCACAACTCATGGCCAGATCCAGTTCAAACCAGTTATAAAGATAACTTGTAAAACAAGTACTTTCGTTACCAGTTTCGAAAACACGTGCACGCCATATGTTGGTTTTATTTTTAGAGCATGACTCATCGTCACAGCCTGTTTGCTTGAACAAACAAAACAGTTGGTAACCATGAACAGGTTATTGGCTTGGGAACCTTGAATAGGTTTCAACACTCGCGTTCCCACGTTGCGAGCAAAGTTGGTAACATTGAACAGGTTAGTAACCTTACCTTGACAAATTTCAACAGGCGCGTCGAAACCGGTTTCTGGGAACCTTGGACAAGTTTCAACATGCACGCTGAAGTTGATAACCTTGAACAGGTTAGTAACCTTATTGGCTTGGGAACCTTGGAAGGTTTCAACACGCGCATAAAATAAAACCTGTACAAACTGGTTTCAAAACGAGTTTCGAAAACACCTGCGCTGTGAAAATAACCTTGTACCACAACGCATGCATATCAAACGTGGTTACGCAAGTTGTACAAACTGGGTATTATAACCAGTTTCGAAAACACCTGCGCTCTGAAAGTAACCTTGAACCACAACGCATGCGCAAGTAGGGTGGGGATACGGACCTGCGTTCTAGTAATACCAGGTCCAGGATGGGGTGTGACTCAAAAATGGTGGGGGTACCGACCTGCGCTCTGACAGTAACCTTGAATCAGGTCCATGGGGTCCGCTGATGGTGGGCAGCGGCGTCTGAGCCGTAGGCGACCTTGAACTACGTCACCTGGCGGTGAATCAAGGTCATTTGCGCCAGAACCGGCACTTACACGAGTGTGTAAGTAGGGACATCAATTACTTCATCCTCATTTTGTTTAGTTGGATTTTCACAAGGGTAGCGCGATAAACAATCGGCATCCGAGTGAGCCTTTCCACTTTTGTGGAAGATTTTATATTGATAATCCTGTACTTTCACACTCCATCTAGCCAAACGTCGAACTGGATCTTTAATAGATTTTAACCAACATAAAGCATGATCAGTCGGTCGCGACTCGAAATTTACGTCCCGAAATATAAGTTCTCCATTGTGTTAGCGCGTAAACAAAAGCTAAACATTATTTTTCTGTTATTGAATAGTTAATTTCGGCTGCGGACAATTTTCTAGACGTGTATGCCACGGGGTGCCAGCCGTCCTCAAAATTTTGTAATAATACTCCGCCTACACCGTACCCACATGCGTCAACTCTAATTTCTACTTCCGAATTTGGGTCAAAATGTCTGAGTACTGGTGCTGATGTTAAGCTTTGTTTTATTGTTTCAATTGCCGTGAGTTCCTTTTTGTTGAGTTTAAATTTATCTTTTTTAGTTAATAAATATAGTGGACGCGCTATACGCGCAAAGTCTTTGATGAAATTTCTATAATAGTTGCAAAGGCCTAAAAAACTTTGTATATCTTTTGTCTTTTTTGGTAGCGGAAATTCGCGGATAGCTTTAATTTTTTTATCATCAGGTGCTATACCTTTAGCACTTACATTGAATCCTAATAGATCTATTTGTGTTTGAAGATAGGTGCATTTACTTGGTTTTAAAGTTAATTTTGCTTCCCTTAATCTTTCAAAGACATGTCGTAGACGAATTAAATGTTCCTTAAAAGTTTTACTAAAAACTATTACATCATATAAATATATCAAAACTTCTTTCCACTTTAAATCTTTGAAAACAGTATCAGCTAAGTGTTGGAACGTCGCCGGTGCGGAAGTTAACCCAAAGCTTAACACATTGAACTCATAATGACCAAATGCTGTCTTTTGCTTATCTGATTCTTTTACAGGTACTTGCCAGTATCCACTAAACAAATCTAAGCTAGTAAAAAAAATTTGAATTACCCAAATAGCTTAAAATATCTTCAATTACAAGTAGTGGGTATACGTCAGGTTTTGTAATTGAATTAACTTTTCGATAATCAACAAAGAAACGCCAGGAATCATCCTTCTTTTTCACTAATACTACTGGTGACGACCAGGCACTAGTGGAAGGGCGTATGATGTTATCGGCTAACATCTCTTTATCTTGTTCCTGTATTATCTCTCTTTCTTTGTGTGAGACACGGTATGGTTTTAAGTGAATAGGAGATGCGTCGCACGTGGGAATTTCATGCTCTACCAGGTCAGTCAACCCGATTTGTTTCGGATTCCACGCAAAAATGTCACTATATTCATTTATTAGTTCCATTAATTGATTTTTTTGACTTTCGGTGAGGTTTGGATTAATATTGTGAACCTTGGATTCGTCCTCGGCATCTTCCAAGTAGCAAACGTTAGTGTTTACATGCTTATAATTATTGTTAGTATATGCTAATGCTGTATGCTTAAATAATTTAACAGGGATTAATTTACTTATATTTCTAAGGTGTACGGTCCATGTGCCAATTTCGAATTCGTGAGGCCGAATGTTAAAAATTTCTACACCGAGTTTTTGTTTCGCGTCCGATCGTAAAATAACATTGTTGATATGTAATTTTGTTTCGTTTTTATTCGACTCTGAGATAACAAACAACCTCGGTTTCCGCGGGAATCATTACGTCATCACTAAGTGTAAGTTTTTCTATTTTATCTAAGTTAGGTTCATAGGAATGCGGGAGTTCCGGAAACGCGTCACATAATTTATTTGTATCTGGAGATGGAACAGATATGCGCGCGCTATGTTCCAGTGGCGTATCTCCTAGAAATTCCCGGATCGGTAATTTTGTGTATGGGTCGAAAATTATGAATTTTTTATTAAAATCAATTACTGCTTTATTTTTTGTTAAAAATTGTATGCCCAGAATGACGTCACAGGACAAATTTGGTACCACGAGAGCGGCTAGTTCCGTGGTCCACGTTTCCATTGTGATTGGTAGGGTTGTACTCCCCAGCACAGGAATGAGATGGCCGCCGGCGGCACGTAACATCTTTACCTTGGTCTGATTGCAGTCTCGAGCAAAATTTGCATTGACTACGTTGTACATTGACCCGGTATCTACAATGGCGGTAACGGGTTTTTTTATCCAACCAACCTGTCACTGTTAAAATTTGCAGATGAATTTTTTCATTAGGCCCTCCTAAATCCGATTTGTGCACGACGCTACGGGCCTCGTCTAGCGTCGTGAGGCACCATTTCCCTAATTCGCATTATTACGACCCCCACGCCTATGGTCGGGACAATCTCTTTTATAATGACCAGGACGATTACAATTATGGCAAATGACTTTTCCGTCGGTTGTACGTGTAGGGCGAGATTCGTAGCCCCTATTCGTATCGCGTTCAGGTACGCCTCTGTCTTAAGTATGACGCGGCGGTCTCACTTCTTCGTGTTGTCGGGGTTGGAAACGAGGAGCGGGTTGAGAGCGTGGTGCGGGTTGAAAACGTGGCGCGGGTTGAAAACGTTGATTGATTTGAGGGCGCGAATTATTTGGGTAACGTGAATTATTTTGAGTAGTCGGGAAACGTGAAGAATTTTGAAATTAACCCGACGAGCGATTTTTTCTAATTTCATCCCGCATGGTATTTGTTAAATCTATTTGCATACGAGCTAACCGTCTCTCCAAATCGTCCTCTTGAATCGCGGCTTTATTATTTTTTCGTGCAATTAATCTTTCTCGCGCTGCTTGTACCCTAGATTCGGTCTCGCAAATTTTGTCTATAGCCGCTTTTAATTCGGCCAACGTACTTAAATCCTGAAGTGCTAATTTTTCCTCGATTTCTGGCAAAAATCCAGCCTCGATTGTATTTTTGACTTTTGTTTCCGTAAGATTTTCGGTTAATGCATCTGAAATATCCTCGTTTTCTTCCTGTATGCGTGTACGCCACAGGTCCTGCATCGTGCGATCGTAACCAGCAGGGTAAAATTCATTTTTAAATTCTTTAACTAATTTATCCCACGTCGCGGTCTCGTTTCAGGCCGCAAAACCCCTATACCACACGGCTGCAAGTCCGTCTAGATATAATTTAAAATATTTTAATTTTTCTCGATTTGACCAATTATGAGCGTCGGCCGCTTCTTCAAATGAGCGAAAAAATTCTGTTGCAGATAACCGCGATTGTGGATCAAAACGTTCCGGTTCTCTAAGTTTAGGTGGAATTCTCTCTGCCGCCTGCTCGGCGGTAATTGTACCAATAGTAGGTTCGGCCATTTCAACAAGTATTGGGGTGGGCGGGGTGGTCGCTCTAGGTACTACAGTTAGCAGTGTAGTCGCGTCCGGAAATAGTTCAGGTGTCAAAGGGGACTGTGGATTTGTACTAAGGCTTGTGTTAAGAACTGTGTTTTGCGGGGAATGCGATTTACAGGCATAGCATTCTGGTTTAAATTTAAATCCGCTCTACGTGTAGCGGTTAATCTTAATTGATACTGACATTACGAACATATTATATATGCATACTGGCACAACATTGAATTTATTTCAGCCTCTACCCGGCACCTCCACCAAATGTCACGTTTACCAATGGACTTTATCATTTAGACTCGCTTGCTATCTTTTAATAAAATATATTTGAACTGTACTTACTGCTTAGAGAGCACTCGCACGTGACTTAAGGCTGCGAATAGGTCGTATAGAGGTATAATGAAATAAATACAACGCTTGGCTTAGCTTAAGGGTTAAAGTTTATTCACAAAGATTATTATTAACTACTAAACAATACATTCTATTTAAAATTCTATTTGATGTACAGACTACATACTATCGGATACGTTTAAAGTTAACAATTATATAAAAATATATACAACTTACACATTTAGGAATACTACATGTGGAGCCATGTCGACGTCGTCACTTTCACTCACGAACACAGAACAGAGATTCGGACTGACAGACAGTTGTCACTTGAGTGTCAAGTCAAGAGTTGTCTGGAGGGGTATTTGGGGTATCTTATATACTGAGTGTTATCACTCAATAGCCCACACTTTCCGTTTGTTCTGAGAATTCCTCTACGCAATTTGGGGTGGAATATTTTACTGTGGTTATCGCCTTATTTGGGTACCACGTGTGAAGGTCGGAAGCTACATCCTGTCTCATCTGACTAAGACAGGATGATGGTCAATGTGGTTTCTAATGATAATTATCTATCAACCTTTGGAATTTGAATAATTGTGGTTTGGAGTGATAAGTGTGGTTATATATTTCTCATGAATTAAGGGTTGCGTCACGTTATCAGAATTATTGAAATTAATAATAAAAATGATAGTATTAATAGAAAGAAGTAAATATAAATATACGGTCGTTGGCCGTGCTATCGAAGGCCGTTTGTAGGAGTAAACCGCAAACCTACTAATCAACCACAATACTTTGATAATCCAGATTATTTATGGTTTTCTATGGTTTTGGGTATTAGGTGAACATGAGTTGTAGGCGTATTTCATGTGAGTGTTTACTATGAGTTAGTAAAACGCAATTCAGCTAACATAGATCTATTTCCCCGATTGACTTTATTGTAAATCTGCTGGCGTGACAATATCTTATCACAATTGCTACGTCTTGTCACGGTGGTAGGTCCTCTATATGAAACAATTCCTAGCACAGTAAAATATCCACCCCCAATAGGATTTTGGAAATACTGCGGAATTCGTCTTAATGGTATGGGATTGCTCATGCTTGTTCCAATCTTATTTATAACTTCAATACCAATTATGTCTCCTGTAAAACGAGTCACAAATAATTACTAGCTTATAGCATTTTCACTATAGGGTTTTGTGCTTGGTCAGAGACGATACTGTGTCTCTTGATTTGAAATGACTTAAGGTGATATGTCCCTCGTAGTAACTAGAATTGGGGCGTTTCTATTTTACATTTTTTAATTCACTAAATTTTGTCACTTTCAGAGAACTTAGTAAGCAATAAAAAATTATTTTTCATAGTTTATTTTATCCTAACCAATATACCGCGTTTTCGAGGTGGCAAAAAAACGCAGTACATAGGTTAGCAAAATCCATGTATCATATGCTTTTATGCCGAACAGTTAAACATTCTCCGACAATCAAAGAATGTTTTAAAACAATTTTCACTTAATTCATGTAACATTCATAGTAATTAGAAAAACACTAACTCCGTGGCAGTAGACGTGCCATTTCACCTTAACATTTACTCAGTGTCGTATTGAATCACAATAATTACTTAATAACTTACCAAACTCCAGCAATTCGGTTTCTCTTGTTCCATTATATTTTGCACATTGTGACTCCATCAAATATGAATGCATTCCTTATACAAATTCTGGACTACAAAAGGAGTGAGGCAAGGTTACCCACTTAGCCCACTATTATTCTCAATATATATGTCAGACATAGAAGACAATTTTAAGAATGGGTAAACTGGACAAGCAGTTATAGGGAAAAGAAAATTCTGGACGATATCGTGTGCAGATGATCTTGTATTAGTAGCCAATTCTAAAGAAGAAATGAAATCAATGTTAAGACGTCTTAGAAAATACTTGCAAATGAAGTTAAATGTTAAAAAAACAAAGATCATCAGATTTTCCAGAGGAAGAGGCAGAGAACCGATCGAAACATTCTTTTGGGACACACAACAGTTAGAAAAAGTAAAATCTTTCAAGTATCTCGGTTACACATTTTAGATAAATGGAAGAGTGGAGGAACATATAAAAGAATTAACAAGAAAAGCTAACATTGCACTGGCACAAGTTTGGGGTATTGGACAACGAAAATTCCCACACAATTTTCAATTAAGAATACTATTTTTTGACAAACTAATAGTTAGTGTAATGACGTATGGAGCAGAGATATAGGGCTGCGAAGAACAAGATAAAATAGAAAGCATACAACGTATCTAAGATGGATATTACGATTAAATAAACAGACACCAAATTAAATTATTCTCGAAGAATATAACCGTTTGAAGATGCGAACAACAGGAGGAAGAAGAGCTGATAACTTCGAAGAAAAGATAAGAATGACACCATGGAAAGAACTGGCCTACGGTTGTTGGAAATGTATAACAAAAAAAGAAGAAAGAAACCTAGAGCAAAATGAATGGGAAGATATAAGAACAACATTCTACGAAAGAGACGGCTATTCAATAATGGAGGTACAATTACAAATGAGACAAGGGTATAATATAAAAGAAAAAATACAAAATAGGAAAGAAGAAGTACAAATGCAGGCAAGAAGAGAACAATTTACATACTCTAGATCTAAATTTCCAAACTGTAGCAAGATTCAAAGTGGGAAATGAGGAAATGAAAAATTGTTATTGGAAAACAACAGAAGAAAGATGCTGCAGAATTCGTTTAAATGGCATAGAGACACTAGATCACTTTAGAAGAGATAGCAAAGAAGAATTAAGAAACGCCAAGTCAGTACTGAATATACTGCATGAGAAAAAGCCGGATGTGACGTGGATGTAGAGCGTGCTCCAGACAAGAACCGAAAGAATTAAAAACATTGTAATACATGAAATAATTAAAATCTTTATAGATAAAATATTTTATCATTGTAATTCCGATACAGATATGTTTTTGTAAATGTAATACCGAAAGGTGGTATATAAAATCTTGTACTACTACTATTTCTTGATTTATAGCATAAATCTACCAGAAATACACATTAGAGGCAGTTTCAATTGGTCATGCTGAGGTAATTAAATCCTACTACTCGATTTGTGTCAAAAAATCACCAGAAGTACACTTTAGAGTAGGTTTTAGATGGTTGTGCTAAGGTTATTAAATCTTATCACTTGATTTGTGTTATGAAACTACCAGAAATACACTTTAAAGTGGGTGTGAAATGGTTGTACTAAGGTAATTAAATGATATTACTCGATTTATAGCACAAATCTACCAGAAATACACATTAGACACAGTTTCAATTGGTTGTGCTGAGGTTATTAAATCCTATCACTTGATTTGTGTTATAAAACTAACAGAAGTACACTTTAAAGTAGGTTTTAGATGGTGGTGCTGCGGTTATTAAATCCTATCACTTGATTTGTGTTAAGAAACTACCAGAAATACACTTTAAAGTCGGTTTAAGATGGTTATGCTGAGGTTATTAAATCCTAACACTTGATTTGTGTTATAAAACTACCAGAAGTACACTTTAGAGTAGGTTTTAGATGGTTGTGCTGAGGTTATTAAATCCTATCACTTGATTTGTGTTAAGAAACTACCAGAAGTACACTTTAGAGTAGGTTTTAGATGGTTGTGCTGAGGTTATTAAATCCTATCACTTGATTTGTGTTAAGAAACTACCAGAAATACACTTTAAAGTCGGTTTAAGATGGTTATGCTGAGGTTATTAAATCCTAACACTTGATTTGTGTTATAAAACTACCACAAGTACACTTTAGAGTAGATTTTAGATGGTTGTGCTGAGGTTATTAAATCCTATCACTTTATTTGTGTTATGAAACTACCAGAAATACACTTTAAAGTCGGTTTTAGATGGTTGTGCTAAAGTAATTAAATGATATCACTTGATTTATAGCACAAATCTACTAGAAATACATATTAGACACAGTTTCAATTGGTTGTGCAGAGGTTATTAAATCCTATTATTTGATTTGTGTTATGAAACTACCAGAAATACACTTTAAAGTGGTTTTTAGATAGTTGTGCTAAGGTAACTAAATGATATCACTTGATTTATAGCACAAATCTACCAGAAATGCACAATAGAGACAGTTTCAATTGGTTGTACTGCGGTAATTAAATCCTACTTCTTGATTTGTGTCAAAAAAACCACCAGAAGTACACTTTAGAGTAGGTTTTAGATGGTTATGCCGACATATATTGTATTTAGGTTAATTACTAATTTTGAAGTAAATCGATTCATCCTAAATAGCCAGTCAGCAAAAGTTTGTAATAATTCACTAGAGTAAAGTACTTCTCTGAAGGAGAGCACAAGATTGACACGTTACCATAGGGTGAGATATATTATTTTTAGGTAAATGACTAATTTTGAAGTAAATTGATTCATCCTAAATAGCCAGTCAGCAAAATTTTGTGATAATTCACTAGAGTAAAGTACCTCTCTGAAGGAGAGCACAAGATCGACACGTTACCATGAGGTGACATATTAATTTTAGGTAAATTACAAATTTTGAAGTAAATCGATTTTTTTTAAATAGCCAGGCAGGAAATTTTGTGATAATTTATTAGAGTAAAGTACAGCTCTGAAGGAGAGCACAAGATTGACACGTTACTATAGAAATTTAATAATAGAAGAAATTTTGATAATTTATATGATGGGGTGTCAATGGTAGATGTGATTTGCCTACGCGGAACATCTTTTTTGTGTATTTTTAGTTGCATGTACATTCTCCCAATTGTAGGATGTTGTACAATTAATTCTTGTTTGTTAATTTCATTTAAGTATTTTCGAAATTTTTTGTCTAAATTGTGTATTGGATTTTTGTTAAGTTTTTTGTATGTTGTTTCGTCGCTTAAAATTTCTTGTGCTTTGTTATTATATTCGGTTTTATTCATAATAACTGTTTTAGCGCCCTTATCAGCCTTGGTGATGATTATTTTATCTTTATTGTTGGAAATAAATTTTCTAGACTTGTTGATCTATTTTAGCAACTCCCTCTCTGGGTAAGAAAGTTTTTCTTTTGTCATTTCGTTATATCTACAGTCAAGTAATTTTGAAATTTTAAATTTTATTGCATCTTTGTCTTCTATATTACTTCTATCAACGGCCAATGATAAATTTACGTAGCAATCGAATATAGTTTTCTTATTATTATTTTTATTGGGATTTCTGTAACTAAATTTTGGGCCCAGGGGGAGAATTGCTAAAATATCTTCATCAATATTAATATCACTTAAGTTAGTTATCCATTTATTGTAATTTTGTTTTAGAATTTGACAAATACTGTTATTAATGGCATTGTTTTTTTTTTAATTTTCTATTTTCTTATTAATTTTAATCATGTTTGAATTATGAACTTTGTGATATAAAGAGTTGGCATTATATGTAACGTAATAATAAATTTCAATTGGGAGAATGTCAATACAACGACAAATACACAATGTTTTTTCAGTTTTAAAAAAGTTTAAATAACGATGGGTGTCGTTAATTTCCAAATTTAATATTCTCCATAGGTATTTTTGATCAATGGCGCCACGTTTAAATTCATGATTTTTGTTAAAATGAGGCTTTCTATTATTTTCGACAACGTATTTTAAAAATTTAGGAGTTAAATTATAATTTTTACATGTGTGTAAGAAATACAATCGGTTTTCTATTTTAGCTATTTTTACAATAATTTTTTTGTACCTTTTCACATTTGAAACGGCTTGAAGTCCAAAGGTGACATGAAGATGTCTGAAGAAGCCTGCATGCTCCATCTTGATAGGGTTCAAGTTTTCGACTTGTAGATACTTGTTACCATGTGGATGAAAATTCGCCAGTCCACGAGGATTAAAAACGATGAAATTAAAGTTGAGAACCTTGTTAATGTTTCTGATAATAAATAAGTAGGCCTTGAATTCCATTTAGTTTATTGATATTACATATTCATACGGACGGTTCGGGCCCAATTCGCCCATCATCAGCTATTAATAACAATTATATAAATACATATCTGATAACAAGTATAAGTTGTACACTTACCCTAATAATTTAGTGTAATTCTACATTATTACAATAACAATTGTTGAACCATAGTGGAAGGTCTAAACGACCATCCGTTGTCAAAAAATTATAAAAAGTCTCATTTTGATTAAGTAGGACAAGGCCAACGCAATAGCTGGCGAGAGACTGAACGACGAGCAGACATGTCAACTGTGAAAAGCAACGTACAGACAGGTAACCATACAATGGTCAGATAAAAAATAACTATGGAGAATAGGAAGGCGCTAAAATCAGAAGTTATTTATTTATTTATTTATCATTAAGGGAAACCAACAGTGTACAAATACCAATTACAGGTTTCCACTACATAAATAATACAAAAATAGTACATAAATCATACCTAAATGATTTAAGTTATACAATATAAGTAAGAAATCAGTGTTATCGATTAAAACAAAACATTTACCACTTCTTTTTTAAAAATACATAGTGATACATGAAACAAGTCTATATGCACAAATCTAGAATTATAAGTTGACATGATTCTGTTAAGAGTCTTTTCGAATGACGAGATTGGTGCGTAGCGCACACCTTTGCTAGTTCGCGTTTTTCAACTTTTATGAAATTATTAATTTGAAGACTTGATTTCCTTGTTCTAAAAGCCTTGAAGAATGGCGCTAAACCAAAATTTAGTCCATTTATTTATTTATAACAAACATTTTCACTGTTAAAAAGTTGAAAAAAATGCACTTTTTCATCGTGATAAAAAATGATTTAATTTATATTTTTTTAATAAATTTCCGGTATAGCGACAAAGTATGGACCTTTATCTTTCAAATGTATTTAGAACAAATACTTAATTTGTAGAATTAAAGTAGAAAAACGCTAACTAGTAAGCACCTATAATCACAGATTTGTCGTATTGAAACGTGGTGCCACCATTCGGCAAACTCTTGCAATCAACAAGGTCCGCCCGTAAGCCTCGGGCATCATAACGTTCAGGTAGTTTTCTTAGATTTTCGATTTCTACACCACGTTTAAATAATTATAAAATATTTTTCCTGTTTCGATTTTTTTTTTTTTTTTAATAAAATAAAATAAATACATATATCATCACGGCATATTACCCATTTCTGGGTGTGCCAGTATCTACAACACATGTAGACATCGGTAATGATGACGATATATTTTACCGTGTGGGCGCGTCACCTCACGGGCAATCATAGCTGGTGTGGAGATTTCAGTAAATAAATAAACACAATTAATTCCTTTTCTTCACTTTATTTTTTCTTTTGAAGTACTTACTGATATGTATATTTCAAGTGCTAAACACCCATATTCGGAGTACAATATTAAAAATTACAAATAGGTAACCTTATATAGTTAACAAATTATTATACCCTGAACAGTGGGTGAGATTTACAACAAACTTTGGTGTCCTCAAGTTACGTGCAATTCTATAATCTGAACTAATGACAGAAAAGATCACAAATTCGGGTATTTTTGCCTATTTAACTAATTTTAAAAACCGATTATCCAGTGGTGCCCGGTCAAAATTTAACAAATTATATTTTTGTTTTTCTTGCATATAGCATTCAACATATTTAAATTTTTCTTATTGTGGCAACTTTTAATCAATTTTAAGTTCGTTTTTTCAAATTTATGTCCTGTTTCAAGCTTATGGATAGTGATGCCGCTAAATCTCGCATTTTCGAGATTTCGTCCCGAATTTCTCGAATTTTCGAGACGAGATTAACATTATTCTCGTCTCGATATTTCGAGACGATACGAGAGTAATGCCCACGAGATTTTATCGAGACGAGAGTAAAAATTCGTGATCTCGATTGTATACGATTGTTTACATTTACATAAATATCTTATTAAAATATATAAAATAATCAAAATATTAATCGGTGTAAATAAATATTTTAATTGCCTCTTCATTTACATTCATATTTTTCATTCATTTTCGAATTATTGAGTTTTAATAATACGAATAATCACAAAACTGGGACCTATAGTGTTCTCTCCATAGCAGATTTAAGTGCTCGCACTATCTTAATATATAATTATCATTACCAATATCTGTGTATAAAGCAGATGGACACATCCGGCATCGGGTAATAGCCATGATAGTATTGAATACTTTTTTATCCATATTTTTAAATACCAAACTTAAAAAAAATGTTTTAGAGGCCTATTCTATTAAAAAAATATGTATCGTTATGACTCGTTACTAGGCGATAAGTCGTTATGATAACGATTTTTGCCAAAACCCTATTCTGTTAATTTATTTATCGTTACGAATCGTTACATATCGTTGTTTCATATCGTTTAATAACAAGTTCACATGCATCGTTGAAGTCGTAAAGTTAGACATATTTTGAGAACAAAAGTAAAAATGGCTGAAGAAGATATTTTGTTAATTGTAGCTGAGAAAGAGATTCTGCAAAGATGAGTATTTATTCACTTCTGAACACTAGTTATATATATTATACTTTTTAGTAGTAGTAGTACAAATTTAGATTTCTGCATGTTGATAAGGGTAGAAAAAAGAAAAATCCAAGGTTTTTTCGTTGCAGAATGTAAATAATAAATAAATAATTTTCAAATATATTCTGCAACGAAAAAACTTTTTCTTTTTTCTACCCTTAGATAATATTATTTAATATATTGATATATAATATAATATAGAATATAGATGCACTACCTATGTATTTATATACTTGTATAGGGATGTCAGATTATATAATCGTACACTGCGTGATACATCAGATCCTTTTACCCGGTCCCACAGAATTTAAATGACTTGTAAGTCTTCTCCATATTCTTTTCTGTCTTTGAGTTGTCCTCGAAGCCCTTTTCTTTTATACATTTTCAAATTCAATTAAATAAACAAACAATGAATCGATATGTCAAATTTTAATTGAAAAATATATGAAAATTTATTCTGTCAAAATATACATGAAGTTAGATATTATCGTTATAATCCTGATAACGATAATTTATAACGATATGATTAGTAGAATAGGTTTTTGGCATTTGTCGTTATTAAAGTCTTTTAACCAAATGCTTAACGACAGTCGTTCAGTAACGATATCGTTATACATTTTTTTAGTAGAATAGGCCCCTTAGTCAGTGATACTCGTTTACTACATCCATATTACTCGTAATGTTAATTTATTTACCATTCGTATTGCTAATTATTATAAATTCGAGATCGAGAGAAAGCAAGAAAAAATATGACGAGACGATATACGAGAGAGAAATGATTCTCGCCATTTCTCGTCTCGCTGCATCACTACTTATGGAACGCTAAAGCTGACTTGAATTTTTTTTTACATTTTACATGGTACATATGTAATAATGAAATAAATTCCGAATTTCACACTAAAAAAACTTATTTAAATAAGAAAAATATAAACATGTTGGACACTATATGTAAGAAAAACAATAATATAATTTGTTAAATGTTGACTGGGCACCACTGGATAATCGGTTCTTAAAATTAGTTAAATAGGCAAAAATACCCGCATCTATCTTGTCATTAGCTCAGATTATAGAATTGCACGTAAATACCGTAACTTGATGTTACAGAAGTTCAACCGTAAGTAAATCACATCCACTGTCTTAGGGTGACGGGATTGGTCAATATGTTTAGGACGTAATCATTTGTTAGCTATATAAGGTTACTTATTTGTAGTTTTTAATATTGTACTCCGATGGTGAGTAGAGTTGCAATCAGGTGAAATTTGTGTCATTAGATCTCAACTCGAGGAACAGGACGTTTGGACTTTTATGAAGTTATTCTCTTGAATAATTGTTGAAGTTTGCGGTCTTGCGCTTTGTAGATTTTGCGAACTTGAATATTTACGCATTTGTTTGTGTTCTTTGGCTTTTTAAACTCGAATTGTGACCTGTGTGTTATTGTGTTCTGTGACTTTTGTAACATTATTATGAGCTAAAGTGTTCCTGATTCTATTACAGGTAAGTCAATACTTTTTCTTTGTGATTACACTGAATTCTATACTAAAGTAATAATGGGACAATAAACAAATTTCTTGGTCTCTCAATAAAACGGATCTTTCAGTGTTGCCAGGTCTGGGGATTTTTCCCCAGTTCTGGGGAATTTTGATATTATTTGGGGACTGGGGAAAAACTTTTTTAAACAATCGAAATCTGGGGAAAATTAGAAATTTATTTTATTAATATTTAATAAAAAAAAAAGCATAACAATAAATGCACAATGCAAGTATAAAGTAAAAGTATAGAGTAATTGTGCTAATATTGAATAAGTATGTGATATGAAACCAATAATACAATTTAAATTTCGCGGCGGTCGTCGCTCACAGCGCCATATTTTGGTTGATGAGATGAATACGATCTGGGCAACTACCGTGCACCGTGCATGGGTTTCCCCTAAATAATAAAGTGCGCAGTATTTTACTATTTTAACACAGCTTTATTCAAATTGAAACAGCGCAATAGCAGTACAATTTGTTATTGAACAATATTAAATAAAGAAAGGCTCAACCAACGGTACGAGGTACGAGATAACTTGTAGTCGCAGCTGATTAGAACGTATATATTTGTGCAGGCATGTATAGGTTTTCATTGTTATTCATTTAATTAATCATTTCCTTTTTTAATTATTTAGGGTGCATAATATCTTTGTTATGGATTCTTCTGACGACGAATATAATACGGACAATGAAAAAAGTGCAAAAACATCAAAAAAAGAAAAACAAAAGAAATCGTACCAGCATAAGTACAGATCCGATTGGGAGAAAATGGATGGTTTCAAAAATTGGATAAGCCCCAGCAGTAAAGGAATTTATTTTTTTTATTGTAAAATGTATAGAGAAAATTATAGTGGAGGTATGTCAGCTGTTAAAAAGCATGCTATGTCGCAGAAACATTTGAAATATTGTAAAGGTCTTCAAAATCAACCGAAATTAAATACAATGGCAAATATGGTTAATACGTCTTCAACAAAAAAAAATTAAAAAAGTCGAAATACAACTGGGTAAGTTTATTGCGGATCATAATCTACCGTTTAATTTAGCAGATAGTCTAGTGGATCTTGTAAAAAATATTTCTATAAACCTAGATAAAAATGAGATTAAAAATGTAACATGTAATCGGACAAAGTGCACTAAAATTGTTACTAATGTTATTGGCCGAAGTGATTTTGAAAATGTGTTAGAAAACAGGAACAAGCCATTTTCAATTTTAGTGGACGAATCCACTGACATTGCATGTCAAAAAAGCTTAGCCATTGTCGTAAGATATGTCAGTAATAATATTGTAACAGATCAGTTTTTAAAATTGTTAAAAGTAAAAGATGGTACTGCAAATGGTCTATACACGACACTTGTAGACTTTTTTGTAACGAATAATGTTCCGTACAAAGATAATATGATAGGTTTTGCAGCTGATGGTTGCAACACTATGATGGGAGAACATCATTCTCTTCAAAGCTTACTTAAAGAAGATGTTAATGATTTGTTCGTAATAAAATACATATGGCATTCGCTGGCTCTAGTAGCATCATATGCATGCAAAAAACTGCCTG
This sequence comes from Ophonus ardosiacus, assembly GCA_943142095.1. Classification (NCBI taxonomy): domain Eukaryota; kingdom Metazoa; phylum Arthropoda; class Insecta; order Coleoptera; family Carabidae; genus Ophonus; species Ophonus ardosiacus. Next base: position 32,639,067 of record OW964828.1, on the reverse strand, counting down.
ACAGCATTGAGTATTTAATAAGAGATATGTATTCATACTTACAGAGCTCAAAGAGGTTGAAAGAATATGAAGAATTTCAACATTTTTTAAAAATCAAACCACATAAAATTTTACAATTAAGCCAAACTCGTTGGTTATCACTAATTAATGTAACCAATAGAGTTCTGGAGCAATTTAATGCTTTAAAATTGTTTTTCCAATCCCAATACTTAACAGAACATGACAAGAAAGCTGAAGAATTTTTCGGCATTTTAAATAATTCTCTTAGTAAATTATATTTACAGTTTTTACAATATGTTTTACCTTTTATTGTAAACTTAAATCTAGAATTTCCGAGCGAGCAACCAAAAATACACACACTTTATGAAAAAATGGCAACAGTTTATAGGACTTTTTTAGAATTCTATCTAAATCCAGAATATATTAAAAACACACCACTTGAAAATATTCAATATAGAAATCCACAGCATTTCATGGATATCAATAGTATGTACTTTGGGGCAGAAGTCATGGTTGCTTTGTCTTCTAATTGCAACTCTGCACCTCGTCTCCACATTGCAATTGATGCATTGTAATTTGCTTGTTAAAACAATTTGAATAGTTATTATTTTATTTATTATAATTTTAACTTATTTGGAAGGTAATACTAATATATTTTTAAGTGAAAATAAATTCACTTTAATATTTTATTGTTAATATTAACACTTTAACTCTTTAACAGATTGCACATTGTATATTTAAATCATCAGAATGAATCTGCATAATGTTATTATATGCAATTTATTGGAAACACAGTTCTCTAGATGAATAGATGATAATAATGTATTGGCAAGTGGTCGACCAACCCCAACATTAAATTTAAATAAAATAAAAAATGTTAAAAACTGTGGAAGAACGCACAATCTACATTTTAAATCTGCCTGGTACAATAAATTTTCCTGGTTATGTGGTAGCTTTTATTTGCAAAAACTTTTTTGAAGGATAGGCGTATTGAGCTAATTTATAAAGTATGACTTAAAAAATATAATTTTGTTTTGTTTATAAATACTTTTTGATTTAAAATATATATTTGCAATTTATCGTACGTAATAATTACAACCCCCCCCCCCCCCCAATAATACCTCCCTCCCTCCGACATTCATTCTTAAATATCTCTTCACCTACTTTTCACCTCACGAGCCGCCACTGTCGACTACTATGGTCATTAGCCTTTACCTCTAGTTAGAAGTGAATTTTATTATTATTATTTTCTCGACGTCACATACACTTTAAAATATATATATACATACATATGTATCACAGATAGTATCACAGTACGTTTAATGCCCGTCGGCAATGTCAGAAATTAAGATGTATTTGGACGTAGACACAACATATAATTAAAAGATAATAAATAAATCAATAAATAAATAACACAATCTAATAACGTTCTAAAACCATTATATCTCTCGATATAGGTCACATGCTTTGAGGAAGTTTAGAACTTCCTTGATTTTCCCGTGGTCTGTCAACATCTCAGCTATGTTTCTACCGAAACTATACAATCGTCTCACCGGGTCTAAGGCTGGGCAATCGAATAAAAAGTGCTGCACAGACATAGGCACAAGACATTGCTCGCATAGGCGAGGATTTTGCCTTGTTAGTCTGTGCATATGTGTCAGCCTAATGTGGCCTAGGCGTAGCCGGTGGACTTTGACCAGTTCTGAGCGTGACAGACCTTTCGGAAGGTCCACTGGTGCAACTGATGGTTTTACTCGCCGCATATGGTTTTCAACGCTTTCCCACTCAATTTGCCATTTAGAAGATAGCCTCCGGTATAACTGATTCCGACTTGAGGACAAGCGTCTCCGGATAGTCCAGCTCCGCTGCCCTGCGTGCTGCCTCATCTGCTAATTCATTACCCTTTAGCCCAACGTGACTAGGGACCCATAGAAACGTGACCACTATAAGGAACTCGACGGAGTTCCTCTTGTATACGGCGTACATTATGGCTTGCCATATAGCGTATGCCTCAGTAGTACACGGAGGTATCTTGAGGCATCGACCATGAGTGGGGTATCATGTCGATCACTAAAGCCGACCCAGTACCATGTTCAGTTTTCGAACCATCGGTAGGCAGGACGTTACAATTTCTGTAACCGTCCAGTATAGCTAGGAATTTCTGTTTAATGAGGATAGCAAGGGTCTCGTTCTTATCCAGTCCGATAAGATCTTGGATTACTCGGACTTGTGGTACAGTCCACGGTGGTATTTCCAAGAATCCTATCTGGGTAACGTCCGGTATGACGTACTGCAAGTCCTCCAGAAGTTCGCTAGCTCGTGCACACAGTGGCCTACATAGAAGCTGTGACCTGTATCTATTATGAAATAAGATCTTAAAATTCTTATGGCTGCATTGTACTCTGATCTTACATATGTAGGAGGCAACATACTTCGCTCTTCGAATACTAAGAGGCGCTAAACCCGAGTCACAGCAAAGGTTTTCTGTAGGCGTACTAGGGTAGGCACCGATATAATATCAAATGCCTAGATGGTGTACCGGGTCTAACGTTTTCAAAAGTGTCCTCGAGGCGGACGAGTAAACAATGCAACCATAATCGATTTTTGATAAAACAAGGGACTGGTATATGCGTAGTAAGGTTCTTGGCTCTGCACCCCATCTAGTGCCGGCTAGCAACTTGATGAGGTTCAAGGTGCGAAGACATTTCACCTTGAGCTCCTTAATATGTTCTCTCCAAGTAAGTTTGGAGTCGAACGTCATGCGAAGAAACCTTACGCTCTCCTTACACCTTATACCGTTCCCGTTCATGGTAAGATAGGGCTCGTAATGTGGTCTGTTTAGCTTACAGAAATGTACACAACTGGTTTTTTCGTAAGAAAACTTGAATCCAATACCTTCAGCATTGTCCACCACCTGGTCGACTGCTCTCTGCAGTTCCCTGTTGATGTCTCCTATTCTTTTAGCAGAGTAAAAGATGGCGAGATCATCAACATAGAGGGACACCTCTACTGTATTGCTGAGGTTGGAAACAAGGTCATTCACCGCTATAGCGAATAAAATGACGCTTAGAGTCGAGCCTTGTGGTACGCCGTTCTGCAATGTCCTTGAAGAGGACAGGCTAGTACCACCTCGAACCCTAAACTTGCGGTCATCCATAAAAGATGAAATGAATAGCGGTAAGTTACCGCGAAAACCCCAATTGTGCAATTTCTCCATAATGTGGTACCGCCATGTCATGTCATGCCGTGCGTATCGAATGTTCTAGGTGTACTAGTTGATCGGTCGTAGAACGGTATTTGCGGAAACCAGATTGGTGCTCGCTGAGCAGTTTGCTCGATTCGAGACACCACATTAACCTGTTCTTGACCAGTCGTTCAACTAGCTTCCCTAGACATGAAGTAAGGGTTATAGGCCTATAGCTTGACGCGTGAAGAGGATCTTTTCCTGCTTTTAGGATAGGGACTATTATAGCCTCTTTCCACATTGCAGGATATACGCCAACAGACCACGTTCGATTGAATGCCGAGAGAAGGAGCAATTTGAACTCAGAAGGTAAGTGTTTTAGCATCTCATTGCAGATATCGTCCTGTCTGGTGATGAAGAGCGCGATTCAGAGATTGCCTGATCTAGTTCCGGTATAGTGAAAGGAAAGTTGTAGGTATAAGCTTCGTATGGACTGAAGTCTAACTCCCTTTCAGCCTTAGTAGCTCGGAAGTCCGGGTTATAGTTCTCCGAACTACTGGAACTCTCAAACTGATCGGCTAGCCGTTCAGCAATGTGCTCTGGATCAGTTGTTATGCTGTCTTTATCCCATTTCAGATACGTAATAGGAGGGGAGGAACCCCTTCCTGTGATGCGGTTTGCGCGACACCATACCTCCTGTGTAGTTGTATCAGACGAGATGCCTGATACATACGTGTTCCAGGATTCTCTCTTACTCTCTAGCATTACTTTACGAGCAAAAGCTCGAGCCCTTTTAAAATCAATGAGGTTATCCTGTGTAAGATTCCTCTTAAACTTATTAAAAGCTGACTTCTTCTTTCTTACAGCATCCTTGACTGCTGCATTCCACCACGGTATAATCCGTTTTACGGGTTTGGCCGTAGTGCGAAAAACAGCCGCTTCAGCAGCTTGCAGGATACTTTTCGTCAGCGTGGCTATATCATGGAGAACATCATGTTGGAACTGGGTATTCTAGTGCTGCTGTGAACGCAGGCCAGTCAGCCTTATTGAAGTGCCACTTAGGTCGCTGAACCTGTTCGTTGGCTTGCGTGTCAGTAGTGATCATAATAGGGAAGTGATCACTACCGTGCAAGTCATCCAATACGCGCCAGGTATAACTGTTCAGTAGCCGGGAGGATATAATGGACAAATCTATGGCTGAGAAATCCATAGACCGAGCATTGAAATAGGTAGGTGTACCTGTGTTCATCAGAGCAATTTCTGGGGATTCCAGGATTTGCTCGATGATTCTGCCTCGTGGATCTCTGTACGCTGATCCCCAAATCTCGTTGTGGGCGTTGAAATCTCCCATTAGCAGTATCGGTGGCGGCAGTTGTTCGATGATAATGCAGAATATCATCTTTGTTCCAGTTAGCATTAGGTAAGTACAGATTACATACCGTCAAATTTACTGGAACTGATATTCTAACTACTACTGCTTGCAAGTTGGTGACCAGAGATATTGGTTCAAAGCGTACTCTTACCCTGATGTTGGGTTCTATATCCTTCCGTACTACAGAATAGTTCCTAAGGGCGTAAGGCTGACCTGGTTCAAAGTGCGTTTCTTGCAGACACATAGCTAGAGGGTTATGCTCTGCAAGAAGTGACTTAAGACCACAATAGTGGTAAACGCATCCTCTTATGTTCCATTGGATGATGTTCTCCATGAAAGTAACGAAATATAATAAAAAAGATGGAAAAAATGAAAAACTAAGTTTTCATTTTCCTCGCTTTCCCCTTTGGCCATCCTTTACCTCTCTTTCTGGCAGGCTGAGAGGTTTGCGAAGAGGCGGAATGAACCGAGGAATCTCCATCGGAAGATGATCCTCCCTCTTCCTCACTTCTCTTCCTCTTTTCCGACAACTCGGATGGTGTCGGGCTACTCGCCCGTTTGGGAGGTACCCGTGGTAAACTTACCACGGTTTTCAGAGCTGCTACCAGGTGCGGCAACAGCTCTTTTACGAAGGACGTAGTGTCCGTCTTGGTTCGATCGTGCTGCTAGTGGCTGCTGAAAATGAAATTCCTGGAGTGGGAGTTCTTACTACGACCTTTTTTCTCGCTTCAAAGTATGGTATGTTCTCGCGGGTTTTAATTTCCTGTGTCGCCATTTCTTGTTTGAAGATTGGGCAATTACGAGATCTTGCTGAGTGATTGCCTTTACAGTTAACACACTGTAAAGGTTCCTCGCAGCTTTTGCCCTCATGCATGTCCTTCCCGCATACGCATACTTGAGCGTTTGTGCACCGAGTAGAAGTGTGCCCAAAACGCTGGCATTTAAAGCATCTCATAGGTGCAGGTATGTATAGCCGCACTTTGAGTGCATAAAAGGCGATTTTTATTTTGTCAGGCAGAGTTGGCGTATTGAACGTGAGAATATGGTTAGGTGTGTCCACCAGCTCACCATTCTCACGTTTCTTGATTCGCCGGACGTCTATTATACCCTGCGCTCTGAGATCAGTACACACTTCCTCAACGGTACAGTTTAAAAGATCCTTGCAGTAAACTACTCCTTTGGAGTAGTTCATAGTCCTACGTGGTACCACTTCTATATCGAACGTTCCAAGTTTTTTCATTTTCAGCAGCCTTTCACCTTGAGAAGCCGAAACCGTTTTGATGAACAATCCCTCTTTGATTTTTCTAATTGATTTCAAAGTGCCTATTGTACCATATAACAGCTTGTTTACCGCGAAAGGACTCTCCTTGTCAAAGTTACCTACTTGATTTTTTACGACCAGGAACCGGGGTATTATTACCTTTTCCTGGTTCGCGTTCACTGCTGTCTCCATTGCCGTTTCTACAACTACTTTATTAGTACTCAAGTTGCTCGCGAGTTACTAGTACCAGCCTTTGAAGTGCTAACAACGGAGCCAGTTTTGTTCCCAGAATGGGAACCTTTGTTTTGTATCGGGGTTTTCTCCCCGGGAGTTTTTACCGCCCCTCCTGACGTGCCTTTTTTACCGGCCGGCTTGCCACAGTTAAGTTCCCTCTCTTTAAGCATGGTTGATGTTGGTTGTCCAGCGCATCGTGTGAGAAGGAACGGGTCGGAAAAAGTTGGGAACGGGTATACCCTCGGACTACATATCCTACCCCAGTTCCCTGAGGCCCAACTTATGTCCGTTTAACCGGCCCCGGAATACACGGACGGGCCGAACTCGCTCGGCGCAGAAGGGGTTCCGACACCCCAACCCATCTCACACTTCCCGATCAGGGCCCGAAGTGGCTGGCTCCTGACTCCTGTAGCATCCACGTTTCGGCAGTGCGAGGCATACATCAACCCTTCCACTCTGAGGCCGCAGGGGGACTAACCCACTCCAACTCAACCATTCGGCGACAGAGCTTCCGGGTACTCCACACGCTTCCGCTACAGTGCCGATCAGCATGTCCACGAACATAGCAAGGTCGAAAACCAAGATGACAGGTTTTGGGGCCCGTTAGTTTCACCCTCTGCTGGCGACAGGGGGTTACTCAGCCCCCCCCCCCCCCACCACGACAAGGTGGGCCCACGGGGGGGAATAATAATAATAATAATAATAATGATAATAATGATAATAATGATAATAATGATAATAATGATAATAATGATAATAATGATAATAATGATAATAATGATAATGATAATAATGATAATAATGATAATAATGATAATGATAATAATGATAATAATGATAATAATGATAATAATAATAATAATAATAATAATCGTATGTAAACAATAACTTTTAATATATTATATGCAGTTTTTAATGTTGAATACTTATTTTAAAATATAAATTTATTCCAAGAGTAATTTATAAATAAATAAATAAAGTAAATAAACAAATAAATATATATATCATCACGGCATAAACCCATTTCTGGATGTAAATCTGCTTTGTACACAGATTTCGGTAATACTTGTACAGGAGTCACTTTTGTACTATTTAAAATTAGAAATATTTCTTTTGATATCAGTTGGGATCGAACTTGGTTCCCCAAATTCGCGAGCAAACGGACACTTACGAGGCGGCCACGAGACCCCATTTACATTTATTCTATGGTTCATTATTCCATAATTTATCCGGAGTTGGAAATGCCGGCCTGAGAATATTGATTTTCTGATAACCTGCTTTGTACACAGATTTCGGTAATGCTGATGAAATACTTGTACAGGAGTCACTTTTATACTATTTAAAATTAGAAATATTTCTTTTGATATCAGTCGGGATCGAACTTGGTTCCCCAAATTCGCGAGCAAACGGACACTTACGAGGCGGCCACGAGACCCCATTTACATTTATTCTATGGTTCATTATTCCATAATTTATCCGGAGTTGGAAATGCCGGCCTGAGAATATTGATTTTCTGATAACCTTCATTTTGGGTAGCATAATCCGTTATTATAAATCATAATACATATTTGAATAAGAATATTTATTGTAATTATTGTATTTTGCCAGTTTATTAAATTTAAAATGCATATCAGTAATAAATAAATTAATTATACTACTGCCCTACATTAAAATTGTATTCTGTATAAATATTCGTTGCAAAATACCTTCACATCGATTTGTTTATGTATTTTCTGTTCCCGGTATTGTGGATTCATTTCATAGATAATTTTATATTCCATAATAATTTATTGTTTCAGTTGGAAAAAATATTAGCAATGGGCCGTTTAGATAAAAACGTGCATAAAAAGAAGTATTTAAGTACTAAAAGGAAGAGTTTAAAAGCAAAAATGAAAAAGTAAGTACATATTATGATCTTTTATTTAACGTCAATGCACCATAATATTTGAAATATTTATATGAAACTTTATTTAAACACATTTGTATATTTCAGAATACGGCAAGGCTGTAAAACTCAAGAATTTGCTGCAGATAGTGTTATTTCATGTTCATTAGAAAATGAATATAGATCAGTAAAAGATATTACTCCCCTAGATGAAATTGATATAAATGTCAGGTAATTAATTTGACAAAAAAATATTCTTCATAAAAGCTTTTGCTAGTCTTCAAACTCCTATAAATTAATAAGTTTAAGTTATGTACATATTTTCACATCACACATTTCAATAATTTTTGCTAAATCACATGTTATGCATTAAATATAAGAAAATATATTTTTTTCTAATTAAAAATTATTTCAGTATGGACGTAACTGCTGTAAAATCAGGTGTCACCACGGCCACAATAGAAATAAGTCCAGATCCAGAACTATCGCAAATATCAAGAGAAAATGAACCACATTTAACAACAAGAAGTGATGTTCTTAATCCCAGTCGGGAAGAGATTTCTGGACGACGAATTGTAGATGTTCAATATTTATTTAAACAATTGTTTGAGATGGGCGAACATAAACAATATTCATGTAACATAACGAATATGGAAGTTATTTCAGAAGAACGGATTGGTTTATGCAGTATTTTCAAATTGAAATGTAAAAATTGCAATATCATTAAAGAAATTGTGACGGACGATATTGGTGATTCCAGGAATTTAAATGTAAATGATGCTGCAGTTTTATCATGCATTTCAACTGGAATAGGGCACTCTCAGCTGGTTGAGCAACATGCTGCAATCAATTTGCCTTGTATGTCTTTCCATACCTATAATCAAGGTCACAAGAATATGTTAGAAGTGATAAGGAAAGCGGCTTGGGATAGTATGGAAGCAGCGGAAAAAGAAGAAGCCGCAATTCCTAGGGAAGAAGTCAACGTAGACATTTATGGAATTCCCACTATAGGGCACGATGAATCTAGTGCAGATTCTTACCGGGCATGGGGACTTTGCAAGCCATCTCTACCGGATAGGCAAGAGGAATGACCCTAATTGCAATAGCTGCAATTTGGTAGATGATCCCATTCATAGAATCTTCACGTGTCCTGACTTCGCTGATGAAAGATTGCGTATCACCCGGACGTTGCGAAGCTGGCCAGTTGATCCTGATGAGCTCCTAGCTCAGATGGACGACATTGCGACCCTAGAGTTGTTTACCAAGACTAGGGTCCCATGACATTGACTCAGTCGAAATGGTGGGCAGTTCCCTTTCTTAGCGGATCGCCCGCCTCGATTGTTCTTTGAGGGTCCAGCTTAACCCAGACATGACAAGCTGTCTAGTGTTCCTGTTGAACCTCGGTTCAGAAGGACGATTCCGGATCCTGGGGACGTCATCTCCCTGGGGTTGCGGATCATAGACTCAGTCAAGTGGTAGATTAGTCGATTTTTTAGCGCACTATGTCCCTTTGATTGTTCTTTGTGAAGGCAGCAAGAGGTTCTCTAAATAACAACCAGTTCTCCGTCATTGCGACGTGTACACAATTGAACTAGAGACCACAAGATGACATAATCCCACCATTGCCGGTGTAGTGTGCAAGATCTTTTGAGGTCACCGGCCGACTAAGTGCATAGTCGTTAAACGCCTAGTGAGGCAGTTCTGCACTCGCATGTGATGACTTGACCACTCATCCATGTTAAATAGCTACCAGTGGTAGAAGGTGCAATTCCGATGCCGCGCCAACGCGCGCTAGGTGGTTGTCGCACGGATTCACTGACTGCTCTGGTACTATTGGTCACTAACAACTTATGTACAAATAGTACGCGTACTAATACTCTAATGTACTAACAAATAATAACATACTAACAACTTATGTACAAATAGTACGCGTACTAATATTCTAATGTACTAACAAATAATAACATACTAACAAAGGCATCCGTTTCTAGTTAGTAGGGGCTCGCCTCCTCGTGGCTAGGGACGGGAACTCCGCTTCGGCGGTGCTAAGAGCCCAATGAATACAAGGCACGGGAGGGTCAAAAGACCTCCTCCGTGTATACTAACTACACTAACATCGAATGTTTGGAGCATGGGCGTAGGCGCATGTTTCCTCTCATTTTTATAGGGCACCTGCACCTACGTCACAATATGGCGAAGGATCAGCTGATCTCGGGCAACCAAGCTTCAGTTTAACATTGCGTCTTATGCAGCGAATGTGTTTTCTGTACAAGATATTCAGTTTTTCCTAAATTTATACATGCTATTTTAAAATGTAATTAGCCATAATTAAAGATAAGTGTATGAATTATTTACTAGTAAAACAAAGCAGTCCTATCTATAAATATATTTTAAAAAATATTAAATTGAAATAAGTAGCTTGTAGCATCAGGTTGTATTATTTTCTTTTGAGTTTGTATAAGTTTTTTATGTGTATTTTTAAATGAAAACGTGAATATTGAAATTAAAATAAATTGAATTATTAGATTTTTTTAATTTATAAAGAAAATTAAATTTGAGATATATATATTTATCGTCCGATTTCATTTTTCTTATTGTCATATTGTGTATTTTTATTGTATATAAATGAGCTTATTGAGTTTATACGTTAAAAATTTATCTTTGGAAGCCAAAGTACGTTAAATCGATAAATTTAAGTGGATACATAATGTGGATCCTTATACATTGACATTTTTTTGACGAGGATTATAAATGCTTTTTAAAAATCTATATGCCATCAATAATAACCTATCCAATTTTTAAACCTTTGTGAGAAACAGACACAAATATATTGTTGTAAACCGGATTGAACTATATATTCTAATGTAAATAGGAATGAACTATATATTCCAAGTCTTTGTATAGAAAGTGCGATCCTTGCACTATGTAATCAAATAATGTAGTGGGAGAGATGCAAAAGGGTTTTTTCTGCTTCGTTACGAGACAGTGAGTTGAAGCTAGTCAGTAGTAAGAAGTTACTTGTAAATAGTCAAGTTAAGTAGACAGCAATAAGCAATAGTCGATATTCTATAATCATAATTCATAATTGTATTATTTTAACATTAATAAACTAATAGGTAATACAAGATACACTTAATAATTTAACAACCCTTAAAACACAACCCGACGTGAGAACCCTAACACGTTACAACATTAAATTGGTGGCAGCGGTGGGATTCCATAAAATTGGAATAATAATAATTCGTGAAGTACATTTTGCATCGCAAATCTGGGGCGACAAGTGCTTCACTAATAATATAACAACTAAAAAAGTGTTTAATAAAAAGGGTGTGTACGAGTATCATAACAACAGAGCTGAGTTCGTATATCTGCAGTTTGTAGTTCGTTTGTTCGTATTCGTGAATCGTCTGCAGTTCTGTTCCTGTTTATTCATCGAATATTATCAGCAGTCCAGTTTCTTCGTGAGTTCCTGCTGTTCGAGTTCCTGTCCAGTTTCGTGAGTTTCCTGCAGTTCGAGTCCTACAAGTTCCAGTCCAGTTCGAGGGTGTCTGCAGTTCGTTCGTTTCCTGTCCGTTCATCTCAGTTCCTGTCTACAATTCGTCAGTGGTGTGAAGTGTACCCCATAGTAAAAAGTAAGTCCCATTCGTTAATTTAAAAGTAGTGTAAAAAAAAAATCTGTGAAAATGGTGGATGTAGGAAGTGCTTCCACATCTGGTACAAATGTTGACAATTCATTCATTAGCTTAGATACCGCCGCAAGGTTAATTAAAGAATTTGATGGTACAAAACGAGAATTAGTAACAGAATTTATTGATAATTGTAAATTAGCTATGTCCTCAGTAAAAGAAGTAGATAAAGGTATATTATTCAAAATTATTCAGACAAAATTAACAGGCAAAGCACGTAATATGATAAAATATAGAAATTTTGCAACATTTGAAAATTTTAGCGATCATTTAGAAGAAGTATATTCAGAGAAAAGATCTGTAGCACATTGGCAGTTAGAATTAAATAGTACTCGCCAAAACAAAAATGAGGATGTTGGATTGTACGCAAACAAAATAGAAAAATACTTATCAAATCTGATTGATGCTTCTACAGTAGGTAAAACTGAAGAAGAGTCCCAAATTATTATTCAGGTATTAAGTGATCAGGCATTAAATATATTTAAACAAAATTTACAAGAAACCATTACGCACACAAGTAAAAGCTAGAAATCCACAAAATTTAGAAATTGCTATCGATGAAGCTAGAAATGAAGAGAGAGAATTGTTAAGTAATTCGCAAGCTATGAAATACTTCGGTTATAAGGTTTCAATACCTCCTGAAGAAAGAAAGAAAATTTGTTATAAATGTGGTAAACCGGGACATTTAGCTAGGGAATGTTTTTCTCAGAAATATCGAGATCATAACGTCAGTACGTCTAGTTCGAATTCGTTTAGTTCATTTAAAAATAATAATTATAGAGCAATGCCATTCGTAAAATCGAATATGAATTCAAAAAATAGTTCAAATAATCGTGACATAGAATGTTTCTATTGTAAGAAAAAGGGACATAGAATCGCTGATTGTTATAAGCGACAAGCGAATGAAAATAAGAAAAATAATGTTGTAAAAGAAAATCAAAATTCGAATTCAAAAAACGCGAATGCGTCTCTGGTCAAATAAGTACCGGGGACTGCCGCTATCAGACTCGGATGAAAAATTCAGATAATAATATAGAAGAACAGAGTCGTACAGAGGAATATTCGTTGAAAACTAATTGTGCTGAAGTGAAAAATATTAACAGTTATGTAGACTTGGAGTTAGGAATTACAAATAAGAAAGTTAGATTACTTGTTGACACTGGAGCACGGGTAAATTTATTAAAAATGAGTGCCGTTCGTGAAAATGTAAACTTAGAAAATAAAGTGATAAAAATTCGAGGAATAACGGAACATCCAGTACAAACTTTAGGTATGGTAAACGAAAATTTTGAAAATGAAAATATAATAATTCCATTTAACGTAGTTAGAGATACGTTTCCAATAGATTGTGACGGAGTATTAGGAAATTCGTTTATGCGTGAATTAGCAATTACAATCGACCACAAAAATCAGAAACTTCGTTGTGACAGATTCGAATGGAATCTAATAGATAGCACAGATAAGAAAACAATAATAATTCCTGCTCGTAGTGAAAAAATAGTATTGGTTAAAACAGATGACAAACATGAGGGAATTTGTGAAAATTTTAAGTTATCAGAAAATTTATTATTAGGAAGTTGTTTAACAAAACCTGATAAAGGTAAGTGTCCAGTAACAATTATTAATATTTCTGAAAATAATATAGAAGTAGAAATTCCGACAGTTAAACTAGAACCAACAGAAATAATTCAAAATTCAGTTCATAAAATACAATTTGATGCAGATAGAATAAAAACCTTGAAAGAAAATATCGCGACAGAACATTTAAATGAAGAAGAACGCAATTCATTGTTAGACATTTGCGCGTCATTCAGTGATGTCTTTTTTTTGCCCTCTGATAAGTTAGGATGTACGTCAGCAGTAAGCCACTCTATTCCTTTGAAGAAAGACACAGGCCCTAATAACATTCGTCCTTATCGTCTGCCAGTAAGTCAAAAGTCTGAGATAAATAAACAGATAGAAGAAATGCTAAATCAAGACATTATTCAGCCAAGTAAATCCCCTTATAACTTTCCATTGTTAGTTGTTCCCAAGAAATCAGTTGACGGTGAAAAAAAAATATCGTGTCGTTGTTGACTTTCGTCAACTTAATGATAAAACAATCGGTGATGCATTTCCGTTGCCGAATATCTCTGATATATTGGATCAGTTGGGTCAAAGTAAATTCTTTACAACTTTAGATTTGCAAAGTGGTTATCATCAGATACCCATGAATTCGGAAGACATGGAAAAAACTGCTTTTTCATCGGATTATGGACACTTCGTATTTAAAAAATTACCTTTCGGTTTAAAAGAAGCACCAGCGACCTTTCAGCGCTTAATGAACACTGTATTAAGTGGCTTGCAAGGGTTAAAATGTTTTGTATATCTCGATGATATTGTAATTTATGCCAAAAATTTAGAAGAACACGCTTCAAAATTAAGTGATGTACTTGAAAGATTACGACACTATAATTTGAAACTAAATCCGAACAAATGTCAATTTTTACGCAAAGAAGTAAATTATTTAGGTCATGTAATTACGGACCAAGGTATTAAGGCAGATCCTAGTAAAATTGATGTTGTACAAAATTTTCCTCGACTAACGTTACGGAAATTAAATCATTTTTAGGATTAGTAGGGTATTATCGTCGTTTTATTCCAAAATTTGCAGATATATCCAAACCATTAACTTTATTATTGAGGAAAGACATAAAATTTCAATGGTCAGATTTGTGTGAAGAATCTTTTAATAAATTGAAAACAGTACTAGTTAGTTCGCCAATCTTGCAGTATCTTGATCTTGAAAAGCCCTTTGTCCTGACAACAGATGCAAGTAATATAGCTTTAGGGGCTGTTCTTTCGCAGGGTGTTATTGGAAGTGATTTACCAATAGCATACGCTAGCAGAACCTTAAATAAAGCAGAACAGAATTATAGTACCACCGAGAAAGAGTTATTAGCCATATGTTGAGCTACGAAAAATTTTCGACACTATTTGTATGGTCGTGAATTCACTATAGTTACGGATCACCGACCATTAGTTTCGCTTTTTAATGTAAAAGACCCAGGTAGTAGATTAATGAGGTTTAGATTAAAATTGGAAGAATATAATTACAAAATTGTACATAAAGCGGGAAAAAATAATTGTAACGCCGACGCTTTAAGTCTTATACGCATTAGTAAGGAAGAAAAAAGCAGCGAGAATGAAACAAATATTAGTTTTGCTGAATTTAAAGAAATTAGTCAAAAACAATTAATACATAATTCGAATGTTATAGAGATAGAAGGAAATTTATTAAATACAAGTCCAGAATACGCTATTGTACATTGTGTTTCTCGTGATCTAAAATTAGGAAAAGGTATAGCGAAACTTTTAAAAGAAAATACAAAATTACATTTGACAATGATAAAAATTATAATTTATGTGAAGTCGTTCCATTTCAGACAGAAGATAATAGACTAATATTAAATTTGATAACTAAAGATAGGTATTTCGATAATCAAACGTATGAAAATCTGTGGCAAAGTTTAATTAACTTAAGGACATATTGTGTAGAAAATAA
Source organism: Ophonus ardosiacus (assembly GCA_943142095.1). Classification (NCBI taxonomy): domain Eukaryota; kingdom Metazoa; phylum Arthropoda; class Insecta; order Coleoptera; family Carabidae; genus Ophonus; species Ophonus ardosiacus. The sequence goes on along the minus strand of OW964828.1, from coordinate 32,623,901 downwards.
TTTGAATAAATTAAGTATGCCGATTCTATCATGTGGAATAAATAAATTAGATTGGACAATATTTCGAATGATGATTAGATACATTTTTAAAGGTACGCAAATTGATATTTCAATATATCACAATAATATTAAATATGATGCTGAGCAAAAGAAACAAATATTATCTGAATATCATGATAAGCCAGCCGGAGGACATGAAGGTGTCAATAGAACTTATAAACGAATAAAAATAAAGCATTGGTGGAAACATATGAAACGTGACATCAAAGAATATATCAAAAATTGTCCTAGTTGTCAAAAAAATAAATTAGCAAAGTTAAAAAAGGCTCCATTAGAAATTACCACTACGTCACGGAATTGTTTTGAAAAGATATTTATAGACATTGTCGAACCTTTACCATTATCGGAAAACGGTAACAAGTATATACTTACAGTTCAGGATGATTTGACAAAATATAGCGAAGCCTACCCTGTACCGAATCAAGAGGCTAGTACCGTGGCTCTAGCTTTAGTTACGCAGTTTATTTGTCGTTTCGGAGCACCTGAAATTATTGTTTCCGACCAAGGAACAAATTTCCTAAGTAATTTATTTGAAGGGATGTGTAAACTATTCCAAATTAAAAAGATAAAAACTACAAGTTTCCATCCGCAAAGCAATGGTAGTTTAGAGAGAAGTCACAGGACATTAGCAGAGTATTTGCGCCAATATGTAAAGACTGATCAGTCAGATTGGGATTACTGGTTACCATTTTGGATGTTTACTTACAACACAACACCTCATACCGCAACAAATTTTACTCCCTTTAGTTTAGTTTTTGCTAAAGAAGCGAATATACCATCAGCATTAGAACGCGAACCGGAACCTCGATATACGTACGATAATTACATTGATGATATAAAATATAAATTACAGACTTTGAGAAAATTAGCTCGTGAACATTTAGTAGATCGCAAGGAAAAATTTAGTCAAAATCACAATGAAAAATCTACAAAAGTAAAATTTAAAATAGGGGAAAAAGTTCTTTTGGATAATCGAACTATAATACCAGGGAGAAGTAAAAAACTAAAATATTTATGGAATGGTCCTTATAAAATAGTTTCACAAAATTCAAACGTAAATTATACGATTAAAATAGATAGAAAATTAGTTCGAGTTCATGCAAACAGATTAAAAAAGTACCATGAAAATTGATAAAGTACAATATTCTAAAATGTAAATATTTTTACAGGATGCATTATATTGGTATAATTTCTTGGATAATAGCAATCGCCAATCGCTGTTATTGCTATGAGTCAGCAGATTCCTCCGTATGAAGCCACTCCGTTTGATAATTCAGTTGGTATTTATTTCCAAAAATTGGGATTGGTACAATTGTATAATAATGAATGGAAGTTAATTGTTTATTTAGATATGAAGGAACATTATAAAAATGCAGAAAGTTTACAAACTTATTATGAAATAACGTCGAGAATCTGTAACAAGCAAATTTTAAAACAATCAGATCAGTTATGCGATAACTTTATGAAAATAGCAGCTAAAATGACTTATGATTTAAATGAGAAAAATAAAATTATTTATGATTTCGTAGGTCATGAAACGACTTACCGGAAAAAGAGAGGTTTAATAGATTTAGTAGGAAAAGTTTCAAAATTCTTGTTTGGCACACTTGACGAAGATGATGCCGAGTATTATAATTTAAAAATTGAAGAATTCAGTAAAAATGAACATGATTTAGTTAAGCTAATAAAAGAACAGTCCACTGTAGTACGATCAACAATACAAAATTTTAATACAACAATATCTAATTTGGATTATAATGAGAAAATTTTAGGTGACAGTTTAAGATCTCTTAAATTATTTATTACCAATGAAACAAAAATTCTGAATACGGTCCAGTTTCACACGCAGCTTGAGGAGCACATATCTATATTCACTTTGTTAATAGAGCAGTATGAAGATAAGATAAATTCTTTAATAAATGCATTGTTGTTCGCTGAGAAAGGTCAGTTACATCCATCCATAATTACACCGTCTAGGTTGGTGACTGAGTTGCAAAACATAGTATCATACTTGCCATCAAACACAGATTTCGTGGTACCTTTATCAATTAAAACAGTCCATACTTTGTTAAAAACAGTGAATGTGGTAGTGTATTATAAGAACAATTATCTAGTTTATGTAATCAATATACCTTTAATAGATATTAATCGCTATGATATTTATCAAATGTATCCATTACCTGTAATGTTAAGTCAACAAAAATTCATATTTATTCAGCCTAGCGCTAAGTATTTAGCTATAGATAAAATAAAACAGAATTATTTTCTAATTTCAGAGATAGATTTCTTGATGTGTAAGGTATATAATAATGTTTATTATGTTTGTAAACAAACACAAGCTATCTATTTGTCGCATCAACATGAAATATGTGAAGTAAAAGTATTTCAGCTTAGTCCGAAATTGCCAAAAAGTTGTGATAAGAGAATAATACAATTAGAGTTTAGCATTTGGACACATACATTACATTCAAACTCTTGGATCTATGTACTACCAGAAAAAGAAAGTTTAACCATATCATGTAAAGATAATAAAGAAATTTATGATTTAAAAATATCCGGTACTGGTAGATTAGGATTAAATGAGAGTTGTAAAGCTTATTCCAAAAACGTAATCCTTATGGCCAGAAAAGTATATTCTTCGGAAATTATAATGGGTTTTGCCCCACCTTTAGATATTAAATTAGATTGCTGTGAAGAATTAACACAGAAACATATAAATTTGAGTAATATTAATTTGAATCCAAATTTTAAGTCCATTCATACTAATTTAGAAGATTTGAATTTAGCCAGTCATAAATTATCCCAAATAAATGAATTAGCTGAACAAATAGAGAAAAATATAAATAGGGATACTTCACATAGTTATTATTCATTCATAGTTTGTGTTATAGGTATATGTGTAATATTGTATTGTATAAATTGTTGTTGTAAACGATGTTTCGGGAAAACAGCTTGTGGATGTTGTGCAGGTGTTTGTATTAAAATAAGTCAAAATTTTAACTCTGAAAGTAGAGAAAGAACTTCTGGTCCTTTAGTTCAGGCCGCGTGCCTGAGTGTCTGGTCGCGTACCTGGGGGAACCGGGTTCGATCCCGACTGACGCCAAATATTTCCAATTTTAAATGGCACAAAAGTGACCCCTGTGGTGCACTCTCCACGCCAGCTATGAGTGCCCGTGAGGTGACGCCTGGTAAGCGCCCACACGGTAAAATATATCGTCATCATTACCGATGTCTACATGTGTTGTAGATACTGGCATATTTAGTTCATTTTACTACTCGTCCACAACCTGTAGATCTGATAACTGAAAATGTATCCTCTGAAAGTAGCGAAGCAAGAACAACCTTTAGGCGTACAAGTACTTCCAAAATTTGTGGAAGGAGATCATCTAAAATGTAAAATTTTCCTTATAGTCAAATCTTTTAAGGGGGGAGGAATGTTGTAAACCGGATTGAACTATATTTTCTAATGTAAATAGGAATCAACTATATATTCCAAGTCTTTGTATAGAAAGCGCGATTCTTGCACTATGTAATCAGATAATGTAGTGGGAGAGATGCAAAAGGGTTTTTTCTGCTCCGTTACGAGACAGTGAGTTGAAGCTAGTCAGTAGTAAGAAGTTACTTGTAAATAGTCAAGTTAAGTAGACAGCAATAAGCAATAGTCGATATTCTATAATCATAATTCATAATTGTATTATTTTAACATTAATAAACTAATAGGTAATACAAGATACACTTAATAATTTAACAACCCTTAAAACACAACCCGACGTGAGAACCCTAACACGTTACAACATTAAATTGGTGGCAGCGGTGGGATTCCATAAAATTGGAATAATAATAATTTGTGAAGTACATTTTGCATCGCAAATCTGGGGCGACAAGTGCTTCACTAATAATATAACAACTAAAAAAGTGTTTAATAAAAAGGGTGTGGACGAGTATCATAACAGAGCTGAGTTCGTATATCAGCAGTTTGTAGTTCGTTTGTTCGTATTCGTGAATCGTCTGCAGTTCTGTTCCTGTTTATTCGTCGAATATTATCAGCAGTCCAGTTTCTTCGTGAGTTCCTGCTGTTCGAGTTCCTGTCCAGTTTCGTGAGTTTCCTGCAGTTCGAGTTCTACAAGTTCCAGTCCAGTTCGAGGGTGTCTGCAGTTCGTTCGTTTCCTGTCCGTTCATCTCAGTTCCTGTCTACAATTCGTCAGTGGTGTGAAGTGTACCCTAACACGTTACAACAATATATATATATATATATATATATATATATATATATATATATATATATATATATATATATATATATATATATATTTTCTGTTACTAAAAAAAACTTCATTCAAAATTTGTAATTCTGTCATTTAAAAAATATTTTTTCATGTTTTTATATATATTATTAAATAAAATTACATATATTTAAATATTCATGCAATATGTTCCTATCCGATTGTTTAAATTATTTTATATGCAATAAAAGTATACAAAAAAAATAGGATTGGGTTAGTTTTAATTTAATAACCTGGAACTCATTAAATAATAAGAATGTCCTGTCTTATTTTTTACGGAAAACACTTCTCATATACTCACTTTAACACACTCTAATCAGTTTTTCCCAAATAAAACAATAAGTGCCGTAAAAAAACAATAAAAGCTTACGGCACGATATTTCTCCGTAAGACACAATGCAAACTGAAGGTTTGGTTGACCAAGATCAGCTGGTGGCCGCCATGTTGAAACGTCACGTGCAGGTGCCCTATTACTGTAGTAGCCGATGGAGCTTGGTGTAAAAGATCTTATAGGGCTAATTACAACGCCAACTCGGGAGTTGTAAGTATCAATAAGTGTTTTTAAATTAAAATATTTTATATTTGTATGAAACTATATTTGGAACTCATTATAGAATAAGTCGATTGCCCCATATAAAGTTTTATGGAACTACCTGAAGAGGGTAGGTTCTTCCGAGTTTCAAAATATTTCCCGAGATATTCCTAATTATTTATTTTGAAATCCGGTTTACAGTATTCAATTAATAATGCGCTTTAAATGTACTTCTTCTAATATCAATTTGGAAGTTGAATAGAGATTATACTCGTATATTATATGTATTACAAAAAAATAATTTATACATAGTAAGTTCAGAATGATTTTTTTAATACGGTCCATACCTTACCAAGTGATGCTTACAAGTTCAAATAATTTATGATAGTTAACCACTAAACTATTCAGCTCTAAATAAAAGGATATAAAACCTCCATGAATCAGTTCCAAATATAGTTTCGCACAACTATATTATTTTTTTTAAAGCACAGAATTTATTTGATAAAAATTTTTGTTTATAGGCTTGTATTATTGGACAACGGACCGGAAAACTATTATATTTAGGTGTGAAAAATAAATATTGTACAGTTTGTGCTCGAGCAGATAATAAAAATGAAGCCACGACACAGCATGTATGCTTCCGTAACTGGGAAGGTACTTCTACTTCTATGGAATCTGAAATTATTCTAGAGGGATTTGAAAGCTCTCTTGCATTACATGGCCTAATCTTTAAAAGATTAGTAGGCGACGGTGATAGTAGCGTCATGAAAAAAATTTCTGATGCAAAGCCGTATGGAAATATTCTGGTCGAAAAAGTAGAATGCCGAAACCATTTGCTACTAAATTTTGTGAACAAATTGAAAGATCTTTCAAATAAAAAAAAACATCAACTAACCGCGTTGTTCCTGTAACGCTTAGAAAATGTCTAGCAGGAAATATTAAAAGATTTAGGACTGCTATCACAAGAGCTATACTACATAGAAAATCAGAAAGCAAACCCTTAGAAGAACAAGTAGCTGATTTGAAAAGAGATCTTTTAAATTCTCCAAGTCATATTTTTGGAGAACACAAAGATTGTGCCAACTTGGGATATTTTTGCGACAAAACTTCTGCCGACGAAGACAGTCAAATTAAACCTATTAAAGAAATAGGCTTATATAAAGAAGTGCTATACGTTATTTACCGCCTAGTAAATAATGCATATAGTTTAATCTTGAACATGGATAACAACTCGGCTGAGTTATATAATGCAATAGTTTGCAAATACATTGGTGGAACAAGAATTAATTTTTCCGTGAAAGGAGGGTACCAAACTCGTTGCGAAGCCGCTGCTGTTTCTTATAATAGTAAAGATGACTATTTTTAATCAAATATATAAGTCAGCAACAAAAAGAAGCCCAGGTATACATACCAAAAAATTTATTAGACGTAGAAAAATGTCAAGAGAGCACTATGCCAAGAGACAGCTTTTCAAAAGTAAAGTGAGTAAAACACTAAAACGAAAAATTGAAGTGGCAGATGAAGACTATGGCGATACTCCCGATCTTACTGATCAAGAATTTAAAGAAAAGAAGAGAATTTTTTTAGAAGATATAAGAAAAACTTCAGAAGAAATTAAAGATTTAGAAATAAGAACCCGCAGCCAAAGCTCCAGTACGCTGTGGATTCTAGAACGAGCAATAAGACTAACTGCATCTATTTTTGGGAGGGTGTGTAAAATGTTGCCAAAAACATCATGTGCAAACACCGTAAAAACTTGCTTTATACAAATTTTTCGGGAAATCGTGCTACCGAATATGGCAAAACCCACGAGAAGATAGCGTTGCATGAATTTAGTGAGAGGACTGGCCTTACCGTCTCTGAATGTGGACTGTTTCTCCATGAGAAATACAATTATTTAGATAAGTTTTATTTTCTTTTTTCGAAATAGCTTTATAATTAATAATTTCTTTATTATTTCTTAAATTTATTTTGAATTATTCCGCCATACTTTAAAATAAGTTTGGCTAATCAAATCAACTGGTTGTTATATTTAAAATTGTTTTGAAATTTAGGTATTATCATATTGAATTTCTTGTAGGTGCAAGCCCAGATGGTATGATTGGGAACGACAGCATTGTTGAAGTAAAATGTCCAGCATCCGCTGAAAAATTTAAAATTGAAGAGGCAATTGAAAAAAAAAATAATAAAGTTTGCAACAATTGTGGATGGCCAATTGAAATTAAAAGAAAATGATAATTATATGTATCAAGTTCAGGGGCAGCTACAAATAACAAAGAAAAAATATTGTTATTTCATACTTTGGACTCCACAAGATTTGAAAATTCAGAAGGTATGTTGCATATTTTTTCACATTATTAATTAAATACATGGTGTTCTTACAATTTATGTATATGTCCATCACAAAAAAAATAAATAACGGTGATCCGTTTTGAGGCTTTTTATGGTTAGATTGCCAAGAAAAATAAAATAAATCAAAATTGTTACACTCTATTTTGTATTATCTGTGTAACATAAAAGAGTAGACACCTGTGTAATGTTAAAAAGAACCATTAAGCCTGTGCCTGTAGTACACGAGTTGAGATATCGTATTAATTATGGGATTAAAATCATATCGTTTACAAAATCGCGTGTTATATTTGGATGAAAAGTGTATAGGTAGTACATGATACTATATTTTTCATATTGAAGTTGAGATGATAATTCATATGATATTAAAGCTTATGTACTACGAGCTTTATATGTATTTTAGATATGATTTAATTTCCTTTATTATTTTTATTTAGATTGAACGAGACGATACTTTTTGGAAAACAAAAATGGAGTCGAAATTGGTGTCATTTTACATAAAATGTATATTTCCGGAAGTGATTGACGCAAGGCATAGTAGAAATATGCCAATAAGAAATCCGTGCAGAAGATAATGTAACGATCACACTATATTTATTTATATAGTTATTTAGTTATTTATTTATTTATCTTCCCGTTTTGCAGATATAAATTTGCATCACTGTTTTTATAATTATTTAATATCTATCTTAATTGTTTGATTTTATATTAGTTTTCTCATGTTTTCAATAATAAAATAAATTTAAATTTGTAACACTTATTTCTTTATATTTATTTAAAAAAGGCAAAATAAATAATAATTTCTCTGAGACTTCTCAATTATTCTCTCACGGAGTGAGTAATGTTGTACATTAGTTATTTCAAATAACCATAGTAACAAGTATATTATGAGTCGGTGTTGCATAAAGTTTATTTATTGTTCAATATTTACATACAAAATTATGTCTACCCTACCTCTAACCGATATCTAAAACCAAAACACGTGCAATGACTTCGGCAGATGTAAAATTTAAGAGTGGGGTAGCGTTTTGTTTGAAAGGAGCCTTTTGGCGAGTTTTTGTAATTGTAAGTATTAATTGTTTGTAATGCAAAAAAGATTAGTTGAATATTGATAGGGTTCAAGTTTTCGACTTGTAGATACTTGTTACCATGTGGATGAAAATTGCCAGTTTAAACTGTAATTTAGAACTGCATTATCATTACTTGATCCAACTTCCAAAATTTTACCACCACAAGGGAAAATATAAGAATCTGAGTTATTTGTAATAAATTTCAAATTTTGCTTTATTTTAGATAATTCCGATGAGATAAAATTTTCAACTTAATTTATTTTACGACGGAGCTCCAAATTTACTTTTATCTGATAATAAATAAATAGGCCTTGAAGTTCCATTTAGTTTATTGATATTACATATTCATACGGACGTTTCGGGCCCGATTCGCCCATCATCAGCTATTAATAACAATTATATAAATACATATCTGATAACAAGTATATGTTGTACACTTACCCTAATAATTTAGTGTAATTCTACATTATTACAATAACAATTATTGAACCATAGTGGAAGGTCTAAACGAACATCCGTTGTCAAAAAATAAATAATAAATAAATAAATAAAAGTCTCATTTTGATTAATAGGACAAGGCCAACGCAATAGCTGGCGAGAGACTGAACGACGAGCAGACATGTTAACTGTGAAAACTAACGTACAGACAGGTAACCATACAATGGTCAGATAAAAAATAACTATGGAGAATAGGAAGGCGCTAAAATCAAAAGTTATGCATTAAATTGTTTAAATATTTGATTTTCCAATATAGTAGTAGTTGAGATTGAAACACGTGATTTTCTGTATTCTTAGTTTTTTTGAAATTTTATTGGGTTAATTTAGTGATAATATTATATTCATATCGATCTATAAATAAAATTGTGGTGAAAAAAGTGGTAGAAGTACATACTTATTAGAGGATCGGTGTAACAGTGAAAAAATAAAATCTGTATCAAAAGTTCTTGTTTAAAAATATCAGATAAAATCTCTTATAAACAAGTATTTACTTAGTTGAAGTCGGTAAATAAATAATTGTTAACCTTGAGCAACATGTCGGCTACTCAGTGCGCCTTGTGTAAACGAGGAGTCAATAAGAAATACCCGGGCGTAAGATGTATGAAGTGTTTAGGAGCATATCATTCTAGTTGCGCAGGAATTACTGATGAGCAACTAAATTTTTTTGAGTCTTCGAGGGTTTGGTGGTTTTGCACTAAATGCCGTCCAACAAAGAAGCCTTCCCAGCTGGTTAACCAAGAGCCCGACACCACACTTAATAATACGTCAATAAAAAATATGTTAAAATCTTTAAAAACTGATATACTTAATGATATGAATACAAAATTTGATCAGTTGCTGAATTCAGTCACTTTTTGTAGTGACAAAATCACTGATTTTGAAAAAAATTTAAAGATTTTAAACGATAAGATGAAATTGTTTGACGTTATTATAAAAGAAAATGAAACTTTAAAAAGTGAAGTAATAAATCTAAATAAAAAAATTGATGATCTCGAACAATATTCAAAAATAAATAATGTAATTATAACAAACTTTCCGGAAAGACAAAAAATGAAAACATAGATAATATTATATGTGATGTAGGCAATAAAATAGGTGTAACAATTAACAAAAGTGACATTGATGCCGCACATCGAATTAGATCATTTCAACAGGGGAATAATAAACCAAAAAACATTATTGTAAAATTTGTATTTCGGCGGGTGAAATCTGATTTTCTATCTGCTGCGAAACGGGAGCGAAATTTAACGGCAGTGAGTTTTAATTCGGGATGGCCGGATAATAGAATTTACGTCAACGAACATTTAACCCAAAAAAATAATATATTATTTAAAATGGCGCGAGATAAACTTAAACCGAAGGGTTTCAAGTACATTTGGGTTCGAGATGGAAAAATTTTGCAAAAAGAGAAGATACTGGTAGAACCTTCAACCTATATTCGTCAAATGACATCGATAAGCGAATACAATAATAAAAATAAAAATAATTTAAAAATTAAAAATTATAGACAATTATTACTAACAATGGTGCTGTCATTATATTATCAAAATGTGAGAGGTTTACGGACAAAAACTAATACATTACGGGTTAATTCAGCAATTAGTGACTGTGATATAGTATGTCTTACAGAAACATTTTTAAATGCATCAGTAAATGATAGTGAAATATTTACTTCTCAGTATAGTGTCGTAAGGTGTGATCGTTCTGAAAAATCTTCAGCTAAAAGTGACGGTGGAGGAGCCTTGATTGCGGTAAGAAGTGGTATAAACTTTATTGAAAAACCTGAGTGGCGGAGCAATGCTGAAGAGGTGTGGATATCCGTGAATTTAAAATCTGGACATTATGAACAAGTCATACACATTTGTTGTGTTTACCTCCCCCCTAACAATTTTACAGCCCTATCTTGCTTTTTGGACAACTTTTCCGCGATATTTGATTCAATTCCAGATAAACATTTTATTATCTGCGGAGACTTTAATCTTCCTTATTTAACATGGATGGCCGAAATTGGTTCAAATGGCCTTAAGCCAATAAACACTTATAACGTACCATCAACAAATTTAACAGATTGCTTGTCTTATTGTCATTTGCTCCAATTTAATCATGAATGGTAGAATTCTGGACTGAATTATTTCAAACATGGAAAACATCGAAATTGAAGAATGTAAATCCCCTTTAGTTAATGTTGATAGACATCATCCACCATTGGATGTGTACATAAAAAACAAGACTGACCATAAATTGCCAATACTTCCTAGGAAATTTTATTTATATCGTTCAGCTGATTATAATACCATAAATGATAATTTAAAACCCATTAATTGGGACATTCTATTTAATGATCTTGATGTAGAAGGGATGTTATCAACATTTTATAATATATTGTATAATATTATTGATAATTTAGTGCCTGTTAGAAAAAATATTCATAATTCATATCCTGTTTGGTATACTACTGAACTTATAAAATTGTTAAAAGAAAAAAGTTTAGCACATAAAAAACATGTAAAATTCAAAACTCTCGCAGCTTACAGCCACTTCTCAGTGTTAAGAAAACAAGCAAAAATACTGGCAAATAAATGTTATAATGATTACATTAACAATATAGAACTGCAAATTCCAGAGAACAGTAAAAAATTCTGGTCTTTTATAAAATCTAGTAAAAATAGTAATAGTATACCAAACAGTATGACTTGTGGAAACGAAATTGCCGATAATGGTAATGATATTTGTAATTTATTTTCTAAATATTTTAAAACTATGTTCAATAATACGACTGTGAATAGTAATGTAAATGACCATAAATTTAGTTGCAATTTTAATATTTCTTTTGAAAAGCATGAGGTATTTGAAACTCTGTCCGAACTTGATATAAATAAAGGTGCCGGCCCAGATAACATTCCTAGTTACTTTGTCAAAAATTGCTGTGAGTCACTATCTTATCCCCTAATGCTAATATTTAATAAATCTTTGCGTAACGGACATTGTCCAACAATATGGAAGAGAGCGTACGTTGTTCCTATTTTTAAGGGGGGGGAATAAAAACTGTACAGAGAACTATCGTCCTGTATCGAAGCTATGTATCTTTGAAAAAGTTTTCGAAAAACTTATTTATAAAGTAGTATTTTCTACAGTAAAAAGTCAAATAATCTATGAACAACACGGTTTTTTCACTGGTCGATCAGCTGAGACTAATTTACTAATTTACACTGATTATATCTTAAAATCTATGGATGAACGGATACAAGTGGACTCTATATACACTGACTTCAGCAAAGCTTTTGACAAAATCGATCATAATATTTTAATAAGAAAACTTGCTGATGTTGGGGTGTGTGGTAGTTTACTACATTGGTTCAAATCATATTTAACGGGAAGAAGTCAGTGTGTTACACTCAATGGTTTTCAGTCCCAATTTGAAGAGATTCCGTCCGGAGTTCCTCAGGGATCACATCTTGGTCCGCTTCTTTTTAATGTATTTGTTAATGATATATCTGTGATGACCTAAAGATTTATCATTCTATCACAAAATTTGGGGACTGCACAGCTGTTCAATCTGATCTAGACCGTTTTCATCAATATACAGTGGACAATAATTTAATGTTAAATATATCAAAATGTTGCCATATTACCTTTACTAGAAATAGAAATATCGTACGGTTTTCTTATCAATTAAACGGATCAAATATAAAACAAGTAACTCAGATAAAAGATCTAGGAATCATCTTAGATCCTAAATTAATTTTTGACCTTCATGCTGATAGCATAATTAAGAAATCATATAGAATGTTGGGATTTTTAATTCGATCTTCGCGAAGTTTCAAAAACCCTCATACAATAAATATTTTATACGTATCGTTGGTGCGCTCACAATTGGAGTTTGCAACTGTTTGCTGGTCACCACAGTATCAAGTATATATAAAAAGAATTGAGAGAATCCAAGAAAAATTTATAAAATACATGAATATTAGATTCCCAAATTATATACATAATTTGATAAGTTTAGAAAAAAGGAGGTTGTTTTTGGATTTGTCCATTCTTTTTAAAATTATTAATAATTATTTCGACTGTCCTATGTTATTAAATCAAATATTTTTTCGTGTACCACAGTATACAACAAGAGCTATTAAGCTTTTCACACTAGAATTTAATAAGACAAATTCTGCTTTAAATTCTCCATTTACTCGTATTCCACTTCTGTACAACAAGTATTCGAAATTAGATCATTTCCCTGATATATTTCTGTTGAATTTGTATAATTTTAAAAAACATTTGAAATTGTTTATAAAATCACTATGATTTGTTTTACATACTGTTATTCATTGATATAAGAGTACTAATATTATTGTAAATTATTGTAACTGTTAAACATAACTACTACTACAAACATACTTCGTTCACAACGTCCACAAAAACTTCAGCTGTCTCTCCATTCTCATAAAACATTCATACTAACCACATATCTTCACACCACAACATTTACAAAACAATCATCCTTCGCCACACATTCCTATCCAGGCACACTTCTTTCGCCTCAGCCACATTCATAATCGTATTCATGCATGCTCTTCTTCTATTTCCACTCGGAAACTTACGCTCCTTCAAAACACTACCAATCACATCCATCCACTTACACACTGGACGGCCACGCAATCGAACACCCTCAACTTTACCAACATATATGCGTTTTACAAGTTGTTCACTCATCATTCTCTCCACATGACCAAACCATCTCAACTGACTCACTCCAACTCTCTTAACAACATTCTTCCTAACCATACATTCTTCATACACCAAATTATTCCTCACGCGATCCCGTCTTGTATACCCACAAACACCACGTAAATACCTCATTTCCACGGCAGTCACTCTCCTTTTATGCTTTTTCGTCCATGCCCAACATTCACTTCCATACATCAAAGCAGGCACCAGCACTCCATTATATAAACTTAACCGAGCCTCTCTAGATACGTTTACGTTACGAGCAAACGTACCCAGAGCACCCATTACCTTACATCCCGCACTCACCCTCCTATCAATTTTTCGGTCAATTCGTCCATCTCTCGACATCATGCTACCCAAATATACAAACTCATTCACCTGCTCCAGTTTTACTCCATTCACCAACACATTGCACTCAGTCACCAATTCACTTCTTTTAAATACTAACACCTTAGATTTATCAACATTCAACATTAAATTCATACTTCTTCCAACTTCGTTAATTCTCTCTATCATTCTTCTCAGTTGCTCTTCATTTTCACTTAAAACAACTACATCATCCGCATACGCTAACGCAGGCACAATACTTTCACCAATATGTACACCATCCAATCCACTCAACGCCTTCCGCAACAACACATACATATACAAAGTAAACAACCACGGAGACATACCACAACCCTGTTTAAGACCTACATTTATACGAAACCAACTACTCAACCTACCATCTATTCTCACAGCAGCTTCACTACCCTCATACAACGCTCAAATCGCTCCCAACCAGTTTCCATTCACGCCGTACTCTCTGAGTACACCCCACAAAGTATCCCGAAGAACACTATCATACGCCTTCTTTAAATCTAGAAAGCCACAGAACGCCTACTTGTTCTTGTCAAGTGACTTCTCTACAATCATACGAAGAGCAAACAATTGATCGACACATCCCCTCTCAGGCAAAAAACCACCCTGAACGTCACTAATTTTTGAAATTTTTAAGGTTCGCACCTTATGAATTAAAATCTTACCAAAGAGTTTCCCTACTACACTCAACAGACTTATCGCGCGAAAAATTGTACATTCACTCGAACTGTTTTTGCCTTTGAATAAAGGACAAATAACAGCTTTTTTCCAATCATCAGGAACTACACAACGATTTAGACAAAATCTAAACAAATACATTAACTAATCAAATACTTTCTCTCCCCCATACTTCAACATCTCATTTGAAATTGCATCCAAACCCGCAGCCTTACCATTCGTTACACGCGCTAATGCATCACATACTTCACTTTCATCTATATCATAATCATCTTCACTATCATTTTCACTTGCAGCTTCGCTACAATCATCCCTCCCAATCTCACCTCCGTACAAACCCTTAAAATACTCGCACCATCTATTCCTTACGTCTGATTCATTCCACAATAATTCTCCATTCGCACTCTTCACAGCTTTTACAACTCGACCACTTCTACCCCGCAGTCTCTTCACACTCAACCAAAACAATCGTTTATTTGTACTAAAATCATTGGTCAACCTTTCACTCAACAAATCATCAAATCGTTTTTTACTTTCTCTCACCACTTGCTTCACCCATTTTTTCTTCCTTCTATACTCTATCAAACATTCTTCGCGCAAACTCCCAGGCGAATCCTTTACATTTAAATACTTTAAATACGCCCTCTTTTTCTCATCAATCGCTTCTTTCACCTGTTCGTTCCACCACGCATTTTTTGGACAACAGCCTAATCTACTTTCACCACAAACTTCTTTTGCACATTTAAGGAGGGAATCCTTAAATTTCTTCCAAACTTCATTTATATTACAATCATAATTAGGCTCACATTCAGGCATGGATTCATTCAACCTATTAACAAATTGTATCCTAACATCTTCATTTAAAAGGGCACAGGATTTCACACGAAAAATTTGCCCAGAACCTTTCTCCTTCTCATCATAGATTACAAAGTCAATTACACTACGTTTATTCTGAACCACATTTTCCCAGGTGTATATGTGAGCTAACTTATGCTTAAAAATGGTATTTGAAATGAAGAGATTTCTTTCCAAACATAATGAAACAATTCTCTTACCATTGTCATTCACTCGACAATCACCGTAACGTCCCAACACATTCTCTGATTCATTTCGTTTAACACCCACCCATCCATTCAAATCGCCACATACTATCACCCTCTCACCCGGATCACACAAATCAAAAACATTATTTATCGAAATCCAAAACTGATCTTTTTCAAGGTCATTTTCTGATTTTGTTGGACCGTATGCGGACACAACGAAGATTCGTATATAGCCTACCTTGAATCTCATCCAAGAAATTCTCGAAGAAATACAGCCATAGCTTCGTACAAACGGCTTCATTCTTTCACTCACAAGTATACCTACACCATGCTTAGCATGTTCAATCTCTCGAACTCCCGACCACAAACAAAAAATGCCATCCACTTCTTCCTCACAACAACCTTTCCTCATTGTCTCAGATACACACAAAACATCTACATTGTACATTCGCATTGCATTCATCAACTCATTCTCTTTGCCATTCACACTCCTGACATTCCACGTCCCGAATTTACACTCATCATACATTCTCCATTTATTCTTCATTTTACCATACAAAAAGGATAGAAAGGACAGAATAGAAAGAAAACGGGTTTTTTCGGTAAAAGAAGAAGAAGCCAAAGCAGCTTACCAGACTCGTCTTTGACTGAAGTATAAGAAAAGAAAAGAACTTAAGTTAGCCTTAAATTTACATAAGTTTCCTATAAAATTTGAAAATATGTACTGATTTTATTTATTTATTTATTTATTTCTTATTCTTAAAAAATTACTATTAAAAGAATTTATGTATGTATATATATATATATATATATTTGTAATATGACAGCCGTCAAACTGTCAAAAATATTATAAATTACAATCTAGTTATGCTAAAACCGTTACTTATAAACAAATTTAAATTTTGAATATTCAAATATATATAATTTAAAAATTAAACGTAATATCAAAGGTATAAGAAAGATAATACTTATCTTATAAACTTTGCAGTTACTGATGACAAGAAGACCAAAATAATCAATAAAAAGGCTTTGGTATTAAATAAACGGGCCGATGAAACCAGAAGCTGACTCAAACCAGACTTGATTGTTTCACAGCACACGTAATGAGTATGTACCTACTAAACCAAATATTACAAGAGGTGGAAGGTGTACGGAAGACACTCAGATTATACTTTTTTTGCCATTGTACGCATAGAGTCAAACAAAAACTAAAACTAGATTTTAGCTCATTTGTAAGTAGTACGGAACTAAATTTGCAAAATAATCCCAAATCTTTTTGGACGTACACTAAAACTCTTAGAAACAATAAAAACAAAATTTCAAATTTCGTCCACTATAATGATTGTGAAGCGCATACCGGCCAAGAAATTAACGATTTATTTGCAGATTACTTTGAATCTGTATTTGTGAATAATAATGCTTCAACGAATTGCCCTAATATTACAAACAGCCACCCAAATGTAATTAACTAGCACAAACTGAATCTGGATTATGAATCAATTTTTCAGTACCTGTCAACATTGGATACAGGTAAAAGTCCTGGACCCGATCATATTGCAGTCAAATTTATTCGCACACGTGCATATTATTTAACAGAACCGCTACATATTCTATTTAATCAATCACTTGCTGCTGGAATTTTTCCAGATATGTGGAAAACTTCATACGTAACACCAGTTCATAAATCCGGTGACATAAATGATATAACCAATTATCGGCCTATATCTATTCTGTCGACTTTCAGTAAAATTTTTGAAGCCCTTGTAATAAATGTAATTAAGAATGATCTTTATGATAAAATTATTCCGGAATAAAACGGATTTTGTCCCGGTAAATCCATTACCACAAATTTAGTCCCTTTTACTGAATATTTAAGTTCGAATATGGATAAAAGAACACAAGTGGATGTTATATACACGGATTTCAGCAAGGCTTTTGATCGGGTCCATCACCTCACACTTATTCACAAATTAGACTTGTTGGGAATTCATGGATCATTATTGCGTTGATTCGGTCTTACATAACAAACCGATCTGAATTAGTGAATTGCAACGGATTCAAGTCAAGGTATATCTACAACATCTGGAGTACCTCAAGGGTCGCAATTAGGCCCCCTAATTTTCATTTTGTTTATAAATGATATAATAACTTGTTTCCAATATTCTAGTTTCCATCTGTACGCCGACGGCTTAAAAATTTTCTGCGCTATAAAAAATAGAAATGACAGCATTTTGCTTTAAAATGACCTAAACAATATACAAGCATATTGCGAATCGAATTACTTAACACTAAATGCATCAAAATGTTATGTAATGCATTTCACAAGAAACCATGAAACTATGATTTCTGATTACCATATTAAAAATATGAAATTGGAAAGAAAAAATGTTATTAAAGATTTGGGAGTGTTTTTTGATCCGAAACTACTTTTTATTGAACACATATATACTTCTGTTAAGCAAGCATACAGGACACTGGGATTCATATTCCGCAGCTGTAAACATTTTAAGAACCCCAACTCTTTAATTACATCTATTCAACACTCTGGTTCATCCTAAGCTAGAATATGCATCCCTTGTTTGGAATTCTTATTATCAAAAATACATTATACACAAAAAGTACGCGTTAAACTAATCTTTTTTGCATTACAAACACTTAATACTTACAATTACAAAAACTCGCCAATTAACAGAATCATGTCAACTTATAATTCTAGATTTGTGCATATAGACTTGTTTCATGTATCACCATGTATTTTTAAAAAAGAGGTGATAAATATTTTGTTTTAATCGATAACACTGATTTCATTTCTTCATTATTTATATTGTACTTAATTTATATAACTTAAATCACTTAGGTGTGATTTATGTATTATTTACGTCGTGGAAACCTATAATTGGTATTTGTACACTGTTGGTTTTCCCTTAATGATAAATAAATAAATAAATAATTTCTGATTTTAGCGCCTTCCTATTCTCCATAGTTATTTTTTATCTAACCATTGTATGGTTACCTGTCTGTACGTAGCTTTTCACAGCTGACCTGTCTGCTCGTCATTCAGTGTCTCGCCAGCTGTTGCGCTGGCCTTGTCCTACGTAATCAAAATGAGACTTTTTATTATTTTTTGACAACGGATGGTCGTTTAGACCTTCCACTATGGTTCAACAATTGTTATTGTAATAATGTAGAATTACACTAAATTATTAGGGTAAGTGTACAACTTATACTTGTTATCAGATATGTATTTATATAATTGTTATTAATAGCTGATGATGGGCGAATTGGGCCCGAAACGTCCGTATGAATATGCAATATCAATAAATTAAATGGAATTCAAGGCCTACTTATTTATTATCAGAAACATTAACAAGGTTCCCAACTTTAATTTCATCGTTTTTAATCCTCGTGGACTGGCGAATTTTCATCCACATGGTAACAAGTATCTACAAGTCGAAAACTTGAACCCTATCAAGATGGAGCAAGCAGGCTTTGTTACGTACTCCGCGTGCAACGCGAATAGACGATGACGCATTTGTAACTAAACGCACCTTAGTTGGATTGGTGTGCGGCTGCCAGCTTTACAGTGGAGAAGGGAGCGGGTTGAAAATTAAATGGATAACCCAAAAAAGGGTCGGATGGGCGCCACGTAATTTTTGACGGCAATATTACGAAAACGTATAAAATAACTGTTACCTACCGTAATTCCGTTGTTGCCTGAAAACGCCAAAAAGGTTTTCCCCAAAATAAAACACAAGGTTTCCCAAAACAGAAAAAGAAATAAATGTTTAATACGAAGTTGATTTTGAATATAAATAAATATATATATATATAAATATTTAATAAATAAACATTTAATATTTAATAAAAAGTTAATTTTGTGTGAATATAAATATAAAAATAAATATATATAAATATTTAATCAAAAGGTTAATTTTGCTTGAATATAAAAGTAAAGTACTCGTAAAAGTATGATCTGCAACAATGCAGCAAAATAACAATTGTGAATATTTGTAGCGAATTAACAAATGTAACTTTGGCGACGCGAAAAGGCCCGTAACCCGATGAACAGTTATACGCCTATCGTTGGCCAACCATACGACGCAGGGCTAAATACAGCCAGTTGAAACCGGGGCACGAACAATCCGCGAACGACAAAAATGTACATACAAAAATATAAATATATAAAAAAACCTCGTGTGCTAAACACGCATTCAATTAAACAATGAAACCTTGATAGCCGTCTAATAATGACGACTTTATAAACTTTGATATAAACGTTCTCTAAAAGAGAGTAAACAGCGTAATTAGTAAAGTTACAATGACAATGTATAGTTGTTTTCAGGAGATAACAATGAAAGGTATAAATATAAAGAAAAGTTTGATAAAAACTTATCCAGATCCAAAAGTGGCGACTGGTAACAGGAACGGCAGGGTCTATGCAGCAGTTGAGCGTCTGGAAGACGGACAATGGCAAAAGGCAAGCGGCACCACACCAGCTGGAGTTGTCCACAAGCGATGACGTAGGAAATAAATAAAAAGGATCCTCCGAAGAGCCGGACTCCTTCCAACACGTGGATAGTCCTGCCACGAAGCACGTGGTTTCCACAGGATAACCCACAAGGATAGAAAGTCCTCACAAATCCCGGCATTAGTAATCCGCGTTACGCGAAACCACTTAGGGTTCAAGATAGCGCTCGGGAAATTACTTATTTCCACGTGTAAAATGAAAACGTGAAAAACACGCCGACGGACAACTGTCTTACTTCAAGGCCAACCCACGAATCAACGGAAATTCTCATTTTTTTCCAGAACTGAAAAAGTTCACAGCGGAAGAAGAAAGAAAGAAAGAAAGAAAGAAATAAAGAAATTAAATGTAAAGAAGGTTGAGTTGTGGAAGGCAGTGAATACGGTCGTGTCGAACGGGCGGCGATAGTCAAATTCGATAAACGATAGATATCACGCTTTAATTCGCGGACCATATGAAATAAATAAACTCTGGTGAAACAAGATAGTGTTGTGAGTAAAGAAAGTAAAGTGAGAAGTGTCTAGAAGCTCTAAATTAGAGTAAAAAGTGTATACAGTGGCGAGACAGTAGCCAAGGACGCACATATAAACGGTAAGCGAGCGTAGAGTAGTGGCGGATAAGCTAGAACGTGCATACCAAGATAAAAATTTTAGTCAGGCCCGTACTCAGGAAAGTTGTGCAAATATGTCATCGGATAGAGATGATTACACGTCGGATGACAGTAAAAGAAAGAGAGAGAGTATAGATGGACAAGATATAACAAAAAGAAGTAAAAAGACTATGAGAACACCGGGCAAAAGTAACAAAGAAGGAAGTGATAAAATAGAATTAAGAGATTTAATGAAAATTATATTACAAATAAAGAACGATACAAAAGAGATAAAACAGGATCAGAAAGAATATAAAGAAGAACTACTACGAATGAAACAGATAAATGAACAGCTGAAAGAAGAAAACATAGAGATCAAAAAAGAATTGAACGACATGCAAGAAAGAATCGAAAGAATAGAGAAAGAAAAAATCAAAAATAATTTCGTGATTGTAGGGCTAAGAACAGACTCAATCAGCAGAAAAGACCTAAAAAACACCGTGGAAGACTTGATATACAAGAAAATTGGAGTTAATGTACAAGTGAAGGAAGCACTAAAGATAGGAGAGAAGACATGTAAGGTACAAATGGAAAATTTTCAAGATAAACAAAAAGTAATGGCGAATAAAAAGAACCTAAGAACCTTAAAGGACAAAATTTTCATAAACAACGAACTAACAAGAAACGAGCGCGAAATACAAAAGGAAATAAAAATGTTAGCGGAGAAGAATAAAAAGGCAGGAGACATATTGAAGATAGGCTATCAGAAAATAACAATAAATGGAAAGGAATGAAAATGGGACAAAACAGAAAAGAAGCTGATAGAGGTAAAAGAAGATGGAGGTACTGCGTGAAAAAACTAAGGGAAAAACGAGGAAAATTGCAACAAAAAGGAAAGACGTCGCAAGCAAAGGAAAAGGATACGATAAGGAACAACAAAACACATATAATTAAGTACGGGAAGGGCAAAATAAAAAATAGAGTAAATAAACCAAGGAAAATAATAAAATTTGGAACATGGAATGTAAAAAGTTTAACAGGGAAAGAATATGAATTAAGAGAAGAACTAGTAAAAATGAATATGGATTACGTGGGTATAACAGAAACAAAGAGGAAAGGCAAAGGAATCACAAAGACACAAAATGGATATTGGATGTACTGGGTAGGAGTATCGGAAAAAGAAAACGCCAAGGCAAGGGTGGCAATTTTAATTAAAGAGGATAAGATGAAATATGTTTCGAAAGAAAACCTATTGAACGAAAGATTACTATCAATTAATGTTAAGGAAGGAGACGAAAACGAAGAATACACGCTAATTGTGGGCTATGGACCGAACGAGGACGCAAGAAAAGAAGAAAAAGATAACTTCTTTAAAGAACTACAAGAAATAGTAGACAGAAGTGAAAAGAGGGTAATAATAATGGGAGACCTTAACGGGAGGGTAGGAAATAAGAATGATGGAATAGAGTGGTGCTTAGGAAGGAATGGAGAGAAAGTGATGAATACAAACGGGGAAAGAATAATAGAGTTTTGCCTAGAGAATGAGTTTAAAATCGGAAATACACACTTCAAGCACAAAGAAATACATAAAATAACAAGACAAGTTATAAGCAGAAATGAAAAATCGATTATAGATTATTTCCTAATTAACATAAACAGCTGGAATAGAGTAAGACATAAAAGTAAAAAGAGGACCAGAGATTGGAAGCGACCATTTCCTTGTAACAATGATACTAAATCAAGAAGTAATCACAAAAAACGAAACCAAAAGAAAGATAGTAAATAAGAAAATAAAATGCCATGAACTTAGAAGACAAGAGATAGAAGAAAAATTTCAAAAGAACGTCAACGAAGAGTTTAAGAAAAAAGCAAAAAAAAAAGAAGGAAACATAGAAAAGAAATGGAAGAACTTCAAAAAGACAGTACTAGAGGCAGCAGAAAAAAGCTGCGGCACGACTAGAATAGTGAACAGAAACACAAACAAAACTAGATGGTGGTCGGAAAGGGTAAAAGTTGCAGTGAAAGAAAAAAAGAACAAGTGGAATAAATATCTACAAACGAAAGAACCTATTGACTATGAAAAATATAAAGAACAAAGGAAAAAAGTAAAAAGAGTAATAAAGGAAGAAAAAGAAAAAGCATGGAGAGAATTTGGTGAAAAAATGAAAAACGCATACAATGAAAACCAGAAATTATTTTTTGGAACACTTAAAAATATAAGACAAAAGAAGGCAGCAACAATTACGAACATTAAAGATAAGGAAGAAAAAACGATAGCAGAAGAAGACAGAATAATGGACAGATGGAGACAGTATTTCATAGAACTACTAGAGGAAAATGATACTAAAGATGAAGAACAACAAGAAAGCCATCGCACACGAACAAAGGAAACAGAAATAACACAAGAAGAAGAAATAAGCTTGAAGGAAATAATAGAAGCAATAAGAAAAACCAAAAGAGGAAAAGCTCCCGGACATGACAAAATAACAGCAGACATGCTGAAAGCACTACCCGAATCAGCACTACAGGAACTTAAAGATATAATGAATGAAGCGCTAAAAGGAATAACACCAACAGAATGGCAAATAGGTATCATAACACCAATATTTAAAAAAGGAGATAGCCGAGAGTGCCGGAACTATAGAGGAATTACCCTAATAAGCACAGTGGCCAAAATATATGCAAGAATCCTGGAGAGTAGACTAAGAATAGAGCTGGAAGAATCGTTAAAGGAAACTCAATTTGGTTTTAGATCAAATAGAGGAGTAAATGATGCGATATTCATACTAAGACAAATAGGGGAAAAGGCAATAAAAGAAGGGAGAAACGTACATGTGTGCTTCATTGATCTAGAGAAAGCGTTTGATAGAATCAATAGAGAAGACATATGGAAAACGCTAAGAAAAAGGGGAATATCAAATACGTTAATAACAGGAATTCAGAGCCTATATTCAAAGACTAAGAGCTATGTAAGAGTGAAACAAGAGACCTCCAATACATTTGAAACTACAGCCGGAGTAAGACAAGGATGCATTTTGAGCCCGCTTCTGTTTACGCTAATTCTTGACGAAGGAATAAAAGAGACAAAGAAAGAAGTAAAGAAATACTACATAGGACATTGGAAATTGAGAAGAGTGGAAATAGCAGAACTATGCTATGCAGATGACATGGTCATCATAGCAGAAGACGAAAAAACCTTAACAAGGAATATAGAAATATATGATAAAGCGCTACAGAAATTAAACATGAAGATCAATAAAGAAAAAACGAAAACCATGATACTAGGAAGAAATGAACAACACCACACGATACAACTAAAAAATGAAAATCTACAGCAAGTCCAAAAATTTAAATACCTGGGGGCAATGATCTCAGAAGATGGAAGATTTGATGAAGAAATAAAAGAAAGAAGAACAACAGGAGGCAAAATATTCAATAGCATCAAACACAGCTTCTTAGGAAAGAAAGAAATACCGAAAGAGACCAGAGTACAAATATTTAAAAAAGTAGTGACGCCTATACTCATACACGGAGCTGAAACATGGACATTAACGCAAAGACAAAAAGAAAAAATTACGGCTATCGAAATGAGATTCTTGAGAAAAATAGAGGGGAAAACAAGACTGAACAGAATCGAAAACACAACCTACAGACAAAACTTAAAAGTAAAAGCAATAGAAGATAAGATAGCAGAAGGACAGATGAGATGGTATGGGCATGTAGAAAGGATGGGAGAGGAGAGAATAGTTAAAAAAGTGTTTGAAGCAAAAATTGGAAGAAAGAAACAACGAGGACGACCAAGAAGAACGTGGCTGGAAGAAGTAAAGGAGGCAGCGCAAAGAAGAGGTCTAACTTGGGAAGAAACGAAGACAGCAACTCAAGATAGAGCAGAGTGGAAAGAAATATGGAGAAGACCAACGAACCAGAACTCAACCCCCTCCCCCGCAAGCCGGGGGAACGCCTTACACCCGTGAGGGTAGAAAGGTGCAGGATTAAGTAAGTAAGTAAATGTAAAGAAGAAAGTTAAGAACTAAAGACTCGTTCACGGCAGTAACTTCAATTGCAGCACAATTATGAATGTAAATAGAAGAATAAAATAAATTACAAATGTGATATAAACAAACAGTACTACTTAAATATTATTATAAATAAATAAAGAAATTAAGAAGGAACACTGATATTATTTATTTAAAGTTTTGTTGAGTGAAACGTGCAACTAGTTGCTAGTGTAAACATTACTTTAATTTACAGACATGTGAAGGTTAATACCGCACGCTCTATACTGTCAAGTATTATAAACAATAAATCAAATGATAACTTATTCATAGTACAAACTACTAAACTCTAACAACAATTACATGAACAGGTACGTTACTAAATATTCTTCAACAATGTACTTTATACGATGAAAATTTTCAGTTAAATTTTTAACAATAATAACCTGCAAAATGTTGTGCAAATATTTACAATATTGCCGTGAAGAGTTTGGAAAGAATAGAACAGAATAAGAAAGAAGGTAGAACAGGAAGAAATAAGGATTAAAAATCTTCATGTCACCTTTGGACTTCAAGCCGTTTCAAATGTGAAAAGGTACAAAAAAATTATTGTAAAAATAGCTAAAATAGAAAACCGATTGTATTTCTTACACACATGTAAAAATTATAATTTAACTCCTAAATTTTTAAAATACGTTGTCGAAAATAATAGAAAGCCTCATTTTAACAAAAATCATGAATTTAAACGTAGCGCCATTGATCAAAAATACCTATGGAGAATATTAAATTTGGAAATTAACGACACCCATCGTTATTTAAACTTTCTTATAACTGAAAAAACATTGTGTATTTGTCGTTGAATGGACATTCTCCCAATTGAAATTTATTATTACGTTACATATAATGCCAATTCTTTATATCGCAAAATTCATAAATCAAACATGATTAAAATTAATAAGAAAATAGAAAATTAAAAAAAAACATTGCCATTAGTAATAGTATTTGTAAAATTCTAAAACAAAATTACAATAAATGGATAACTAACTTAAGTGATATTAATATTGATGAAGATATTTTAGCAATTCTCGCCCTGGGCCCAAAATTTAGTTACAGAAATCCCAATAAAAATAATAATAAGAAAACTATATTCGATTGCTACGTAAATTTATCATTGGCCGTTGATAGAAGTAATATAGAAGACAAAGATGCAATAAAACTTAAAATTTCAAAATTACTTGACTGTAGATATAACGAAATGACAAAAGAAAAACTTTCTTACCCAGAGAGGGAGTTGCTAAAATAGATCAACAAGTCTAGAAAATTTATTTCCAACAATAAAGATAAAATAATCATCACCAAGGCTGATAAGGGCGCTAATACAGTTATTATGAATAAAACCGAATATAATAACAAAGCACAAGAAATTTTAAGCGACGAAACAACATACAAAAAACTTAACAAAAATCCAATACACAATTTAGACAAAAAATTTCGAAAATACTTAAAGGAAATTAACAAACAAGAATTAATTGTACAACATCCTACAATTGGGAGAATGTACATGCAACTAAAAATACACAAAAAAAGATGTTGCGCGTAGGCAAATCACATCTACCATTGACACCCCATCATATAAATTATCAAAATTTCTTAATAACATCATCAACAAAGTTACCTCTAAATCAGAGCACATTAAGAATTCTTTTGACTTGGTAGACGACATTTCGAAAGTCAATATTCCTGCGAATCATATTTTATTATCTTTAGATGTTACCGCTTTGTATCCTTCCCTTCCACAACAATTGGTAGTAGATTGTATACATGAAATTTGGGAGTAAATCCAACAGCATACAGACTTAACCAAAGACCAATTCATTAAATTTATGTTTTGAAGATTCAGTTTTCACATTTAATAATCAACAATATCAGCAACTTGACGGTTCCCCTATGGGTGCTAGTATTAGTAGTACGCTGGCCGAATTAATTTTACAGAAAATTGAGAATAATATCATCAAAAACAAAGAATTGAACATCATATATTATAAAAGATATGTTGATGATTGCCTGATGATTGCTCCCAAAGAAAAAGAAATGATATTTTAAACGAATTCAATAGTTGTCACCCCCGTATTAAATTCACAATCGAATTAGAAGAGAATAACAGTATTAATTTCTTAGATGTCACCCTAATAAAAACTAAAAACTCAATCATTACAAATTTGTTTCAAAATAATAATAATAATAATAATAATAATAATTTTTTATTTCTGTAGACACAATTACAAGTGTATAGAAAAAGTCAGACATAGATAAATATAATAAGAAATAAAATAAAACATAGTAAGCTACAGAGCAAAAAATTCATTTAAGTTATAAAAACTGTGTTGCAGTAGAAACGATATTAAAGATTTTTTAAATTTATTAAAATTATTTTCAGTTTTCAATGAATCAGGCAGCTTATTAAAAATTTCCAATCCCATTCTGTGTGGAGAATTTTTAGTAACGTTTAAACGAGACGTAGGAACGTAAAAGTTATTATTGTGGCGAGTATTATACTCATGCAAATCAGAAATCATGGTAAAAGATGTTTTATTCTTATGAATAAAAATACATATTTCAAGAATATAAATGCAAATTACTGTCAATATATTTAATTGTTTGAAAGTAGATCTACATGATGAGCTATGACTCATACCCATTATAGAGCGAATAATTCGCTTTTGAGCAACAAAAACATTATTAGCTGGATTTGAAGCGCCCCAGAAACAAATACCGTACCTTATACGGGACTCAACACAGGCAAAATAAAAAATCAAAAGTTGTTTGTTATTTAAGAATTCTCTTAAATGACGAACCTGAAAACATGTAGCGTTCAATTTAGCCACAAGTTCATCACAATGAGGCTTCCAGTTTAAATTTTCAGTGAATAACATGCCCAGAAGACGTGCTGAATCATCATTGCTCTTAAGATTTTCTTGAAAATGTAACATAATTTGTTGTTTTTTACTGGGAAGTAAATGAAAATGAATAATTTTAGTTTTATTTTGGTTTAAAAATAATTTATTTTCTTGGCACCATGAAATTAGTGACTGCAAATTTTGATTGCATTTATCAATCAAAGTTTCTACATTTGGGTCTGAGATGACAAGAGTAGTGTCATCCGCGTATAAAATGGGGGTGCAATCATCAGAAAGAGCTGTACAAAGGTCATTTATATAAATTAAAAAAAGTATAGGTGCAAGTACTGTTCCCTGTGGTACACCAACATTAATATGTGCTAAAGCCGATTTTGCAGTCCTGGTAGTAGATAAGTTGTCCTTATAATTGAGTGAAACAAACTGATGTCTGTTTAATAAAAAGGAGGAAATCCATTTCAAAGCAACACCTCGAATACCCACGCATTCCAGCTTATCAAGTAAGCGACGATGGTCAACACAGTCGAAAGCTTTACTGAAATCACAAAAAATACCTATAGGATATTCTCCCTTATCTAGATTTAAGATAATACTTTTAAAGAAGCAATGTAAAGCATCTATAGTACAGTTGTTAGTTCTAAAACCAAATTGTCTACTGTTAAGAATACAATTTTGATCTAGAAAATGTACAAACCTTTTCAAAAAACAATATTCAAAAATCTTAGAGAACCCTGAAGTTAGAGCTATGGGCCTATAATTATCGACACAAGTCTTGTCACCTTTTTTATGAACCGGGATTATTTTATTTAATTTCAAGTTTTGCGGAAAAGATCCGTTCTGAAAAGAAATATTTATGACATATGTAAGAGGATTTGCTATAATATCAGCGACACCACGAATAACGGAATTCGGAACATTGTCAGGTCCACTGGAATTTTTATTTTTAAGTTTATTTCTGATAATCTCAAATAATTCGGTTTCATTAAAAGGATTTAAGAAACAACTACTAGATACATTATGCCCTGTTTTCAGATTATTCGGATCTGTATTGACCACCGGGATGCGATTTAGAATATTTAAGGGTGCTTCCTCGAAATGGTTATTAAAAATATTCACAATATGATTTGGATCATCAATCAGTTCATTATTATAATTAATCTTGTTTACAAAATCAACTTTACTTTTACTTTTAGAGTTGATAATATTCCAGGCACTCTTTGTTATGTTGTCCGACTTTAATATTTTCTCCTGATAAAAATTCTTTTTAGTTGTTGCAATAAGAATAGAGTGTTCCCTTTTAGCTTTTTTGTACATAGGAATAAATTCTGGGAAATTGCTCTTAAGCTGAAAAAGAGATTTTAGATTAATGCTGGAATTAATAATATTTAAGTTAACCCAGTTTTTTTTTTTATTACTATTGTTTGATATTTTCTTAAGCGGAAAATTATTATTAAAATGAAATAAAAATATATCAAAAAAACAATCATAAGCTTCATCTGTAGAGGTTTTGGAATAAACATCATACCATGTTTCTGTAATTAATTGATTGCGAAAACTGTTTATGTTGGTGTTACTAAAAATTCTTTTATGACAAATAGGATGGTTTGTGTGAAGGTTACTATTTGTTTTTAAAATAACGGTTCTATGATCTGAGATACAATTATCTTGCACTACAGCAATACAGCTTTTAATATTAGTAAAACAGTGATCTAATTTATAGACACCTCTTGTTGGATCAATAACCTTATTAAATAAGCCATAAGTTGATACGATATCATTTAAACATTTATATTCTACAGAATCTCTCACAGGATCCATGTTAAAGTCTCCACAGATAATTAGATCATAATTTAACTTAAACACAAAATCTAACACCTGAGATAACTTATCACACAAAATTTTGTAGTTAGAACTTGGAGATCTATAAATATTGATAATGAGAGTTGGGTTGCGAGAGTCTGGTTTCCATAAGACAGCACAGGCCTCAAAATCTTTTTCTACACAAAAAATAGAAATATCAATTATTATAATATCTTTATATAAGCTGTCGTGGCACCAGATTCCCACACCTCCACCCTTATAAAAAGATCTACAGTAATTAGAGCAACAAGTGTAGTTAATAAAATGAAAAGTATCAATTTCCTCAGTCTTACTCCAAGTCTCGGTGAGACAGAGAAATTTTAATGACTGATATTTATTTACATAATCAGTGAAAATTAGATTCACTTTGTCATAAGATAAAGCTTGGCAATTTAAAATTAAGTAATTAAAATTATAGTTTCTGGATTCATCATCAATACTTATTCTGTTCGGAGCATTTTTTGCTATACTAATTTTTGAGGGGCCCGTCTCTGAAAAAACTTATTTAAATGAGTTCCAGTAGGCCACAGGGATGGATCCATAGCTTTTGTCAGGTTAGATTGACTCACAGTCACTTTAAACGACGAATAAAAAGATGGGTATTTAGAATTCAATTTTTCGCAGGTAACCTCGGGGAAGTATGGCAGTAAATGATCCTGTAACTGTTTAATTGTAGTATCGGGATGTAGTTTGAAGACATGAAGAAGGGCAGGTTGTGAATCAGAAGCTTTTAAAGATGTTGGAATACTGGCATCCTGGTTGCCAATCACAATCGGTGTAGAAGGCCGTCTTTTAATCCTTTTTGAAGGGACCGACTGCTTTGAAAAAGTGTTAATATCATCCTGTGGATTGTTAGTAACATTGTTTGCACCGGAACTTGCTTTATTTTTATGTATCACATGCACATTTTCATTAATCGTTTGTTTATCATCTTTGACAGCATTTGGTTCAAGTTTGTCCGCTGGGACGTTAGAAACAATAATTTGTTTAGCTGGTTTCGGATTATCGTTCAATTGTTTACTGTTAGATGGCGGAGATGGTCTTTTATTATTTAAATTTTTATTCAATAAATTTATTTGCTGCTTAAGAGACAGAATTAAGTCGTTTTGATTTTTTATAATAACATCTTTATTGTTAATTATCTCTTTTAAATATTTAATTTCGATTGATAATGCACTAAGGTTGACATCCGTTGCACTTGAAAAAGAATTTTCAAGGTCCTCTGGGTCATCCACGGCACAACAATTTATTTTAGTATCGTCGATTATTTTGACACTTTTTAATAATTTTACGCAACTATTATGCGAAACAACACCACACGTCACACACTTAGCTCCGCTAACTGCAGTTTGTTTGCATTTTTTACATTTGTTCACCGTAGAATTAATACACTGCACATCTTTAGACGCCATCTTACTTAAAAGCCAACTTAATCAGGGAGATATCTACATTACAATTCAAATACAAACATTAAATATAAAATTAGTGTAGTCCAAAAAGTTTATAACATGCTACAAGATAACGGATATCCTACAAAGTTTTTAAATAAATTTATTAACAAAAGACTAAACACTCTTAAATACCGTAATAATGTAACCCGCCTTTATGATGCGAATTAACAAATAAAATTTAAGAAAGGGTTCTTGCCAGATTGGAAGTTACGTTTCGTATCAAATTAATTAGGGACGTAATAAAGAATATTAATTACTTACTTTTCTTAGAGAGGTGATTGTTGCTGTTTCCATAATGGGTCGCTCAAAGGTTGGATTCACACACAAGATGGTACAAATAGTAAAATAAATAAAGAGTATATAATCGCGTCGACTGTAACGAGCAGGCTACGATGTTAGAGCTTCCTCGTCCCTGTCGTTCAGTCGTGTATATATATTCACGTAAAGATAAGTCAGCAAAGAAATTGAGGTCTGGTATTTGTTGCAATATTAAGAAATATATATTCAGCAAATGCCTACTTATAAATTTTTGTGCTGACTTGGGTTTACATACCTCCCCTCTTTAAAAATTTGCTTCCATTGGGGCACAATTTTTCTTAAACTACCCTTAAGAGTCTCTACATAGACCACGAATTGGTCCTCTTGGAATACTGTATTCGCTTTTATACGGCTGTTTTTGAACTTGATGGAGGATTTATGGCTTCAGACGATTGGCTGTTGATCACAGCATCTCTATTGTGATGTGATATATGAGCGCTAATGATGCTGGATTATTGATTTCTTCGTCGTCCTTTGGTCCATAGGATGGAAGATGTCTTGGACGCCTAATCATAGATGAATTTTGTGGTCTTCTTAACATAAAAAACAACATTCGTAACAATATAACTGATCTTCCATTTGGCAAAATACAACCACGTCTTTTAACTTAACATCCAAACATATGTCTGCAGTTCTTGTCTATGATATGCCCGTTGGAACTTCCCTTGTTTATATGAATTACAATAGCCAATTCGGAACATCTCACAAACAAGTTGCTTTCTGCAATTTTAAGCAATATTCTTTTAACAACACAATTTTGAATACGTTATGAATGCTTGCTAATTAATTCACATAAAGACCTAAACTGGAGAATCAGTTATATTTATATTATTTTGCCTGATATCCTCTGATGATTCGGTTGTTATTTAAGTGGTAGAGGGACCTCTGCAGTCGAAACCTTTGAAGGCATGTGATGCTGCCTTGATGCACATGGATGCGATGATGGCTTTCTTTATCTAAAACAAACGAAGTAGGGTGTTTTTGGGAGAGTGGATGTTTTCGGCCGGACACATCTGCAGGTTGGTCCAGCTCTGCCACTCCGCCAGATAGTATTCCCTCTTCTTCTCCTTTGTCCTCTTGAATTGGTAAATTGTGAGGGGCACAGCACGAGTAAACCCTCAGTAGCTAATTGAGAGTTATACGTGACCTCTTCTCTGTTGTCTCAATTTGCCATCGCATCTTGTTGCCATGTCTTCGTGGTTGACTGTTTCTATACCCGTCTTGGAGAAAGAACCCATGGATGATGTGGTGGTGGGCCTTTTACTACGGGTGTGGTAGTGGGGTACTCCAGAAGTTGTAGGGGTATCTTTTTGTGCTTGACGCACCAAACTGTCTATTAACAGACTGTCTTAAATCATATTCTGCATCGTTTTTGGGTTAACAGTATACTTATCTTTGCTCACGCTAGTCACTTCTTCAGTGCTTGCCCTACTTGCTCTTCGTTTCCATTTTCTTGATTTAGACGGCTTTCATCCCTAAATGGCTTTAAACGATTTATATGCACCGTTAAAATTTTGTTGGAGTTTTGCTGTTTGATTTTATATGTTACGAGACCCATGATTTCCGTGATGAAGTACGGTCCTGTCCATGGCTTGTGTAGTTTTCGTGACGTACCTGCATGAATGGCTGGGTTATGCCAGTATACTGCGTCACCGATTTTGTAGATTGCTGACTTTGTATTTTTGTTGAATTGTTTATGTGTCTTCTCTGTTGCTTTGTTTATGTTTTGTTTTACTGCCTCGAAAGCAATTTGCAACCTTTGTTATAATTCTAACGCATAATTGTCTGCATAGTCATACCGTAAATCTTGAGGTCTTGTTATGTCATCATAAGTTCACATCCTACCGCTATCGTGACTCTGTTCTAAAATTTAGGAGGAAATTGAAAAACACCCACATATCCATCAAGGAAGATCTTACCAAATCTCGCTTGGAACTCTTGAAATCTGTGTCTGCTAAATTTGGACATAAAAATGTGTGGTCTACTGATGGTAATATTTTCTATAAGTGTGGTAATATCATAAAATAACTTAATCCATCTGATAATATTGATAATCTGTTGGACTCAGCCTAAATATTTCTTAATTTTACATGGAGCAGTTCAAATGCTATACATTCATTTTATCTTGTATTTGTTCGTTATATTTTGTATCACCTGTCTAATTCTGTTTAATTTTGTAGCAAAGTTTATTGAACTGTACCTTTAAATCCGTATTCAACTTAACCTTGAACTACTACTTAAGTCACCATTCGTATATACATATATTTATATTTTAGTTATTTCAGCTCACTTTTGCAAGAAATTTTCCAATTATAACACAAGGTCTATTTGTCTACCTCATCTGGTAATTTATTCTTTCTTAATCCTGTAAATGAAAATATTTTATCAAAATACTAGAGGTCTGAATACCAAACTGGATGAATTTTACAATAATTCAACTTACTCCAATTTTGATGTTATTGCAGTGACAGAGTCCTGGCTTGGCTCTGGTGTACATAATTCAGAAATAATAGGTAATAATTATAATCTTTATAGGAGGGACAGAGATTTTGAAATTAGTAATAAATCTCGTGGTGGAGGTGTTTTGTGTGCAATAAATAATAAATATAATTCTACCCTAATTCTAATTCCCGTGGCCGCGTGCCTAAGTGTCTGGTCGCGAACCTGGGGGAACCGGGTTCGATCCCGACAGACGCCAAATATTTCCAATTTTAAATGGCACAAAAGTGACCCATGTGGTGCACTCTCCACACCAGCTATGAGTGCCCGTGAGGTGACGCCTGGTAAGCGCCCACACGGTAAAATATATCGTCATCATTACCGATGTCTACATGTGTTGTAGATACTGGCACACCCAGAAATGGGTAATATGCCGTGATGATATATTTATTTATTTATTTATTTATTCTACCCTTATTAACCTGGATCTGAATACTAATTCCAGTAGTCACATTATCTGTGTTCGCATTAAAGTTTCACACACTAATTATTTTTATATTATTGTTGCATATATTCCTCCCCCTACCACGTTGATACAGTATGAATATTTGTACGAATGTCTGTAGTCGTGTAACCTTTTGCAGAATGATAACTTTATGCTTCTGGGTGATTTTAATATGAGTAGTTTAATTGAGGTTTATAACCGTGGACATGGGCACTACAATAATATCATCACGCGGTTCGACAATTTTTGTAACTTTTTTATGGCAACACAATATAATCGTGTTACTAACTGTGACGGAAGATTACTTGATGTCATAGTGACAAATATAAATGCAGTCTGTACGGTCACGCACTATGATGACCCCCTTGTTGGTGAAGACAAATATCATCCCTCTTTCCTGGTAACTCTCCCTCCCACTGTTCTCACTCTTAATTCTTCTGGATGTATTCCCGGCGGCTAACCATTTTACACTACACTACCACAAATTCTATATGAGCTGTTTTATTTATCTTCCTTTGAGAATTACTGAACAGTTTCCCCTCAGCTGCAAGTTCATTTAACTTCACTTTAAGTTCACAAAACTTTATAATTCTGACCAACTTCTAATGATGTAAGGTTACGAAGTTTTTTCAGTGATACTAGTTTGTTTACGTTGGTGATAACAGTAGATGATGCCATGTTTGCGCTGATGTTGTTCTGTGATATTCTCTGTCTGCAACTGCTGTTCTCAAAATATTGTATTGGTATATAAAGTGATTCTTAGACATGCCAGTTGTGCTTCAAATAAATTTTTCGTGGGAACATGTCTCAGCTCACGTTCCCACGCAAAGTTGATAACCTTGAAACAGGTATGAGCAAGTTTAAGCCAGTTTCAACCAAATTACCAGTTAGGTTTTTAGATATTTAAAAAAATTGTCGCTCTCGCAAACGTTCAATATGATTGTAAAAATCATCGGTATCAAAACCTTCATTATACAATATTCTTTCGTATTGATCAGCACTTATACAGAACTTTTCATTAAATATCATATTAGCATTTTTCCATCTTATTTCATATTTTCTAATATTATATATACGTTTTAATTCTCCCAAAGCATGATTACTTGTTAAATAATTAATATTTAAACCTTCAATATTATCATTTACTTGAATTGGGAAAAAATATTTTTCTAATAACGCATCATACACTTCAATAACATTTAATTCATAATTATAATCAAGATAAAGGTCATTAAACCATAAAAAATCTATAGCATCATGAATATTTTTTAAAAAGTATGTAATTACCATCTTAAAAGTAGTCTTATTTAAGAGAGGTTTGTACACGCTTCTTCGCACCGCTATTTTCAGACAAATTTCTTTGTAAAACTCTCAAACGAACAGTAAATATCTAAAAACTTGTTGTGTTCACAAATTTTATGAAAAGAAAGATTAATCATGGACAATTTGAAATTTATTATAAAAAATAGTTTTCCCTCAGCAGCAAGTCCATTTAATTCCTGTAAATGGTCGTCGGTTATAACTTTGTAGAAAATTGTTCCAAAGGAGGAGTTAAATTCTTCAAATTCAACTAAAATTCTCTCACCATTCGTGGTGTTCTTCCGCTCCAGCGATAAAACTTTACAACTCTTACCAACTTCTGCGAGTAATGTAGCAAGGCTGCGAAGTTCTTTGAGCGACACTGGTTTGTTCATGCCTGTACCGATAGATGCCGCCTTGTTTTTTTTTTGCTGATGAGGTTTTCAATATTCAACTGCTACTGCTGTTCTAGAAATATTAATATATAAAGTATTAATGGGTGTTTCAAAATGAGAGCAAGATTTGAATTGGCCGGCATTTTATTTTAATCAAGGATGCTGGACTAAAAAGTTGATAGCTGTCAAGTAGACGCATCGCTATTATTAATCATGGAACGCTACACGAACGAACAGCGGATTTTAATATTGAAAACTTATTTAAAATAAGGTGAAAGTTTTGCGGAAACAGTTCGCAGAGTACGTGTAATTTTTGGTCGACAAAATGCACCAAATTGTTCGACAGTTGAGAGACTGATCGAGAAATTCGATCGAACTGGCTCGGTTGTGAACCAGAAATCATCAGGTCGTCCTCGGTCAGGCCGGTCCATTGAAAATATTGCCTCAGTTTCTGCAAGTGTTGGTGAAAATCCAAGTACATCAATTCGCCGCCGTTCGCAGCAACTGGCCATTTCGACAAGCAGTTTGGTCGGTATGGATTTAGACGAGATGTGGTTTCAGCAGGACGGGGCAACCTGTCACACTGCGCGAGAGACAATGCAATTGTTGCATGAGAGATTCTCTGGCCGTGTAATCTCACGCACTAGCGACCAGAATTGGCCACCGAGATCATGCGATCTAACGCCGTGCGACTTCTTCCTGTGGGGTTTTGTGAAGTCTTCCGTCTATGTCAACCAACCAACCACAATTCTGAGCTGAAGGAAGAAATTCGACGTGTCATTGGCGAAATTGGAGGGGCAATGTGCGAAAATGTAATCAACAACTTCTCTAAAAGAGCAAGAGTGTGCCAGCAGAGTCGTGGCGGCCATTTGTTGGATGTCCTCTTTCACACATAATCGCCATATGTATACTTCATATTAAAATAAAAATATTTGCAATTTTCGAGTAAATTATGTGTTTTATTGAAAAATTAAATCTTGTGCTCATTTTGAAACATCCTTTACTTAGTCATGCGCAGTTCGCACGTCGATCTTGAAACCTTGAAACAGGTTAGTAAACTCATTGGCTTGGGAACCTTGAACAGGTTTCAACGCGCGCGTTCCCACGTTGCGAGCAAAGTTGGTAACCTTGAAACAGGTTAATGGCTTGGGAATCTTGGACAGGTTTCAACAAGCGCGTTCCCAGGTTGGCGAGCAAAGTTGGTAACCTTGAACAGGTCATTGGCGTGGGAGAACCACCTTGGACGGGTTTCAACACGCGCGTCAAAACCGGTTTCAACACGCTTGTAAAGGGGTGGGGATTGCGAACCAATGGAAATCGCTTACGGTGTGACATTACGACCAATCAAATTCCAAGATCTGGGTTGGGGGAGGGGCGTAGCCAATGGGGAATGGGTGGGGGGCTCCACCAGGTGAGGCTCGTGGGGACCGGCACCTCGGGTAGAGGGTGGGGTTGGTGTGGGTTCGTAACGAGTGGGGAGCGGCCCCTGCACCGTAGGCAACCTTGAACCAGGTCACCTGGAGGGAAACGTGTATTGCGGGTTGCGTTTTGGTCTGGAACTGTCACTGTTCTTCTACTCCTTGGCATTTAGATTCTTCAATTATTTTCAATTTCAAAACAACGCTTTGAATTTAGATTCTTCAATTATTTTGAATTTCAAAACAACGTCATAGCAGATAAAGCAGCGTACGTACAATATCTGGAAAGATATTTTACTGAATTTCAAAATTTTCAAATAATATGTACTCTTTTTGAATGTATACGATTTTATTAACTTATTCTTCATACGGATGTAATAAAGATAAATTATACTTTTTTCCCTGTGTCAACATTAATATATCTCTTTCCAATATAATTCAGAATTTCTTCCATATTTGGATGAGGTTTAATTCTTTTTTTACCCATGATTAACACTTAAGTAATTCTGTTACATAAAGGTAAAGTACACACAAATACAGTAAAGTTTAGTAATGTGTTTGGTATGCTGTATGTTTACATACTTGGTTGTTATTATCAAGACGTACTGAAAGTATATATGGTGCTGACAATGTCAATTTTTGTTTTGTCTGTAAAGAGAATTTACAAAGTAACGTTTTTTTTTTTTTTAAATTATATATTGCATTTCATTTTTTGTTTTAAGCATGTTGTAATTAAATTACGGTATTTAATTATAAAGTATGTTACACAGCTCAGACCAAACATAAATTAGACGCCACATACAACCATTTGTTGTGAAGCACGAACTTAAATGGGCGTGCCGGGCTAGCAAGCGGCGTTCATGAAATGCGGGTTGCATTTGCAATATATAATGTAAAATAAGATTTAGTAAAAAATCTGATGGTTTTATGAAATAAGGATTAGTTTATTTTCATAAAAAAAATTTATTATTGGCAATCGATTTCGTCGCAACGGACATCATCAGGCCACAGCTGTAATACAATATATTTCTGATTATAATTTGAAGAAAAAACATATAAAAATTTTTACATATGAAAAGTAATGTTATACAGAATTATTTAAATGGTTAGGATAAATTTAGAAAAATAACATATTTTAGTTTGTTTTACAAAAATATATATGTAGATAAATATATGATTATTAATAATAATGAATGATAAAATGTTAGAAATTAGAAGACAGGTTTATGAGATGATTAAAATGGATTTCAAAAAAGTTTTTGTAAGGTTAGGTGAATGAAACAATCATAAACTTTAAATGGATTTAAATGTGGATTTATATAAAATTGAATAAACTTACCGTCAAATAAGTATTTAAACAGAAGTATATAGTATTTTCATTTTTGAAAATTTTTTTTTTTTAAATATGAAAAGTGTTGAAACGTGTGTTTTCACAACCAGAGGAACAAGATTTATGAACAGCTGAGCGGAAACCGGAATTAGATTTTAGTGTTATTTATTGTGTTAGGTAGTTTTTAATTTATTTAAATGGCGCGAGATTTTTGAAAATATATTGTTCTGGAAAATCTATGACTTCGTTTAAGAGCGGTTTGTTGTTTTTAATATGTTTTAAGATTTCGTATTTTTCGAGTATAATTAATTTATGAAAGTCTGTTTCTGAATGTAATAGTTTTATGTTATTAAGAGTGATAGTATGGTTTGTATTGAATATGTGAGTGTTAACTGCCGAAGGAGGATTATGTTTTATATGTTCTTGGAATCTAGTTTTTAAATTTCTGGTTGTAAGACCTATGTATGAAAATTCACAGTTACTGCATTCTATTTTGTATATTCCACTTTTTTCTAAATAGTTGGTTTTCGGTGTGTTATTTTTAAGGATATTGTATAGATTTGGTTGTGATTTAGAAGTAAGTGTTATGTTATTTTGTTCGATTGGTTGTTTTAAAGAAGTATGTAGTTTTTTGTGGTATGGGAGAGATATGTAGTTTCTTTTTTGTGTAATATGTTTGTAAATTTTGTTATTTATTAACTGTTTATGTTTTATGTTACGGAAAATTTTTGTTATGTATGTTATTGGGAAGTTGTTGTTTAATCCTATTGTTGTAATTGTATTAAATTCTTTTTGAAAATCTTGTTTTGATAGTGGTGTATGTATCTTGCATTTGCAATAGTTTGAAAGTGACCTCAAAGTGACAGTAGCAGTCATTTTGTAACCTATGAAGTGATTTGAAAAAGAAAAATTATATTTACAATGACGTTATCAAATATTTATATTTTACCGCACCTAACCTTACAAAATCACCTTCGCAGGTAAAATAATAATAACAAATTAGGCAAGCAACACGCTATACAAAACAAACGCCTCGTTCCCTCCTATCCCCACCTAACCCCTCACCCAGAAAAGAATGGCTTCACAACAAACCATTGCGCAGTATTCGCGATGCAAGTGTAGACGTTAGCGCCACTAGTGAACTTGTTTGGGGGGTATTGCGAACTGTCAATCTTGTGTTTACTTTGTCTTATTTTTGTGTAATATCGCTTTATTTTTAAATTTTTATATAAACATAGGTTTATAAACAACTACGATGTTATCGAATATTCAATGAAACTGAAATGATATAAAAATGCCATAATGAAATCATTACATAACCTTGTAAGTAATACCTACCATAGAAGTTCCAATATTAATACTAGATAGATGAAAACGACACTTATATACAAAAGTATTGTATGTATACAAATATGCAAGCACTTAAATTTGTATAATAACACAAATATAAGAGAATTTACGCAAAAATATTACAAAGTACACAATAGATTGACAGATGTCAATACCCTCCAAACAAGTTCACTAGTGGCCTGAGCATTGATTTTATATACAGTGTGTTCCATTTAGAAGTGCCACCATTGGGATCTCGAGAACCATAAGAGATACGATGACGGTTAAATGGAACTTTTTGTGCGCGTTTGGGAAGCCATCTCAGACGTGCTTTTGTTTTTCCAAAAATATTCATAGGGCACTAGATAATGACGAAAAACTGAATATTGTTGATTTTTTCTTTTTCGAATAACTTCTAAACTATTTGTATTTGAGAAAAACGTTTCAAATATAAAAGATAGATATTTTATTAACTAAACAGTGGTGTACGAAATAAATTTTTATATCCGTAAATTTTCGAGATACAACACAAACTTATATTTTTTTAAATAGAACCCATATCTTAATTTAGTCTCAAAAAAATAATTATTATTTTCTCTTTTCAATGATGTAAGGGATATTACGTTTTATATTTGTTTTGCTCCTTAAATTTAATTTTTTCTTTATTTTTGTGAATTTTCTTATTATTTCGCAAAAAAATATTATTATTTTTATTAATTATATTGTATTTGATCGATATAATTTATTTTATGCCTTCATTACTTAATATTTTTATTCTATTTACAAATTACACTATGCTGTGCCAAGGGCGACCTGATACAAAATATTATAAAAATTAATTTGATACGAGTTTTGAGCAAATTTTTGTAACGAAATAAATTATTTAAATACAAGGAGTATTTCTAAATAGAAATCTACCAATATTTTCAAAATAATTATAAATTTAATACAAATTAAGGAAAAAATAATAATTTTGAAGGCAAAACAAATATAAAACATAATAATCCTTACAACATTGAAAAGAGAAAAAAAAATAATTATTTTTTTGAGACTAAAACCAGATATGGGTTCAATTAAAAAAAATATAAGTTTGTATTATATCTCGAAAATTTACGGATATAAAAATTTGTTTCGTACGCCACTGGTTAGTTAATAAAAATATCTATCTTTTATATTTAAAACGTTTTTCTCAATTACCAATAGTTTAGAAGTTATTTGAAAAAGAAAAAAATAACAATAATCAGTTTTTTGTCATTATCTAGTGCCCTATGAGAATTTTTGGAAAAACAAAAGCACATCTGAGATGGCCTCCCAAAGGCGCACAAAAAGTTCCATTTAACTGACATCGTATATCCTATAGTTCTCGAGATCCCAATGGTGGCACTTCTAAATGGGACACACTGCATATTACGATATTATACAGGGTGTTCATTTTAAATGTGCCACCATTGCTATCTCGAGAACTATAAGAGCTACAAAAACGGTTAAATGGGCAAACAATTTCTATTATACAAGACAATTTTAGAGAACAGAAAAAAATTTTTTTTCGACCAGTGGTTCTCAAAATACGGGACTCAACTTTTTTATTTTAAATGTGAACATATTTTTTTTATTTGCTTATTCGATAGAGAATTTAATTCTGAATTCAATGATATAATATTATCATATCCTCACATAACGATTTTTTTGAGTAAAATAGATATAAAATTTTAAATTAATTTGATTAAAATATGATATTACTAAGAGTGCCATGAATGGAAAAACTGAATACAAGTAATTTTTTAACCTGGAATTAGAGTGCTCTGAATGAAATAAGTGAATATTTTGTTTTGTTAAGTGATCATAACTGTCAAGTGAAGTTCAAAATCATTTAATTTAATTTAACAATGTATAATTTTACTCACATTGAAAAAGTTGAGATGTTTGAAACATACATTTTATCAAGAAAAAATTCGCGAGCTGCAGTTAATATGTATAGGGAACGATATCCTGAAAGAGTAGTACCGTCGCGGAAATATTTCCGAAAACTTGACCTAATATTACGTGGTAATACTACTGCATTTATACATAAACCCAGAAGACCGGTGGATGAAAACAATGAAATAAATGTTTTGGCATATTTTGAAGCCAATCCAAGAGCTTTTGTACGAATGGCCTCTGATGAATGCAGATTAAGTGTAGGGACGGTGCATAAAATTTTAAAACGACACAAGTATAAGCCATACAAATTCCATAAAGTTCAACACTTACAACCTGGTGATTATGACCGCAGACTTGAATTTTGCCATTTAATCATTAATGAAGGAATTGATAGTTTAAAATGTGTTATTTGGACGGATGAAGCAAATTTATCCAATAATGGAATGTTTAATGTAAAAAATAAACATTATTGGAGTTCCGAGAATCCTATTATGGTACGTGAAAGAAGTTTTCAAAGAAAATTTAATATAAATGTATGGTGTGCAATTTTGCACGATACAGTGTTTTTTCACATGTATGAAGGTACTCTAACTGGAGATCGTTACTTAGAATTTTTAAGAAACAGACTTGATGATATATTGGATGATCTGCCATTAAATGTCGTTAGAAATCTACACTTTCAACAGGATGGAGCACCAGCCCATAATTCTCGTCAAGTAACCGCGTAACTGAATGAAACATTTCCAAATCAATGGATTGGTACCAAAGGACCCATTGCATGGCCTGCAAGATCACCCGATTTAAACTCTTTAGACTTTTTCTTATGGGGTTATTTAAAAGATAAAGTCTACGATACTGTGCATCAGAATCTACAACAATTAAAAAACAGCATTGAAAATATTTTTAACAATATTGACGGAAGAAAATTAAGATTAGTTAGAAATAGTTTATTTCATAGAGTACAGTTATGTATAAATGAAAATGGAGGCAATTTTGAACAGTACTTATAAATTTATAGGAGTTTATTTTATTTTTGTAAATATTTCTTCATTATAATTAAATATGAAAATAAAAATTATAACAGTGTTTTTCATTCATTATGCTTTTATTCGCTTCTTTCTATCGTGGCACACTAATTATGCGTAAAAAACACATGTACATATTCAGTTTTTCCATTCATTGCACTCTTAGTAATATCATATTTTAATCAAATTAATTTAAAACTTTATATCTATTTTACTCAAAAAAATCGTTATGTAAGGATATGATAATATTATATCATTGAATTCAGAATTAAATACTCTATCGAATAAGCAAATAAAAAAAATATATTCACATTTAAAATAAAAAAGTTGAGTCCCGTATTTTGAGAACCACTGGTCGAAAAAAAAAATTTTTCTGTTCCCTAAATTTGTCTTGTATAATAGAAATTGTTTGCCCATTTAACCGTTTTTGTAGCTCTTATAGTTCTTGAGATAGCAATGGTGGCCCATT
Organism: Ophonus ardosiacus; assembly: GCA_943142095.1. Lineage (NCBI taxonomy): Eukaryota > Metazoa > Arthropoda > Insecta > Coleoptera > Carabidae > Ophonus > Ophonus ardosiacus. Next base: position 32,580,524 of record OW964828.1, on the reverse strand, counting down.
TAAAATGAACACCCTGTATATCAACGACCAAATATAACTAGACAAAACATAGTTTCATTTGTTTTGATTTCGGCTGGCCAGACAGAGATATGTTTTATCTAGTTCGAGCATTTCTCAGTAGAGGCGCAATATCATTGAAATTTTAGAATAGAAAGTTTTTTAGAATATACATCAAGTTATCATATAATTCGATTACAGGTCAAATCTGTAAGGTTTACAGATCTGTAAATCTGTAAAAAACTTATAAAAATGCATCCATTTTGCATATGAGACGCGGGTTTTGACATTTGCTTGCGTGGCCCACGCCAACAAGGTTGCCAAGATTACAGTTTGTGTACCTTGTCCGTGTTGCCAAAAGAATTTAAGCGTAAAATTAATTTATAAAAATATCCAGTATGTTTTGTTTAATTATTTATAAGCTGTGGTATTAAATAAAAACCAACGTTTCACTCAAAAACAAAACCGGAAATGTCAAATTACACTGATATATTCAAGTGGCCTCTAGTGAGAAATTCACGAACTAGATAAAACATATCTCTGTCTCTTTCTGGCCAGCCGAAATCAAAACATTCAGTGAAGAGGGATAGGGAATGTTTTGTCCAGTTATATTTCGTCGTCGGTATATATAATCAATGGTCTGACTTACACAGCCTCAATATTAGCTTTGTTCGATGACATGTACTAGGCCGCCCTAGTGTTAACTTTCTTACACTAACATGTTTTATGAGAAACGGGCAGTTTCTGGCAGGCTGTTCGATGACAAAAATTTTAAGAACTAGTGCTCACGTTTCTGACCTGACTCGCGAGGTGGTGTAGAAAATGCAGACAAGGAGTGGGGGTAACTAAATGTTGTTCGGTAGTCATTTTAATTCTATCTTATCTAGAGTGCTAGTCAGCTAAGAAAAAGCCATTTGCGTCATCAATAGATGCGCGAAGCAATGACGTAGTAATGACGTAGGCTCAAAGATTTTGTAGGCAGTGGCGTGCCATCTTATTCTTTGCCAAATAGTGAAAGCGCACTTCAGTTGTTCTTTTTTCTATTTATTTTAGTTGATTATCAAAAATTATTGATAAATGACATGTAAATTTGCTAAAGAGACATTTTTAAATACCTATTCACTGCGTCTGCTTTGATTTTCATTTAGGAAGCGCATTAGGCCATCACACGACGGAATTTTATATTATTTTAGTGCGAGCCGATATTTCGGTCTCTCAACTAAGTTGATAATTAAAAACTTAATTACCCCTATTCTGTAAGAAAGTTGCTAAATCTTAGCAACATTGCTATTGGCTATTTGCTACAGCAATGTTGTTTAGAGTTAGCAACTATGTTACAGAATTGGGGTGATTGTCTTCGTAACAAATAAAAAATATAGCATTGAAAATTGTAGTTTAAAAAATTATTTCAACCCCTTTTTTTTCGTTTATTTCAGGCAACTTTATAAGCAACTTTTGTTCAAAGATTGAAATATCGGCCCCCCATTGTACTAACAATACCAATAATGAAATTGATTCAACTGTGGAATTATCAGGTATACAAAAAAACCAAAAAAACACAAACGACTTGACATAAAAATATTTCATAAACACTCGATAAGGCAGAAGTAAACTGAAATATAACTAAATTAACAAATTGTTGTACTATTTATACCGAATACTTATCCCTCCTCTACTCAAATCTTTAATTTTTCTGTTTGAAAACTTATGGAACATCATTGCGCTGTACACAACTACATAAGGCAAATAGATTCAGTTAATCTTTTGGACCTAATGGATAAGACTGTAATAACATACGTAATCCTAAGTCGGTGTAATAATTTCAGTTGAATTACATCTTTGATCTCTTTTGGTATTAACTTTAATCTGGGTAAATTGTTTGTTAGAAATTAATCTGCAAAGCCTAATACAGTTTCTACATTTGTTCTTAATACATTTATATTTAAACCTAGAAATACACCTGATATGTTGATTAATCATATGATACTTCAAATAATACATTTTTATTAGAACTAAACGTCAGAACATAACATGAACGACACTGGGGTATCCATGAACAAGCTAAGCCGTTGCTATGACAACCAAGGGCAATGACAAAAATTCGTTTCTGCGCTGATGACGTAAATGGCTTTTTCTTAGCTGACGGGAACTCTACACATCTACACACAATGAGAAATTAAAATAATGGATTCAGATATAGTATATTCTCTTTGTTTTGTTATATAAAGAATTAATTAATATATCTGTCTCTGAATCTGATGAAGAATCAAGTGATGATTGATCTTCGTCAGAATTGTTTATTAGTTCAAACACTATGCTCTCTAAAACAGACATTTCTGCAGTCACTTATTTGCAGCTTTATGATATGACTGTGTTTATAAACAACTTAACCTTTTACACCTTTGGCTACGCTTGGCTTGATTACTCACAGCTGAGCAAACTTGCCCAAATATACACTAGTCTGTTTTATGAAACCACAAGAATTAGACTGTACTAGTGTACACTACACTGCACTGCACTATTCTGCTCTGCACTTCAAGCACTTCTCATCGAACAGAGCTAATACTTCATATACTTGAATCAGTGCGCATGATCTATTGCTCATTTAATTTGCCGCGAAATTGAGGTGAAATGATACTAAAAAGTTTTTCATTTTTTATTTAAAATTTGTGATGTAATATGATTTCTTTGTATACACGAATAAAAAGGAAACAATTTGTCATCAAAATAAAATAGTTTCAATAATATTTGTATTTATTTATACACCCAAAAAAATATTTTAATATTATTTTCAATAATCTCCAGTTCAAAACGTATTTTTTTTTCACTTAAGCTTGCATAAAATATTTGTACCAATATTAGGAATAAAATATGTGAAAATTAAAAAAACTACTTTCGAAAACAATTTTAAAAATCCAATTAACCTACTTTTTCATACATTTTAGTATTTTTCTTCTATACTAAACCTACAATTTTCTTCATACGTTTTGAAGAATATTGCTATATATTGTCCGACCAAGCAATATGTGCCCCTGGTTTCGGCTTGGGAGGTGTGGTATATCATTAAGAGTACATTCGGCGAAAGAAGTTTTCTATACAAATTTTAGCGGTTCATGTATAAAATAATGGATTTATTTAGAACACAAATTAAATACATAAACATTTCTTTAAATGTCGTTTATTATATACATATTATACCTTCTCCATAATTATAATTAATTTATTGGTATGCCTGCCGCCGCCGCCACTACACTTTTACTTTTATTCTGTATGTACTTACGCGTTCGCGGTAAAATCCTCAAATGTTATTGGTTGAATATTTACGTCAGCGCGTGCCTTCCGCGTCGAGGTCAGGGGCACATATTGCTTGGTCGGACAATAAAACATATAAAAATATCTGATGTGGACACCACATGACTTCCTTGTACGCCTGTTAGACTATACATATTTTGTTAATAATTAAAATATGTATTTTAACAGACCCAATCATAAAATTGCACGTATTTGACATAATTTCACAATAACATTATTTTTTTTATTTTTTTGTTATTTTTTGTCCTAATCCATAGCAAACTTAATTACAGAAACCAAAAAGTACATAATTTTTAATTTTACATATCTCCCTTATACAAAGAGCTAATTTAATCATACTTGATGTTTTCGACGCAGAATTCAATTCTCTAAAACTTTTATTTAAAACATTTATTACTAAAACAAAATAACACCATTTTTTTCAAGAGAAACTGATAACAGCTTGAGGTAAAGTATCACTTCGGGTTAGACTATTTTAACCAGAATCTATTATGTTATTCCCATTGATATAAAAGTATTATTTACCAAATTTAAAATGTTTCGGATTATATTTTAATATAGTTTTTCATTAAAATCTATTATGGGCTTCAAGTAAAGTACCACTTCCGGGTAGATTATTTTAACCAAAATTTAATATGTTATTCCATTGACATAAAAGTCTTATATACCAAATTTGAAAAGTTTTGGATTATATTTTAATATAGTTTTTCATTAAAATCTGTTTTAGGCTTCAAGTAAAGTACCACTTCCGGGTATACCATCCAACTAAAATCTATTATGTTATTCCCATTGATATAAAAGTCTTATATACCAAATTTGAAAAGTTTTGGATTATATTTTAATATAGTTTTTAATTAAAATCTATTATAGGCTTCAAGTAAAGTACCACTTCCGAAAGTTATGTAATGACCAAAAAGGGAGGTGCACAACTAGATGTCATATCAGTTCAAAATACAAAATTTTAACTTTCTACGGCTTTCCGTTTTTCAGTTATGCGTACGTACAGACGTCACGACGAAATTAGTAAATGGATTCAGGGAAGCTCAAAATGGATATTTCCGTTGAAATCTGGAAACCGAAATTTTTCGCGTTTACAATACTTCCTTTACTTCGTACAAGGAAGTAAAAATCGAAAATTAAATTTCGAGAACATACTTAAAAAATAAATGTTTAATTTTTACCTCCTTGTACGAAGTAAAGGAAGTATTGTAATCGCGAAAAATTTCGGTTTCCATATTTCAACGGAAATATCCATTTTGACCATCCCTGAATCCATTTTGACTAATTTCGTCGTGACGTCTGTACGTAGGTATCTCGCATAACTGAAAAACGGGAAGCCGTAGAAAGTTAAAATTTTGTATTTAGGACTGTTATAACATCTAGTTGTGCACCTCCCTTTTTGGTCATTACATAACTTTCGGAAGTGGTACTTTACTTGAAGCCTATAATAGATTTTAATGAAAATCTATATTAAAATATAATCCAAAACTTTTCAAATTTGGTATATAAGACTCTTATATCAATGGGAATAATATATTAGATTTTAGTTAAAATGGTCTACCCGGAAATGGTACTTTACTTGAAGCCTATAATAGATTTTAATGAAAAACTATATTAAAATATAATCCAAAACTTCTCAAATTTGGTATTTTATACTTTTATATTAATGGAAATAACATAATAGATTTTGGTTAAAATAGTCTAACCGAAAGTGATACTTTACTTGAAGCAGTTATCAGTTTTTCTTTTAAAAAAATGGTGTTATTTTGAATTTAACAATAAATGCTTTTAGAAAATTTAATTCTCCGTCGAAAATATCAAGTATGATTAAATTAGCTCTTTGTATAAGCGAAATATGTAAATTTAAAAATTATGTATTTTTTGGTTTCTGTAATTAAGTTTGCTATGAATTAGGACAAAAAATAACAAAAAAATAAAGAATTTAATGTCAATGTCAAATTATGTCCAATACGTGCAATTTAATGATTGGGTCTGTAATAATACATATTTTAATTATTAACAAAATATGTATAGTGTAACGCCAGGCGTACAAGGAAGTCATGTGTTGTCCACATCAGATATTTTTTTTCTCAAGCGTGTTAGATGCTATTTCTAAATAGTATATTATGTGGCAAGTGTGTGAAGTTGAAATTTTTACATGAGGGTGGAGATTGCGACACGAGCCGAAGGCGAGTGTCGCAAACCACCCGAATGTAAAATAGGCTTCACACACGTGTTACATACTATACTTTTTCTACGACCTTGCAATAAAATATATTTTTTCTTCACATTGTCATTCTTCTAACGTAAAGCCTCTGTATTATCGACTTGTTGACCATGGTTACCAACGTTACAGCTTTGTTTTATTAAAATACAATTCAGTTTGTAATATTTAAAATAATGAACGGTGCGTGAAATAACATTTCACGCACTGTGTGCAAAAAATCAAACTTCACACATAAAAATTGATACGTGAAGTACTCACTTCACGCACGGAAGTAGAAAAATTTATTTACTGTTACGTACTGTACACATTGTCAGATTTGTTGTAAATATCTGATTAATTACTGCAGGGATTATTGGAAATGGAATAAAACTTGTTTATCTAAAACTTGTACTTTTATTCTTGGTTTTATTCAACGAACTATTTTGCATGACATGATTGCACACATATGATGAAGTTAGCTACATATCATATTAGTGGTAAATACAAAAATACATTCCTAACAACCCCCAAAAGTTAAATTCCGTTAATGCTGTTTAACAATTGAACTTGACAAAGTGTTTAAATTAATTTTTTTAATAATTACATAACATTTAATTTATTTCGAAAAGTTATAAATTTAGTATGATACAGAGATTTAGTTACTATGACTTGTAACGTATTTTTCGTATACGTGTAAGAATGTTGGCGTTTGGTTGCTCGGGCGCCAACGGTTCGGTAGCTGCTTTGGAGACAAGGTTCAAATAGTGAAATAAAACAATTGCGTTGGTAGAAAGGCTGGTTTATTGTTCCAAATTCGAGCACAAGAGATTCTATGGCTAGGCGATCCAAGTGAATTTTTATTTAAGACGGAAACGGGGTATTCGGGAAAGACGACGCTTGGCGTCGCGTCGGCTGGATAGCGGAAAATTGACTGGATACGGTGGGGTTTACGAATCCCTGAAGTACGGAGTCAAAAAGTGTTGTTTTCCGGAAAAAGACGCTGGGCGTCGCAGTGTCGGTGAGGTAGGATGTCTCAGAATAGTGTAGACTTGCTTTACCGGTGACTAGGATTTCGAAAATGGCGTTATCTCAGAAACAACGCCCGGCGTCGCGGCGCCTATACTGCGGGATTTTGTAAATACGGTGATGTGGACGCGTTTCCCGGTACGTAGAAGTGAAAAGAAGGCTCATCCACAAAACGACGCCCGGCGTCGCGGCGTCGATGCGTCAGGACGCTTGCCGGCGGTGAGCTAAACTTGTTTCCGATGAGTGGTTTTTCAAAGTGCGGTTTTCTCGAAAACGACGCCCGGCGTCGCGACGCCGATATTTCGCGACGCTTCCTTATACCGAGGAGGATCCGAATCGGGGGTTTTCCCAAAAACGACGCCCGGCGTCGGGACGGCGTCGTCGGTCGGTAATAGCCTTGGACGGTCACGCACCTTATTGGCGTCAACACCTGATGGCGTCGAGGCGCTAAAGAGGTTAATCTCACCACAGGCCACTCTCTGGGATGAAATACGGAGATAACGTCGCCGGGGTGGCGTCGGGTCACTTGTAATGGCTCTGGTTAGTCACGCACCTTGGCGATGGCAACGCCCGGGTTTACACGCCGGCGACGTCGAAGTGCTTAGGCGGTTGGTCTCGCAACGGGCCACTACAAGCGACGATGCTCGCGAAACAAACTATACTTTAGGTGTACGGACGGCGGCGGCTTCACCGTGGTGACCCTGGTGTTGCTCAGGTGCGTCTCCCAAAGACGCTGGCGGTCTACACGCTACCAGTGTTACGATGTTCGACGCTCTGAGTCACGCAACGAGCCACGACGATGGGCAAAAACAATAAAACAAACCCGCGGGGAGCTCACGGCGGGAGATAAAAAAACCCACGGTTTCTCACCTGGAGATTTCTGCGGGTCCGGCTGATGTCTTTGAAGTCTTTGGAGACTGGCTATTCAGGCTTTAGCTTGTTTTGCGAATGATCGAGAATCAAAAGAGCACGTGGGATTTTAACCAAAATTTGGAAAAAAATGGAACGCGGACTTCTAGTTGAGATATTACGCTCGTACTTAATGTAAACGGTGTACTTTACGGCCGGCATAGCAAAGAAAAGTTTTCAGCGTCGCGTGAAAAAGGAGAGCGCGGCAAAAGCGGTTTGAACTAATATTCTTGTGACAGATCACATCGTCACAGACTGCAGTATTTTCGTTTGAATTAACATATTGTAAATTAATTAGCTTCTTTATTACAAGATCCTTTATATAATGCACTTTTATATCTATGTGTCTTGACCTTCTGCTATTCTCATAGCTTTCTGCCATATTTATTGCGCTTTGGCTGTCCACGTACATAACTGGGGTTTGTATAGAATCGTTTGCAAAGTCTTCTAAAACTCTTTGTAAATATATTAAGTCGGCTGCAGTAGTAGCACAGGCTAAATATTCGGCCTCTGCCGTCGATAATGCTACTGATGTTTGTTTACGCGATGACCACAGTATAGCATTTTCGCCGTGATAAATTACTGCTCCACTGACGCTTTTTCGGTCAATCTTATCGTTAGCCCAATCCGCGTCTGAATATGACGACAGTTGACAGTTATTCAGAAATCTGCTAAGAAATGAAGTTACAAAAGTAATATCGGGTCTACTAATAGTTGATATGTAAAAAAGCGCTCCAATAAGCTGTCTGTATGGAAATTTTCATTTACTGGGTCTTCTACTGTTACTTGAAAATTTGGTTCCATCGGAGTGTTTGCCCCTTTGCAGTCTTTCATTTTGAATTTAGCCAGGACTTGTTCAATAAAATTTGTATGTGAAATTTTTATTTTATTTTCTTCTCTGACTATATTAGTTCCAAGAAAATATTTAAGATATCCTAAGTCTTCTGCCTTGAATTCCTTTTTCAGGAGTTTTATCAATTCTTTACAGTATTTTATTTCACCTGTTATTAGGATGTCTTCCACCCAAATTAATAACCAAACATTTTTACCAATGTACAGACAAAAGTCACTTGCTGATCTTTTCAGTCCGTTTTACTCAATGAAATTGTGTTTTTCAGCTTTAAGACTTTACCTGGGCTATTGGTTACTCCTTCTGGTGTTTTTATGTATACATCGGATTCTAAATTTCCATTGAGAAATGCCGTTTGGATATCTAACTGTACAATTTCCCAATTTTGATGTAATGCATATGATAACATACGAATTGTAGATATTCTGGCAACCGGTGAATAAACATTAAAGGAAGTGTTTTCTTAATACCCTTTCGCCACTAACCGGGCTTTCTTGACTCCATCTTGTTTTATTTTGAAGATCCATCTTGTGTCAATGGCCATCTCTCCTTTTGGTAAGTCGGCTGGTATCCACGTTTCATATTGTTCATGAGCTTTGATTTCTTTCTGTATGGCGTCACGCCATTCTTCATCCATTTTTACAGCTTCATAAGATTCTGGTTCACCTGCACAAAAACAATAAGCAGAGTAAATTTCATAGTCATTGAATTTACTTGGTAGTTTAATGGTTCTAGTTCTTGTTTTTATGTTCTCCATAGTGTTTTGGGATGCTGTATTATCTTCTTCTTCGCTATCACTTGATGTGATTTCTTCATGTGTGTTGTCTTCTTTTTCTACGAAAAACCGTGTTTTGTGTTCTAGGTGATATTTTTGAGTAGATGGCATGCATTTAAAATTTGTTTCGTCGAACTTAACGTCCCACCCATTTTTATTGCTGTGTATAAGGGAGTGTTTGTTCTAGTCTAATACCTTTCTGTTTGCAGAAGTTTCTAAATTCATGTGAGCTGAATTCTCCACCACAGTCGGTTCTAATTCTTGAACAGTTATATCCATCAGCATTTAGCTGGCGTACATAATTCATAATATTGTTTTGTGCTTCGCTTTTCGATTTTAAAAGATACACTGTCATGAAATGAGTATTATCGTCAATAATGGTCTGATAATATCGTTCACCTTCCTTTGTTGGAGTCTTCACAGGACCGCATAGATCGCTGTGCAAGAGTTCTCCTTTCCTCTGTGATCTAGGAAGCTCAACATTCTTAAAAGGTAAACGTTTCGCTTTTCCTTGTTCACAAGGACTGCAAACCTCTCTGCTATGAGGAAGATTCATTTTTCTTAAGCTTTCATAATTCAGGTGGCCTAACCTTTGGTGCCACAAATTAGAAATTTTTGTAGTATTACAAATTTTAGTTTCATCTTCGGGTAATTTAAACTTTGCAACATACAAATTGCCAAGTGCTAAACAATTAATAGAAAAATTCTTATTATTTTTAATTACCGCTTTTTCTTTTTCAAAAATAACTGTATTTCCTTGACTATTTATTTGTCTTACTGACAAAAGATTGTATGATAGCTTGGGAACTATTAAAGCAGTTAAGTTTATAATATTTTTACCTGTTGATAGACGTAATTTTCCTTTCTTACAAGCTTTCATTTTATCACCATTGGCTATCTTTATAACAACCTCTTTGTTTAGATTTTCTACCTCTGTCATTAATGATTCAACTTTTTCATTTACGAGGTGATCTGTAGCTTCACTATCTATAACAAAATTCAGATCATTTGAAGATGAATTCATTGTTAAGGTATTTTCTGTTTCCGTTGCAATGAAGATAATTTCCTCGTCTTCTTTGTTACATTTGCACTTTCATTCTTTCCTCTTCTACCGTGGCTCATGTAGCGATTTTGTCGAAGTTTGTTCTGTCGCTGCACTCATAACATCCATTGTTATACTTGTGTGCAGTAAATGAACAGTCTTTTGGATTGTCGTTGTTCGATGCTTCTTTTATTTTAAGTTCTGCATCCAGAAGTCAGCTTTTGACAAAGTCATACGTAATACCTATTGACATTGTTTCAAGAGCAGTGATTACGTTTTCATATCTTTCAGGCATTGTCAACAATAGAAAACATGCTTTATCATTATCATCTAACTTAGATCCAACGATTCCAATTCTCTCAGTAACGTTTCAACCTCTACAAAATGATCTTGGAGATCTCATTTATGAAATTTGAGTTTTAATAATCTCTTCATAACAAATAGTTTCGACAGTGGACTTTTTCGCTCAAAAATGCTTTCCAATGCTCTCATTATATTTGCTGCTGATTCTGCATCTTTGATACATTCAATATGTTTATTTGAAACACACTGTACTATGATGCACCTTGCTTTTGTATCATTATTTTTGTATACTGCCCTTTCTGCTGTATCCATTCCTTCTATCTCTGCCGTAGTTTTATCTAGTACATAAACAACGCTTTCTTTATCCAGTAATATTCTTATTCGAAATTTCCAATTCGAGAAATTTGTTCCACTTGACTGTGGCAAAACGTGTTTGCTGATGTCATGCTTCTTAACCTCAACAAATCTCTACCGAACAGAATGTACTGTTTACGTAATCTATTTATACGTAAGTTACGACCTCAAATGCGAATTCTGGGCCCATAACCTGTCAGATTTGTTGTAAATATCTGATTAATTAATGCAGGGATTACTGGATATGGAATAAAACTTGTTTATCTACAACTTGTACTTTTACTTGGTTTTCCAACAAACTATTTTGCATGACATGATTGCACACATATGTTGAAGTTAGCTACATATCATATTAGCGGTAAATACAAAAATACATTCCTAACACACATTTCTATAATTCTCAGGTAAGTATTTTAAATATTTATCGTTTGATATAAAAGATATTCGTAATTGAAACAAATTCGGTAAGTATTTTCGTGAAATATAAAGAAGTGGCGCTTCACTCTAACTAATATGGATAGAAGTCATTAGATTTTGGTGTAAATCAGGTAACCGGAAATGGCACTTTACTTGAAGCTCAAAATAGTTTTTGTTCAAAAAATTCCATTAATTATAATTTTTTTGCGATTTGTTATTATGGGAATTAAAGATTAAATTTTATACATGTATGTATTCATACTTTTTCAATATATTTTATTGATAAATATATAAAATAATCTAATGTAATATAATGTATTTTATAAATCCCGGAGCCTATATTTTAAAGATAAACACAATTTTTTAGTTACACAGATTCAAACATGTAACTGGCAGATAAATGTCACTGTTAAAGAACCTACCATGTCAAATTATTAATGGTAACGTTTTAAAAAGAAAATTGTAATAGTAAATAAAACAATAGTTATATCATAGAAATGTAAAGGAACATAAGAACATCAGGTGAACTGATACAGTGTCAGTTCACCTGATGACGGAAGCAGATCTTAGCATCCGAAACGTTGTGTAACATAATTTTGTGTTTTCAATAAAGATAATGTCAGTCCAGAAATCGAGTTTTATTCAGAGTAATACATTATCTTGCGAGTTAAAGTTTAAAGACAAGTTGAACATAATATAGTTTCCAGCATCAATAAATATGTAGGTATGTATTTAAATTAATAAAAGTTTAAAAATTAACGGTTTAGTTTCACAAGAGAAGTATATTTTTACTGGTGAGAGGTATAGTACTGGCCACAACAGATTTGTATTTTATAATAAACGACAAACGTAAAACAAATTAAGGTGAAATGGTACCCCCGGTTAATTTGTTTCCTTCGCCGAGGCGAGCGCTAGTGAGCATTGAAATGAATAAATATGAATAAGTCGATAAAGTAGAAATATTTGTATATTTTACAGTCTCCATCTATTTAATAGTACACATACTTTGTTTCAAAGTGTAAAAAAATTGTAGAACTCATGCATTGAAATGTGTTGTTTCGCGTCGCCTAATCAACTTCCGAAACGTCAATTTCCCAGGTCTCCACTAGATAAGCGACCCGGAAATTTTTGAAAAAAAAAACACTGTTATTTCTAAAGCATTTCTTAAAAAACTATATAATAAAAAATCTGTTGTGGCCAGCACAAAACCTTCCGTCAATTCGATGTATTTTGTACAAATCCCATACCAAAAGGTCCTTGGAACAGATTCTATATAATATCATGTATAATCAAACACGAACATATACTATTTCTATTCTATAAATCCAATAAAATTATAACAAACATACACTAAGTAAAATGCACTTGACACTTCTTATTCTTCAGCTTCCCCTGTTTTATTAGAGGTAGCTGTTTCCTCTTTTCTTCCACTCATTCCTGTCCAACACATCTTCTTGACACAGGCATTCCTTTAAGTCTTCTGCGATACAGTCCTTCCATCTTCTCTTTGGCCTTTCCCTGCGTGTCACTTGCGAGGAGCACTATGACATACCAATTTTGTGATCCTACACTTTCCATATTTGGTTTTGCACTTGCAACTGACATCTGTCAATTAGAATTTTTTTAATATATCAGCATCAGCTGTTTCCATGATAAATAGCAAAGCTGGCTAATTTTTGAAAATTAATTTCTTTATAATGCTTTAAATCTACATCTATTGAATATGAAGGAAAATGTATAATCAAACTGTATAGAGAAGAATATTTTCTTTAATATGTATAATAACAAAATGTCAAAAAACAATATTTAACTGCGTTTTTTTAAAAAAAAACTGTTAAAAACTTCAAATAAGGGTACTTCCGGTGGATCAATTATAACCAAAATCCAATCAACTCTTCATATGGATGTACAGAAGAGGAATACGAAAGAATTATAATTTTTAGAATTGTAGTATTGGAGTTATCGTCGGAGAAAAATTTGTCACACACCGGCACGCACGCACGCACGAGCACGCGCACGCTCACGCTCACACTCACACACACACACATCAAGATGGCGGATGATTTGGATGTTTCATTAGAAAGTGCTCTTGAAAAGCTAATAAATATAACCGAAAAAAGTGGTAATTTAAAAAATGAGTTTAAACAGGACATTCTAAAATCAGTGTCGTTAGTGAGAAAGGTATTTAATAAACTGAAAAGTGAATTTAAAGAAAAATCGGATGAATTTGACAAGTTGAAATGTAAAATGATTGACGGGAACAATAGAAATTTGCAGCCAACTTCTTCATTGAATGACATCTCTATGATTGATAAACCTCTATATAAAGATATTCTTATTAACCAGAAGAAAGAAGAAATCAAAAAGAAATATTTTACAGTAATTTCGTCAAAAGTAAACAAACCTATAGAAAATATTAAAGAAGATATTAAAAAAAAAATTAACCCCACTGAATTAAAAGTAGGAATTAAATCTTTTAAATCATTAAAAACTGGCAAGTTATTGAGGCAACTAATGAAAAAGAAACTGAAATTATTAAAAACAAAATTAATGAAACATTCTGTGATTTAGAAGCAAGTGTTAACACGTTACAAAAACCACGTCTAATTATTTATAATGTTTCTGAAGATTTAAATATTAGTAATGCTGAAGTAACAATAATGACGCAAAATTCCGAATTAAATTTAAAAGAAGGGGATATTAAACCGAAATTTGTTTTCATAAATAAAAAAAAAAAAACAGTCAAACCTTGTTATAGAAGTTGATCCGGACATTAGACAGAAATTAAAAGACAAGAAATTAAAAATAGGGTGGAATATATGTAATCTACAAGATTACATTACTGTAAGCAGAGTTTTAATTGTAGTAAGTATAAAGGTAAGCAAAAGCAAAGGTAAACTTACATGTCCAAATTGTTCTGATGATCATAAATTGAAAGACTGCAAAGCAGATATAGTTACATTTGTATTAACTGCGTAAATTGGAATAAGTACAATAAAACGGAGAATTTAGTAGTTAATCATTCGGCCCTAGACAAAAATTGCCCGTGTTATACAAATGCTTTTAAAAAAGTAATCAAAAATATTAATTATTAATTATGAATACATTTTCTGCAAAAAAGAATAATGGTTTTACATATAATTCGGGAAATAATGATCTACGCAGCGAAATATTTAAAATTATACAAATTAATTTACAGCACTCGAGAATAGCAACACAAAATCTTCTCCTATATATGGAAGAATTGAATATAGACTTAGCAATTATACAAGAGCCGTATGTGACAGACAATGTTATCAGAGGAATACCAAAATATATGAGATTATATGCCCATGGAAGTGGTCATAAAAGAGCAGCTATTTTGGTCCGTAACAAGTTTGTTAACATTATTATAATTAATCAAATTTCTAACGAGGATATGGTGGTTTTAGAGGTATCATTCAAAAATTTAAAATTGTATGTTGTTTCAGCTTATTTTGACTTTTACCAAAATATCAAAATTAATTTGCAACATTTAACAAACGTAAAAGACTTTGTTGGTAATGAAGCATTTTTAATAGGCCTTGATAGAAACTCAAGATCTACAGTTTGGCACGATAGATTAACAAATTCAAGAGGACGGGTACTAAACGAATTTTTTATAACACAAGAGTTTCATCTAATGAACGAGGATTGTAATTTATATACATTTGACAATGGAATAAATTCTTTAATTCGAAAATTGCGGAAGAAGAAAGCTATTCTGACCATAGATATTTGACATATGAGTTAAGAACTGCAAATCAATCAACAGTTCATATTCATAGAAGACGTCTTAAATTTATAGTTAAATCTGATAATTTGGAAGAGTTTGGCATTAATTTAACTCGAGAATTAATTAACATTGTGAATATATCCCAGCAAGAAGAAGATATAGATAAAATTTTAGCAAATGAAGTAAAAGAAGATACAAATCGAAAACTCTTCATAGAAAATTATAACAAAGCATTCAATTCAGCTTGTTCAAAATCTTTCAAAATATCAAAATTAGGAGTTGTTGAGAAGAAAGGAAGAACAGTGCCTTGGTGGTCAGATGAATTATCAATAATGAGAAAGAGAATAAATGCTTTAAGAAGACGATATCAGAGGACAAGAAACAATATTTGTCTAAGAGAAGAAAGAAGGAAAAATTTTGTAGAAGAAAAAGCTAAGTATGTCAAAAGAATAAAAACAGAAAAATTCAAATCCTGGAAAGAGCACTGCAACTTATCTAGTAAAAATAATCCATGGAACATCGTATATAAAATGGCCTCAGGTAAAATTAGACAAACATTCTGTCTCTCAACAATCAAGAAAGATTGCGGGGAGTACACTACAGACACGACAAGTACGCTACAAAGAATGTTAGAAGAGTTTGTTCCTGAAGATAGTTTGCTAAATGATAATGAATACCATATGAACGTTAGAGACTATATCAAAATTCCTCCTAATTCAGTAGATGATGATCAGTTTTCTGTAGAAGAGATTGAAGAAATCTTAACTAACATGAATCCAAAAAAAGCTCCAGGGAAAGATGGCATAACAAGTGAAATTTTAGTAAACATTTTTAGAAGATTTCCAAAATTTTTTACAGAAATTTATAATCAATGCCTTATAAGAGGATATATCCTAAAAGATTGGAAAAGTGCACTTATAATTCCGATAATAAAACCAGGGAAAGAAAATACAGATGAAGTAGATAAATTTCGTCCAATGGGGTTCCGTGGCCTCGTGCCTGAGTGTCTGGTCGCGAACCTGGGGGTACCGGGTTCGATCCCGACCGACGCCAAATATTTCGAATTTTAAATGGCACAAAAGTGACCCCTGTGGTGCACTCTCCACGCCAGCAGTGAGTGCCCGTGAGGTGACGCCTGGTAAGCGCCCGCACGGTACAAATATGTCATCATCATTACCGATATCTGCAATAAAGCAGATTGGCACACCCAGAAATGGGTAATATGCCGTGATGATATATTTATTTATATTTTTAAATTTCGTCCAATAAGTTTAATTAATAATTCTGGAAAAATATTAGAAAAATTGCTAATTAATAGAATTATGAAACATATGGAGTTAAATAACTTGCTAAATAAAAATCAATTTGGTTTTGTACAGGGTAGGGGAACAACTGATGCGTTAATGGAAATGAAAAATTTTATTGATGGGAGTTTCATGGAAAAGAAAATTGTGGTATTAGTTTGTTTGGATGTTAAAGGAGCTTTTAATGCAGCATGGTGGCCAGCTATAATGAAAAAATTAAAAGATACAAATTGTCCAAAAATTTTATTCTGTTTAACACAAAATTACTTCAGTGAAAGATCAACAGAAATAGAGCTTAATAATATTAAATTAATTAAATCTGTTAATAGAGGATGTCCTCAAGGTTCGTGCTGTGGTCCGGGGTTCTGGAATTTGCAGTACGATTCTTTATTAAACCTGCAATATTCAAAATTTTCAAAAGTTATAGCATTTGCCGACGATTTTGTACTTTTAACAAAAGGAAAAACTATTCTTGAAGTGGAAAACTTGGTAAATAATGAAATGCAAAAAATTATGAATTGGGCAATAAATAATAAAATTATATTTAATGAAACTAAATCTCAAGTCATGTTGGTAACTAGGGAGAGATCACTATTTCAAGAAAAAATAAATGTATTTCTAAATTACAAAGTGCTGGAACAAACGAATAAAATAAAATATTTAGGCATAATAATCAACACAAAATTCAACTTTGGCGACCATGTTAAATATATGACAGATAAATGTTGTAAACTTATATATATATTGTCAAAATCAGCTAAAGTTTCCTGGGGTCTCCGGCAAGAAGCTTTAAATATAATATATAAGGGCGCAATAGTACCTGTTTTGTCATATGGGTTACCGGTATGGATATCTGCTTTAGAAAAAGAATCAAATAAAATATTAATTACAAAAGTACAACGTTTAATGAACATCAAAATTTTGAAGGGCTATAGAACTACTTCTCATGTTTCGTCTTGTGTGTTAACAGGTAACATTCCCATTATAATTAAATTAGAAAAAAATTTCAGGATTTACAACAAAATTAAAGAATATGCAGACAGAAGTGAGTATAACATAATGGATGGTTTCACTTTGAAAAGATTAGTGGTTAGAGAAGAAAGAATAGAGGGTGCAAGTAAATGACAAACTCAATGGAATCAAAGTGCTAAAGGTGCCATAACAAAGTTGTTTTTCCCCAATTTATGCATCAGATTAAAATTGAAACTTCCATATTCCCCAAAATTAACAGCTATATTAAGTGGACATGGGAAAATTAAAAGTTATCTTTTTAAATATAAAATAACTGATGACGCAGCGTGTAAGTGTGGTTTTAATGACCAAACAGTAAATCATCTTATTTTTGAATGCCCATTACTAAGAAGAGAACGTCAAACACTTCGAAATTCAATTGTGAGAAGAGGTGGAAGTTGGCCCTGCGATCACACTGATTTAGTTGAAAAATTTTTGAAATATTTTATGACTTTCGTTAACAATTTAGATTTTAGTAGTTTAGTTGAATAATATTTTAAGATGTTTTGTTAGTAGTAATTAAGTTATGTATTACAATTTTGTAAGATGAAGTATTTAAGT
Source organism: Ophonus ardosiacus (assembly GCA_943142095.1). Classification (NCBI taxonomy): domain Eukaryota; kingdom Metazoa; phylum Arthropoda; class Insecta; order Coleoptera; family Carabidae; genus Ophonus; species Ophonus ardosiacus. Next base: position 32,562,703 of record OW964828.1, on the reverse strand, counting down.
TATTTGTTATGTATATTTAAAGCATGTAATATTTTTATAAATGGAGCATGCTGAAAAAAAAACTCACTCACACACACACACACACACACATATATATATACAGGGTGTTAATACTAAGTCGTTACACCCGAAAATGGTAGTTAGAACTCATTAAAACAAACAACTTCTTTTAGTTCCAATTTTTGATTTGGTGCCCCGGTTCGTAGTTATTGGAGTTCTTTTGTTTTTCGAAAAATCATCATAAGTCCCTTATTTTAAGGACTATTGAAAACGTTTTTTCTTTCAAATTTACGTTTAGACTCTCTAAAACATTTGGCATTTACAATTATTTTTTATTTTTTCAAATGACAAAATGGCGATTGATCAAAAATTTCAATACATGATTTTTTGATAATCACTCCATCGATTTTCGAAAGTAAAACATTTATAAAATCCCTAAAATATCTACTACAATATTTGTCATAAACATTTTTTTCAATCTATCAAAAAAAAAAGTATTTATTCATTTACTTGACTTACATCAGTGTAGCGTGTTCAAAAATAATCCTAACTTGGAGTAGGCTGTGAACAAAAAAACCTATATCAATTTGAAAGTATTTAATTAAATGTCAATTTGACAGATATTGTCAAAAATGTTATCTAAAGAATATTCTTGTATCCTTATTTTAGAAATAGAAACAAATTAGAAAACGGTGAATGGCAATAATCTGTATCCTTCTTATGTATGTATGTATGTACCTATGTATGTATCTTTTCTCCTTAAAAATACATTTCGCGATCAATTGTGACAACTTGATTTTTGAACTAAATTGTAATCAGACATACGTTTCTGTGTTCATAGCCTACTCCGAATTAGGTTTTTTTCTGAACACAGTGCACTTATGTAAGTCAAGTAAATGAATAAATCCTTTTTTTTAGATAGATTAAAAAAAAATGTTCATGACAAATATTGTAGTAGATATTTTAAGGATTTTATAAATGTTTTACTTTCGAAAATCGATGGAGTAGTTATCAAAAAATCATGTATTGAAATTTTTGATCGATCGCCATTTTGTCATTTGGAAAATTAAAAAATAATTGTCAATGCCAAATGTATTAGAGAGCCTAAAGGTAAATTTGAAAGAAAAAAAAAATTCAATAGTCTTTAAAATAATGGAGTTATGACGATTTTTCGAAAAACAAAAGAACTGCAATAACTACGAACCGAGGCTCCAAATCAAAAATTGGAACTAAGAAAAGTTGTTTGTTTTAATGAGTTCTAACCACCATTTTCGGGTGTAACGACTTAGTATTAACACCCTGTATATATATCTATATATATAAAAAAATAAGGTTTTTCTTTGGGGCCTTAGTTATGGACTTCTACCGAACCGATTTTGATGATTCTTTTTTTAAATGAAAGCTATTAGCATGTAGATGTGCACAAAAATCTAAAATGTTAAGATTTTCAATTCCGTCTATTTTTATAAGGCCTTAAAGATTTTTTAATAAGTACCGCTGTCAAGCGATAGATGGCAGCACTGAACAACAAAAAGATGAAGAGAATGATGTAAAAATACATACAATTTGTGAAAATTGCTACATGAATAATATTTTGTGTTATTTAGGGCTGGTTTATCAATGCAAGGTTAAATAATTTAACAGGTAAATAACGTGCAAAGCTTTTATCATACAAAGGTCAAAAGTTAACCTTAATGACAGATAAATATGTCAACATGTCAACTTATAGTGAAACCAAAATAAGGAAATTTGCCCTCAAAAATTAATAAATATAATAGTTAATTCATTAAATCAAATATGGTAAGTAGTTTACATTGAGAAAAATTAATTAAGATATATTTTTTGTATTATAATATTTTTTTTAACCGAAAGTTTAAAAATTTATTGAATTATATATCCCATATATAAAATACATCATTATTACCTATTTAAAAATTGACCTGAGACAGGTGTACATTTACAGGTTTTTAAATAACGAAATCATTAAATTAAAAAGAGTATATTACAATCATCCAGTTGGATGCCTCTATTTTTCCGCTCTTAAACGCAACCCCTTAATACTACCTTTTACAACATGTTTTCACACTTTTGAAACATCGCTTCACATTAACAAAATATGAATTCACATTAACGAAAACTGATTTCCTGTAAAAGAAAAGTGAATTCACACCAATGAAAACTAATTTCAACTAAACGAAAATAAATTTCAAACCCTCATGTTACTTACTTATTCTCGATTCTAGCGTAACTAACATTGTTGTAATCAACTTTTATCATTGTTGTAATGAAGTTTCATCATTGTTTTAATCAAGCTCTCTTATTGTTGTAATCAAATTGAATCTTTAGTTTTAGTTTCTTAAAAATACTATTCGCTATTTATTTAATATTTCATAAGTTTGCCTTATTTTTTGCCTCTCCAAAGCTGGCTATTGCCCCTTCTTGCCTTTCCTTGGGGGTGCCCATTTAAGGTTCCTACGTAAAATCTGTTTTCTTTTATTTTGAACTGGTTTTCAAAATTGTGAATTCTGTTTTCATTATTGCAAAATCGGTATTGAGGAGTGATAAATTAGTTTTCGTTACTGTGAATTCAGGTTTCCTTTGTGTGAAATCAAGTTTTGTTAATGAGAAATTATATTGTAGAAGGTAAAGGTATAGATATGCAATGATTATGCATATTGTTTTAAACCGAATAAAGATGGTAATTTGAAAAATAGGAACACGTTGATTCCTCATAGATTACAATAATGCATAAAATTATGGTGTATAATAAATTATTACTACAATAATTGCACTTGAAAGCACAAATGAAACACATTGATTACGACAATAACAATATTTGTTAGTGACAATAAATTTTATACATTATGAAATGGAATTAAATGAAGTAGAATGATTGCAACATTGATTCATAATTATAATTTATTATAATAAAATATAACATTGAAAGACGTTGAATATGCGGATAATCTCTATTAGATGTTTTACCTTTTTCTTCATTTAAATTTATAACAGTAAAAAAAAAATCAGACGAAATGTCAATTAAATGAATACCTACTGAAGTTCCTATATAATTTTTATTATTATTTTTCTATATAAATTGCATATTTTTAATAGGTATGTTTATCTGTTACAAAATTTAAGATTGCTGCAGTTGTAAAATTTGTACAATAATATCCAAAGTTCCTCATCAAATAGTTACGTAGCAATAAAATCCAACGGTCCTGTGTTACAAGACCTGTATTTTCTATTAAAATAGTTTCAGTTCCCAATTTACAGTTTTTATTTATAAACAGTCAATGAAACATGTAATTTACCTAACAGTTACCATCACTTCACTTTTAACTTTGCATTAACAAACTGGCCCTAAATAACTTACTTATTATTACCAGTGTTGTGTCAAATAATCGCCCTATTCCTATGTGCTCAACAAAGCAGCGGTAGTTAAAAAAGTGTAGAAAAGTACCAAACATTAAATATAACTACAGAAAATTTATAATTTAATAACATTACCCCATATTTTTTGTTGCAAATATTTGCAACGGGTACAGCTAGTCTATATATATAAAAAAATAAGGTTTTTCTTTGGGGCCTTAGTTATGGACTTCTACCGAACCGATTTTAATGATTCTTTTTTTAAATGAAAGCTATTAGCATGTAGATGTGCACAAAAATCTAAAATGTTAAGATTTTCGATTCCGTCTATTTTTATAAGGCCTTAAAGATTTTTTATTAAGTACCGCTGTCAACCGATAGATGGCAGCAATGAGCAACATGAAGAAGAAAAGAATATTTAGAATACATACAATTTATGAAAACTGCTACAAAATAATATTTTGGTTTATTTAGGGCTGGTTTATTAATGAAAGTTAAATAATTTAACAGGTAAATATCTTAAATCATGCAAAGCTTTTATAATACAAAAGTCAAAAGTTGACCTTAAATGACAGATAAATATGTCAACATGTCAACTTACAATGAAAACATGAGAAGGAATTTTTTCCCTCAAAAATTAATAAATATAATAGTTAATTCATTAATTTAAATATGGTAAGTAATTTAATAATATTGAGCAAAATTAATAGAGATACATATTTTGTAATAATTTTTTTTTAACCTAAATTTTAAAAATTTATTAAATTATATATCCTTTATCTAAAATACAGCATTATTACCTATTTAAAAATGCACAAGAGGTAGATGTACATTTACAGGTTTTTAAATAACGAAATCATTAAATACAAAAGAGTATTATATTATAATCTACCAGTTGGATAACCCTATTTTCCCGCTCTTAAACGCTACTCCTTAATGCTACCTTTTACAATATGTTTTCACACTTTTGAAACTGATTTCACGTTAACAAAATATGAACTCACATTAACGAAAACGAATTTCACACAAATGAAAAGTGAATTCCCAGTAACGAAATATGATTTCACATTAACGAAAACTGGTTTCAGGGGAAAAAAACTGAATTCACACCAATGGAAACTAATTTTGAACTCACCTTAACGAAAACGAATTTCACACAAATGAAAAGTGAATTCCCAGTAACGAAATATGATTTCACATTAACGAAAACTGGTTTCAGGAAAAAAAAAACTGAATTCACACCAATGGAAACTAATTTTAACTAAAGAAAACAGATTTTAAACCGTCGGGTTACATATTCTCGCTTCTAACGTAGCTAACATTGTTGTAATAAACTTTTATCATTGTTGTAATCAAGTTTCATTATTGTTGTTAAGTTTCTGAAAAATGCTATTCGTTATTTATTTAATATTTTATACGGACAAAAAGACATTTTAATATATTTTAGAGACAATAAAAATGCTTTATTTTTTTGCCTCTCCAAGAGGTGGCTACTGTCCCGTCTGCCCTTCCTTGGAGGTGTCCATTTCCTATATAAAATCTGTTTTCATTTAGTTGAAACTGGTGTTTAAAATTGTGAATTATGTTTTCATTGTTACAAAATCGGTATTCAGGAGTGATAAGAATTCAAGTTTCCTTTGTGTGAAATCAAGGTTCGTTAATGTGAAATCATATTTTGTTAACGTGAAATAGAATTTCAATCATACTGTAAAAGGTATAGACATGCAATGATTATGCATATTGTTTTAATCCGAATAAAGATATTAATTTGCATAAATCATAAATGAAACACGTTGATTACAACAATAACAATATTTGTTGGTGTCTATAAATTATTTACGTAATAAAATGAAATGAATGAATAACGTAACCCCATATTTTTGTTGCAAATATTTGCAACGGGTACAGCTAGTATATATATATATATATATATATATATATATATATATATATATATATATATATATATATATATATATAGACATCATCTTAAAAATAGTAAATTCGTATTGTAGGGACCCTAAAACGTGCTTACTCATTAAAAACTCACCACCGAATTTTTTGACCAAAGACAATACCTTCCTTACCTAAAGGTGACGGAAGGTAATAAGAGAAAATGGTGGAATATTAAATTAAATTTAATTTTAATATAATAAATTTAGTGCATTTGGTTCACAATGTTGATCACAACTTGTACCTGTGATGACAGCAATCGGCTTCGAGCAGCAGGGGCAGCAGTGACTCAATATATAAAAATATTGTACAAACCTCTTGCGTGAACTTCGTTCCCGGAATCGTTCTATGGCATAAGTGTCTTTTAGGAGAAATTTGTTACTAACAACGAACACTAGAATTTCGACACATTTTAAATTAAAATAATAATTTTATTAACTATTTTATTACAAATATGCAAAAATTATAAATCAGTAGACCACGCATTTAACCATTTCATTCTAGAATTTCTACGTAAAGTAGTTCCATCTAATTTTACAGGATTATTCTGAAAATGAGTTGTAGCCTCAACTACAGCAGAAGTTGGTTTTAATTTACTATCTATAATTAATTGTCCGTATTCATTCAAAAATGTATGATCGACATCTTCTTCGTTTGGGGGTCCATTGGGAAATGTTATGGGGGATATCCTCACGAGATGTTTGATTTTCCATAGAAGAGCATTGTTTTCTGATATATTTTTGACAATTGCAATGTCACCTGCCTGAAAAATAAGTATTATTTAAGGATAAATAAATTATAATGAATGACTAAAAAAACTTCTATAACTGATTGAAGGATTGCAATGACATGCAAAATTAAGTTTAGAAATGTTTAAATAGACTTATACTTTTAACAATAATTTTTTTAAGTTTTACGCTTATTTTAATATCAAATAAAATAAATAATATAATTCATTTAATACATAAACTAAAATTACAGAATAAATGAAAATTTAATATCTTGCAATAATTGGTAACAAAAATATGAATATAATATGAAAGTAAACAAATGTAATTTTAATTTATGAGATTAATGAAAATGTAGATTATTCAAAATTGCAAAAATACATTATAGTAAATAAAATATAATAGTCCCGAAATTTTTGATTTTATAGGTATAAATAAAAAATATGATTTATTAGCTCCGGTAATATATGAATAATAATTCAGGAATAATATAAAACTTTTTTTACAAATTTAATTTTTTCATATTTCTTATAAAAAAAATCTGATGATTCTACCACCCTATCTCTATCCCATTCCATTTTGATTTAATAATTAATAATCTACACTCTACAGTATGTATATATTTTTTTTTATTTTGGACGTGGATGTCTGTCAAATGCAAACATATGAATTGATTTTCTTGTAAATGTGCGGTTTTTGGTGATTTATATTATACAATTTTTCAATTTTATAATGAACCAATGAAGCATATAGTAGAAAGTGAAAACTTTGAAGAATACTTATGTTTGTAATAAGTGCGGGAAATTAGTCATTCTGAAACAAATGCAAGTTCAAGTTTTCTAAAACTCGCTACGCCCTATTCGGAAGAGTAATGTGTTTTGCATGTTTTGCGAAAATAATTCTTTTCTGCAATCGCCCACAAAAAAAATACACTCACCGGCACAAAAAAAAAGATCAATTTTTCTATAGAAAATTGATGTTATGTCTGTTTATATTGTATAATGGCAACAGGTAGTGGCAATATTTAGTAACTACAACGCTACTAAAGCTATGAACTTTCTAGAACTATGTAATGAAATTTGTGGACTTTAGTATGCGCACGATAGCCCAAAGTACTTATAATTGGAAAATCAAGTATTAAAAGTGACAGATAGTTACTTAAAACTATCTTGTGTTTGAATTTTTCTTTTAAATAATGCGTTCTTGTTATGTTCTTATAGTTTACCAAAGGATGAAGGACGAAAAGAATAATAAAATTTAAGTCAAAATATACAACAAGTATTTGTTTGTACAAATCATTTTGAGAAAAATGAATTTTTAGTTATACAACTGGTAGAAATTATAATAATTAACAATGTTTCATGTGAATTTGACTTTATAATTGTACTTTTACGTCAGAAATACAATAAAAAATTGTAACTGTCAGTGAAGTCATTCAAAATTATCAGCGGCAACAGTTCATAGCTATGCTGCTGCCATCAACGTTGAGCTCTGCCTGCCTGCTCCCATTATGAATGATTTTTAATTAGGGTATAAAAAGATTAATTCGCGGTACTTCATGGTACCATGTATTTGTTAGATGCGTAACTTCTTCCATCTTCAAGTACAAAACCACGGAAGATATGGTAACTGCACTGACTGGCATTTCCAATGTATTAAAATAACAAATAAATAGTAAAACGAAGAACTGAAAGAAACAAACCTAATATTCCCGATAAGTGTACATTTTATCAATTTCATTATTCCGTTCCAATAGTCAAATAATATTGAAGTAAATTAATCATATTTTTAAGAAGTAATGTGATATAAGTTCCAGTTACTCTTAGTTAATACACAGCGTATTAACATTACATTCCTTCTTAAAAAATATGATTAATTTACTGCAACATTCATATTATCCTGCCTATCGTAACGGAATAATGAAAACGACTTATCGTGAATATTAGGTTCGTTTCTTTCAGATCGTCGTTTTATTTGTCATTTTAATGCGTTGGAAATGTCACTCAGGGCAGTTACCGTATCTTCCGTGATTTTGATGGAAGAAGTCAAGCGTTACGTTACGATAACACCAATTTTCTAAAAAAAAAATCTGTTGTGGCCAACACAATACCTCTCGACATTTCCATTTTATGTTATACGTATAATTGCACTTCGCTACCGAAACGTTTTATAATAAAAAATAAATAAAAAAACTACCCAAATATTGTTTTTATTTATTGTATTTAACATTTCTTGTACACACAAAAAATCTAATTTTATTCGTTCATTCTATGAGGAATTTCCTAAATGCCAGAGATTCTTCCAATTCGTTGACAAGATTGGCGGTATTTGTTGTGGATATATGCATTTTACCTATAATTTTAAATATTTAATTAAACAATAAAAATGGTTAAATGTACTTCCCACAAAAAGCTTTCAGTAATGTCACTAGAACTGTTGATTTTTGGCACTAAAGGCCTATTTATAATGAAGTAAAGTTAAACGCAACGCATCGGCGCAACGTGACCGGTAACGTAATCGCAAAATCAGTAATTTATAATAAACGCTAAAGATAGTACTTCTAACCAATCAGAAGAATTCGGTATATTTCGTTGTCAGGTCCCTGCTCTGACATAAACTATTTGTATTTATTGTCAAGAAAAGTCACATAGTATTTTCGCTTTCACCAGGTGTTGTGTAAACTGTGGAATAAAAAGATCCCCAGCAATTCTGGGGAGTTTTGCAGAATTGTATTGCCACCTGCATCATTTCTTTTTGTTCACTCTGTAGTACTTATTTTAGAGTTGTGACAGTTCAAGAAACGAACATGTCGATAATATAGATTTTTATAGTAAAACTGAAACAATATACTCTGATTGGCTAAACACTACAGCAAGAAAGATGAGAATTGGTCATTTTCTGCGCTGCGTTTATTACATTGCTAAATGTGGCGCTGCGTTCCTTTTCATTATAAATCAACAGATAGCAATACTATGTGCTCATGTTTTGCGTTACCTTACTGCAACTACCACAGACCATATACACTATTCTAGATAAGAAACGTACATGTTAAGCATCGGTACCACATCAATGGCCCCATCTGGAGTATGGAAGCAAAATTAAATGTAAAAACTCAGTCGGTATAATCATTACCTACAATTGATATTGATTATTCGGTTTATTAATTACTTCTAATTAGTACAATTTGTAGTTGAAGCAATTTTTTTTATATTTTATGTAAAATCTACTTCAACTACAAATAAGTCTTACAAAGATTACATAAAATGAGTAAAAAATAATACATTAAAAAATATATAATTTCATTTAAGAAAGATACAATACTAAAAGCTAGGTGCATTAGGTGAGACTATTAGCTTTTGGGGACAACTCCAACTTCCTTTTACTGAAGTACGGATTGCGTCATATCTTCTGAAAAGCAAAGACGCTTATTATTGTACACAACCACGGGATCTAAAATTCGCAGTTCATCCATATTAATACGTCCAGCCACTTGACAAGTAAATCCCTATAAGTTCGAGGATGTGGAAATCTATGCTGTGTCATTCCTAAAATACGATATTGTAATATGTTTTACTGGTATAAAAATACAATTATATAAAAATATATTTCCACTTACCGGTAGCAGTACAATTTTGTACACAACACTTTATTTGTGTCATCTTAATCATTAACAAGTTTTTTCATACAAAATAACTACTTATAAGAAAAAAAAACAAACACAATGACAGACAGAAATGTTTCAAATGAAAATGACAAATGTCAAAATTCACGTAAAAAAATGAAAAAAATTGACACACGAATGATACTGGTGTCGCTATCTAGTGTATGGAAGCAAAACTAAATATGCTATATCAGTATCCACCATTTGCGTTTCCCGGGCCCGGCAACTTCGTTACCGCTTGAGTTATTTCATTGTAAAAAGGTCTTAACATTTATTTGTACATAAAATATGTTATAAACATTTGAATTTGTCAACTGGTTTCCTTGGTGAAGTACGAGGGCGAATCAAGAAGTAGTGATTCTAACAAAAGAAGGCAACACTATTAAAACAATTTCTTTCTGGTTTTTAATATTCTAGTTTTGAATATTCGGGCGTTGAGTATGCACCCAATTGAATGTAACTGAAATAAATAATTTTAATACAAATATAATTGTAAAAACTAATAATATAACGTAAAAAAAAATAATAGAAATACAAAATAAACCTATCTAACAGTCAAAAATACTTTATTATTCATGCAATTCACATGTTTAATAAAAATAGTTCTCAAATCTCAAATGGATGATATTGAAGAAGATGTGTCTGAATGTTTCGATTATTGTACCTAATATTATTAGTTTATCGAAATAAAACTAAGATTCGTATTTAAGCAGAAAATGTTGAAAGAAGAAAGAAACAGAAATATTATTTTACTGTTTATTACAAAGGAGGTAGAACATCTATTCAATACATTTCATCATTTCAACAAAACGGATATAATATAATTTTGTATGTATATGTGTATAGAAATATATAACAAAAGGATATTTGTAACTGACTTATGCCTATTTTATAATCTTTTATTGTGGGTTGGATAGCTTAGCATCATTATTTGAACATGCGGACATTATTTGAAAGGAAAGAATTAGGCCGTATTATGTTTAAAGTTGAATATATTGAAATGCCTCTAATATTTGAATTTTTTATCAACTTACAAATTGACATTGGAATACATTTAAAACGCAGTATTATTTGAATACTATAATTTGGAATTAACAATGTTAAATAAGCTTAATCTTACAAACTAATATCTGTTATTACGTAATCATAGTAAGACGAAAAAAGTTAGTAGCAGTACAAAACTTTCTGATTAGTGGCCCATCTAAATATATTTAGGCCCACCCGTGGAGTATTAAATACCAACTTTGCGAAGTTTCGGATCTTAATATATTTTAAGGAAAAATCGTCACACATACATTATTGTCAAAATCATCACCAAATACCTAACTTCCTTATGCTCTAAAACGCAATCTGTGTAAATTCTGTGCCGTACATTATCCATTTCGTAAATGTGTATTTGCAAACTATTATTTTACACTTTGAAATCACGTTCTTATTTGAGAGCTGTTTGATATATAATGCTGCAAACATCAAACTAAAATCGAATTATCCTGTGTATCTAATATTTATATTGGAAAATATATTATTTTTACAAACCTTAATTTCATTACAATCATATATAAACTACTAAATTTTTCTTAACACGGTTTCATTACTAATTTTAATGTTATTTCTTCGTGACAGTGACATTTGTTTAAATATATCAAATTTGTTATTAAAGTAATGTTTTTGTTTCACGCAGAGGCAAAGTGATGTACAAAAATAAATTATTTTATAATTCAATATTTAAAGTTATTTCAAGTTATATACTAAATGCTTATCGTAGAATTGAAGATTGTGCCATTATATTTAATTTGTATTGGTAAAAATTGCTAAAAAATTATATTCAATGATTTTTTTACAAGAAAAACTGTTAAAAGCTTGTATAAATGATACTTCCGGTTCTCCGATATACACTAAAAACTAATGAGCTCTTCCCACATTAGTATAGAATGGGTATACAAAATTTCAAATTTTTCTGATTGATAGTATTTGAGTAATCGTGTCCACATGATCCACACACACAGACACACAGACACATACATACCTACAGACATCATTGTAAAAATGTTGAAATCGAATTCTGGGGACATCAAAACGTGCTCATTCACTAAAATCTCTATATGTGATTTTTAGCACGATCCCTATACCTCCCTTACCTAGGGTAGCGGGAGGTAAAAATAGTTCTGCAAATAAAAGTAAAATGGAATACATGTGGCAACCACAGGAAAAGTTCAATTTTTCACGTGCTACAGAATGGCCAAAGTAGATTATGCGTTTTCGGCGATATCGGGAAGCATCGGGACTCGATAAAGTCAGAATCCCAGCAAATAAGTGCATTAACGTACTGCATGGGACCACAGGCCGACGATGTGTTTCTTAGGCTGAATGTAGAAGAAAAGGAGATGAAATTCGATGAAGTCGTTAAAGCTTTCGATACACATTTCATTCCGAAACGTAATATAATTTACGAACGATCAATCTTCAATCAACGATTTCAGCAAGAAGGAGAAACGGTAGACGAATTTATTACTGCTCTTCACGCCCAAGCCGAACATTGTGATTTCGATGTGTTAAAAAACGAACTAATTCGCGATCGAATTGTTGTAGGCGTACGCGATCGGAAGCTTATCGAAGAACTAGTGTTACAAACGGACTTAACTTTAGAAAAAGCAACGCAGTTTGTTAAAGCAAGTGAACGAATAAAAGAACAGTTATCGTGTATTCCTACCGAAAATTCAAAATCGGAAGTCTGTCGTGTAATGAACCATAAAGACAAACGTAATGACTTTTTCTATAAAAAATGTCAAACCGCGAATCCGAAACTAAATTCAAACGATAACGGTAATAAAGTGAAAAAGGAGAAAAATTGTGGGAAATGTGGTAAAGAAATGCATTCACCGAAAAAGTGTCCTGCAAATAAACTAGAATGTTACAAATGCAAAAAATGGACATTTTGCAAAAGTATGTCGCACAACGTCAAATGCTGTTCGAGCGATAACAGAAATACCCGAAGAAATACCGGATTCATTTTTGGGAACGGTACATACGATATGCGCGAATACTTATAACAATACATCAGTATTACCAAATAGGTGGAATGTTTCCTTAAAAATTTTAAATCGCCGTGTTCAGTTTAAAGCCGATACCGGTGCAGAAACTTCGTGTATCCCGGAAAAGACATATCGTTTATTGTTCTACGAGAAAAGACTCCAAATACCAGAAAAACGATTATATAGCGCCGACAAGGTTTGCATGAAGACTTTGGGCTATTTTCGGGAGAAAATAGAATATAAAGACCGAGAAAAAAAGTCGATATTTATGTAGTTCAAAATTTAGACCGTGCTTTACTAGATGGTGAAACGTGTGAAGATCTCGGTATAATCAAACGTGTTGACGTTGATGGAGTAATTTCGAAACAAACGGAAAAGATCTTTGAACACGGTCGAAAAATATCCGAAATTGTTTAAAGGGTTGGGACGCGTAAAAATCCCATATCATATCACCTTAAAAGCAGACGCAATTCCGCACGCGTTGACGACGCCACGAAGAATTCCGATTCCGATGCTAGACGAAATTAAATGAAATTTGGACAACATGATAAAACTCGGGGTGATAGAACCAGTGGAAGAACCAACAGATTGGTGTGCAGGACTTGTTTTAGTACCAAAACCGAATGGGTCAATTCGAATGTGCGTGGATTATGTCAAATTAAATAAATACGTCCAACGCGAAATTTACCCTATGCCATTCACTGAAAACATTTTAGGGCGACTTAGTAAACCGAAATATTTCAGTTAAATGAATGCCAATCATGGTTTCTGGCAGTGTGAGCTAGATCCGGAATCTCAACTGTTGACAACATTCATAACGCCATTTGGGCGATTTAAATTCAAACGTCTTCCATTTGGATTGAATTCAGCTCCGCAATTCTTCCAGAAAAGAATATCTGAAATCTTACAGGGGTTAGATGGAGTACAAGTCAATATTGATGACATACTTGTTTATGGTACGACCATCGAACATGATAAACAATTACATTGTGTGTTTCAGAGTTTACTGAAAGCAGGAGTGACACTTAATATTGACAAATGTGTGTTCGGTATGACACAAGCCAAATTTCTGGGCCATGTAATCGACGAAAATTGTATACATGTCGACAACGAGACAGTTACAGCCATACAAGAAATGGAAAAACCGGAGAATATTTCCGAATTGAGAAGTTTATTAGGTTCTGTCAATTATCTGTCAAAATTCATTCCGGGTTTGGCTACGAAAGCACATGTACTTAATAACTTGCTTAGCGAATGAAACGAATTCCTATGGGACCCTGCTCAACAAAAAGCATTCAATGGTATTAAAGAAGATTTCATTAAAGCACCTGTTTTAGCTTGGTTTGATGCACATCGTGAAACTGTCATCGCTGCGGATGCATCGTCATATGGAATTGGAGCCGTATTAAAGCTACGGCAAGATGATGGAAATTTTCGTCCAATAGCTTATGCTTCAAAAACATTGACAGTACATCAAAGAATAAAACTCGATTTCTGGACTGACATTATCTTTATTGAAAACACAAAAATTGTTTCACAACGTTTCGGATGCTAAAATCTGCTTCCGTCATCAGGTGAACTGATACAGTATCAGTTCACCTGATGACGGAAAAATAAATAATAATAAATAAAATATATGTATTCATTTATTAAATTTAAAATTTCAATGAACTTTATTTAAAAGGGAGAGATGTGATATCAGCATATCATTGACTTATGTATTTACCATAGTAATGAAATGTAACATAATAAGTTGTCAAATAAATATTATACATATTCATTTAATAAATATAGGTGTAAAATGTGGCTCAAGACCTATGGAAGAGAAGGTTTCATGGAGAAGGATATGGGACATATTCATCGAGTCTGACGTTTGTGTTTCACACATCAAAGATATATAGAAAATTCTGCATTGTAATGAATTTGTAAAATTCAAGTATTTGTTTAATAAAAAGATAATCATGTGTTTATTTTATCTGATTTCTTTTTAATACGTTAATAAATGCTGAGAATTAGCAATTTAATAATCAAAGGTAAAAATAAAAAAATCTGATGTGGGCACCACATGACTTTCTTGTACGCCTGTTAAACTATACTGTATATATGTAATTGGGTTTGCCTGTATATGTGTAGTATAAATAAAGATTATTATTATTATTATACCAATACAAATTTTGTTAATAATTAAAATATGTATTATAACAGACCCAATCCTAAAATTGCACGTATTTGACATAATTTGACAATAACAGATCATATAAAAACCTACTGACAATGATATTAATTTTTTTATTTTTTTGTTAGATAAATCCATAGCAAACTTAATAGAACTTTTCAGAAATTTGAGCGACCCCTACATTTACTTAATGAACTAAAAAGTTATTGCCGTTAAATGGCGGCATTTCAAATTTACATTCGATTCCGGCATATAGTTTTAGATTTTGGAACTACATTGGAGTTGTTAAAATGAATTCGAATATAAGGTATGATTAATATATTAATTTTACAAATTAAAATTTATTTTAGTATATGAAAAAGTGAAATTTATTCATCAATCAAATATTGTTATTATTATAGTTGCTTAAATATAACCTCACTTCTTATTTTCCAATTCAGACAAAACATTTAAATTACATTATTTTGGGAATCAGAGATTTAGTACCCATTATAATTATTTGAAAAACGAAACCAATAAAATAAAACTGTTAAATACATGGAACTGTCATATAAACAAGGATGGGCACTAATATTTTGATGCAGTCTAACACTTGGCACATGCGCTTTGAATTTCTGAAATGGTCTATTACAAAAACAAAAAAGTACATAATTTTTAAATTATATATCTTACTTATACAAAGAACTAATTTAATCATACTTGATGTTTTAGACGCAGAATTCAATTCTCTAAAACTTTTATTTCAAGCATTTATTTCTAAAATCAAAATAACACCATTTTTTTAAGAAAAACTGGTAGCAGTTTCTAGTAAAGTATCACTTTCGGATAGACTATTTTAATCAAAATCTATTATGTTATTCCCATTGATACAAAAGTATTATATACCAAATTTGAAAAGTTTTGGATTATATTTTAATATAGTTTTTCATTAAAATCTATTATAGGCTTCAAGTAAAATACCACTTCCGGGTAGACCATTTTAATTAAAATCTATTATGTTATTCCCATTGATATAAAAGTCTTATATACCAAATTTAAAAAGTTTTGGATTATATTTTAATATAGTTTTTCATTAAAATCTATTATAGGCTTCAAGTAAAGTACCACTTCCGAAAGTTATGTAATGACCAAAAAGGGAGGTGCACAACTAGATGTTATAACAGTCCTAAATACAAAATTTTAACTTTCTACGGCTTCCCGTTTTTCAGTTATGCGAGATACCTACGTACAGACGTCACGACGAAATTAGTCAAAATGGATTCAGGGATGGTCAAAATGGATATTTCCGTTGAAATATGGAAACCGAAATTTTTCGCGATTACAATACTTCCTTTACTTCGTACAAGGAGGTAAAAATTAAACATTTATTTTTTAAGTATGTTCTCGAAATTTAATTTTCGATTTTCACTTCCTTGTACGAAGTAAAGGAAGTATTGTAAACGCGAAAAATTTCGGTTTCCAGATTTCAACGGAAATATCCATTTTGAGCTTCCCTGAATCCATTTACTAATTTCGTCGTGACGTCTGTACGTACGTATCTCGCATAACTGAAAAACGGAAAGCCGTAGAAAGTTAAAATTTTGTATTTTGAACTGATATGACATCTAGTTGTGCACCTCCCTTTTTGGTCATTACATAACTTTCGGAAGTGGTACTTTACTTGAAGCCTATAATAGATTTTAATTAAAAACTATATTAAAATATAATCCAAAACTTTTCAAATTTAGTATATAAGACTTTTATATCAATGGGAATAACATAATAGATTTTAGTTGGATGGTCTACCCGGAAGTGGTACTTTACTTGAAGCCTAAAACAGATTTTAATGAAAAACTATATTAAAATATAATCCAAAACTTTTCAAATTTGGTATATAAGACTTTTATGTCAATGGAATAACATATTAAATTTTGGTTAAAATAATCTACCCGGAAGTGGTACTTTACTTGAAGCCCATAATAGATTTTAATGAAAAACTATATTAAAATATAATCCGAAATTAGTTAAAATATGGATATAGGGATGGTCAAAATAGATATTTCCGTTAAAATCTGGAAACCGAAATTTTTCGCGATTACAATACTTCCTTTACTTCGTACAAGGAAGTAAAAATAGCCGATAGCCATTTGGAATATGTGAAGGACAAAGTAACCGCATATGATGTTTGGACTTCGCTTGTAGCTACATTCGTACGCAAAGGTATGGCCAATCAATTATTAATACGTAAAACTTTACTCACAATGAAGTTTGACACAAAATTTGATACACTCGATAATCATTTTTTTGAAATTTGTTAAATTTATTCGAGATTTGCGAGCGACGGGAGCTACATTGGAAGAAACTGATGTTGAAAATTCTTTGAGAAATGAAGATAACAAAACTAAAAACTAAATTTCCATTTTAATGTTACAATGTAACAAGAAAGGGCATATGAGATCACAATGCAAAGTAAAGCTATTTAAAAATCAGAACGCGAAGAGAAATGCAACCACTAATTTGGCAACTGAAGATATGCAATCTGATTCAGAAGAACATAGGGTTAGTTTTTCTGCCTACGTAGGTGATAGCTCAGATGCAGGTACAACTTGGTATTTAGATTCCGAAGCAACTGAGCAGTTGGCTAATAAAATTGTTCATCTGGAAAACACCAAGCTTTTGCAAAATTAATTGAAAATTAAAGTTGCGAAATCCGGAACATTTTTGGAAGCTAAAATTAACGGAGAACTCAATGTTACCAGTAATGTTGATGGACAAGCTATCCCCATTAAAATTAAAAATGTTCTTTCTGTACCTGAATTACCTTGTAATTTATGGTCTGTTAAAAGAGTGGAGATGAACGGTCTTAAAATTACATTCGCAGATGGAAGAGGAATAATTCAAGATAAAAAATCAAGTCGTAGCTGTGGCATACAGGGACAACTCTCAGCAATTATACGCCTTGAGATTTTCGCGCGGAGGAACTTTACTAACATCAGTGAATATATAAGAAGATGCAGAATTGTGGCATTATAGGTTGGGGTATAGTGGCTGTATATACATAATGTGGCCAATAGGGGGATCGATTTTGATTGGTCCGTGTGAATTTGGCCAAATATGGCGGATATTATGCTAAGCTCAAATGTTGGTTACATGCATTAAATTCAGAAAAGTGAAATTATAATTCCAATAGTGTAAATAATTAAATTATATGTGTATTTGTAACTCAAAAGGTTTTGATTAGGTTAAGTGCGTTAATACAAAGTTGTTATTAACACGATTTGTATTAATGTTTCTCTATACTAAACAACGTACAGTTAATATACATATAGTAGTTATAAGTACAAACGGATATTTCTTTTAGTCTTATTATATAGAAATAATAATTGTGAAGGTAAGATCATTTTAGTTCCCTGATTTACTATTAAAATTTAGTATAAAAAAGTAAAATAAATATCCTGTCAAACAGATCATTTTCTGGCATTGTTATCTTGCAAATTAAAACTGTAAAATTGCTAATTACAACAAAGGATTTTGATCATAACCTAATAATACTGATTACAAGAATGAATTTAACAAAGGAAATTTCATCAATATTTTAAAACTAGCATTTTTCGAAGAATCAAAAGTATAGTTAAAATATTAAAGCGTGTGTTAATTTGCAAATTGGATATTATGGGGTTCGTATATACATATTTATTATTTGTATGTAAATATTTGTATAATTAAAGATGAATTATACAAAGAATATTATATAATACCTTTATCTGTAAATCACGGGTGTATTTTGAAATAAATAATATTGCGTTTGCAATTTATATACTCTTTCATTGATTGTTTATCTAATTTTATTTAGTTTTCACATATGAATTCAAATTTCGCGCGCCATCATTGGCAAAATATGGCGGCGTTTGGCCACACTACGTATATAATTATAAAGTCACTATAGGTTGGGGCATTTACACTACGACGGAACGGAAAGGCTGAAACACCAAGTAGACGGGATGAATGTAAATATTTCAGGATCACAAGGAAAAGTATGTACAAACTGCATTGAGGGTAAGCCGACAAAATTACATTACAACAAATCACGAATACGTTCAAAGAGACCCCTTGCGTTAATTTATAGTGATTTGGTTGGTCCAATTAATCCCATTTCCTACGATAAAAAGAAATATATTTTAACCTTTATTGACGATTTTACTCATTTTACTTCCACATACACATTGGATTGCAAGACTGAAGTCTTGAGGTAATTTAAACTATTTTCACAAGAAGCAAAAGCTCAATTCATTAAAAGAATATTAAGATTTAGATGTGACAATGGAAGGGAGTATATTTCAAATGATATAAAGAAATATTTTGAAGATGAGAGGATAAAGTTCGAATTTACAATTAGATATACTCCTCAAAAAAATGAAGTGGCCGAGCGAATGAACCGCTCTATAATCGAACGAGCTCGGTGCATGGTTTTGGGTTGCAAGCTGGGAAAACAATTTTGGTCAGAAGCCGCAATCACAGCAACATATTTGATCAACGGAAGCCCAACATCAGCTTTGAATGGAAAAGTGCCCGCTGCACTGTGGTACGGCGAAAAAAAAACAAATCTAGAAAAACTCCGTGTTTTTGGTTGTATATCATTTTTACTTATTCCTAGATAAATAAGGAAAGGTAAATTCGATTTAAAATCTAAATTATGTTATTTTGTAGGATACTGCCCGAATGGCTATAGACTCTGGTGTCCAGACGATGGCAAAATTCTTTTTGGAAGAGATGTCAGATTTTTAGAGAAAATGTTCAGTCCGGAAGGATCGCCTTCAGAAGATTGGCTTGTCCCGGAAATGGAATTAGGAAGAAGAGAAAATAACGCTGGAAAAATTAACGAGGAATTGGCAGAAGAATCGACGACTGAAAAATACCTCCAATCATACCTCTTCGAAATACCCGGATTCGGGGGCCACCGAAACACCTGAAGGACTACGCAGTATTGTCGTCAAAAGCTAATGATTATGAAGTATTGGCATTAAATGCTGAAACGTTTGTAGATAACGTGCCTGAATGCTTTGCAGACATTGAGAAGAGGAGTGATAAAATTGAATGGGAAAAAGCAATGAAGGAAGAACTGGAATCACTTGGACACTGACTACATTGCCAACTGGAAAGAAAGCTATAAACAATAAGTTGCTCTTCAAAATTAAAAAATCTGTTGTGGCCAGCACAAGACCTCTCGCCATTTCCATATTAGGCTACACAGGGAATTTATTTTAACATGCAACATATGGTCAGTCACTTCCATGGTTACTCACTATTGTCAAAAAATGACAGCAATGTAATATTTGTCCATTTTAAAATGCAACATTATAATATTGCATTTTAAAATAAATTCTCTATATAAGTATTGTATTGCACTTCGCTTTCGAACCGTCGTTTTATAACAAAATATTATAGAACATTACCCAAATATTGTTTTTTATTATATTTAACATGTCTTCTGCACACATATAATTCTAATTATATCTATTTTTCATTGTATGAGGAAGTTTCTAAATGTCAGAGATTGTTCCAATGCATTAACCAGATTGGCGGTATTTCTGATGGATATATGCATTTTACCACAATTTTACCTATAATTTCAAATATTTAATTAATAAAACAATAAGAAAAATTAAATATACTTCCCAGTAAAAGCTATCAGAATGTCACTAAAACTGTTGATTTTTGACACAGACATTATATACAGAACAGGACAAGTTTGTAAGTTAAACAAATCTCTATACGGGTTAAAGCAGGCACCCCGAGTTTGGAATGAGGTTTTTGATAACTGTGTAAAAGAAATTGGTTTCATTCAATCTAATTTTGATAAATGTCTATATTTCAATATCAGAAAAGACCAAACTTTACTTGTTATATGTCGATGACATATTAATAATTGGTAATGACAAAGCGCAAAATGACAACACCAAAAACAATTTGAAGGAGTTCCTCATTAAAGACCTTGGTGAACCAAAATCCTATTTGGGAATCGACATCCAAAGAAGCAAAGGCCAGATTTTTCTTGCAATTTATTTACCTACGGAATTTGTTAAAAAGATTCAACATGGAAAATTGCAATCCGAGTCGTACGCCAATGGAAGTTAAACCTGAAGAAGATGTATCACCCATGGATGATATGGACCAGCCCTACAGAGAACTAGTGGGACGCCTCATGTACGCCATGGTAACAACTAGGCCTGACATCAGTGCGGCCGTTAACTACTACAATCGGTTTCAAAATCATTGGATGAACACTCACTGGAAAGGATTGAAAAGAATTATTCGTTACATTAAAGGCACATTGGACCTATGATTGATCTACCACGAAAAGGAAGAAGACGGACTGTTGGGCTACGCTGACGCGAATTGGGGAAGTGAGGAAGATCGGAAGTCTCCGACAGGTTACTTGTTTAGAGTTTTTGGCAACACAGTTTGTTGGTCAATGGGAAGACAAACTAGTGTTGCATTATCATCAACCGAGGCGGAGTACGTCGCCTTCGCAGTGGTTACTGCCGAATTATTGTGGCTCAAAAATTTACTCAGCGAATTAGGAGATTATATTCAACTACCATTGAATATGTTTAAAGACAACCAGTCTTGCATACATCTTAATCGCTGGGAACACAAACGCCTCAAACATATTGATATTAAGTACAACTTTATTCGAGACTTTCACGACAAGAACTGAAGTACAGATTGCAGATATATTAACAAAAGGGCTGATGAGACTTCAATTCGAAAAACTACGTCTCCAACTGGATATCGACAGAAATCCTTTTTCATTTTTTATTGTTGAGTTCTTTATATATTCTTTTAATTATTTATGTAATAACTAAGAAAAATTGTCCTTAAATTGTTCTAAACTGACATTAGATATATGATTATTAAATTGAAGGAGGCTGTTGAGAATTGACAATTTAAAATAATCAAAGAAGGTAAAAATAATAAAAAAAAAATCGGACTACTTGGTTCAATATAGTTGTCATAGTTCAGTTGTTGTTGTCATGTCATAAGAAATTGTAATCACACTTATTTTTATAAATAGAATTTGTATTGAAAGTATTTTGAAGTGTCTATTTACTTGAAGCCCAGGAATTATATTATAAAAATAAAATTAAAATTTTAGTACTTTTATGTTCTAATTTTTCTTTTATCATTTAGAACAGGCCTTCTTAAACTATGGGTCGCGACCCCAGTTGGGGTCGCGTAGCAAAATTCTGGGGTCGCGAGAGATTTAATCTCAAATATTCAAATACACGATTTTATAACATCAATATGTGAATTTGTGCAGTCACACTCACACACCTGCACACAAACAAAGGGAGGAGTGAAAGTTTTATTAAAAAGATCAACATTTGGAAAAGTAGGGTAGAAAAAAATTCGTTCGAAATGTTTTCCAGTGTCGACAATTTTATAATCGAGAAAATTCATTGTAAAACTTTTATTTACAAAAATTATTGTGGATCACTTAAAAGCGCTTGAAACACAGTTCCGTACATATTTTATATTTAATATTGATTTCCAAAAAATAGTTTGGATTCAAAAGCCGTTTTGGATTGGCTTAAGTGAGATTGATCACCTGCCACTTAAAACTGAAGAGGAATTTGCTGAGCTTTCGAGTGACTCAAACTTAAAACTACAATTTCAAAAAAAGCCCTTGACCGAATTCTGGATCGGAACTAGAACTGAATTTCCCACAATCGCTGATATGGCGTTAAATGTATTTCTGCCATTCAACACCACATATTTATGTGAAGTTACTTTCTCAGCTTTAACACGTATTAAATCCCAGTATCGTTCAGCGTTAAAAAATGTTAAAGAGGTCTTACGTCCAGCAGTGTCAAACATTCCACCAAGATTTAATTTGTTATGCAATAAAAAACAGGCACATCCATCTCATTAAATTTTTTACTTTAATTTTAATTTAATACAAACCACCCAACGACTGCGTTCGAATATATTCGAGCGAACAAAGACGATCAGAATCCCTTTTTATTTATGTTATTGCAAAAAAGGCAATTTCGATATAAAATAAGGCATATAATTTTTGTAACTATAATAAATACAATTTTACAATTTTTCATACAATTTTTAATTTTAGATTTTTGTGTGTTTCAAAACGAATTCTAAAACTATATATTTTCATATGTATATTGTTACTTAATAAATAAATGATTAAAAAATATTAATTTATCTTTCTTTTATTTTTATATGGGGTCGCCAAGAAACTCGAGATCATAAATGGGGTCGTCAATGAAAAAAGTTTAAGAAGCCCTGATTTAGAACAATTTAAATGTCGTGGTTCACGGTCATAAACATCAAATCGCAATAACAATGGTGCCGACAACAAGTGTCGCTCAACGACCAAATATAACTAGACAAAATATCGGTTCATTTTTTTTTATTTCGGCTGGTCAGACAAAGATAGAGATATGTTTTATCTAGTTCGAGCATTTCTCACTAAAGGCGCAATATCAATGACATTTTAGAATAGAAAGTTTTTTAGAATATACATCAAGTTATACATATATTACGATTACAGGTTCAATCTGTAAATCTTACAGATCTGTAAAACGCATCCATTTTTCCATGAGGCGCGGGCTTTGACATTTGCTTGTATGGCCCACCGCAACAAGGTTGCCAATTACAGCGTGTGTACATTCCCCGTGTTGCCAAATGAATTTAAGCGTAAAATTAATTTAGAAAAATATACAAAATGTTTTGTTCATTTAATTATTTATAAGCTTTGATATTAAATAAAACCCAACGTGTCACTCAAAAACAAAATCGCAAATGTCAAATTACGTGAGAAATTCACGAATTAGATAAAATATATCTGTCTCTTTCTGGCCAGCCAAAACATTCAGTGAAGAGGAATAGGGAATGTTTTGTCTAGTTATATTTCGTCGTTGGTGTCGCTTCTATATAAATGTCTATTCTGTGCTATCGTATCAAAACGAAATGTCAAATGAATAATTGAATATTGCTGTCAAAATTTCGATTAGCACTTTTTTTGTTTAGAATTTAAGTGTTAGCGGTGCAATATAGCATTAAATAAATAAAATAAATATATCATCACGGTATATTACCCATTTCTAAGTGTGCCAATCTGCTTTGTCACAGATATCGGTAATAATGATGATATATTTGTATCGTGTGGGCGTTTACTAGGCGTCACCTCGCGGGCACTCATTTCTGGCGTGGAGAGTGCACCACAGGGGTCACTGTTGTGCCATTTAAAATTCGAAATATTTGGTCGAGACCCCATACCTGTTTTACTTAAAGTACACTTACTTTAATGTCTATTTGCACCGCTTTCATTTAAAATTTAAGAGAACCTATTGCATTTAAATTTGCACCATATTATACAGGCTGTCTTTTAAATAGGGGGACATGGCTTAACCACAGATTCCTGAGGCTAAAATAAGACGATTTAACTAAACTTGCTTCTACCGGAAAGTGTACCATTTAACCGGAATTCTACTTCAAAGTTCTAAAAAAATAATTAATTTTGCTTATAATAACAGAACGTTTTATTCGATTTGGATGAAATTTGGTAAGACAGTTCGTATGGTTATGTCATCTTTTAAGATAATACTTGTTATTATTAGTGAACCACTAGTATATGAAACTTATGTGTCCCAACATTGATTAGACCGTAACTATTTAACAGCCACGCCGATAACGTAAAATTATTATTAACTTAATTTTTTTAAATAAACAAGAAGTTCAACGGTTCAACATTCAACTGATGGGTTTTCTCAAATTTAGCGCGCCAAGAAATCTTTGTATCGTAGATGGTAGCACAACTCGCATAATTTTTAAAAATTAAGTATTTGTGTTAGAAAATAAAACATGATAATCATTAATAATAACTGGTTTTACAATTTTATTTATTAATTTTCCGCTCAAGCTGTACTCTTGACAATCTTGTTGGGCCCTACAAGCCAATGTCAAAGTCACGTGGCTGCCTGCGCCTCATACTTCCATTTCACGTAAGAAAATACTGTTGGTTTAGAGATATAAATCCTGCCCTTCGTTTGGCCAGAATGCTAACCTATGTAATTCACAAAAGCGAAAAAAATATCACTAATCAGCTGTCAATTATCAAATAAAATCTACAGAAATAATTGATATTTAACCAGATTTTGATGTAATTTTTAATAATCAGAGGCTCGTACATTTTACAGATAAAAATATTTTTATTATTGACAAATTGTAGTTTCACGAATTTAAATTATTTACTTATAGTGTATTCCGAAATTAAACCACGGTAACCACTGAAAATGGTTACGGTTTAACCGCGGTTCGACACCGCACCGGAGAAATGGACCAGCTAACAGTTAACCTCAACGTGACAAATTTAAAATAGTTGTTGGAACTACTACTGCTCATCTGCCCTGCGCGCCAAAATGTAACCACACCACAACCGCTGATCTAGCGCGGTTAGCGTGCTTACAGAAAAGTTACCAGCTTTCAGTAACCGCGTTCCGAAAATATAACCAGTTACTGAAAAAGTAACCGCGGTTAGCGTGGTTCAATTTCGGAATACACTATTTATGCATGTAAAAACGGTCGGCTCTCAAGCGACATCTACTATTTTCTTACGTGAAATGAAGTATAGCTCGTTTCCTTTCGTACATTTGGAATCATTTGAGATAAAATGAATTTTAACGTATTGGACGACGTTGTTATTAGGATAGAGGTACTTGTTTACATTACAGATTACCAAATATCTGTCTTTTATAAAACCAATTCTCGTTTTGGTCTTTGGGCTTCGCAAATTTTATAGAGGTTGCGTGTAAAGAAGTGAATTTTTAGGATGTGTTTTAAGCGTTTCAAATTAGATGGTATTCGAACAGTTCCAACCATTGTTCGAATAATTATTGCTATACCCAAATCATTCAAGCAGCCAATACACGTCATCACTTGGTGTAAAAACCTTAATGCATTAAAATCACTAATAGTGAAAAATGAAATAAAAATTTAATCATTTTTAACCGTCAAAAAGTGTATAGCCTTATATAATTATTATGAAGATAAATAGTAGAGTTCATTACTTATCGTATATGACATGAATAATATATAAATAATGTACATCAACGTCATATTATTCGTTTAATTGTTGCTATAGTTGGCAACATTGATAATTTGTATGTTCATACTGTCAAAGTTATTATTTGAAAAATATTTGTATCGTGTTTGAAACATTTTTGTGCGTTGTAAAGGCCTATTTATAATAAAGTAATGTTAAACGCAACGTGACCGTTAACGCAAACACAAAATCTGTTAATCTGCCAAAGGTAGCACTTCTAATCAATCAGAATAATTCGGTATATTTCTTTGAAATTCGGCTCACTTTTATTTATTGCCTTCCTAAGGTTAGTATTATAAAATAATTTAAATAGAAATGAACAGTGACGAAAATATAGTATTTATTTTGTGGATGTCACAGTTCATGACCATGTCGACAATACAGATTGCAATCTGTATAACTCTTTTCATAAAGATTCAAACGTACCAGTACATGACGTCACACATCTAGTTACTTTTATTCAATTTTTATTAATGACGTGCATTGGCTGCTTGAATGATTTGGGTATATACTCTGTTTTTTTAACTAGGAGGAGTAAAGCCTCATTTCCACCGAATGTTTTATTGCTTAAGGCATAAGGATTAGAGCATAAGACTTGATGCATTATGACAATTTACCATTTCCAGCTATTTTGTTTAGTGACTAAATTTAATACAAATGTCTCAATTTTTTCCTTATTACTTGTTGTCTAGCACACTGCAATTGCAGCAGCAATTCTTCTTTTTTTAAATATGTGATATAAATAATTTTCTGTATCTATATCCATACCGAAAAATTAAAAATTTAATAATTATGCAGTAGATTGACAGGTGACAGTTCAGGTTAGAAGTTTGCAATCTTTTGTTCTTACGCATTGCTCTTAATTCTTAAGCATTAATTATAGCTCTTATGCATTAGGACTATCGGTGGAAATGAAGCTTAAATGTGCAATGTTTTAACTCTATCAAGTGTTTATGGAATATTTTAGAGAATAATACTTCAAATAAAAGTTCAGTACAATTAATTTTTCTATACCTGTTATTTGAAGTTTTTTAAAATAATCCATAAGCGATTGACAACGCTAAAACAATGCACATTTACTACTCTTAGTTAAAATACAGAGTATAGAACACGTAGAGCAGTTAAAATAACACCCAATGTAACAGAATAACTATTTGAAGATAAAACAATATTTTTATAAAACATATTTCAATCACTCATTAATAAATCATTTTAAATGCAGAAATCTATGCTAAACAGCATTGTCATACCTTGCCATCTAATTTTAACATTTGTAATATTTTCTTCTCCCAATATGTATTACCCTTTACAGGTTTAATACGCTGTACCATAAATAGTTTTGTTGCTTCGTATTTTGGATCTTCAAAATCTGGTTTCCTATGAAATTAACAAATTACAATCATTTATGACTAAAATATTATTTATATATTACCGGGGATAATATGTGAAACCCGGATATTTGACACCTTCTCCATGCCACATATACTTTTTTATATAATGTCGAATACTAGAAATTATTACGCTTTGTGGTTGTAAAAATAATTTCAACATGGTCTGATCGATTCAAAACTTAGGTTAAAAATTAACTTGTCACAGTGCAGCAAAGTCATGAATTCTAATGCAGTGTTGCCAACATACTAATACTAATCATACTATAAAGAAATTACTCCGAAAGTGATGACGTCAAAATCGACCAGGAATTAAGGTCGATTCACAGCCTGAAATTTGGTAAAATTTCAACTACGAAATTTAGTCCTCTGAACTTTGTGCGTTCACAGCTTGAAATTTGTATGTTAGTTAGTCACAGTATTAAAACATGAAACTTTTATTAGCTGTTTATATTTGTTTGATATATTAGGTTTGTATTTGTATGGTTTGTTGTTTGTTTATCAAAAACTGATTTTTTTCCCAATACAGGACCCACAATTGATATTAAAATATTAAATTGTTCCATATTGTCGTGTATTTAAAAAACATGTCGATATCCCACAATCGTATTTTCCTAATGAGATTTTACTAGTCTCCTTGTTAATATCTTTTTTGCTTTATAAAACGCAAAATATTTATCTCAAAATAATTAAGAAATAAATCTAACTAAAATAACTTAATTATAACGTAGTATTTTAACGAAAACCTCATACACAAGCAAAATGTGAAAAAGGGTTTCATTCAAATATATGAAATTTTTCTACATAATTATTAGAACGTACCCTAAATTACGTTGGGAGCTTGGAGACTGCATTACAAAACCTGAAAGTAGGCTTCCGGTTTCTTAACTGCATCTTGAAAGAGTTTGTTGTGAACGAACCGTACTAGCGCCAAATTTAAATAGCTGTCATCAAAGCTGTTATCTGTAAAGTGTAAATAAACTTTTTTAGAATTAAAAATTCTTTCTTATAAAGCTAATTTTATAACAATATTTTGCAATTTAATCAATTAGTAAAATGAATAATAAATATGAAAAATATTGGACATGGAAAATAAAAGAAGTAGCTATGCAAAATTTGAATAGTAGATTATCATATAATAAAATATGTTTGAATGTTTGTCACATACGTATAAATAATATAGAGTGTTAAGGAATACGTGTTACAAATTTATAGGGTATTTAGGGGATGCAAAAAGTTAAAATAAACAAAATTAAGAACTGTGAGTAGTGAGAGATCGAAACTGCCAACGAAAATTAAGAAAGATAATGACTATTTTATGAGTTTATTGGTAAAAGTTAGTCTATTTTGCATCCCGTGCATACCCTATAAATTTGTAACACGTATTCATTAAAAGCCTTCGACTTCCTTACAAGCGGGTATTGAAAATTTTTTCAAAGCCCCACAAACTTTAAGGATAATTGATACATGGGCATTAAAAAAAAGCAAACATATGTAATATCTGAAAAGTTTTAATTCCGCCTATGGCCCTTTCTACTTGTATTTTTACCCTCGTAATATTTCTTGTTTTCTGAATTTGTTCCACCTTAAACTATGGTATCATTAAAAATTAACGCCTGGCGGTAAAAGTTCGGCTATTAAAAAACCTTTCTCGGCCAGAATTAAATCACCGGCGTGAAAGTGACTCGCAACTTTACAATGATTAAATCCCACTGCTTTTCCAAATTTGGCTAATATGAAAAGGAAAATTAAAAAAATAAACATTTATTTTATATAACATATTCATTCAAAATATAAATAATAAACTAAACCTACTGATGATGAAAAAGTATTCATTTCGAATATGTTTTCCGAATGATTTCGCCTTTACTGTGGATTCAGTTTGTTGTTTAGTTACGTTATAAAATTTTATTTTTGAATATATTTGCACAATGTTTTTTATGAAAAATAAAATGTGGTTGTCCTCACTGCATGAGGAAGTAATTTCTTTCCTCCATTATTATCCTCAAAAAATCTTCAAGGAACAAAATTTTCCTAACAAATGCTGCTATCTTTTGATACAAGATCTTTTGTGTATAGCACTCATCCAGGAGGTATATCTTTCTTCTGTTAAATTGCATTATGAGAAAAATTATAATAATTTTGGTTTTCATAATAATTGTTCAAAATAAATCAAATAAATCAGAATAACATATAATAATAACAATGATAGATTTACATTTCATGTTCGTACTGAAAATAAGATATTCCTTCAA
Source organism: Ophonus ardosiacus (assembly GCA_943142095.1). Taxonomy (NCBI): domain Eukaryota; kingdom Metazoa; phylum Arthropoda; class Insecta; order Coleoptera; family Carabidae; genus Ophonus; species Ophonus ardosiacus. The sequence goes on along the minus strand of OW964828.1, from coordinate 32,533,034 downwards.
CTTTTCCTCTATTTTTGCAAAATGGCACAATACAATTTCTTATTTTGATTGCAAAAAGAAAACACAGCAAGCCGCACAAAGTTCAAAACTGAAAATGGCGCTGTTTGCTGCTCGTAAACAAATATCAAACATACTTGTTTTATGTTCTGCGCATGCTCCGCAGCCCCGTGCTACACGATTTTCAACCTTATCGTATATTTCAATTTGCCACACTTTTACTCCGCGCATACCGCTGGCTTTAGCCTTCCATTTATTATATAGAGTTCAGTGGATTTGGTACGGATAGTGGCGACATCTAGTTATTTTTATTTCAATTAGTAGAATAGTGTCGGTATGCCTGATTCTCCTCGGTCCCTGTCGACGAAGTTTTAGATGTGCAAAATGTGGTGTCAGTTTATTAAAAGTAAATATAATATATCAAAATTTAAATTCTAAATAGTACAATGTTACTCCGTGCCGTGGCGCCACTTGACGTACTCGAAACTCGATCTGTAATTTTAGTGACATTTTAAGGTCATGCAAAAAAAAATAATTGTACCTTTTTTCTGATTAAATCGAAAAAGGATAGTCTAATTCATCGATCAGTATGATTAAATTATTTTTTATTTATATTTTTTGATGTATAGAATCGTTTTAAAGTATGGTATTTTTAAAAAGTTGCAAAAACCAGCCAGGTTTTGTCGTCACAACGTTACGAACGAAGTTCAGACTCATTTCAAACAGACATTTTATATGGACACATAATTTCTAAAAGAAAAATATATATAAACTATAAATTGAGGATTACATATCTAAATATGCTATATTATATTAATATAATATCGTTCTATTTATTTTTATAAATATAATTTTCATTTGGCGTGAAATTATCTACGTTACATCAGATGTTTCTTTCACTTTTGAATCTTTGAATTAGACGGTAGGAGGTTATAAACGCATATGAGACATTGAATATATTCCAGAATATTATTTTATTCTTTATTTTGGCGTGAAACAACGTTCTAACGACATGTTTACTTTCATAAATTTTAGGTTATCTTTAAATGTCACTTTGACGTTTAAGACAATGTGAAAATCAAAATGGTCGTGCTTCTCACTCTGTGACGTCATTTGACAAGGGACGAAGCGGGGGTCTTCAGCCGCATTTTAAAGAATGTCATTTTCAATTACAATTTTTTCATGATTAAAGATCGATTTGAGGAAAAATAAAAAATACGGGTCTATTATTTTTCACTACTCTATCGATTAAAATTATAAAAAAAAGTCGTGCATGACCTTATTCAATGGTTGGCCATGGATAGGCATGTATAAATTATGTGCATTATATGAAACAATGTGTATTCCCACCTATAATACATACACCATTCTTCTTACACGTTCAATAATAGTACAATAACGGAACAAAACTACCTATTTTTATTTTTACTAACCCAGCCGCTACATTTAAATTTGGAGCTTACAAAATTTATAATTTAATTCATTGTGTAAGCCAATTAAAGTTTTACTAGAAATTAATATCCTATTTTGAAAAGGTAATTCTCTACTATTGTCGATAACATTATTTAGTAAAGTTACTTGCAAATCAAAATTTATCCCAGGAGCATTTACACCACCATGTTGACCGTACATATATAAATCAAACCAGTCATTCATTATTCTTATTAACTCGTTAGTTTCTCTCCAGTTTGTCGTAATAATTCCCTTTATACCCGAAAATTCAATAGCATTCCGCTTCCCGCCAAATGTCACAGTAGCAGCCAGAGATAGAAAATGAATTCAGAACTGTTCTCTCTTGGACACGCTCATATTGGTTTAAATTTGGTAGTCGGACACTAAAGTTATCATAACGAACACTCAAAATTAATTAATTAATTTCGTTATCTTAAACTTATTCATCAGAATTATTTAGTTTGTTCTTCTTGCACATATTTTTGTCATTTTATGTACAAATTTACTATTGTACATCGTAATCGTACAACTGCCCAAATTTATCTTATATGTACAGCAATTATCATAAGGTTGGCAGCACTACAATTACATGAAATCGTTGTATAATGGATTACTTTAGTAACGATTTCTGAGCTTTTAATGACGATTTTTGAGCACATTAGTGACGATTTCAAATAAACTATATTTTATAATTTCTGACAGGTGAAATGTCATAATTCCCTGGTCATAAATTTTGTTTGAGATTTTATTTCAATGCCATGGTTAATACTAGAAAATAAACTTTTATAAAGTTTTACTTACCATAATAAGCTTTCAGAATGTCACTATAACTGTTGATTTTTGACACTGACATTTATCTGTCATTTACAAACTATGTTACAAACATTTAAATTTGTCAACTGGTTTTCTTGGTGTAGTTTAGCCTCTGCGATTCATTACATCCGATTATTTTATATATTATAGTATATTTATCTCTATAGAAGATTTAATAAAAATTTTAAGTGTATTAGATAGAGAATTTTATGTTTTTCAATATTTGTAATAACAAAAATTTCCAAAAAATAATATTTAGAAGATTTTTTCTAAGAAACTACTACTTTCTGTTGTCCAATTGTTCCCAAAACCTTTTCAGCTCTTCTCTTGAATTTCAGATTGAGGAATACGTAGTTAAGCAGGTCTTAAGTATTATAGTTTTTGAGGAATAGTCCTTCCAACATCCACACGCACACACACATACACACACACACACACACAGAGAGAGAGAGAGATCGTAAAAAAGTTAAAATCGGATTCTACGTTGTACGGACCTTAAAACATGCGATTTTTAGCACGATCCCTATATCTCCCTTACCAAAGGTAGCGGGAGGTAAAAATAGTACAATAAACATGTTTCATACGGCTTGTTAGCGCACACATCTTTTGTAAAACTCGCCTCACGGCTCTTTTTCCAAACTTAGACCCGTACGTTTACACTATGTTTTTGTTTGTTAAACACTATTAAAGTTATATCAATCTTTTTGAGTAGGGCTCCAATCTTTACTTCTGCAATTTACTAACCATTTATCTCTTTTCTTCGGATCTGCGGGTAATCACGAAAAAGATTATTAATTATTTGATGCTTATAATTTAGTATACTAACATATTTCAAAAAAATAGAAAAAAGAATACAGCTTGAAGATTTTTGAAGTTAGAGAAAAAATATAATGTATTATGTATTGCGTACGTAATAAAACAAATAAAAATATTTACTTGTAAAATTTATAACTATTTCTCGAATGATACGCACAATTTAAAGTTCGTCATTGTGGATACTTTTTTATGATTAATAATATCTACTTTAACACTGATATTGTATGAATGAAGTGGGCTACAAAATGACGGACGAGTCAGCTTTGATTTATCTAGTAGCCATACACAAGGTATTATGGTTTGGGATGCAATATCTTATAACATATGCATTTCAATCCGACAGCCGTATTTCAGTAAGACCACATGTTGCGAGAGGAATGCCGACATTTTTTAATCAGCACAAAATATCAGGGCCTGCTTCTTCTCCAGATTTGTCACCAATTGAAAATCTGTTGAGTACCTTAGTGAGGGCTACTCAGCCAACGGTGCAAACACCGGTAGAAATGAAAAGAAATTTACCACAATGTATGTGGAACTTTTGTAAATACATATTTGGTTCAGTTCCAGTCATTTGTAATGGGTAACGGTTTACTATAAATAAGAATTGTTTTAAAATAAAGTAAGTCAATATTTACATCATTATTATTTTTATTATTATTATTATTTATTACTAGTTTTATTTACGTGTACATCACAAACCAGTGGTTGATATTTACATACAAAGTTATATATACTTGTGCATTACAAAAGAATTAAAAAGTGTGTTCAAACCAGTGCATATAGAACAGATCTCGACAAAGAATTTGAGGCAAAAATGTGGATAAGAACAAAAGCAATCGATGATGACACAATACTAACCGTTTAAACAGAAGCTTCGAATTTTTAATGCATTAATAGTGAAGTAAAGTAGGTTATTTATTTTTTCTATTGTTCTTTTATTCAATTAATTCGTATATTTCATATTTATTGAAATAATTATTACGTAATGAGTTACATAAATCGGATTTGAGAAAAAAATGAATCAAATTTTCAGGCAAATTGAAATTACGAGTTGTACATAATTTTCCCCCATCTAACTCATATTTTATACGTTTATAAAAAAAATTTAAGCCTTTTTTGTATGCAAATCGAATTCGACTAATAATTTGTTGTTTCGGTAGAATTAAACTGATGTTCAAATAGCCTTCAAGTCCAAATGACTGTTTAATATGCTTAAAGTGCTCATTGTAAGTAAAGATGAATCTTCTATAAAAACGGTACATATATTATGATCTCAATCTAGGGTTTTATCGAGGGTCTTAATTTTTAATTTCAAATTTTATCATACACTTAAGTATTAATATATTAATAGTGTAAACCAAGTGTTTTTCTGTTGTTATTATTAATATATTACACCAAGCGTAATCAACTATGCTGCTACCATCGCTTGTTGTTCGCCCGTTTAAAACAAATAACCCAATTTTTTTCAACATTTCTACTATTTTCTTAACCGTGGGGTCTGTTACGTTATGTATTGAGTTTCTGAGTTCCGAAATATGTTTACAATTGAATGTATAATGTGGTGCGTAATTTAATTGGCCAATTTTGGTATTGATGTCCCCTACTTAAAGGAATTTGTAATTCGAGTAAGAAAAAAAATTGTGGTTAAAGTATCATAGAGTAAGCATCATCATCTAGACCTGGTTTTAAATATAGTGCACCTACTGTACATTTTTCTAATTGTGTTTTAATACAAAAAAAGACCCAAAAATATTATTTTTATATTATGTGTATCATACAGATAGAATTTATAGTAGTCATTTAAAAATAGTGGTAAATAGAAATGATCAAACATAGCCCAAGTTTTTCATAGACAGATATCTGCTTTTAATAAAATAAATTTTGTTTCTATCTCACCCTCACCTTTATATTTGAATTTATACCATTTATATTCCAAAACGATATATTAACACTGGTTTCACCATCAATTGCCAAACAATTTAAATTATTTTGACTGTTCTGTATATACTTGCCGTTCGTGTTAAGTGGTGTTATGTTTATGTTTCTGTTAGAGTTTAGTTTGTCGACTGAGAAACTTCGGCAGCAGCTGTTGTTGCTTGAAAGGGTGGATTGGATGGAGAGTCTTCGGATGAGTTGCTTCCCCTGCGCTTTTTTCTTGTTGAACTTTTCAACTTGCTTCGTTTTGACGTTATAGTGGTTTTCATCTGGAGGGAGTAGAATGAAATTAATACAGGCCTGTGTGGTTCATTTGTAGTGCCAAGTATGTGGACATCTTTGACGTGCGATGTAGCAAGGTGTTGTGGCCTCGTACTTTGTTATTATTAAAACCACAAAAGGTACTTACGATTTTGATAGCCAATATCTCAACTTAATGACGAAATGTATTGTAAATAGCACCTGTACGTGTATTTCTATTTTTCATTTTTATGGTTGTTAATGATTTTCCTTGAAATTTGAAATACTTCACTACGTTCTTCTACTAGATATTACGATAGAACAATTTTGTCTTTCTTACTGTGAAATAAAAGGATACCAACCCCCATTAATATTTACATACTGGAATGTTTTATTTGTTTTTGTTTATATTCACTGACAGGTTACCGGCTACCGGTGACAGCTGAAGCTGGTTGACAGTTCAGTAGAGGTCGGGTCGGTAGAGAATAAAAACGTATGTCTATTACGAATTTCATTTAAATAAATTGAAGTACACTAGAATATCGACATTTAACTAACTTTCATAGTGACATCTAACAACCGATATCCTAAACCCACGCATTCTGTTTTTGTCACATTCGGGCGCAGAGCTTTCGGGTGATGTAAGATTCGGTGGTCGCATGGGGAATGCGTGCAAATCTCTAACTTACAAATCTTGCCTTTTACATTTCTTGCTTTTTACATTTTCTAATTGCCAAATCTATCCCTGTACATTTCTTGCCTTGTACATTTCTAGTCTTTTACAAATCTCGCCTTTGACAAATCTGTCCCATGAAGTTGTTGCATGTTGAGCCATGTTCACACGAGAACATTTTACGAACAAATTATTTAGGATTCCGTAGAATGGAAATGATACACACAGATCTAATTATAGACACAAGATTTATTTTAACACATATACAAAATCACATATATTAATTGACATTAAATCGTTGCATAGCAACAACACAAAACTCTAAGGAAATGCAGTGTTACTAGATATTTTTATTAACACTCCGCCTTAACATTGCATTTTCTTTCACAACAATTTCTTAAGCCAAGACTATCTCTATAATTACAAAACATATTCTTATTTAGAGATTTGGTAAATATATCAGCCTTTTGTTCTGACGAAGGAACATATTTGATTACAATATCACCTCCCTGTATTGCATCTTTAATAAAATGGTGTTTGATATCAATATGTTTTACTCTTTTGCTTTCTCTATTCTTAGATATATGAATGCAACTTAAATTATCTTCAAAAATTAATACAAATTTACAATTCAAATTTAAATCATTTAATAACCCTTTAAACCACAAACTTTCAGCAACTAAAGAGCTAAGAGCAACATATTCCGCTTCTGCGGTAGATAGTGATACAGTCTTTTGCTTTCTAGTAGTCCACAAAATAACATTTCCATGCAAGAATAAACAAAAACCTGTAACACTTTTTCTATCTACACAGTCTGCGGCCCAATCAGAATCGGTATAACCTGTTACGTCATGATCTTCTTTTGATGTATTCGTATAATACAATCCTAAATTCTTAGTATGCTGCAAATATCTAAGAATTCTCTTTAAATAATTCCAGTGCGTATCATTAGCACAATCTTGATATCTGCTAAATAAATTAATAGCAAAACTCAAGTCAGGTCGAGTGCCAATAACTAAGTACATTAAGCAACCTACAAGTTCCCTATAAGAATGCTTAGTTAATAATTCTGGATCTGTTTCTTTATTAAGTTTTAAACCCTTTTCTACAGGAGTAGCTATTCCTTTACAATTAGTCATATTAAACCTTTCTAATAATTTTTCTGTAAATGACTTTTGACTAACTTTTAAAACTTTGTTTTTATAATCCCTTTCTACTTCTAGTCCTAAAAAGATTTTAATTGGACCTAAACAGACTACGTCAAATTTCGAGCTCAGTTGCTTTTGAAAGGTACTGATAACATTTTTATTATTATGAAAAATCAAAATGTCATCGACATATAAAAATACATAAAATCTTGGATCATTAACTTTTATATAAAGACAAGTGTCATAAACTGAACATAAAAAGTCACTCTCGATCATAAATGTGTGGAAGGCTTCATTCCAGCATCTGGGACTTTGTTTCAGTCCATATAATGACTTATTAAGTTTACATACCTTTTCGTCACTCTTCATATCTTCAGGTAAATACATGTAGATTTCTTCTTGTAGTCTTCCATGTAGGAACGCAGTTTTCACATCCATCTGTTCTATGTACATATCTTCTTTGTTTGCAATGACCAGTAGTGTTCTTAAGGTTGCCAGTTTACCAACAGGTGCGTATGTCTCGTTCCACTCAGATGTTTCATAACCTTTTGCTACTAATCTTGCTTTATAAACATTTTCATTTTTCTTTCTGAAGACCCAACGACTATTGATTATATTCTTATTTTCAGGTTTTTCTACTATCGTCCATGTACGATGTTTCTCATGTGATTTCAATTCTTCTTTTATTGCTGTCATCCATTTTTCTTTTTCATCTGATTCTAAAGCTTCTTTCTTCGTTCTTGGTGCATCGTATATAATATTTTCTACGCTGAGGGCTGAGAACTCACAATCGTGGAAGTCGTCACATTCGTAGTCTTGTAGATAAGCTGGTCTCTTTCTGATTCTCTTTTCTTTTTCATTTTCTGAATTTCCTTTTTCATTTTTTGATTTTTCTTGTTCATTATTCGGTTCTTCATATGATGTTGTACCAATTTCCTCTTCTGTTTCTTTCATATTCTGTATTTCTGGTTGTACATAAACAATTCTGTTTGATTTTTTATCTTCTTCGTTGAATATTACGTCTCGTGCCCGAATTACTTTCCTTTCTTCAGCATTCCACAGCCTATAACCGTTGTTACAATATCCAATCATGTATAATTTCTTCGATCTTTCTGACATTTTACTTTCCCTGTGTTCTTTATTTATATATGTATAAGTTTCTGATCCAAATATTTTTAATTTTTCATAATTTGGTACTTCACCATTCCAAATTTCTGCAGGTATTTTTCTATTTATTGTAGGAAGCCTGTTAACTATATATGCGGACGCATAAACTGCTTCTCCCCACATTTCTTTTTTAAATTTTGAATCAGCTATTAATACCTAGCCTTTTCTATTAACGTTCTGTTTAGCCTTTCGGCTTTACCGTTTTGCTGGGGCGTGTATGGTATAGTAGTTTCTAGCTGAATTCCTTTCTTCCTACAATATTCTTGAAATGAATTATTTACGTATTCTTTGCCGTTATCGCATCTAAGTCTGGATATTCTGGAATTAAACTTAGCTTCAGCTATTTCTGTATAATTCTTGAAACAATTTAGAACTTCTGTTTTACTTTCTAGCAGATAGACAATTACGAAATGACTGTAGTCGTCTAAGAAAGTTAACATGTATATCTTATTGTCGTACGTAGCAGGGTTTATCGGCCCACAAAGATCTGAATGTACCTGTTCTAGTATTCGTTTACTACGCTGATATTCTTTATTGAATGGTAATCTTGTTTGTCGACCTTTGATACATGGTTCACATAAAATTTGTGATTCTGAAGTTTCGCAATTTATTAATTTTCTTTTCTTTAATTCTCTCATTTTCTCCATGGATGCATGACCAAGTCGCCTATGCCATATCTCATCATTTTTAGGTATGGAATATGCGTTCTGCGCTGATATTTCTTTCGTCTTGAATTCTACTTCATATAAATTATTCTTCTTGTGGCCTTCTTTAATTACTTCTTTCTTTTTGTAGATTATTACTTTATTGTTTTCAAATGTGACGCTCAATCCTGATTGTTCTATTCTATTTACCGACAGTAAATTTACTTCTAAGTTCAGGAACATATAAAACATTCTTTATTGTACATTCTTCTGTCAAAATACTTCCAACCTTTACTGCCATTAATGATTCCTCTTTTTTTGCAATATTTATTCTTAAAGGATTCTTTAAAGTAATAACTTTGTTAAAATATTTGTCAGTATTTATTAAATGATCTGAAGCGCCAGAATCTACATAAAAGTGAATGGTCGCATCTTTACTTTTCGAAATTATATTATTCCCTGCAATGAAACATATGTCATTTGATTTTACATCTGTACTATTTGCTTCTTTTCTGAAATTGTTTTTCTGATTTCTTGTTCTAAATTTGCATTCTGATTTCTTGTGGCCTTTCTTCCCACACTTGTAACATTCAAAATTGAATGTTTTCGTTTCTGTTTTATTATATCTATTTCTTTTATTAAAAAAGGCTTGCGAATTCTCATTTTCATTAACTTTTAGTCCTTTTCTTTTAATTTCTTCTTCGATTAATCTATTCTTGACAAATTCTATAGTGAGATTACTGTTTATTGTTTCTATTGCGGTAACAACATTGTCAAACGAATTTGGCATTGCTAATAACAAATAGCAGATAATCTCACTTTCACTAGGTTTTGCATCAGATCCTTTTAATTCTCTAACAAGTTTGTCAAACTGAATAAAAAATGCGTTAAGTGAATTTTCTTCACTATATTTTAATGTCAACAATTTCTTTCTTAACAATAACTGTGACGCAATACCAGTGCGTTGGAATGTAGATGTTAATTTTTCAATAATATCTTTGGCTGTATTACATTCTTTAATTATTTCTAGGTGACTGTCCGCTATACATTGAACTAGGATATTCTTTGCCTTCGAATTCTTGCTCTTCTGAGGAACTGTTAATTCTTCGAACTTTAAATAAGGCTCTTCTAATGTGTCTAAAAGATCTTGTTCTTCTAAAACTAACTTTACCCTGTAAAGCCAATGTCCAAAATCCGAACCACTGAATGGCGTAATTCCATGTTTATTAATTCTATATTCCATTTCCATTATTTCTTAGTTTAGCGGGTCTGGGCCCATAACCTGAACAAATTATTTAGGATTCCGTAGAATGGAAATGATACACACAGATCTAATTATAGACACAAGATTTATTTTAACACATATACAAAATCACATATATTAATTGACATTAAATCGTTGCATAGCAACAACACAAAACTCTAAGGAAATGCAGTGTTACTAGATATTTTTATTAACAGTACATTCACAGCAAGTCAATGTCCTCCGTACACTCCGAAAAGAAAATATATATTTCAGGACCAAGTACTTAAAATTATTTTATTTAACAATAATTAAAATTTTAAGGAAATATCTGATATTAATAAGTTATACTGAAACAAAAATAGTAGTGTTTTATTATTCGCAGTTATTAATAATTACGTACGTCCATTAATGAAAATTTGTAATAAATAATTAAATTAACAGCAAGCTTTTACATTAATGTTGTATACATAATAAAACACAATTTTTTAGTATACATAAAAGACGGAGATCAGGGTTAATGAGACTCCGAAAACGACAAAAGCTGACTGTAGGCTTCTGCATACTCTCTTTTCTATGTTCTGCATCTTGAAATAGTTTGCTGTGAACAAACCGCACTAACGCCAAATTTAAATAACTGTCATCTGTCTAATGTTACATATTCTTGTTTTTATGTATTTAAAACAAAAAAATATATATGCGTAGTTTGTTTTAAAACACATTATATTGAAGTAAATATTTATAAACTCCAAGAAATTATGTTACTGTGGCTCTGTCGTTATTCAGCGAGAGTGAAAGAATTTTCCTCCAAATCTCTGTACGATTTTGAACTTTTGCAAATTACAATGGCACAAAAACACGTGATTCGTTTTTCTGCGATAAGTTTTTTTATGGATGAAGAGAGACTTATTGCCCATGGTGAAAATGCAGTCGAATCAAGTCCGTGATGTCCATGAAATGATTTATGATGCAGATCTTAAAATTAAAAAAAGAAAATTGCATACCAGTTTTAAAGAGAAATATTATAATGTCAAGGTAAGTTTAGGATTGTATCATAAATTTTATCGTATTTGTTTAAAATGAAGACAAATCCATTAAAAGTGTTTCGTGTGCATGCCCTACACAGGTAAATTTCGTTGCCATCACATGCGTCAGCTGTTCATGCACATTACAACATTTCCGTAACGGACAGGGCTTGTTCCTGATCGAGGAAGAAAACAACTGATACTATAGTGCAAACAGTTGAAGATCTATATCCTTCAGCACCACTGATCGCGCAGTTTCTGAGAAAGATGTTGAAGAATATTACCCATATTTGGAAGAGCAGTGAGTTTCAATCATTGTGGAGTTGCCACTTTCTCGCCGGTGACCGAGAAGATTTTCTTATAGCCGACGTTTTACCACCAGGCGTTAATTTAAACATACCATCATTTTTAATGTCTACAGTTCACGATGGAACAAATTTGGAAATATTGCGAGGGCAAGAATACAAGTAGAAAGGGCCATAGGAAGAATTAAAACTTTTCAGATATTACATATGATTTGTGGGACTTTGACAAAATAATACCTGCTTATAAGGGAAGTCGAAATATTTTACAATGAACAAAGTACCTATGTAATCGATTTTTTGTAAATATGTACAAATGCCTGACACAAGCTTTTAATGCATACGAGTTACAAATTTATAGGGTATGTAAGGAATACAAAATAGATTAACATGTACTAATAAACTCATAAAATTGTAATAATCTTTCTTAATTTTCTGTTATCTCTCATTTCAGTTATTAATTTTGTTTATTTTAACTTTGCATCTCCTACATGCCCTATAAATCTGTAACAAGTGTTCATTAGATAACATCTTTATATTATTTATGTACGTACGTGACAAATATATCTTATTATAGGATAATCTACGTTTCAAATTTTGCATAACTATTTCTTTTTACTTCCATGTACTTCGTACAAGGAAGTATTGTAATCGTGAAAAATTTCGCTTTCCAGATTTCAGCGGAAATATCTATTTTGACCATCCCTGAATCCATTTTGACTAATTTCGTCGTGACGTCTGTACATACGTGCGTATGTATGTACATATCTCTTATAACTCAAAAACGGTAAGCCATAGAAAGTTGAATTTTATATTTAGGACTGTTACAACATCTAGCTGTGCACCTCATCCCTTTTTGGTCATTACATAACTTCCGGAAGTGGTACGTTATTTGAAGCCTATAATTGATATTAAAGAATTATATTAAAATATAATACAAAACTTTTCAAATTTGGTATATAAGACTTTTATATCAATGAAAATAACATAATAGATTTTAATTAAAATGGGGTAACCCGAAGTGATACATTACCAAAAGCTGTGAAGAGTTTTTCTTGAAAAAAAATCTGAAGTGGCCAGCACATGACCTCCCGCCAATTCCATGTTTAAAATAGCAGTGAACTTTAAGTAAAGTATCACTTCCGGTTGATCGTTTGTAAATAAAATCTAATTTGTTGTCTAATAAATAGAAAAGTCTGTAATACGAAATATTGGATTGTTTTATTGTTTTTCCTCAAAAATCTAGTTGAGCTCCAAATTAAGTACTACATCCGATTTATCATATATGGTTAAAATCTAATATGCTGTTTCAATTTATATATGAGTTTTAAATACCAAATTTGAAAAGTTTTAGATTATATTTTAATAGACTTTAAGGAAAAATCGTCACACACACATTCTTATAAAAATCAGCATCAACTTTCAGCTTCTAGATGCTCTAAAACGTAATCTTTGTAAATTCTTCGCCGTATATGATCCATTTCATAAATGTGTAGTTGTAAATTAATATTAATTTATAGTGCTGCAAAAATAGAAAATTTAAATCAGATCATCCTGTACATCTAATATTTATATATGATGAAAAATATATTATTTTTACAAACATTAATTTCATTAGAATTAAATATTTTACCATCATATTCTCCTTAACACGGTTTCATTATTAATTTTAATGTAATTGCTTCGTCAAAATTAAAGTATTGTTTTTGTTTGTCGCATAGGCAAGAAAATAAATTATATTATATATTCATATTTAAAGTTATTTACTAAATGTTATTATCGTAGAATTGAAGATTGCACCATTATATTCAATTTTAATTAGTAAAAGTTGCTAAAAAATTATATTCAATGATTTTTTTACGAGAAAAACTGTTAAAAGCTTGTATAAATGATATTTCCGGTTATCCGATATACACTAAAAACTATAATGACCTCTTCCCACATTAGTATAGAATGGGTATACAAAATTTCAAAATTTTCTGATTGATAGTATTTGAATAATCGTGTCTACACGATACACACACACATACCTACAGACATCATTGTAAAAATGTTAAAATCCGATTCTGGGGACATTAAAACGTGCTTATTCACTAAAATCTCTATGCGATTTTAGCACGATCCCTATACCATACCTCCCTTACCTAGGGTAGCGGGAGGTAAATATGGTTTTATTTTGATTTTAGAAATTAATGCTTCAAATAATAGTTTCAGAGAATTAAATTCTGCGTTTAGCACATCAAGAATTATAAAATCAGTCCTTTGTATAAGCGAGATATGTAAATTTAAAAATTATTTACTTTTTTTGTTTTTTTAATTAAGTTTGCTATGAATTAGGAAAAAAAATCATGTCAATGTCAAATAATGTAAATACGTAGAATTTCATGATTGGATCTGTTATAACACATAATTTATTATTAACAAAATATGTATAGTTAGGCGTACAAGGAAATCATGTGGTGTCCACATCAGTTTTTTTTTCATGTCCAATATTTTTCAAATACATTTTTATTAATAGATTATATTGCAAAATATTATTATAGTGTTATAAAATTAACTTTATAAGAAATAATTTTTAATTCTAAAAAAGTTTTTATTTACTCTACTTGATAGATGACAGCTATTTAAATTTAGCGCTAGTACGGTTCGTTCACAACAAACTCTTTCAAGATGCAGTTAAGAAACCGGAAGACTAATTTCAGCTTTTGTAATAGGGCACCTGCACGTGACGTTTCAACATGGCGGCCACCAGCTGATCTTGGACAACCAAACCTTCAGTTTGCATTGTGTCTTACGGAGAAATATCGTGACATTCTTATTATTAAATGAGTTCCAGGTTATTAAATTAAACTAACCCAATCCTATTTTTTTGTGTATACTTTTATTGCATATAAAATAATTTAAACATAATCGGATAGGAACATATTGTATGAATGTTTAAATATATGTAATTTTCTTTAATAATATGTATAAAAAACATGAAAAAATATTTTTTAAATGACAGAATTACAAATTTTGAATGAAGTTTTTTTTAGTAACAGAAAAAATATATATATATATTTGTGTCTGTTTCTCACAAAGGTTTAAAAATTATATAGGTAATCAATTATTGATTTCATATTGATTTTTAAAAGGTATTTATAATCCTCGTCAAAAAAATGTCAATGTATAAGGATCCACATTATGTATCCACTTTTATCGATTTAACGTACTTTGGCTTCCAAAGATAAATTTTTAACGTATAAACTCAATAAGCTCATTTATATACAATAAAAATACACAATATGACAATAAGAAAAATGAACTCGAAGATATATATATATATATATATATATATATATATATATATATATATATATATCAAATTTAATTTTCTTTATAAATTAAAAAAATTTAATAATTCAATTTATTTTAATTTCAATATTCGTGTTTTCTTTTAAAAATACACATAAAAAAACTTATACAAACTCAAATGAATATAATACAACCTGATGCTACAAGGTACTTATTTCAATTTAATATTTTTTAAAATATATTTATAAATAGGACTGCTTTGTTTTACTAGTAAATAATACATACACTTATCTTTAATTATGGTTAATTACATTTTAAAATAGCATGTATAAATTTAGGAAAAACTGAATTTCTTGTACATAAAACACATTCGCTGCATAAGACGCAATGTTAAACTGAAGCTTGGTTGCCCGAGATCAGCTGATCATCCGCCATGTTGTGACGTAGGTGCAAGTGCCCTATTCCCGGTCGATTTTGACGTTATCACTTTCGGAGTCTAGATTTTTTTATCTGGATAAAAAGGCAGTAGTTACATTCTATATTTATCTTTGAATAAATATATTAATTTTATAAGTTTACTTGAAATTCAGATATGGTGTGGATTGCGAACACGCACAGTATGTAGTGTAGTACGATTGAAAGTTTTTGTAAAACCACAAAAGTGTACCTATATATTTATATAATTTTACATAAATATGTTATATGTTTATTTTGTTACAATTAATCTCCAAATCTCTTGTTGATTTTGTGACAGTCATGTAGATAGTATTTTATATGTTTAAAAAGGATGTAGGTTCAATTGAATAAATAGATTATCTTACAATTAGAATAATACAACCTTTTTGTTTAATTTCTGTATAAATTTTATTTTAAACCAATGTTTCGGCCGCATACACTGCTGCCTTCTTCAGAGAAAAACAACATAAATGACATAAATAAATAGTTATAAACAATAGAAACAAGTAAGCAAGGAAATACAAAAAATCTTAAGTGTGTACTCTTATTTTAAAGTTACATTACACTTATAGAATGAGATGTATTGAGTCTGGGGCTCCAGATTTTCGAAACTACCTGTATGATTAGTGAATTTAAAGTAATTTTTACGAAATCGCAGATTTTTGGAATAAGTTTGTTAATGCTAGTGTTTTAGGAAAAAAATCTTAAGTTTTTAATGCCTTCAAATGAATCCTAAAGTGGCAAATGCTTCCGTAGAGCTATTGTTAAAAATATTTGTGGTTTTAGTGGTTCTTATGCAGATTATGAATACATGTGATTTTACGGGAAATTTTTAGTGATTTAGGGTTTTTTACAGTAGTTTTGTGATACAAGTATGTACACTACGGAGAAACGGATCTAGCTGTAAAGAGGATATTTTTTTTATTTGTTTGGAAGGCAATCTATTTTCCGCATTTTTGGAATATTAATACGGTTTCGAAACTATAAAGTGTTTCATACTGCAGAAGTTTTAATATACACAGAGAAAAGGATACAAATTATCATTTATTTATATAGCACCAGAACTACCAGAAGACTTGTTCTTATTTCCAATTATTAACTCTGTTCTCCTTCTTTTATGTATACTAAAAAAAAATATGTTTTACTACGTGTACAATAATAATGTAAAAGCTTGCTTTTAACTAAATTATTTGTTACAAATTTTCATTCCGCGGTAACCACCGTCAATAGATGGCAGCATTGACATCTTCGTAGTGGGGAAAACATTGTATTTTGTACATTGATGGTATAGGAGTAATCTCGAATTTTTGATTTAGTTATCTTTATTTACGTGCAATAATTAATTAAAATAAGATGCTTATCTCTCTCGGAGATATCTACATATATTTAAATGGTGCAGTAAGGCCAATAGTGAAAGGAGAAGCAACATTTAAAGATAAAGTAGTTAGTAGAAAAGTTTGTAAGGAAACATTGAAAATTTCTAATATTTTAGCGGTCATATAATAATGCGTGGTTTCCAATTTGGTAAAGAAAACAATGTGGAGATTCCCGGTTTTTCTTTACAAACATTTAATTTAAAAGGGATTCCACATAATATCCGCATTTGCCTTGAAAACAATGTACAACAGTGGAAGTGCAAACACTTTTGCACTTATGTTGTATTTGAAAAGACACTTTTAATTTATTGGTTTGAAAATCATTATTTATTATATAACTGCATCCATGTATGGTTCTAGGAAATCCAAAAAATTTATTCTCTAACGATTGCCTTATCAGAAGTTCTGCCACCAAAAGCAGAACTTACGAAACATATAACGCCTGCCGGTCTAACTCTAATTAGATATTTTAAAGTATGTCTTTTTTATAATTAAAATATGATCTTATCCTTATCAAACACTTTGATTTCTGAATATAAATTTCAGTGCGCTCTAGCACTACTCTAACATTTCTGATTTTTTAAAAAATATTTCGGAATAGGTATTTAAAATGTGTTGTTCTCTTATCAGGCATGAAAATAATTGGTTTTAAAATTGTATAACGTATTTCTAGCATTTCCCAAAAATATAATATTCTATCAGTTGAATATGGTAAATTAAAAATGACACTTATTACCTTAAGTGTATTATTCGTCTTTAATTTAAAAAGAAATATTTTTTTTTTAGTAGGACAGGCATTCTTTTTCAAAAGAGATCTTTTATTTGGGTTTTTTCCTGTAAATATTTTTTATATTATTAAAAAATGTATTGAAACTATTATACGATTTACCTTGATAATAATCCGAAGGCAGAAAATGAGCAGAACACACATTCATATACCGTGTCACTTTCTTTCCTATTTTTAACGCAATTACCCATTTTTTCGCATTTTTTTGTCCTTCGGGAAGTATTGAATTCACATTTGTGCACTAACGTAATTATTGCACTGCGGTACAGAGCAATATTTGCTAGACATTTCTCTAATTTTTGCTTGGTTCCTATGCTAGTACAATTCACATGCCGCAATGTTTTCCCCACGACTCGCACTTTTAATTTCGCCACCAGATGTCAGATACTTTGTTGGCTCTCATCAAAACCTGAAAGTAGGCTTCCGGTTTCTTAACTGCATCTTGAAAGAGTTTGTTGTGAACGAACCGTACTAGCGCCAAATTTAAATAGCTGTCATCAAAGCTGTAATCTGTAAAGTGAAATTAAACTTTTTTAGCATTAAAAATTGTTTCTTATAAAGCTAATTTTATAACAATATTTTGCAATATAATCAATTAATAAAATGAATAATGCATATGACAAATATTGGACATGGAAAATAAAAGAAGTAGGTAAGAAAAATTTGAAAAGTAGATTATCATATAAAAAATTATATTCGTCACATACGTATAAATAATATAAAGAGTGTTAATGAATACGTGTTACAAATTTATAGGATGTGTAGGGGATGCAAAAATAAAATAAACAAAATTAGTAATTGTAGTGAGAGATCGTAACAGCCAACGAAAATTAAAAAAGATAATGTATTGTTATGTCTAATTTATAAATGAATTACTTTTCCTTTTATAATATTAAGGTCTGCGTCATAAACTATTTCATGGACATCACAGACCAAATGAACATGGTTTCAATCCACTGCATTTTCACCACGAACAATAAGTCTCTTTTCATCCACAAAAAAACTTATCATTTAAGAAAAACGAATCACTTGTTTTTGTTTTTTGTGCCACTGTAATTTGCAAAAGTTCAAAATCGTACCAGATGAGATAACAAGCGCGACTAAAACACTACGAACCGAATTGAAAGTAAGAACGGACAAAATAAATAAGTGATCAGGTGCAGAATATCAATCCTTTAAACAATAGCTAGGTCTATAACTATAGAATCAGAGGAAAATCTTTTCGTCCTCGCTGAAGAATGACAAAAGCCACAATAACATTATTTCTTGAAATATATTAAAATTTACTTCAATATAAGGTTTCTTAAAACAAATTACGCATATATTTTAATTTATTTTTTTACTTTAAATACATAAAACAGGAATATGTAACAAAATAACACCATTACATTTTCTAGTTTTCAAATAAGACAAATGACAGCTATTTAAATTTGGCGCAGTTCGGTTCGTTCACAATAAACTCTTTCAAAGATGCAGTCAAGAAACCGGAAGCCTACTTTCAGGTTTTGTAATTCCCGGTCGATTTTGACGTCACGCTTTCGGAGTCAATTGTTAATAATTATTTCTGTTTAATAAAGCATTACTATTTTTGTTTCAATATAATTTATTAATTTCAGATATTTCCTTAAAAATCAAATTATTGTTAAAAAAAATAATTTTAAACACTTGGTCCTGTAAATTATTTTCTTTTCGGAGTGTATACAGGTCTTTGATTTGCTGTGAATTTACACGTAAAATGTCCTCATGTGAACATGGCTCATTATGCAACAACTTCATGGGACAGATTTGTCAAAGGCGAGATTCGTAAAAAACTAGAAATGTACAAGGCAAGAAATGTACAGGGATAGATTTGGCCATTAGAAAATGTAAAAAGCAAGAAATGTAGAAGGCAAGATTTGTAAGTTAGAGATTTGCACTTCAAGCCGATATAGTTTGCAAATTATGTGAGTCAAACGATATCACGTTTTCATAACGTATTATGGGGAATGCCCACAACACCCGAATATTCTACACCAGAATATACAAACCCAGAATATGCATACACAGAATTATTCAAATCAAGAATATTTAAGACCAGAATATTCAAATGTAGAATATGCTTACACAGAATCATTCAAATCAAGAATATTCAAACATAGAATTACGCATTAATAGAAAACGCTCATGCGACGGCTTGAAGTGCAAATCTCTAACTTACAAATCTTGCCTTCTACATTTCTTGCTTTTTACATTTTCTAATGGCCAAATCTATCCCTGTACATTTCTTGCCTTGTACATTTCTAGTTTTTTACGAATCTCGCCTTTGACAAATCTGTCCCATGAAGTTGTTGCATAATGAGCCATGTTCACATGAGGACATTTTACGTGTAAATTCACAGCAAATCAAAGACCTGTATACACTCCGAAAAGAAAATAATTTACAGGACCAAGTGTTTAAAATTATTTTTTTTAACAATAATTTGATTTTTAAGGAAATATCTGAAATTAATAAATTATATTGAAACAAAAATAGTAATGCTTTATTAAACAGAAATAATTATTAACAATTGACTCCGAAAGCGTGACGTCAAAATCGACCGGGAATTACAAAACCTGAAAGTAGGCTTCCGGTTTCTTGACTGCATCTTTGAAAGAGTTTATTGTGAACGAACCGAACTGCGCCAAATTTAAATAGCTGTCATTTGTCTTATTTGAAAACTAGAAAATGTAATGGTGTTATTTTGTTACATATTCCTGTTTTATGTATTTAAAGTAAAAAAATAAATTAAAATATATGCGTAATTTGTTTTAAGAAACCTTATATTGAAGTAAATTTTAATATATTTCAAGAAATAATGTTATTGTGGCTTTTGTCATTCTTCAGCGAGGACGAAAAGATTTTCCTCTGATTCTATAGTTATAGACCTAGCTATTGTTTAAAGGATTGATATTCTGCACCTGATCACTTATTTATTTTGTCCGTTCTTACTTTCAATTCGGTTCGTAGTGTTTTAGTCGCGCTTGTTATCTCATCTGGTACGATTTTGAACTTTTGCAAATTACAGTGGCACAAAAAACAAAAACAAGTGATTCGTTTTTCTTAAATGATAAGTTTTTTTGTGGATGAAAAGAGACTTATTGTTCGTGGTGAAAATGCAGTGGATTGAAACCATGTTCATTTGGTCTGTGATGTCCATGAAATAGTTTATGACGCAGACCTTAATATTATAAAAGGAAAAGTAATTCATTTATAAATTAGACATAACAATACATTATCTTTTTTAATTTTCGTTGGCTGTTACGATCTCTCACTACAATTACTAATTTTGTTTATTTTATTTTTGCATCCCCTACACATCCTATAAATTTGTAACACGTATTCATTAACACTCTTTATATTATTTATACGTATGTGACGAATATAATTTTTTATATGATAATCTACTTTTCAAATTTTTCTTACCTACTTCTTTTATTTTCCATGTCCAATATTTGTCATATGCATTATTCATTTTATTAATTGATTATATTGCAAAATATTGTTATAAAATTAGCTTTATAAGAAACAATTTTTAATGCTAAAAAAGTTTAATTTCACTTTACAGATTACAGCTTTGATGACAGCTATTTAAATTTGGCGCTAGTACGGTTCGTTCACAACAAACTCTTTCAAGATGCAGTTAAGAAACCGGAAGCCTACTTTCAGGTTTTGATGAGAGCCAACAAAGTATCTGACATCTGGTGGCGAAATTAAAAGTGCGAGTCGTGGGGAAAACATTGCGGCATGTGAATTGTACTAGCATAGGAACCAAGCAAAAATTAGAGAAATGTCTAGCAAATATTGCTCTGTACCGCAGTGCAATAATTACGTTAGTGCACAAATGTGAATTCAATACTTCCCGAAGGACAAAAAAATGCGAAAAAATGGGTAATTGCGTTAAAAATAGGAAAGAAAGTGACACGGTATATGAATGTGTGTTCTGCTCATTTTCTGCCTTCGGATTATTATCAAGGTAAATCGTATAATAGTTTCAATACATTTTTTAATAATATAAAAAATATTTACAGGAAAAAACCCAAATAAAAGATCTCTTTTGAAAAAGAATGCCTGTCCTACTAAAAAAAAAATATTTCTTTTTAAATTAAAGACGAATAATACACTTAAGGTAATAAGTGTCATTTTTAATTTACCATATTCAACTGATAGAATATTATATTTTTGGGAAATGCTAGAAATACGTTATACAATTTTAAAACCAATTATTTTCATGCCTGATAAGAGAACAACACATTTTAAATACCTATTCCGAAATATTTTTTAAAAAATCAGAAATGTTAGAGTAGTGCTAGAGCGCACTGAAATTTATATTCAGAAATCAAAGTGTTTGATAAGGATAAGATCATATTTTAATTATAAAAAAGACATACTTTAAAATATCTAATTAGAGTTAGACCGGCAGGCGTTATATGTTTCGTAAGTTCTGCTTTTGGTGGCAGAACTTCTGATAAGGCAATCGTTAGAGAATAAATTTTTTGGATTTCCTAGAACCATACATGGATGCAGTTATATAATAAATAATGATTTTCAAACCAATAAATTAAAAGTGTCTTTTCAAATACAACATAAGTGCAAAAGTGTTTGCACTTCCACTGTTGTACATTGTTTTCAAGGCAAATGCGGATATTATGTGGAATCCCTTTTAAATTAAATGTTTGTAAAGAAAAACCGGGAATCTCCACATTGTTTTCTTTACCAAATTGGAAACCACGCATTATTATATGACCGCTAAAATATTAGAAATTTTCAATGTTTCCTTACAAACTTTTCTACTAACTACTTTATCTTTAAATGTTGCTTCTCCTTTCACTATTGGCCTTACTGCACCATTTAAATATATGTAGATATCTCCGAGAGAGATAAGCATCTTATTTTAATTAATTATTGCACGTAAATAAAGATAACTAAATCAAAAATTCGAGATTACTCCTATACCATCAATGTACAAAATACAATGTTTTCCCCACTACGAAGATGTCAATGCTGCCATCTATTGACGGTGGTTACCGCGGAATGAAAATTTGTAACAAATAATTTAGTTAAAAGCAAGCTTTTACATTATTATTGTACACGTAGTAAAACATATTTTTTTTTAGTATACATAAAAGAAGGAGAACAGAGTTAATAATTGGAAATAAGAACAAGTCTTCTGGTAGTTCTGGTGCTATATAAATAAATGATAATTTGTATCCTTTTCTCTGTGTATATTAAAACTTCTGCAGTATGAAACACTTTATAGTTTCGAAACCGTATTAATATTCCAAAAATGCGGAAAATAGATTGCCTTCCAAACAAATAAAAAAAATATCCTCTTTACAGCTAGATCCGTTTCTCCGTAGTGTACATACTTGTATCACAAAACTACTGTAAAAAACCCTAAATCACTAAAAATTTCCCGTAAAATCACATGTATTCATAATCTGCATAAGAACCACTAAAACCACAAATATTTTTAACAATAGCTCTACGGAAGCATTTGCCACTTTAGGATTCATTTGAAGGCATTAAAAACTTAAGATTTTTTTCCTAAAACACTAGCATTAACAAACTTATTCCAAAAATCTGCGATTTCGTAAAAATTACTTTAAATTCACTAATCATACAGGTAGTTTCGAAAATCTGGAGCCCCAGACTCAATACATCTCATTCTATAAGTGTAATGTAACTTTAAAATAAGAGTACACACTTAAGATTTTTTGTATTTCCTTGCTTACTTGTTTCTATTGTTTATAACTATTTATTTATGTCATTTATGTTGTTTTTCTCTGAAGAAGGCAGCAGTGTATGCGGCCGAAACATTGGTTTAAAATAAAATTTATACAGAAATTAAACAAAAAGGTTGTATTATTCTAATTGTAAGATAATCTATTTATTCAATTGAACCTACATCCTTTTTAAACATATAAAATACTATCTACATGACTGTCACAAAATCAACAAGAGATTTGGAGATTAATTGTAACAAAATAAACATATAACATATTTATGTAAAATTATATAAATATATAGGTACACTTTTGTGGTTTTACAAAAACTTTCAATCGTACTACACTACATACTGTGCGTGTTCGCAATCCACACCATATCTGAATTTCAAGTAAACTTATAAAATTAATATATTTATTCAAAGATAAATATAGAATGTAACTACTGCCTTTTTATCCAGATAAAAAAATCTAGACTCCGAAAGTGATAACGTCAAAATCGACCGGGAATAGGGCACTTGCACCTACGTCACAACATGGCGGATGATCAGCTGATCTCGGGCAACCAAGCTTCAGTTTAACATTGCGTCTTATGCAGCGAATGTGTTTTATGTACAAGAAATTCAGTTTTTCCTAAATTTATACATGCTATTTTAAAATGTAATTAACCATAATTAAAGATAAGTGTATGTATTATTTACTAGTAAAACAAAGCAGTCCTATTTATAAATATATTTTAAAAAATATTAAATTGAAATAAGTACCTTGTAGCATCAGGTTGTATTATATTCATTTGAGTTTGTATAAGTTTTTTTATGTGTATTTTTAAAAGAAAACACGAATATTGAAATTAAAATAAATTGAATTATTAAATTTTTTTAATTTATAAAGAAAATTAAATTTGATATATATATATATATATATATATATATATATATATATATATCTTCGAGTTCATTTTTCTTATTGTCATATTGTGTATTTTTATTGTATATAAATGAGCTTATTGAGTTTATACGTTAAAAATTTATCTTTGGAAGCCAAAGTACGTTAAATCGATAAAAGTGGATACATAATGTGGATCCTTATACATTGACATTTTTTTGACGAGGATTATAAATACCTTTTAAAAATCAATATGAAATCAATAATTAATTACCTATATAATTTTTAAACCTTTGTGAGAAACAGACACAAATATATATATATATTTTTTCTGTTACTAAAAAAAACTTCATTCAAAATTTGTAATTCTGTCATTTAAAAAATATTTTTTCATGTTTTTTATACATATTATTAAAGAAAATTACATATATTTAAACATTCATACAATATGTTCCTATCCGATTATGTTTAAATTATTTTATATGCAATAAAAGTATACACAAAAAAATAGGATTGGGTTAGTTTAATTTAATAACCTGGAACTCATTTAATAATAAGAATGTCACGATATTTCTCCGTAAGACACAATGCAAACTGAAGGTTTGGTTGTCCAAGATCAGCTGGTGGCCGCCATGTTGAAACGTCACGTGCAGGTGCCCTATTACAAAAGCTGAAATTAGTCTTCCGGTTTCTTAACTGCATCTTGAAAGAGTTTGTTGTGAACGAACCGTACTAGCGCTAAATTTAAATAGCTGTCATCTATCAAGTAGAGTAAATAAAAACTTTTTTAGAATTAAAAATTATTTCTTATAAAGTTAATTTTATAACACTATAATAATATTTTGCAATATAATCTATTAATAAAAATGTATTTGAAAAATATTGGACATGAAAAAAAAACTGATGTGGACACCACATGATTTCCTTGTACGCCTAACTATACATATTTTGTTAATAATAAATTATGTGTTATAACAGATCCAATCATGAAATTCTACGTATTTACATTATTTGACATTGACATGATTTTTTTTCCTAATTCATAGCAAACTTAATTAAAAAAACAAAAAAAGTAAATAATTTTTAAATTTACATATCTCGCTTATACAAAGGACTGATTTTATAATTCTTGATGTGCTAAACGCAGAATTTAATTCTCTGAAACTATTATTTGAAGCATTAATTTCTAAAATCAAAATAAAACCATATTTACCTCCCGCTACCCTAGGTAAGGGAGGTATGGTATAGGGATCGTGCTAAAATCGCATAGAGATTTTAGTGAATAAGCACGTTTTAATGTCCCCAGAATCGGATTTTAACATTTTTACAATGATGTCTGTAGGTATGTGTGTGTGTATCGTGTAGACACGATTATTCAAATACTATCAATCAGAAAATTTTGAAATTTTGTATACCCATTCTATACTAATGTGGGAAGAGGTCATTATAGTTTTTAGTGTATATCGGATAACCGGAAATATCATTTATACAAGCTTTTAACAGTTTTTCTCGTAAAAAAATCATTGAATATAATTTTTTAGCAACTTTTACTAATTAAAATTGAATATAATGGTGCAATCTTCAATTCTACGATAATAACATTTAGTAAATAACTTTAAATATGAATATATAATATAATTTATTTTCTTGCCTATGCGACAAACAAAAACAATACTTTAATTTTGACGAAGCAATTACATTAAAATTAATAATGAAACCGTGTTAAGGAGAATATGATGGTAAAATATTTAATTCTAATGAAATTAATGTTTGTAAAAATAATATATTTTTCATCATATATAAATATTAGATGTACAGGATGATCTGATTTAAATTTTCTATTTTTGCAGCACTATAAATTAATATTAATTTACAACTACACATTTATGAAATGGATCATATACGGCGAAGAATTTACAAAGATTACGTTTTAGAGCATCTAGAAGCTGAAAGTTGATGCTGATTTTTATAAGAATGTGTGTGTGACGATTTTTCCTTAAAGTCTATTAAAATATAATCTAAAACTTTTCAAATTTGGTATTTAAAACTCATATATAAATTGAAACAGCATATTAGATTTTAACCATATATGATAAATCGGATGTAGTACTTAATTTGGAGCTCAACTAGATTTTTGAGGAAAAACAATAAAACAATCCAATATTTCGTATTACAGACTTTTCTATTTATTAGACAACAAATTAGATTTTATTTACAAACGATCAACCGGAAGTGATACTTTACTTAAAGTTCACTGCTATTTTAAACATGGAATTGGCGGGAGGTCATGTGCTGGCCACTTCAGATTTTTTTTCAAGAAAAACTCTTCACAGCTTTTGGTAATGTATCACTTCGGGTTACCCCATTTTAATTAAAATCTATTATGTTATTTTCATTGATATAAAAGTCTTATATACCAAATTTGAAAAGTTTTGTATTATATTTTAATATAATTCTTTAATATCAATTATAGGCTTCAAATAACGTACCACTTCCGGAAGTTATGTAATGACCAAAAAGGGATGAGGTGCACAGCTAGATGTTGTAACAGTCCTAAATATAAAATTCAACTTTCTATGGCTTACCGTTTTTGAGTTATAAGAGATATGTACATACATACGCACGTATGTACAGACGTCACGACGAAATTAGTCAAAATGGATTCAGGGATGGTCAAAATAGATATTTCCGCTGAAATCTGGAAAGCGAAATTTTTCACGATTACAATACTTCCTTGTACGAAGTACATGGAAGTAAAAAGAAATAGTTATGCAAAATTTGAAACGTAGATTATCCTATAATAAGATATATTTGTCACGTACGTACATAAATAATATAAAGATGTTATCTAATGAACACTTGTTACAGATTTATAGGGCATGTAGGAGATGCAAAGTTAAAATAAACAAAATTAATAACTGAAATGAGAGATAACAGAAAATTAAGAAAGATTATTACAATTTTATGAGTTTATTAGTACATGTTAATCTATTTTGTATTCCTTACATACCCTATAAATTTGTAACTCGTATGCATTAAAAGCTTGTGTCAGGCATTTGTACATATTTACAAAAAATCGATTACATAGGTACTTTGTTCATTGTAAAATATTTCGACTTCCCTTATAAGCAGGTATTATTTTGTCAAAGTCCCACAAATCATATGTAATATCTGAAAAGTTTTAATTCTTCCTATGGCCCTTTCTACTTGTATTCTTGCCCTCGCAATATTTCCAAATTTGTTCCATCGTGAACTGTAGACATTAAAAATGATGGTATGTTTAAATTAACGCCTGGTGGTAAAACGTCGGCTATAAGAAAATCTTCTCGGTCACCGGCGAGAAAGTGGCAACTCCACAATGATTGAAACTCACTGCTCTTCCAAATATGGGTAATATTCTTCAACATCTTTCTCAGAAACTGCGCGATCAGTGGTGCTGAAGGATATAGATCTTCAACTGTTTGCACTATAGTATCAGTTGTTTTCTTCCTCGATCAGGAACAAGCCCTGTCCGTTACGGAAATGTTGTAATGTGCATGAACAGCTGACGCATGTGATGGCAACGAAATTTACCTGTGTAGGGCATGCACACGAAACACTTTTAATGGATTTGTCTTCATTTTAAACAAATACGATAAAATTTATGATACAATCCTAAACTTACCTTGACATTATAATATTTCTCTTTAAAACTGGTATGCAATTTTCTTTTTTTAATTTTAAGATCTGCATCATAAATCATTTCATGGACATCACGGACTTGATTCGACTGCATTTTCACCATGGGCAATAAGTCTCTCTTCATCCATAAAAAAACTTATCGCAGAAAAACGAATCACGTGTTTTTGTGCCATTGTAATTTGCAAAAGTTCAAAATCGTACAGAGATTTGGAGGAAAATTCTTTCACTCTCGCTGAATAACGACAGAGCCACAGTAACATAATTTCTTGGAGTTTATAAATATTTACTTCAATATAATGTGTTTTAAAACAAACTACGCATATATATTTTTTTGTTTTAAATACATAAAAACAAGAATATGTAACATTAGACAGATGACAGTTATTTAAATTTGGCGTTAGTGCGGTTTGTTCACAGCAAACTATTTCAAGATGCAGAACATAGAAAAGAGAGTATGCAGAAGCCTACAGTCAGCTTTTGTCGTTTTCGGAGTCTCATTAACCCTGATCTTCGTCTTTTATGTATACTAAAAAATTGTGTTTTATTATGTATACAACATTAATGTAAAAGCTTGCTGTTAATTTAATTATTTATTACAAATTTTCATTAATGGACGTACGTAATTATTAATAACTGCGAATAATAAAACACTACTATTTTTGTTTCAGTATAACTTATTAATATCAGATATTTCCTTAAAATTTTAATTATTGTTAAATAAAATAATTTTAAGTACTTGGTCCTGAAATATATATTTTCTTTTCGGAGTGTACGGAGGACATTGACTTGCTGTGAATGTACTGTTAATAAAAATATCTAGTAACACTGCATTTCCTTAGAGTTTTGTGTTGTTGCTATGCAACGATTTAATGTCAATTAATATATGTGATTTTGTATATGTGTTAAAATAAATCTTGTGTCTATAATTAGATCTGTGTGTATCATTTCCATTCTACGGAATCCTAAATAATTTGTTCAGGTTATGGGCCCAGACCCGCTAAACTAAGAAATAATGGAAATGGAATATAGAATTAATAAACATGGAATTACGCCATTCAGTGGTTCGGATTTTGGACATTGGCTTTACAGGGTAAAGTTAGTTTTAGAAGAACAAGATCTTTTAGACACATTAGAAGAGCCTTATTTAAAGTTCGAAGAATTAACAGTTCCTCAGAAGAGCAAGAATTCGAAGGCAAAGAATATCCTAGTTCAATGTATAGCGGACAGTCACCTAGAAATAATTAAAGAATGTAATACAGCCAAAGATATTATTGAAAAATTAACATCTACATTCCAACGCACTGGTATTGCGTCACAGTTATTGTTAAGAAAGAAATTGTTGACATTAAAATATAGTGAAGAAAATTCACTTAACGCATTTTTTATTCAGTTTGACAAACTTGTTAGAGAATTAAAAGGATCTGATGCAAAACCTAGTGAAAGTGAGATTATCTGCTATTTGTTATTAGCAATGCCAAATTCGTTTGACAATGTTGTTACCGCAATAGAAACAATAAACAGTAATCTCACTATAGAATTTGTCAAGAATAGATTAATCGAAGAAGAAATTAAAAGAAAAGGACTAAAAGTTAATGAAAATGAGAATTCGCAAGCCTTTTTTAATAAAAGAAATAGATATAATAAAACAGAAACGAAAACATTCAATTTTGAATGTTACAAGTGTGGGAAGAAAGGCCACAAGAAATCAGAATGCAAATTTAGAACAAGAAATCAGAAAAACAATTTCAGAAAAGAAGCAAATAGTACAGATGTAAAATCAAATGACATATGTTTCATTGCAGGGAATAATATAATTTCGAAAAGTAAAGATGCGACCATTCACTTTTATGTAGATTCTGGCGCTTCAGATCATTTAATAAATACTGACAAATATTTTAACAAAGTTATTACTTTAAAGAATCCTTTAAGAATAAATATTGCAAAAAAAGAGGAATCATTAATGGCAGTAAAGGTTGGAAGTATTTTGACAGAAGAATGTACAATAAAGAATGTTTTATATGTTCCTGAACTTAGAAGTAAATTTACTGTCGGTAAATAGAATAGAACAATCAGGATTGAGCGTCACATTTGAAAACAATAAAGTAATAATCTACAAAAAGAAAGAAGTAATTAAAGAAGGCCACAAGAAGAATAATTTATATGAAGTAGAATTCAAGACGAAAGAAATATCAGCGCAGAACGCATATTCCATACCTAAAAATGATGAGATATGGCATAGGCGACTTGGTCATGCATCCATGGAGAAAATGAGAGAATTAAAGAAAAGAAAATTAATAAATTGCGAAACTTCAGAATCACAAATTTTATGTGAACCATGTATCAAAGGTCGACAAACAAGATTACCATTCAATAAAGAATATCAGCGTAGTAAACGAATACTAGAACAGGTACATTCAGATCTTTGTGGGCCGATAAACCCTGCTACGTACGACAATAAGATATACATGTTAACTTTCTTAGACGACTACAGTCATTTCGTAATTGTCTATCTGCTAGAAAGTAAAACAGAAGTTCTAAATTGTTTCAAGAATTATACAGAAATAGCTGAAGCTAAGTTTAATTCCAGAATATCCAGACTTAGATGCGATAACGGCAAAGAATACGTAAATAATTCATTTCAAGAATATTGTAGGAAGAAAGGAATTCAGCTAGAAACTACTATACCATACACGCCCCAGCAAAACGGTAAAGCCGAAAGGCTAAACAGAACGTTAATAGAAAAGGCTAGGTATTAATAGCTGATTCAAAATTTAAAAAAGAAATGTGGGGAGAAGCAGTTTATGCGTCCGCATATATAGTTAACAGGCTTCCTACAATAAATAGAAAAATACCTGCAGAAATTTGGAATGGTGAAGTACCAAATTATGAAAAATTAAAAATATTTGGATCAGAAACTTATACATATATAAATAAAGAACACAGGGAAAGTAAAATGTCAGAAAGATCGAAGAAATTATACATGATTGGATATTGTAACAACGGTTATAGGCTGTGGAATGCTGAAGAAAGGAAAGTAATTCGGGCACGAGACGTAATATTCAACGAAGAAGATAAAAAATCAAACAGAATTGTTTATGTACAACCAGAAATACAGAATATGAAAGAAACAGAAGAGGAAATTGGTACAACATCATATGAAGAACCGAATAATGAACAAGAAAAATCAAAAAATGAAAAAGGAAATTCAGAAAATGAAAAAGAAAAGAGAATCAGAAAGAGACCAGCTTATCTACAAGACTACGAATGTGACGACTTCCACGATTGTGAGTTCTCAGCCCTCAGCGTAGAAAATATTATATACGATGCACCAAGAACGAAGAAAGAAGCTTTAGAATCAGATGAAAAAGAAAAATGGATGACAGCAATAAAAGAAGAATTGAAATCACATGAGAAACATCGTACATGGACGATAGTAGAAAAACCTGAAAATAAGAATATAATCAATAGTCGTTGGGTCTTCAGAAAGAAAAATGAAAATGTTTATAAAGCAAGATTAGTAGCAAAAGGTTATGAAACATCTGAGTGGAACGAGACATACGCACCTGTTGGTAAACTGGCAACCTTAAGAACACTACTGGTCATTGCAAACAAAGAAGATATGTACATAGAACAGATGGATGTGAAAACTGCGTTCCTACATGGAAGACTACAAGAAGAAATCTACATGTATTTACCTGAAGATATGAAGAGTGACGAAAAGGTATGTAAACTTAATAAGTCATTATATGGACTGAAACAAAGTCCCAGATGCTGGAATGAAGCCTTCCACACATTTATGATCGAGAGTGACTTTTTATGTTCAGTTTATGACACTTGTCTTTATATAAAAGTTAATGATCCAAGATTTTATGTATTTTTATATGTCGATGACATTTTGATTTTTCATAATAATAAAAATGTTATCAGTACCTTTCAAAAGCAACTGAGCTCGAAATTTGACGTAGTCTGTTTAGGTCCAATTAAAATCTTTTTAGGACTAGAAGTAGAAAGGGATTATAAAAACAAAGTTTTAAAAGTTAGTCAAAAGTCATTTACAGAAAAATTATTAGAAAGGTTTAATATGACTAATTGTAAAGGAATAGCTACTCCTGTAGAAAAGGGTTTAAAACTTAATAAAGAAACAGATCCAGAATTATTAACTAAGCATTCTTATAGGGAACTTGTAGGTTGCTTAATGTACTTAGTTATTGGCACTCGACCTGACTTGAGTTTTGCTATTAATTTATTTAGCAGATATCAAGATTGTGCTAATGATACGCACTGGAATTATTTAAAGAGAATTCTTAGATATTTGCAGCATACTAAGAATTTAGGATTGTATTATACGAATACATCAAAAGAAGATCATGACGTAACAGGTTATACCGATTCTGATTGGGCCGCAGACTGTGTAGATAGAAAAAGTGTTACAGGTTTTTGTTTATTCTTGCATGGAAATGTTATTTTGTGGACTACTAGAAAGCAAAAGACTGTATCACTATCTACCGCAGAAGCGGAATATGTTGCTCTTAGCTCTTTAGTTGCTGAAAGTTTGTGGTTTAAAGGGTTATTAAATGATTTAAATTTGAATTGTAAATTTGTATTAATTTTTGAAGATAATTTAAGTTGCATTCATATATCTAAGAATAGAGAAAGCAAAAGAGTAAAACATATTGATATCAAACACCATTTTATTAAAGATGCAATACAGGGAGGTGATATTGTAATCAAATATGTTCCTTCGTCAGAACAAAAGGCTGATATATTTACCAAATCTCTAAATAAGAATATGTTTTGTAATTATAGAGATAGTCTTGGCTTAAGAAATTGTTGTGAAAGAAAATGCAATGTTAAGGCGGAGTGTTAATAAAAATATCTAGTAACACTGCATTTCCTTAGAGTTTTGTGTTGTTGCTATGCAACGATTTAATGTCAATTAATATATGTGATTTTGTATATGTGTTAAAATAAATCTTGTGTCTATAATTAGATCTGTGTGTATCATATCCATTCTACGGAATCCTAAATAATTTGTTCGTAAAATGTTCTCGTGTGAACATGGCTCAACATGCAACAACTTCATGGGACAGATTTGTCAAAGGCGAGATTTGTAAAAGACTAGAAATGTACAAGGCAAGAAATGTACAGGGATAGATTTGGCAATTAGAAAATGTAAAAAGCAAGAAATGTAAAAGGCAAGATTTGTAAGTTAGAGATTTGCACGCATTCCCACTATATCACTCTTTTCATAACTGATTATGTAAATAACTATTATTTGCACAACAAAAAATATAATCTGAACATTATAAAATAGTCTCAAATGACAAAAAAATGATTTAACGACACCAACGACAATATATTTTTAATGTGAAGTAACAAATACAACGCATGCGTATGAGATTTTTAAACACGACAAAATTGATTGAAACGACATTTCTTATCTCTGAACTCAATGATGAACAATAAAATAGAAAAAAATATAGTTTCAATAATTGCAACAATCGACAGAAGACATTCTTTTTGAACAGAAACAAAAAACAAGCATACGCAGGTTAGGTTATGTTAATATTATTAAAGTATGCAGATATTTATTAATTATTTATAATTACACAACTATGTATTAAAATGGACGAAGTTCATTTAATAGAAAACTTCAGAGAAAATGAACATATTGTAAGAGAAAAGAAGAAAAGGCATCGCAGTATTGCTCGAACATGGAGAAAAATCAAAGAGTTCAAATCAAATGAAGAAGCCGAATCATATCTTCAGAATGAAGATATGTGGAAGAAGGCATCCAAAAAAAGAAATCTAGATGGCGAAAGAGTGGAATTCCGGTGCAAATATGGCAAATATCGAGAGAAAGAATGTCCTGCTGCTATATATTTATTATACCATGCATTTGACGAAAAAGTCTCTTTATATTCAACAAGTACTGAACACTGTCATTATGAAACTAACATACCTTTTCGCGGGATAGATTATACTACCAAAGAAGTAATAATTTGGTTATTCAAAAATGGTATTGAAAAACCTGAAGCAATTATTGCGGAATTGAAAAAAGACAATTTAGCTGAGCCTACAAAAAATCAATTGACGGTTTTTTTACAACGTTTAAGAGAAAAAAAGTATGAATCTTCATGTGAAAATGAACTGGTAGAATGGATTGAAGAGTGTAAGGTAATTATAGAGAATAATTTTTCTGAAGTAGTGAACTAATTAAATTTTATAATTTTTTCATCATAATAAAATGGATGTGATGGGATGCAAATATTATTATTATTATTATTATTATTATTATTATTATTATAATTAAAAATTAAAGGTACTTTACTCTTGTATGTAAGTTTTAAATTTTTACCATTTCTAGTCAAAAATTGATAATCATAATGGGTAGCAGCATGAATGGTGATTAGGAAGATGATTAGCAGTGTTTTAACTCTGTCAATCATTTATGCTTTATTTTAGAGAAAAAATATTCAAATAAGTTACAGAAAACTTAATTGTAATCTATTTTTATTTCAAATAATTTTCTCTAAAATAAA
Organism: Ophonus ardosiacus; assembly: GCA_943142095.1. Lineage (NCBI taxonomy): Eukaryota > Metazoa > Arthropoda > Insecta > Coleoptera > Carabidae > Ophonus > Ophonus ardosiacus. The sequence continues at coordinate 32,498,816 of OW964828.1, read as the reverse complement.
CTATGATTGTCATCTTCTAATCACCATCCATGCTACCACCGAATATATTTTTAAGTTTTGGAAATATCCTTAGACCAGGAATATCTAAAATATTTGTTTGATTTTTTTTTTTAAGAATTAATAAAGAAAATATTGCCATTTTAAAGACTTCAGTCACACCTAATACTAACTTTATTATTTGCTTCCCATTTTTTTTTTTTTTTTTTTTAATTTTATTAATATATTGCAGAAATGAATATTATTGTTATCTTGTACACGAAATATCATGTATTCTGCCGCTTGAAATAACATGAGGTGTTTCTTTTTAGTTTATGCCCGTGGAGATATCTCAGGAAGATGACATTACCATAGATTTGAAGGTAGAAGATCCTTTAGAATTAGAAACTATAAATATGAATATTGAAAATACACAAACTGCGCCAAATGTTGTCAGAACACCCAATCCTGCCAGTGATAAAAAACGAACATATGCCATGATTGACTTAAAAAATAATGTTAATAAACTTCAAAAAAAAGATTGTAGTTGTAAAGATGAACATGAATTTGACTATTTTGGAAAGAGTATTGCAGTGCAACTTAAAAAAATGCCTCTTGATAGAGCACTCATTTGTCAAGATAAATTACAAGCAGTTTTGAAAGAAGAGCGATTGTACCAATTAAATAATAATTTATCATTACCGTCTTGTTCATTTTTGGCCAAAAGTGAAAGATAACGAAATGGATAATTTCTAAATTGTGTTAGAAAATTTACTTTAATTATTTATCTAAAAGATATTTATACACCAAGTGAATTAAGATAATGTTTATTCATGAAAGGCAAATTTAAACCATGAGCCCTTAGGGCAAGTGGGTTAAGTTCTTTGAGTGAATTTTAGAAGGTTGGTACTAGATGCTAGATGACTACTTAAGTTTTCAAACATCATAAATCCAAATTGATATGGACTTTGAAATACTTAATTAAATAAAAATAATAACTTTATTGATATAAATCAATAGGCGAGGTTTAACCTAGGCTGTTCTTCCACGTAATAAATGGCTATCCATTGTTACCAACTTATCGGTTTACTATAGCAGTTTAAATATTTTAGTATATAAAAAAAGGAAAATATAAAAAATGTATAAATAGGACTCATTTTGACAAGTCTCTTTAATGTACTATTTCCAATGCCAGTTTAAAAAAATGGTACTTTATCTAATGAAATCTCGTTAAATAACACTTTAATAACGAGAATGGATAAAAAATTCTTTAATCACTTGTTACTTATATAGCAGCAGCAAGTAACAAAATTCCCGTTTGTAATTAGTTTTTTGGTAATGATGATATACCATCATTCCTTAAGGGCGTTTTCCAGGCGTTACGGGCTTTCAAAGTTGTCATAGAAAACCAAATACTTACATGTTGTCGTGAAGAGAGCACCACATGGGTCACGTTTTAATATTTGAAAATACAAATTTAACGTCGGTCGGTATTGAAGAACCAGGCGACCCATTATTTAAAAACTAACACTCTAACGTCATTTATATATAAAACTTTTATTTCATAACTACAAAAAAATGTAATAAACTTAATAAAAAGTTAGCATTTACAAAAATATTCTGCTTCTAAACATATAGGCTGGTAGCACAAGCGTGGTTCTAACACCGATGTTACCTAGAACCAACGACCAAATCAGAGACAACTAATCTACTAACGTAGACCAAATATAACTAGGCAAAACATAGTTTCATTTGTTTTAATTTCGGCTGACCAGACAGAGATAGAGATATGTTTTATCTAGTTCGAGCATTTCTCACTAGAGGCGCAATATCGTTGACATTTTAGAATATAAAGTTTTTTGGAATATACATCAAGTTATACATATATTTCGATTACAGGTCAAACCTGTAAGTTTTACAGATTGTAAATCTGTAAAAAACTTATAAAAACGCATCCATTTTGCATATGAGACGCGGCCTTTGACATTTGCTTGTTTGGCCCACCCCAACAAGGTTGCCAAGATTACAGTTTATGTACCTTGTCCATGTTGCCAAATGAATTTAAGCGTAAAATTAATTTATAAAAATATCCAATATGTTTTGTTTATTTAATTATTTATAAGCTTTGGTATTAAATAAAAACCAACGTTTCACTCAAAAACAAAACCGCAAATGTCAAATTACACTGATATATTCAAGTGGCCTCTAGTGAGAAATTCACGAACTAGATAAAACATATCTCTGTCTCTTTCTGGCCAGCCGAAGAGGGTTAGGGAATGTTTTGTCTAGTTATATTTTGTCGTTGCCTAGAACCATAGAGTTATAAAATATATATACACATAGAGGGCGCCTAAACACTCAAAGCTGATGTCATGCGGGGTAAGCTTGTGTTTGTACGGCGGCCATCTTGGGAAGATCAAGTGTATATAAGCGTTCTCTGGTTATTTGATTCATTGATTATTTTACGTTAATAATCGATTTTAATTTGTGTTATTTGAATGTGAAACGTTTGGGGTAGGGTCAGAGTGTACGAAAATTCAAATATCACTTTATTCATATATCAACTTACAAAACATGGTAATGGATAAAAATCGAAAAATTTAACATTGCCTTATTCAAATAACTGCTTATGCATTTTTTGAATTGTCAAATCTCAAAATATATTACAATGGTCTTATACAATTCTCGACTTGTGCAAATCTCTACCACTATGAAGTCAGCGCGCATTGATCTATTCGTTCCTGGTTTGTTCACTACTGCTTTATATCGGCACTGTTTAGTGATATTTAATTTTATAATTATATTTAAATTTGAATTACAAATATATGAAAATGTAATGTATTTATTGTGACAATTCAAAAATAATCAAATACATATTTTATATATACCAAATAAATTTATCTATTTGCAAATGATGTACATATATTATTTTTGATATAAATTTAGGACATGTTTTATTCTTTAATAATAATAGTCTAATTTCTATTATTAATGATACTGAAGATATGATATGAAAACAATAACCATTTTATAATAATTATAGAAAGAAGGCCATAAAAAGGTTGACTGTGAAACATACAAACCATACAAAAGATGAAATGTATGAGAAAAATAAAATTGCTTTTAGAATAAAATAAATATATTTATTATTTTATACTTATAGTTATTGAATTGGTTTGTTTAAACATTTATCTACCGTACGTAGTAATACAGACAGATAATACGATTGTAATTAATATTCACACTATTTTACTGTTTTTACATTTTTCGTCAGGGTGTTAATAAATGTGTTACATATTTATAAGGTACGTGGGGATGCAAAATAGACTAAATAAAAATAAAATGGAATTGGCGACGTGTACTGACAACAGATTGAAAATTCTTTCCTATTTTTTTCCACACCTGCTCTTTTCCTAAAATGCAAAATGGGGTTGACAAATGAAGACAAGTATTTATTGTAAAACAGGTCCGGTTTTATTAACGTCCATTTAAAATTTAATTCCAAAGTAAATTTAATTAAATGTAACTCAATTTTTTGACAGTGATGCGATTATTTTAATGACAACAATGTGAAAACTGATTCATTTTATTAAATTTACTATGAACCTAAAATTAAATCGATGGTTCTAATACTGGCCCAAAATTGATTACTTATGATGGATTGATTATAGTTTTATATTAATGATTTTAATTTAATACAAACGATATTTCTGACAACATAAGATAATCTACAGGTTAGTTTAACAAATTATTGTAAATTTTACCTTATTATAAGCTTTTGAATATAAATAAATAAAATAAATATCAAATTAAATTCTTCTGTGATGAGCTAAAAGAAAACTCAAATCTTATATATAAAAATCTGTTGTGGCCAGCGCAAAACCTTCCGTCAATTCGATGTATTTTGTACATATCCTATACCAAAAGTTCCTTGAAAAATATTCTATATATCCTGTATAATTGTAACAAGAACACATTATTTTTACATATCCATACTGAAAGTTCCTTTGAAAAGATTCTAAAATCTAATAAAATTTTAATACGAATACGAACGTACATTATGTATTGCACTTAACACTTCCTCCTGCTTCAACTTTGCCCTATTTTATTAGAATTCGCTGTTTCTTACTCTTCTCTTCTACTCATTCCTGTCCAAAGCACCTTCGTGACACAGTTCTTCCTCTCTCAAATCTTCTGCTATACAGTCCTTCCATCTTCTCTTTTGCCTTTCTCGTACTTCTGGCATTATAAGTTCCTATCTTGAGGCGAGGCCGCAAATGCAAGTCACTGGCGAGGGACACTCTGTCACTTATATCACTTTCAGATCATATACTTTCCACTTTGGTTTTGCACTAGCCACTGACATCTGTCAATTAGAATTTTTTGCTGTTTCCATATTTTTTGCAAAGCTAACTGATTTTTGAAAGTTAACCTCTCTTAATCTCTCTATAATTCTATATCTATTGAATATGAAGGAAAATATATAATCGAACCGTATAGAGAATAAGATATTCTTTCTATTGATAATCACATAAAAAGTCGAAAATGATATTTAACTGCGATTTTTCAAGAAAAACTGTTAAGAACTTCAAATAAGGGTACTTCCGGTTGACCAATTATAACCAAAATCTAATCAGCTCTTCATATGGTTGTAAAGAAGAGGAATATGAAAGAATCATAATTTTTAGAATTGTAGTTTTGGAGTTATCGTCGGAGAAAAATTTGTCACACACACACACACACGGACACACACACAGACACACATACAGACATCATCTTAAAAATAGTACATTCGTAATATAGGGACCCTAAAACGTGCTTATTCATTAAAAACTCACCACCGAATTTTTTGACCAAAAACAATTCCTTCCTTTTGACGGAAGGTAAAAAAGAGGTAAATGTTAAATGAATCCTTAGTTATTTACGATACAAGTACGCAAAATTGGTCTTTAGTTATGAATGGGTCAGATTTAAAAAAACGAGCGCAGCGAGGGTATAAGTTTTAAGACCCGTGAGAGACTAAATATGTTTTATGTATGTACGATCAAAAAACCCAAAAAATAATAAATATATATATACATATAATAATAAGAATGATAATAATAATAATACAAAATGAAATAAATTAGAAAATCAAACATTAATCTGTTAAACGTCAAAATTTGACAAATTATTTCTTATATTTGTTTCAATAAAAAAATTATTTTCTACATGGTTGCCGTATGTTTTCAAATTTAAAAAATCTTCAGTCAATTCGATGTATTTTGTACATATCCCATACCAAAAGTTCCTTGAAAAAGATTCTGTATATCCTGTAAAATTGTAACACGAACACACTATTTTTTACAAATTCTATACCGAAAGTTCCTTTCCCTATTTTATTAGGAGTCGCTGTTTCTTACTCTTCTCTTTTACTCATTCCTGTCTAATGCATCTTCTTCACACAATTCTTCCTCTCTTAAATCTTCTGCTACACAGTCCTTCCATCTTCTCTTTGGTCTTTGTCGTACTTCCGCCATTGAAAATTCCAATCTTGAGGCGAGGCTGCAACTGCAAGTCACTTGCGAGGGACACTCTATCACATTCACATATAATTTTCTGACCTTATACCTTCAACTATTTCGCTTATTATAAAATTGTTTAGATAATTTTTACATAGATTTTTACGTAGAATAACGTGGTGATTTTTTCAAAACTTAATAATTCTTGAGATATAACACAACATCGTTGAAAAGCTTATAAAATAAGTAAAAAAGATGAGCTTATTTTCAACATTATGTTCCCATTTAAAAAATATTGTTTGTGTTGTTATATCTCAAGAATTATGAAGTTTTGAAAAACTCTACTTACACCACGTTATTCTACGTAAAAAACTGTATAAAAATTATCTAAATAATTTTTCTGTATCTCTCATAGTAAGCGAAATATGAAGTATTTTCAAAATAAGCGAAAAATAAGTTTTATTCTGTAGCTGAAAAACAAAAGATGATCAAAAATTCCCGTGGTGTCTATTAAAATTGTCTTAAAAAGTTGGCCCATAAAGACCTACATCAATTTTCTGTAGGGTGCTTAATAAGAAAGTTTTTCATATACGGAACTCGAATTTGTTCCAGCCTGTACAGTGGTGGACAGAAAAGATAGGACAGTATTTTTTTCTAATGTAAACTGTCTCCACTTATTTAAAATGTTAACGGCATTTTTTTATTAATATTACAGCGCTGGGCAATTTGTCTGATCGGTATTCCTTCTTCCACTCTAACAATTACCGAACACTTCACAATATCGTAAATTGGTTGCTTTTTTATTTCGATTCGATACCTTAATTTTTGATAAATCAAAGTGACAAATGTCATAATTGAAAAGCCAAATTCAATCAACTAAATCTTACAGAAGAAAGTTTACTTGATTTTTCTACTTGTCCAATTTTTTCTGTCCACCACTGTACATATTTAGACTTGTAAGATAGTTTTGTCCATAATACGACTATAAAAGTGTGCGGTATGTCAAGAATTGAGCGTAAATCAATTACCAGATATCTATTTATAAAATATTTCATTATTTGATTCGGACACCAAAAGTGTAAATTCATAATGGACTGGTACTGTCGAAACATCATTGAAGAACATGTTCTACCATTATGTCGGCTTTATTGGGTATGATAGATTTGTATTAATGCAGGATAAATGCTCGGGCACATGTAGCCGGAACAGTGCTCCAGTACCTTGAACAAGTCGGGATTGCGTCATTAGATTGGCCTCCATTAAGTCCCGATTTAAACCCGATTGAGCGCCTATGGGACATTCTCAAACGCCGTATACGAGCTTGAAATCCAGCCTCTAATTCAATTGAAGCATTACGAATCGCAGCTCACGAAGAATTGAATAGAATTTCCCAAGAAATCGTTCAACATCTTCTGCGAAGCATGTCCAGAAGAATGCAAGCTGCAACTAGAGTTAGAGGAGGGAATACCAGTTACTAATTTATCTTCATGTTAGCTAAAAAAAATTGTTATGTTGTCGTTATTGTAGCTCTTTTCAATTAAATGTTCTAACTAAAATCACCCTCTTGTATTTAATCATCCACAAATCTGTTCTAACGTTATCATATGTAAGGAAAACGGTATTAATATACGTAGGATAATTCAAAATAATACAGTTAGCAATAAAAAGTGCATAAATGCTACAGAAAGATTAAAAAAAAATATGCAATATTTTTGTCTGTGAATTTATATACAATTCTTTACATTAATAATCCAATAGGGTTTCCAATGAGAATTATTATTCGGCCCGCCATATCTTTTAAAATTTCGTATGCAGTCAGCATCTCAAAAAGAATCGTGGCCCCCTTCTCTGTACTTATACATATATAAATTAATTTATAAAGTTTTACGGGCTAGATGGTATTTGAAAAAAACTGTTTTCACGGCTATGTCACGGTTTCGCGTGTTCACGCGGTAGTTGACGATTAACGTTTTTCCTCTTTATACTACTTGCTTCAAAAATAAGCTACTCTATTTTGTTAGGAAAATTAAAATAAATAAAACTTTCCATGAATTTATTAAATCACTTATTAATATTTACATTAACATTGATATTGAAGCAAAAGTACGAAATTTATTACCTATCATTTTGATTTTATATTCCGTCTGCTAGTGTCATTAGTAAAAAAATGTTAAATTTAACATTTAGATACAGAATACACCCCATAATCTCACTTCATCAAATTCAACTTCGCCAATTTTATTACACTCTGTTAAGATTCGCGCAAAAAAACTCTCCTTTGAATACTTTTTACAATATTTATTTTATTTAATATGGATTCATCAATATAGCCTTTCGTAACAGTGGACGATTTCCATCCACCGAAGCGTTTGATGGTCTTAATGTTATCACCCGCATTTGCCGATAAAACTCGTTACCTACGTCGGCGAGCCACTCCAATTATTAGTATAACCTACAAAGATTCAAAATAAGTACCAAATCACATAAAACAAGGGAACTTATTACCTTCATTGAGTGCTTTCTTCAAAAATTGCTCTATATGTTCTGTTTTAAGGACTTGCCTTTTTTCAGGTATAAAAATAACATTTGGAATGATAAAGAAGAAGAGAAGATAAAGAATTCCTGTGCTATGCTTTTCAATAGGAAACTTGCAAGAACACGCGTTCTTCTGCAATAAATGAAGATATCCAATAGGATTCCACTGTAAACATAGCATCCCAATGTCACCTGTAATTTCCAACGTAATTTTTTTGTGTATAATGACATTTAAACAGCTTTGTTCAACAAAGAAGACTGACCTGAAACAAACAATAATTCTTTTCGTAATATTTATCTTTTAATCAAAGTAGATATTTTGATTTGATTGTAAAGTAAAGTTATAAAATGTAATTCATGTAATTTGCTGCTTTGTTAATATGTTATAATTATAACACTTGTTTTCAACAATATCTCCCATTCTACTCTATAATAATTAATTTTACTTTCCTGTTATGAATTTATTCCTGTATATAAATCCTAAAATGAAACATCTTTATAATAACTACACACTTGTTTACCTAAACACACACCTAAACATTCATTTTCATACGTTTAGCACTTTCTTGTAACGTGAATGGTAATTTTATTACATTACATCAATACTGAACCTAAAATAATATGTATAACAAATATTCCGTACCAAAGCATTTTCATTCAAAGTACATACTACAATATTTTTTATAATGAAGAAAATATTATTTTTAATAAATGTATTTAAAATAATTATTTTTATTTGTGTTATAATTATTCAAGATTTTTTGAAATGATATAAATAATTTAAATACCACATAAAACAAAAGTTACTAACAGCATTGGAATGGAGCAATGGTGAACGAATATTGTTCTACAACCGCGCCAGCTTCAGAGTGGAGAGATTTGCAAAAGTTGAGATTTGAATAAGACAGGATAATATTTGTCAAGATTTGAATAAGTCGAAATAAATATTTTTCGAGGTGTGCAGAGGTGAAAAATGCATAAGTCGTGAGACGAATAAGTCAATGTAAAATTATTCGAAATTTGACGATTCGTAGATTTGTAAAACGTGATTTGACAAAGTCAATATAAATGTATTCGAATGTTGTGTGCGCTCCCAACGTTTGTAATTACATGTCAACGACTTGTGCCTTCGGTTGTAATAACCGAATGTCCATAAAAACTTTAAAACAAGAAAAAGAAAAGGAAAAAGCGATGACAATTCACAAGTAAGTATTATTTTACTTATACATATTATTAATGTTTAGTTCATATAATTTATTGTATTTTTTTACATATTTCATGTAAAAATATTAACTTATTTTTTGTAATAAATATGTTTGTACTTCGTATTTATTTGTATTGTAAATATCATAAATATATATTTTTATATGAAATTTCTAGCCTCAAATTATTTGCCTATTCGGTACCTAGTTTTTGTAAGTTTCTATCTCAATCATTACAATTGTCATAAAATTCGAACAGTTTAATTTCTATAAAAAATATTTTATTAAAGTTTAATCGCAATACACTTCAAATTGAAGATTTTTACAATTTTTTGGTTCTTTCAAATTTAAATTTAATTAATTTTAATACATTTCTTACTGAATTAAAGCTTGCTAATGCTAATTACAAATAGCTTCAATTTCTGTTACGTTATTGTATTTTTGTAACAAAACTGAAGAAAGCGCGCTTAAATACATTATAACGTTGATCGTCCCAAGATGGCGGCCACGAGATTCCCCTTCCGTCTCATGGCGACAAAAACTCTGTCCACATCTGTACTTTACGCTCTCTCTAGTCCTATTCTATACTCTAAGAATAATTTAAATACCATATAAAACAAAAGTTACTAACAGCATTGGAATGGAGCAATGGTGAACAAACATTGTTCTATAACCGCGCCAGCTTCAGAGTGGAGAGATTTGCAAAAGTTGAGATTTGAATAAGACAGGATAATATTTTTCAAGATTTGAATAAGTCGAAATAAATATTTTTCGAGGTGTGCAGAGGTGAAAAATGCATAAGTCGTGAGACGAATAAGTCAATGTAAAATTATTCGAAATTTGACGATTCGTAGATTTGTAAAACGTGATTTGACAAAGTCAATATAAATGTATTCGAATGTTGTGTGCGCTCCCATTCAAAGATTTCTTGGCGTGCTAAATTTGAGGAAAACCATCAGATGGATGTTCAACGTTTTGCATATTTTAAAAATTAAGTTTAAGTGTTAAAAAGTAAAACAACATGATATTCATTAATAATAACTAGCTTTACAATTTTATTTATTAATTTTACACTTAAATTTATTTGGCAACACAGGCAACGTACACAAGCCGTATTTTGCAACCATGTTTGGTCCCCGCAAGCACTTGTCAAAGTCACGTGGCCTCCCGCACTTCAATCACAAGGGTATTCCCTGATCACAAGAATCTATTTGTCAAAATTCTTTCGATATTTCAAACATGTGTAGTTTTAAGTTTCATACAGATTCATTTTAGATTTTTGTGTTGATAGCAGAGCAGACATACAATCTGGGAAACTGTAAACAGAGAACTACGAACTGTTAGTAATATTACACAAACATTTCATTTTTAAGAGGTAAGTGTATGACATAATTATTTTGTAAATAATAACCATTGATTTTAAATATACATACACACACACGCACACATATGTTCCTGTATATAAATGAGCAACACATGTTTTACAGAGATTCAAGAAGTTAAAAGTCAAGATGCCTGGTTGTGCAGCTCCTGGTTGCAGTAACAGAGGAGAACATGGATTATCAATGAGGCATTTTCCAAGAGATCCAGCCAGAAGAAAACAATGGGTTGTAAACATAAAAAGGGAGCACTGGGCACCAACTAACAATTCTGTGTTATGTGAAGTATGTATTTCATTATCATATGAAACTTCTTGTTAAATGTGAAAAATATTGGGTGCGACTCAGTGGGTTGTATTAGGCTGTTTTAAGATCTGTATTAAGAGTTGTATTAAAAAACCTGATTCAGTGGCTTGTATTAGACTGTTTTAGTGTGTTTATTTTAATACATGTGTATTAGTTGCCTAGGAAATTAAAACACTTCTTAAAATGGGTTATATCTGTTTTAAGTATTGTATTAACCTTAATTCATAATGTCAAATATAAAATATTAAAGTAAAATTATATATTCGACTATTCATAAAGTATACTAAAGCAAATATTAAACTTAAAATGATATAATAAAAGAGAAAATGAATAATTTATAAAATTGAGGTTAATATGAATAAATTCAGGCAAGTTACAACAATTATTTATATGTTGTTTATTTTCTGAGTTTGTTTAAGTAAAATAGGTGACACAATACGTGCTATTGAAAGAGTTGAGCATGTTTGGCGTGTTGTTGATTGTAGAAGACGAAGAAGGATATAAAGAAGACGAAAAACTATGACAATACTCTCTCCGAAAGTGATACCGATTATCAAAAAATGTATTTCAGCATGTAATAAATTTGATTCGAATTGACAAATCTGCGTTTGGCGGGGATGTACCTCCTCCAGTTTTAGTTTTTCTTTTAAATAATGCGCAATTTCACTCTTTGAATTGCATTTCAATCAGTGCCGGATTACCCATTAGGCAGAATAGGTAATTGCCTATGGGCCCCTCACATTTTAGGGGCCCCGCTACATTGAATTAAAATAATATTGATTTGATTTTGATTTTTTTTTATTACAAACAAAGAAATCCTTAAAGAAATTTTGATTACAACAAAGAAATGCTTATTTACAATAATGGAACCTTGATTACAATAAAAAATATCAATCAGCACAAACATCACTTTTATTTCTTTGGACATTCCAATTTACCACTTCAAAATGATGCAGCTTTTTTATTTTTCATTATTTTAATGTCATTTCCATTATTTTCAATAATACCGTTCCGTTTAGTAATTGCCTCTTATTAAAATAATCTTTTCTTCATTAAATCAATCGGTTCTGTAATTCTTTTTCCTGACATTTTAATATGCTAAAATTTAAAATATAGGTCATAAAGTAAAGTAAAACATAACCTAAAACAACACAAATACAAAAATTTGACGTTTCAATTGCCGCCAATTTCGCACTTTGACAGTTATTACAGTGTTGCCAAGTCTAATTTTGTGTTTTAACTAAAACAGCTTAATACAGACCACTGAATCACCTTTGTTTTAAAATGTGTTTTAAGCTAATACAGTGTATTAGTTAATACAAGTGTTAGTACAGACTTTAATATAACCCACTGAATCGCACCCATTGTTTTTATTTAGGTTCATTTTGAATCGAGCATGTGGGAGAAAACCAGAGAAGATGGCTCAAGAAAATTAAAGCTAAGTGCTGTCCCTACAATATTTCCTTGTACGAAAGTCAAATCAAAAAGGAAATTTTCAAGACAAATACTATCATCAATACCGACGCAAAATATTCCTATAGTGCTAGATCCTTCAGCTGCTAGTAAATTTTCAAGTATAAATCCTGTTGTACCTCTTGCTGATTCAAGTACTTCAACTTCTAAATCAAATGGTACATCTACTAGCAATCTCGAATCATGTAGATCAACTTGCATAACATTCAATAACGATTCATATTATGAAGATTTAAAACAAGAAATTATCCGCCTTCAAAATCAAAATAAAACATTAAAATTGAGAAATAGAGATTTAGAAAATAATTCACGAAAACTTAAATTTCAACTTCTTGTGTTCTCTTCCAAGTTGAAAATGTTATTAAAGAAACAAAAATAGATAAATATTTAGTCCTTTTAATTTTTTTTAACGAAAATAAGATAAACAATCATATTTTTGAAAAACGGTCTAATGCAATAATACATTTATTAGAACAAGTAAGTTTACTTCCATTAAGAACTCGCGTAGACGTTTGGAAAATTTAAATTTGTTTGGTATGTTATAAAAAATTTTGAATAAAAAAAAATTGAAATCGGCAAGAAGATATATTGGAAAAGTAACTTCCAAATTATACAGGAACTGCAACAAACGCACTTGTATGTATGTGTAGATGTAAGTGGAAACAAACAGTTGAATATTATTTATCAGGTAAAATTGTTAAATTTAACTTAGATTTTTAATTTATAATTTTTATTACGTTTTAGGTAATTCCGTCAGAGGAGAGACATTTCATGATATAATTATAGGAATAATAAAAATATTAAAAGAATTAGGTTGCGAAGTTCTGGTATTACATCAGACTTGGGATCTTCAAATCTTTTTATGGAAATCTTTGGAACATAATAGCTAGTAGATTTAATGTAATTCACAATATGATTTCGCATCCTCTTCTACAAAACCGAAAAATGTTGTCGATGTGCTTCATTTATTCTAAAGCATAAAAAGTATACTTGTTATTGTTGAACAAAATATATGTAAGTTAAATATCTAGACAGTACAAGTCGCTTTTTAAAAAGTTTATTGATATAAACCTTAATTTATGTCTTTACAATATAGGCTCTGAATACAGACTAACTAAGATACTACGATTTTTCAAAAAGGAAAACTACATTATATAATTCATCTAAACTAAGCATAATTGACTCCGAAAGTGATGACGTCAAAATCGACCGGGAATTACAAAACCTGAAAGTAGGCTTCCGGTTTCATAACTGCATCTTGAAAGAGTTTGTTGTGAACGAACCGTACTAGCGCCAAATTTAAATAGCTGTCATCAAAGCTGTAATCTGTAAAGTGTAAATAAAACTTTTTTAGCATTAAAAATTGTTTCTTATGAAGCTAATTTTATAACAATATTTTGCAATATAATCAATTAATAAAATGAATAATGCATATGACAAATATTGGTCATGGAACATAAAAGAAGTAGGTATACAAAATTTGAGAAGTAGATTATCATGTAATAAAATATATATGTCACATACGAATAAATAATATAAAAATGTTAATGAATACGTGTTACAAATTTATAGGGTACGTAGGGGATGTAAAATTAAAATAAACAAAATTAGTAACTGTACTGAGAGATCGTAACAGCCAACGAAAATTAAGAAAGATAATGTATGCACTTTTCCTTTTATAATATTAAGATCTGCGTCATAAACCATTTCATGGACATCACAGACCAAATGAACATGGTTTGATTCTATTGCATTTTTACCACGAACAAGTCTCTCTTCATCCACAAAAAAACTTATTATTGCAGAAAAACGATAACATTATTTCTTGGAATTTATTAAAATTTACTTCAATATAAGGTTTCTTAAAATAAATTACGGATATATTTTAATTTATTTTTTTACTTTCAATACATAAAACAGGAATATGTAACAAAATTACATCATTACATTTTCTAGTTTTCAAATAAGACAAATGACAGCTATTTAAATTTGGCGCTAGTTCGGTTCGTTCACAATAAACTCTTTCAAGATGCAGTTAAGAAACCGGAAGCCTACTTTCAGGTTTTGTAATTCCCGGTCGAATTTGACGTCACGCTTTCGGAGTCAATATGATATATATGAAATGGGATAAATGTCTGGTCAGCATAATGTGGCACTGTAACTCCTCCACCCTTAGAAGGAAGCAACCCCTGGAAGTTGAACTTCGATGTTTTCAGTCTTCTTCGCTGAATTCCGGTTCTGTATTTGTATTCGCAGCCTTTTAGTTATTAAATAGATAATTATTATTATGGCTACGACGTAGAGAGCTATCGTCCAAATGTTGGGAATGTGGATGTACTCGTAGATTTCGATGTCCTGGATCGAAAAGTTTGAGATTTTACTAATTTTTAGTTTATAGTTTAATTTCGGCGGCATTAAAGGTGATCCATGTGTTTTATCGAGGAATATTAGTTTTTTGCTTTTTAAATATTATTTCACAATTATTGTTACTTTTAATCTGTGTTTTTAAACGAAAATATTTACTTTGAAATGAGCAACAGATTATCAACTTGACGTCACAAATTTCAAGGACGTTTCTAGAGCTGTAAAAATTCCAATTTTGTAACATTAAATTATGAATTAAAACTTTTTATTAAACATGTTTTATTATATTTTTCTACTATATGGAGATGGAAACTATAGAAAAAAGTTATTATTTTGCATTAATTCCATATCACCGGAATACCCCATTGATGGCGATTTTTTCTTCCTTGGGAAAGATGGCTAGATACTGGATTATCTCTGGGAGTAGTTCGAAGTGGTTTTCCTGTATTTCTAATCGGATGTAGTGGCATTGGCTTGTATGTTGTTTATTAAATATTTCTTTCTCGCAGTTGGGGTTGATGTGGGCATTGCATTTATTTGGGCACTGTTATATTTTACTCTGAATGCACATGTCGCTTAGAGAAATGATGTCCTTATTTGTTTGCAAAATGTATTTTGACTCTGGGATAATAGTAACAAATTCTGAACCGTATTTGGTTGGGGTTGATATTAAATGATAAAGATCGAAGTTAGTTTCAAAATTAATAGGAATAGATATAAAATAGATAATTCGTGAGGGTTCAATTTTACAGTTAATTTTTAATAATTGTTCATATTCTAAAATATTTTCAAGTTTAGGTTCGAATTGTAATTGAGTTTTATAGTGATCTGAAATCTTTTGAATTTCTAATAATAATTTATTTAATGAAGAGTTCTTAATTTGCAAAATGTTATGGAATTTTCAATATCTTGTAATATGTTCAGTATGGGATTATAAAGCATAATTAATTGATTAAAAATGTCTCTAGCAAATGAAAAGTCACCGTTAAGCCATTTATTTATAAGGTTGGACAAGTGTATTAATTTTGTTTGCAACAAGTTTTCATTATGTTGTATATCCTGCAGAGTACTATTGAAATTGTTCATTATTTTATTATTAACTGAATAAGATAGTTTTAATTGATTTTCTAACTTATGTTGATTGATGAATGAATGTATGTGAGGTTTTCTCAAGTTTTGCCTGCCCCAGTTTAATAGGAAGTATTTTCAAAATTTCGGTTATGTTTTGGATAATTGATCCGTTGCTGACCGCGAGGTACCTGGAAGAATTTTGAATTGATAATTTTTCTTTCTGGGACGTTTTATGTTATTATGTTAGATAAATTAATTTTCTCTACTGTATTGCCATGTGTTGGTTACAGTTTCGCAGTTTTTAATTTTTTATTAATTACTCGTAAATTTTCGCGCTTGTATTTATTTTTCGTTTTGGCTTGTTTCTGCCTATTTTTGACATAAATTTCGTCGGGAATTTCTGGTAGTTTTTATTTTTAATTGACTCATATAAAAGTTTGGTTTTGTTTTTATGATTTTCTACGAAATTGTTTATGAGTTGTTTGTCTATGTCTATATTTAGTTTGTAAGTGGCCTGATATAATTTCTGCTGGTTTCAATTTTGTTGCAGAATGTATGGTTTGGTTATATGCTAGAAGAGCGTATTTTACTTTTGTTTCGATGGGTTCTTTTTTATAAACTTCTTGGTTATTAAATAATCTAATATGTTCTATCAAGGTAGAGTGGAAACGTTCAATGATTCCATTCGATTCAGGATGCTGGGAACTTATGAAATGTATTTGAATTTTATGCAGAGCTAACAGTTCTGAGACGATTGAGTTTTTGAATTCTAAGCCATTATCTGAAATTATTTGGCCAGGAATGCCGTGATAGGTGAAATATTTGACTAGGTTATTAGCAATTTCGATACCTTGACTGAAATTTAGTTTATAGGCCTGTGCGTATTTTGAAAATGAGTCGATTATTGTGAGAAATTTGACCTTTTCGAGTGTTATGCTATCTACATGAAGTATCTCAAAAGGTTTTGACGCGGTGGGTGTAATGTTTAATTTTAATTTGAGTGGGTTTCTGTCGTACTTTGTTAATTGACATATTGTGCATGAATTTATAAAGGTTTGTACGGAATTACGTAGTTTAGGCCAGTAATAATTTTGTTTCGTGCTTCAGTGTCATCAGTCCCACGGTGGTTCGTTTTGCTCTCATGGTAGTTGCGAATAATTTCTATTCTTTTGTCTTCGCCTGTTACGTGAGTAAGGAATTGTGTACATTTGATTATGTTATGGCTCGATTCTGTATAACTTGGATGTAGCGCTGTAAAAGTGTAAGCGGTGTAGCTTATAGCGCAGTGTAAGTTCAGTGTTTACATTTCTGTAAACTAAGCGATTCTGCACCGTCATATATAACCTTGGCCGATGTAACGTACGCTTACAGTGCACCTATATTCATGTTTATTATTTATTCCATTTCTAAATAACTGCCAAAATGTCAAACACTAATAGGTTAGTATTTTATACATTTATTATTTGATTCAATATTATAATTCATTGTTAAATATGTTTTGCAGAGAAAAGAAACGCAAAAGATTATTTAATACTACAAAAATACAGTATGAATTGTATTTAAATATGTTAGAAAACGATTATATATTCAGAAGCGGGATAATAAATCCCAACGTAGAAGAGAATTACATAGAGAAGAAATGGGAGGAATTGTCAATTTCATTAAATGCTCTCGGGGATGGGCCTAACTTAAATAAAGAAGAATGGAAAAAGGTATTTATGATATTTATCATATTGAATATATATTTTTAAATAATTTATTTTTAGCGTTTTAAAGATTGGAAAAATGCCACTAGGGCGAAATTTAGAAAACTCAAAGAAGGATTAACAGCTACAGGTGGAGGGGAAGAGGTTAAAATTAAAATAACCGATTTAGAAGAACGAGCCTTGCAACTGTGGGGAAAGGTTGCAGTAACAGGTTCACAAGCTGTTCCAATGTCAGGAGGCCTGCAAAATTTGATGATCAATGTAGAGGAATCACCAAATGTAGAAATTGTTACTCCAAGTGATTTGATAGAAAATGCTGCTAGTAATGTTATCCAAATTTCTGAAGACAACTTAAATAATATTTCCGAAATTATAACTACTGAAAATATTACTGTTAGTACTCCCAAATTACCCAGAAACAGTAATATACCAAAAAGAAAAAAAAAAGACACTAATCTGAAACCACTTAATGAAATTGCTTTTAATCTGAGCAAACAATATTGTGATTACAATACAGAACTTAACAATACATTAAGACAATTAATTACCACTTATCAAAATATAGAGGAACGAAAACTGAAAATAGAAGAAGAAAAGTTAAAATTTGAAATAGCAAAATACAAACATGAAAATAAAAATTTTGCCTATGATTAATCAAATATATTTTTATGAGAATTTAACAAATGATATTTTGTAACATTGTTTTTATTTATGCAAATGGCGGAATAAGAGTGTTTTTTATTTAGTTATTATTTATAATAAAGTATACACAATAATAATTTTACATTATTTACTTTTAAGAATAATTTTGCTCTATGTATTCAGTACGTGTACGGCGCCCTAGAAGTAAGTAATTATTGGGTTCTCCTTCATTTTCATCTACAAAATATAATAATGTTAATGAAATAATATAATATTTTAATTATTCTACCATACTTCCATTCTCATTGATTTCTGGGTCTAAATCGTGTTCTATTTCATCATCAACTTCATCATTATTTATATCTAGTCCTGTTTTTCGCATCATATTATGCAAAACGCAACATGCATAAATAATGTACGCGGCGGATGCTGGATGGTAGTGAAGAACTCTATGTCGAGACAAACATCGAAATCTTGATTTCAAAATTCCATTCGTTCGCTCAATTACATTTCTTGCTCTTATATGAACACTATTGTATCTATGTTCTGGAGAATTATCTAAAAAATTATTAACTGGAGTAAAAAGCCATGGTTCCAAAGCATATCCGCTGTCTCCTAAAAACATTAAATATTTTAAATAATTTTCGTACTAATATAAAACAATAATACCAATTAAATGTGATGATTTATCACCATTATGATAGATTTGTCGTAAAAAACGTTTTACATCTGACATTTGCCATACCGCAGCATCATGGGTTGAGCCAGGATATCTTGCCTCCACAGCTAAAATTAAGTTGTTTGAATCACATATCTAAAACAATTAGAAATATTAAAATTTTCAATTTAAACAACATTAAATTTACTTAGAAGAATTAAGTACTTACAAGCATCACATTTATCGAATGCCTGCCTTTCCTATTAATATAAATAAATGGTGGGTGATCGACATCAGTTACACAGGGAGCAATAATTTCGATATGTGTTCCATCGATAGCGCCTATAACACCTCTTATTGTCCATTTCTGATAAAATCTATAAAAAATTGAATATTCATTGTTTTGAGCTCATATAAACTAATATTAAAAATGGATTACAAATAGTTACCCCTCTTTAATGATATTTTTTTCTTCGTTTGTGGTAGGAAATCTTATTTCATTAGGCATAATATACCTGGCTATCAGTCTTGCTACTTCTGATATTGACCGGCTTACTGTACTTTGTCCCATACATGTCAAAATATGTCCAGCAGTTTTTCTTTGATATGATCCTCCCCCAAAAAAATTTAATGCTACAAGAACCTAAATAAAACATATAATCATTTATATTAAAATAATAAAAAAATGTATTTATTAAGCAAAGATAAAAATAGCTCTAGAATATTTCTTGACCTTATTTTGAATATTTTATTTTTAAAAATTACTGCAATAAAATATAACAAAATACCCGCAAATAAAAAGGAACTTTTGTTCTACGTCTTGCCTGCCCACCGTGATTTCTTAACGTTTCAATTAGTTCATGAACTAAAGGTTTCGTCAAGCGAAACGTATTAAGGTGAAATGATACCCCAGCGCGCGAAATTCAAAATTACTAAAGAGGTTTTTAATTTTTTATTTAAAATTGTGTGATGTAATATGATTTCTTTGTATACACGAATAAAAAGGAAACAATTTGTCATCAAAATAAAATAGTTTCAGTAATATTTATATTTATTTATAAAGCCAAAAAAATATTTTAAATATTATTTTCAATATATCTCCAGTTCAAAACCTACAATTTTGATTAAATTTGCATGAAATATTTATAACAATATAAGGAATAAAATATGTGAAAATTTAAAAAAATGATCTTCGAGAACAATTTTAAAAATCCAAAAAACCTACTTTTTTCATACATTTTAATGTTTTTCTTCTATACTAAACCTACAATTTTGTTCATACTTTAATATGTTTTGAAGAATATTATTATACATATCATATAAAAAAAAATCGAAAATTGATCTTTGGGAACATACTTAAAAAAAATAAAATGTATAATTTTATTTTTTTTCTTAAGTGTGTGAAGTTCTATTTCTAAAATTTGTTTAGTATGACGTACTGTATACATTTCTCTATCTCTTAGATAAATATTGTAAATATTTATTGTTTAATATAGAAGATATTCGTAATTAAAACAAATTCGGTAAGTATTTTCGTGAAATGTAAGGAAGTGGCGCTTTGAGTAGACCTAGCGGTAAATAGATAAACTATATTGGAATCGGTGGCTCAAAGGGAATTGAAAACTCAGCATCAACAATCATCGGTCGCTCAACGCTTGAACATACGTAATCATTGAACAGAGAAGCAAATTCAGCAAAGTTGTCGCGTAAATACAACAATATTACTTTGGCGGCTCTTGGGTAGGCGACAAAATAACCACTACAATACATAAGTTTTTTTAATATTCGATATTAAATTTATACGCCGACTCAATTATTTGATTAGTAAAATTATTTTTTTAGAAATTTCAAAAAGTAATTCTAAATGAATTTCTGAGCTAATTTTTAAACCTTTTAAACATGATAAATGAGAAACACTGGTTATTGGTATTGTAGAAAAAAGATTACGAGCTTCTGAAAATATTTTGCAATAATAATTTTCAATAAAATATTATATAATTTTATAAATTTTTCAGTTAAAATTGTGATTCCAATTATGCGCTTTTGGGGGTTTTAAAGGTATATTTTCTTTAGTACCATGTATTTACATATATAAGATAGAAATTATTGTTATTTTATGTTCTTTTTCTAAAATTAATTTCAACGTTATACAAATATTTTTTTTAAAAAATAACAAACATTACAATACAATATATTTAACTTTAAAAATGTTTTTGTTGTTTAAATAGTAGAAAAAATATTAGTTATAGAATAAATTTTATAGTTATTTATATTTACTGTCAGAAATGTCAAGGAATACCATTGACTATTGATACATTTTGAAATAAAGGATCTTAGTATTCTGTAGAAATTTCAAGAAGAAAAACGCTGTCATCTGTCACATTTGATACGTCGATGGTAGTCTTTAAATAAAAATATTTGTGAAATGAGGATAATTTCGAAAGAAATTAAATTGAAACATATCTGACAAAAGTTTAAACATCTAATGCTGGTATTTCACAAAGAGGAAAGTAACTCATCTGCGTAGGGATGTAATGCATTTTGGATTTACTTACATCCCGTCGTTATAGAAACCGATACCCTGACGGTAAAAGAGACATACATCCCTACAAACAACGTCCTATTAGCCTATTTACGGAAGTGGGAAATAGTATAGTACAATCGGAAGTGGGAGATGTTTCATTACAGCCGAGGGTTTGTGCAGATTACCGAGAGCCGAAGCCTCGAAGTCAGACACAGCGTGACGCTGTAATAGAACTCCCGAGGAATGTATACTATTTTATTCATAATCTTCTTCAATAATATTCAAAATAAATAATAGAGTTATAACCTTTAATTTTATTAATTTATTTGACAGTTCTATTAAAATTTGTTTATCTATGATAGTGCATAAAATTGATAACAACGAGTGATTAAAAATTTTAAACACTCAAAATTCGCAATACCATCTTGAATATTTTGTTTTCGTGGTAAAATTCTCATTTAATATTGTGCTCCTAATTCAAAAATAAAAGTTTTTTTAATATATTTTTTATTGAGTTATTAAATTCTATCGTTGATAAAATACACATACATAAAGCATCTTTAGTCACTCACGGGTCTTAAAACACTCGCTAAGACTAATTTTACGTACTTGTATTGAAATAAAATAAATAAAAAATAAAAGAAACCAAAATTTCGAATTTATTAAATCGTAAGCATGAAAAAAGGGCACTATATTTTAAAATGAAAATACTTTTGAATATTTTCAAATAAAAAAAATTGTTGTCCCGTGGCCGGTCAATTTTTTTTTTTTTTTTAATATAGGCGATACATACGGGCAAAAGAATGATGGAAAAAATCAAAATTAACTAATTCTTATGTTTGCACTAGATTATCTCAAAAACTAAGGCGTGTATTTTTTATAATTTTTGGAGGTACCGTAATCAAATTATTTTATGAATTATAAAATAACAAAGTAAAAGATTTACTACGAATACAAATTATAATTACATTTTATTTCTATTAAAATCGGTATTGTGTGTGAGAGAGAAAGTGAGATGGTGCTATGTAGAATGTAGAGATGGAAGATATCACGAAATGGTGGGGACGCGTACCGCTCAACAATCTCGGAATTGCAGAAAAAAACATGGTGTTATGGAGAATGTAGATTTGATGTGGATAGAAGATATCACGTAATGGGGGAGGGGACGTGATATTTTATAATTCGTAAAATAATTTAATTATCGTACCTCCAAAAATTATAAAAAATACGCCCATTAGATTTTCAGATAATTTAGTGCAAACATAAGAATGGGCCCATAAACCATTTTTTACCTTCCGTCACCTTTAGGTAAGGAAGGTATTGTCTTTGGTCAAAAAATTCGGTGGTGAGTTTTTAATGAATAAACACGTTTTAGGGTCTCTACAATACGAATTTACTATTTTTAAGATGATGTCTGTATGTATGTGTGTATGTGTGTGTGTGTGTGTGTGTGTGTGTGCGTGTGTGTGTGTGCGTGTGAGTGTATGTGTGTCCGTGTGTGACAAATTTTTCTCCGACGATAACTCCAATACTATAATTCTAAAAATTATAATTCTTTCGTATTCCTCTTCTGTACATACATATGAAGAGTTGATTAGATTTTGGTTATAATTGATCCACCGGAAGTACCCTTATTTGAAGTTTTTAACAGTTTTTCTTAAAAAAATGCAGTTAAATATTATTTTTTGGCATTTTGTTATTATATTTATTAAAGAAAATACTCTTCTCTATATGGTTTGATTATTCATTATCCTTCATATTCAATAGATGTAGAGTTAAAGCATTATAACGAAATTAATTTTCACAAATTAGTCAGCTTCGCTATTTATCATGGAAACAGGTGACATAATTATTCAAAAAAATTTAATTGACAGATGTCAGTTGCAAGTGCAAAACCAAATATGGAAAAAAGTATAGGATCTAAAATTGGTATGTCATAGTCTTGCTCGCAAGTGACACGCAGAGAAAGGCCAAAGAGAAGATGGAAGGACATTACTTAGTGTAGTTTATGTTATAATTTTATTGGATTTATAGAACCTTTTCAAATGAACTTTTGGTATGGAATTTGTAAAAAATAGTATGTGTTCGTGTTCGATTTTACATGATATTATATAGAATCTGTTCCAAGGACCTTTTGGTATGGAATTTGTTCAAAATACATGGAATTGACGGAAGGTCTTGTGCTGGCCACAACAGATTTTTTTAAATTTTAAATAAAGGTTCGTTTAATTTTAAAGCAATAGGCCCATAAACCATAACAAAAAATAGTAAAATGTACACTTTATCCTTAAAGTACTGCTCAATAAATAACGATTAAGATAAAAATAACATTTTTTTTTAATAATTGCTTCAAAATTAAGCGAACTTTCATTTTAAAAAATTGGTTTATGGGCCCATTCGTGGAACCAAAAAGTCATAATTGTTTTTGGTATAACTGCTTTTGATCTTTAAAGAAACCTATAGCTATCTTTCTCACACCAGTTTCTGTAGTAGGCTGCGCGAGAAAGATACCAATAGTGTGATGTCATCTGTGGCCCTAGAAATAAATTTAAATATCTCGCAAAGTAATTATTAAAAAAAATGTTTTTTTTATCTTAATCGTTATTTATTGAGAAGTACTTTAAGAATACAGTGTTCATTTTATTATTTTTTGCTATGGTTTATCGGCCCATTAGTTAATTTTGATTGATTTTTTCCATCATTCTTTTCGAATAAATTCGATTTAATGTTTCTTAAATCTAAAATGTATTGCATATATTTTTAAAAAAATGCTGTACTACTGTGTAAAGGAATACAAAAATAAAATAGGGCATTCATTTACTAAAATTAGATTATAGCAATAGCTCAAGAAGAATGGAAAATAACGATAAATTAAAATTAAAAAATTTAATCGTTATTTAGTTTCGAGCGCAAATGGACATTGTCGATTTCGACCTCTCAATTGACAATGTCCCATTTTGCTCTCTTAATACACAAATAGCTATTATTATGATGTACCTATTATTTTTTTAATAATTATGAAAATGTAACATGTTTTACTTTTACAGTTTTTAAATACGTGTTTATAATAAAAATTTCCTACGGTAAATACAAAATATTATGTAATCAGTGAATTTTATGTAATATATATGTTACGATTTTAAAATTTGTTATTTATTATCCATTCTCTTCCCAAGAAACGTTATTTTTAAAATATATTATTAATATTTCATACAAACAAAATATTTTTACTTCGTTAATAAATTTCAAATTATTTGACGCGACGTTCAATAAATTGTTTTATTTTCATTTGTTATAACTTATAAGTAACCTACAAATTTGTACCATCCCACATATATTTACTTTTAGAATGTTTTTAGGTTTGTGCCATGGAACAAAGTACGACTATTATCGAATAGATGGAGATCGTAAAATATACAAATATTTCTACTTTATCGACATAGTCATAATTTTTTATTTCAGTGCTCACTAGCGCTCGCCTCGGCGCAGAAACAAAATAACGGGGGGTACCATTTCACCTTAATAAATTCCACATTCGGTATTTCAAACGGATTATGCATATCTCGTAAATTTCTTCTTTTGATACGCATATAACGCCTAGAATAATGAAATTTGATTAATAAACTTTATATTATTTTCATTTTTCAAATGCACGTACCTATTATAATCCTCTTCGTATAAAGCAAAAGCAAAATACAAAATATTTGGATTGTTCATCTAAAATATTACTTACTAACCTCTAAATGTAAAACACTAACAACACTACACCGAACTTTCGTTCACCGTAAAGTTACAGCAGGGATGTAGCATTTACACTCTATAAAAAATCTTATAGAATCGCTTTTTGGGTACACCGCTGTATGTTTTGAAGGTTATAGTGCTACATACACTACAGCGGCTTACAGAATCGAGCCATTAATTTCTGAATTTTTGAAATAATTTTGTAAAATTAAATTAAAATTTTCGTAAAGGTCACTTTTAAAATAGATGTGGTATTTTATTTTGGGTACTATGAATTCCTTAATAAAAATATTAAATAAAAATAATAATAAAGTTAAATATTTCTTTTTCAAAATTGTTTTTAGAAATTTCTACCAGAAATCTTTGTTTTTTGGTTTCATATAATTTTTAAATTATTGTCCTCTTAGGACTGTGTTCTACTTCCGAAATGATGATTTGTTTTTTTCCGTAATTCACAGGGCATTCCACTATCGGTATGCCTACTATTGGGTTTTCTTTATTAGAATTAATTGTTGTATTACTTTCGCTAGGTGTTTCGTCGTCATTATCAGATTCGTCTCCTGTTTCTACGATTAAGGATTGGCTGTCTGTTTGTCCTCGTTTTATATTTTCTAAGTCTTTGTTAAACTGTTCCATGTGTTTAATAAAACCTTCTATATCGTTTGAGATGTTTTCTTTATTGTCTGATTCGTTTCCTTTATTATCTGAGTCGTTTACATTTAGTTCAATTTCTTGCAAGTCTGGTAGTTTAAAAACTGTGATAAGTATATCAGTAGTATTAAAGATATGCTGTAGCATTGAGTTTACGTCGATCCATTTTAATTTGTCATATCCACAACCAATTTTGGGTATACAAAGATTTTTAATTTTATTTTTAATGCAAAATGATTTTAAGTTCAGATGTGTGTAAAATAGATATTGTTTGGTGGGCTTATCATAATAATGCTCCTCTGTAATTAGGTAGAAAATTTTTTGGTTAAAAAATTATCCAATTGAATCCGTTTATTGCTGACCACGTGTGCGAAAGTAACCAATCAAAACAAACTTACACTGATAATTATCCTAAGACAATTATCACTTATGTCACTTAGTTGCTAAGTAACAAACAATTTTTGACATATAATTAAAGATTAATTGTTTTAATTTGAAAATGTCATTTTTACGCTTTCATTGATAATGACGATTTAATCAACAAAATTATAGAAGAAAACACATCTAAAAATACTGTATAAAATAAAAAACTAAATGTGGAGAATATTTATAGACTTTTGTATGTCTTATCTTCTTCTCTTTGGTCTCACTCAAAGAGGTCTCATTCTCATTGCACACTTCACACTGAACATATTCATAGCCACATTCACGTTCATAACTACTAGTGACATCTACTGGGCTATGCTAGACACAAAAATTCTGTCAAATACAAATTTTAGGCAAATTTAATGTTAAAACTGCAAAAAATTTTCTCACCGAATACCCCTCGATCATTGATAAATACTTATAATTTTATCACACTTCCTCAAGCACGTTGCTTTTAGGTAACACCACCTCCGCCTTCGGCGTCGGGCTGTTACCAAGCAACGCGCTTTCGATAACTGTCATAAAATTATTACGTAATTATCAATGTCCTCGGGATATTATAGCTGATAATGTATCTGAATTTAGTTTTCAAATAGGGTGCGGTCCGAATCATGCTATCAAAGCTTACAGTGGTCGCGTTCAGCACCTCTCATCACTGGCATCGCTGATCTCCGAAGTTGGACGAACACAATAAATGGACGAATGTAATTGGTTCAGCAATTGCATTCGGCAATCATCGGTATGCAGCTGTGCTCATCGCTGCCGGGGTGCTGAACGCGCCCAGTGCTTAGACTGCTCACAGCTGGTCCGATTTGATTGAGCGCGCTGACGACTGTGAACACGTTAACGATTCGGACCGTTTGTAAGCGCGCTTACTTCTTGTCTGTCATTTATGACAACTTGTATACAATCTCTGCCCAATTATTAAATGATGTTAAAATAGTTTTGATGGAAACAGTTTCCCTCATCTGCGAGAGATTATGAATGGATTAATTTCCATTAAAAACCCTTTACTTCGCTTACAACTTCCATTTTAACAAAAACACTTCGACCCATATTCTCACCTGTCGATTTTTACTTTCCGTCGCCTTTAGGTAAGATATTGTCGATGGTCAAAAAAAAATCGGTGGTAAATTTTTATTGAATAAGCACATTTTAGGGTCCCTACTTAACGATTTTACTTTTTTTAAGATGTGTGTGTGTGCGCGTGTGTGGTGTGTGTGTGTGTGTGTGCGCGCGCGCGCGTGTGCGTGCGTGTGTGTGCGAGCGTGTGTGTGTGGTGTGTGTGTGCGTGCGTGTGTGGGCGTGCGTGAGTGCGTGCGTGTATGTGCGTGCGCGTGTGTGTGCGTGCGTGCGCGTGTGTGGTGTGTGTGTGTGGTGTGTGTGTGTGCGCGCGCGTGTTTGTGCGTGTGTGTGCGAGCGTGTGTGCGTGTGTGTGTGTGTGCGTGCGCGTGCGTCCCTGTGTGAGACAAATTATTCTCCGACGATAACTCCAATACTACAATTCTAAAAATCATGACTCTTTCGTATTCCTCTTCTTTACATCCATATGAAGAGCTGATTACATTTTGGTTATAATTGGTCAACCGGAAGTTCACTTATTTGAAGTTCTCAACAGTTTTTCTTGAAAAAGCGCAGTTAAATATCATATTTGGACATTTTATGTGATTTTAAATATGAAAAAATATCTTATTGTCTACACGGTTTGATTATACATTTTCCTTCATATTCAATAGATATAAAGTTAAAGAATTATAAAGAGATTGACTTTCAAAAATCAATCAGTTTTGCTATATCATGGAAACAGCTGATATATTTAAAAAATTCTAATTGACAGATGTCAGTGTCAAGTGCAATTTACATAATGTATGTTCGTGTTATAATTTTATTGAATTTATAAGAACTTTCGGTATGGAATGTGTAAAAAATGGTATATGTTCGTGTTACAATTTTACTGGACATATAGAACCTTTTCAGTGGCGGATCTAGCCCCTTTTTACAGTGGCTCGAGCCACTGTAAAAATTCTCTGAGCCACTGTAACTTTTTTTAAATTATTATAAATGTAAGTGAAATATTTCAAAAATCATTTTATTTGTATATTTTTTTTTTATCGACATGTCTATATTGTAAATAATTTAATATTGTATTATTATTAGTAATAATTTTTACTTATGCTTAATTTCACATTAATTTCATCTGTTGTTTATTGCAGATAAACTTTAATTAAATAATTGAAAACAATAGATTCATTAACTTTAATGTCCAAATACTGTGAGAATAAAGTAAAAATTGTAGCTTTACATCTCAGAAAAAAATCTGTTGTGGCCAGCACAAGACCTCTCGCCATTTCCATATTAGGCTATACAGTGTGTCCCATTTAGAAGTGCCACCATTGGGATCTCGAGAACTATAAGAAATACAATGTCGGTTAAATGGAACTTTTTGTGCGCCTTTGGAAGGCCATCTCAGATGTGCTTTTGTTTTTCCAAAAATTCTCATAGGGCACTAGCTAATGACGAAAAACTGAATATTGTTGATTTTTTCTTTCTCAAATAACTTCTAAACTATTAGTAATTGAGAAAAACGTTGCAAATATAAAAGATAGATATTTTTATTAACTAACCAGTGGCGTACAAAATAAATTTTTATATCCGTAAATTTTCGAGATATAACACAAACTTATATTTTTTTAAATGGAACCCATATCTGATTTTAGTCTCAAAAAAATCAATATTTTTTTCTCTTTTCAATGATGTAAGGGTTATTATGTTTTATATTTGTATTGCTCCTAAAATTGAATTTTTCTCTTTATTTTCCTGAATTTTGTTATTATTTCCCAAAAAAACATTATTATTTTTATTAATTATATTGTATTTGATCAAAATAATTTGTTTTATGCCTTTATTACTTAATATTTTTATTCTAGACTCATAATTACAAATTACACTATGATGAGCCAAGGGCGACCTGATACAAAATGTTATAAAAATTAATTTGATACGAATTTTGAGCAAAATTTTTTAACAAATAAATTATTGAAATATAAGGAGTATTTCCAAATAGAAATCTACCAATATTTTCAAAATAATTGTAAATTTAATACAAAATAAGGAAAAAATAATAATTTTGAAGGCAAAACAAATATAAAACATAATAACCCTTACATCGTTGAAAAGAGAAAAAAATATTAATTTTTTTGAGTCTAAAATCAGATATGGGTTCCATTTAAAAAAATATAAGTTTGTGTTATATCTCAAAAATTTACGGATATAAAAATTTATTCCGTACGCCACTGGTTAGTTAATAAAAATATCTATCTTTTATATTTGAAACTTTTTTCTGAGTTATTAATAGTTTAGAAGTTATTTGAAAAAGAAAAAAATCAACAATATTCAGTTTTTCGTCATTATCTAGTGCCCTATGAGAATTTTTGGAAAAATAAAAGCACATCTGAGATGGCCTTCCAAAGGCGCATAAAAAGTTCCATTTAACCGACATCGTATCTCTTATAGTTCTCGAGATCCCAATGGTGGCACCTTTAAATGGGACACACTGTATAAGTATTGTATTGCACTTCGCTTTCGAACCGTCGTTTTATAACAAAATCTTACAGAACATTACCCAAATATTGTTTTTTACTATATTTAACATGTCTTCTGCACACATATAATTCTAATTATATCTATTTTTCATTGTATGAGGAAGTTTCTAAATGCCAAAGATTGTTCCAATTCATTAACCAGATTGGCTGTATTTCTGATGGATATATGCATGTTACCACAATTTTACCTATAATTTCAAATATTTAATTAATAAAACAATATGAAAAGTAAATATACTTCCCAGAAAAAGCTATCAGAATGTCACTAAAACTGTTGATATTTGACAATGACATGTGTCATGTTATAAACATTGGAATTTGTCAACTGGTTTCCTTAGTGCCTTGGCCTCTGCGATTAGTTTATTCTATAAATTATAGAGTCTTTATCTCTAAATCTATACAAGATATAATAAAATTTTTAAGTGTATTAAATGGAGAATTTTATGTTCTTCAATATTTAATAAAAAAAAACTCCCAAAAAATTATATTTAGAATAATTTTTCTAAGAAACTACTACTTCCGGTTGTTCAATTGTTACCAAAACCTTTTCATCTCTTCCCAGGAATATCAGATTGAGGAAACTGCAGTTAAATATTTTTTAAGTCTTATAGTTTTTGAGGAATCGTGACTACAACATCCAGACATACATACATACATACATACATACATACACACACACACACACACACACACATCCATACACACACACATCCATACACACACACACACACACACACACACACACACACACACACACACAGACATCATTTTAAAAATGTTATAATCGGATTGTAGGGACCTTAAATCGTGCTTATTCAATAAAATCTGGATATGCGAATTTTAGCATGAATCCAATACCTCTCTTAGCGAGAGGTAAAAATGTTGGTAACTTTCAAAAAAATTACCTACGCTTCAGTAGCGCTCTTAGGGACTTAGGGGATGGCAAGCAGGGCAATTGCCCGTGGCCTCACGCAACAACCCGAGTAGAAAAAAGTTAATATTTAAAACATTTCTGTACATGAAAGGGGGAAAACATGCTTTTGCCCATCCATTGAAAAAAAATGTAACTTTTAATTTTAAGGCATTTGACCTTGAACGAAAAAAATCCAATTGTTACCAAAGGGCCTCGCAAAAATCTGCCTCCCGCAGCCTCGCTTAATGCTGAGCCACTGCAGTTAACAAAGTCTAGATCCGCCACTGAACCTTTTCATGGAACTTTTGATATGGAATTTATACAAAATAAATCAAATTGACGGAAGGACTTGTACTGGCCAAAATAGATTTTTTAAATGTTATTTTATGAATAAACAAGAATAAGTGCCAAATTTTTGCAAATTAAACCTATAATATTAGAAATAAAAGCTATTTATAATTTAATTTATTCTTATTTTTCTAATTTCTTAATATTGTTCAGGTTGAAGTTGTGATTTTTTGGAAGTAACGGTACTTCAAGAATACGGGCCTTCGTTGTTTCGGATACAGTGCTAACACTCCTCTGTGCTAACACTATCCATCCACTTGTGCGTGAGCACTGTTAACACAAAATGTTGACGTCACCTCTGACGTACTGGGGGTTTCCAAGGCTACAGCTTTTTAAGAAATACTTATTGAATATCAGTGTTCATCATGTATAAGTAATATTAAGATGAATATAAGCGTTAATTTGCTAATTTTTATTACTGTAAAATCAAAATTAAAATTTAATGCATTTAAATTGAGTGCATAAAATTCAGTATCGGCCATCTTTCTGACGTCAACGGCACTCTGAAAATTCTGATTGGCTAATGGCTTTTCAAGCACGTAAATCATGTTCGCGTTGTGACCTGACGTGACATTCAAGCAAGAACGTTAGTTATTTTGATGAAATTTAAGGTTACAAGAAATTTTTACTGAATTTCCTGTTAGTTTCTTTGAAGAATCTTTTGAAAAAACAAGTAAGTGAAGTAAATAACCAATAATGCTGTATATATTAAAACTGTTCACTTTCTTTAGAATATGGATCCTGAATTTGTGAAAGCAGACAGTCGAAATTTTGCCGTATTTAGATACAGTCATGTGCATTTGTTTTACAAAGACAATCCTAGTTTTGTTAGTGCAGAAATAAGAAATGTGAAAGCCCAGAGGTATGTAATGTTTTGTACACATATTTATGGAATATTTATTTAATACAACAACATTTACAGAGCTACTAAAGAAGAGTATGGAGACAAAGCTGTTATTGTAGAAGTTGAATTCGACAAAGACTTGTGTCAGCAGTTGATGGAGGAGGCAACAACATTTTGGAAAATTGCAGTATAAATAATGTTATTTGTGGCTATGTCATTCTTCAGCGACGACGAAAAGATTTTCCTCTGATTCTATAGTTATCGATCTAGGATATTGTTCAAAGGATTGGTATTTTGCACCTGATCACTGATTTTGTCCGTTCTTACTTTCAATTCAGTTCGTAGTAGCCAAATTTGGAAAAGCAATGGAATTTAATCATAGTAAAGTTGCGAGTCACTTTCTCGCCGGGAGAGGTTTTTTAGTAGCCGAACTTTTACCACCAGTCGTTAATTTTTAATGATTCCATAGTTTTTAATGGAACAAATTTAGAAAACAAGAAATATTACGAGGGTAAAAATACAAGTAGAAAGGGCCATAGGAGGAATTAAAACTTTTCAGATATTACATATGATTGCTTTTTTTAATGCCCTGTTCATCATTCAAACTTAAAGTTTGTGGGGCTTTGACAATTTTTTAATACCCGCTTATAAGTCGAAATATTTTACAATGAACAAAGTATGTAATCGAATTTTTGTAAATATGTACAAAGGCTTTTAATGAATACATGTTACAAATTTATAGGGTATGTACTATGTACGAGATGCAAAATAGAGTAACTTTTACTAATAAACTCATAAAATGGTAATTATCTTTCTTAATTTTCGCTGGCTGTTACGATCTCTCACTACAGTTATTAATCTTGTTTATTTTATTTTTGCATCCCCTACATATCCTATAAATTTGTAACACGTATTCATTAACACTCAATATTATTTATACGTATGTGACAAATATGATATTCTACTTTTCAAATTTAGCATACCTACTTCTTTTATTTTCCATGCCCAATATTTTTCATATGCGTTATTCATTTTATTAATTGATAATTGTATATATTGCAAAATATTGTTATAAAATAAGCTTTATAAGAAACAATTTTTAATTCTAAAAAAGTTTTATTTACACTTTATAGATATCAGATTTGATGACAGCTATTTAAATTTAGCGCTAGTACGGTTCGTTCACAACAAATTCTTGCAAGATGCAGTTAAGAAACCGGAAGCCTACTTTGAGGTTTTGTAATTCCCGGTCGATTTTGACGTCATCACTTTCGGAGTCAATTCCCCAAATTTATGAAATCAAATAAATAGTTTCATAGTTGTTTGTTATTTCTTTGTCTTAAATAAAACATCATTTTACCAATAGTTTAATTTATTATTAATTAGAAAGTGAAACATGTGCTAATTTTATAATTTTAATGATAACAGGATAGGGCAAGAATAAGGAACAGCGTTTTTACTTTCTGGCTGTAAATCGAATACACAAATAATTAAATTAGTAAATTAATTAACATGTTTAGATTTAATACCATTATAATACGGAATATTTATTTTTAGTCATTATAACTTTTTTTCACGTTTTTCTTCATTTTTTGGAATCGTTACATATATCTTCTTTGGATTATTTGCTGAGGAATTATAGCAGCCCGGTACGAAACAGTATTTCACCACCACAAAAATGCTCATTATTAGAGCTATAGTAACCAGAATAGCAAATAAACAAATCGTCCATCTCTTAAAATAGAAAAATAATATTTAATTATTTGCAAAATTACATGATTTGCATGTACAATCACAATTTCTTTAAAAATATCTTCTTTAAGTATTACAAAATAAGCTGAGGAACAGAATTCAAGTGGTTAATTCTTGGGTTATGTATCATTTGTTTACAAGTTCATGTGCGAAACGACATACCCACCGTGTTTGTTATATATCCGTCTCACTCAGCTTTAGAAACGTATGTTCTCGCGGTGTCGATGACGTCACACGCACCGATGATTTTTATGATCCTTATTTATAGAAACTTTAATAATTTTTTTCTGGCTTATTAGACGCTTTTCGGCGAAAATAAAAAACGCGGGTCTAATATTTTTATATAGAGATTAACATATTAAAAAATGAAAAAAACTTGGAAACCCCTATTCACCTCACAGTGCAAACTTTGAGCGTTGTGAACATGTTTCGGACCAGCAGTTAGTGCGCTGTTGGTATTGAAAGCGTGATTCGGACCCATAGACAAGGAAAGATATATATATCTTTCTTTGTCTATGTTCGGACCGCACCCATAGACTAGAATGGAGTTGGGGATTTTGATTTTTTAATTTTTCTACGTTTCCAAATTTATTTTTAAATTGCTTTGCAATTCTTTTTTCCATATGTAGGTCTCTACTGATACAGTGAGCTAGGTTGTTATCTGGTGTAACGTCAAATAAGTTACCTTCTACTTCTAATATATTATTGTTTGTGGTTGTATTTAGTCGTCAAGTATTGTTGATATTGTAACGTTACGGGTTAGTGAAAGGACCCCCAAAAACTACGTTGTGTGTGTAAAAATGTAACCCAAAGTTCGTAATCCGAAGTGGCTGTCAAGAGAGTGAGAGAGAGAGGGTTGTAGGAGCGAAACTAATTAGATTTCTTCGAAAAGAGAACAACTCATGCATTTATTAATAGTAATTACATGTCATATAGAAAATGTCATCATAACAAACATAATAACTGGTGTTGTGGCTATACAAGCTACCAGGCTGGATGTGTGATGTCTGAACCTGATGCGTCGCCCTGCATTAACTAGGACGGTGAGGACGCAACTTCTCCGGAGTCGCTTCTCCTCGTCAGGGAAAAAACCGTCCGCAAAAACTGGCAGAGAAATGGCCAGCACACAGCATCGTGCTGAGAGTACAGCAACATGTGATTCTGGATTAAAACAGGTCAAATACTGTAACAGACCACAGGTTCAAACAGAAATGAGAACAACTCTGGTGTTCAGAATAATATTTCTACGTATTGCTCTCTGTAAATAACAGTAATTATTAAAATGTATATTTTATAGGCCATTGTAGTTACATATGATAAATAATTATAAAATCCTGGAATAAATAATCATCAGGAAATAAATATATAAAGATAATAAAGTAATGCAACAGTAATAACAGTCATCGACGGAACATAAAGATCCATTAGACAACAATGCTGTAAATAAGTACAAGCTGAAACAATCACAGTAAAATAAACAAATAGTAGTCAACTCGAATAATTACAGAACTGAAAATAATAGTGATTTTATCAGTAAAATACTTAATCAAATATGAAACTCTTTATAAGGCTGAAACGCATTAATTATATTGTCCTATAATGAAAATATTTATATTAATGCTGCTTAATGGTAAGCTTCTCCGACACATTGCTACGTGGTATTAAAACCATAACTTAGACCTGGACGTCGTTTTCAAGACTCACACCTGGTGGTCCAGCAACTACAACAGAAAGAGCGTTAGAAGAGACCTGGGCATTGTCTTCATAGTCTACCAGGCTTACACCTGAACGGCGCTACGCGTCGTGATATTGCAACATAAGTAAGCTGTCGAAACAGCAACTCGTGCACAGAGCAAAGCTACCGACACCATAGAGCCAACGGTTATTGTCCGTACTCTGGGCTCATCCCATATTTCGGGAAAAGAGTTTAATACAAATATGCAATATCAACAAACACATTTCAAGCAATGGAATGGTAATCGTCATCTCTAGTACCGGGAATTGAACCTGGGTCTCCTGAGTGTATAAGGCTCATATATCCTACCACTAGACGATTCTAGAACAACGACCACCATTCCACCACAGAGTAGCAAAACGCTGAAATAAAATAAATAATAAGTAAGGACGTGGTGCAAAAAGGCTTATGAATGATGGATTCTGAGGTACGTGGTGGACAAAGAGTAAATTATGAGGCGGATGGTAAAAAGGAAACTGACTCCGTCCGGCTTCCACGACGGCACATCACCACGGGACTGATAATAATAATTGGTAAAAAGGAAATTGACTCCGTTCGGCTTCCAAGACGGCACATCACCACGGGACTGATAAGAATAGTAATAGGTAAAAAGGAAACTGACTCCGTCCGGCTTCCAAGACGGCACATCACCACGGGACTGATAAGAATAATAGGTAAAAAGGAAACTTTCTCCGTCCGGTTTCCACGACGGCACATCACCAAGGGACTGATAAGAATAATAGGTGCATAGAGTTGAAGGAGATAATGAAAAGGTCATCTTTAGAGGAAATGTGGAGAAGAAAATAAAGTACTCGGAAACTGCAGTCAGCATGGTTTTATTTGATTAGAACCTACGTTTTGACCATTACAGTGGTCTTCCTCAGGGTTAAATCAAGTCATAAACTATGAGTAGGTCCTAATCAAATAAAACCATACTGACTGCAGTTTCCGAGTACTTTATTTTCTTCTCCACACATCAATCTCCAGTCGATCATCGTTATTCCAACTAATTTAGAGGAAATGTTTTCGTAATGAACAAATGTGTAAAATGGTAGATATAGTAGCTAGATGGGAAGCGAGACCTTGGGTCGTCCAAATGGACGTGGAGGAAATATTGTTATGGAGGTTGTTTGTCGAATCTAGCCGACTCTGTCGGAGAGACAGGACTGCACCAGGTGCAACAGGTAGTGTCGGTTGTGAAGATGGTATTATGAGTGAGACTAGGTCTCACGACCAAGGAAGCCGGAGAGGTTACCCAACTACTGAACGCATCCAGGGGCCAAACCAGCTCTTAGAGAGGTGCGTGAAGTTGGCGTATTCATAGTAAAAAAATATATTTTCTTATAGCTGTAATTTTGTGGTCATTTAGTGCTATTTATTGCTGTATTGTTCTAATTTTGTGCTCATCTTCAATTGTTATAAGCAAAATAAAAAGGATACGCCACTTCACGCTTGCGTATTCGGAACGAAAATATTATTTTCTTTTATAGCTATAATTTTGTGCTCATTATGTGCTATTTATTGCTGCAGAGATCTAATTTTGTGCTCATTTCCTTCAATTGTTATAAACAAAATAAAAAGTATACGCCAACTTCACGCTTGCGTATCAATGATATAAATTTAAATTTTTATTTTAGCTATAATTTTGTGCTCATTTTGTGCTACTTATTGCTGCAAAGTTCTAATTTTGTGCTCATCTCCTTCAATTGTTATAAACAAAATAAAAGTATACGCCAACTTCACGCTTGCGTATCCATAATGAAAATTTTAATATTTATTATACCCGTAATTTTGTGCTCATTTTGTGCTATTTATTGCTGTAAAGTTCTAATTTTGTGCTCATCTCCTTCAATTGTTATAAGCAAAATAAAAATTATACGCCAACTTCACGCTTGCGTATTATGAACGAAAATATTATTTTCTTTTA
The DNA here is from genome assembly GCA_943142095.1 of Ophonus ardosiacus. Taxonomy (NCBI): domain Eukaryota; kingdom Metazoa; phylum Arthropoda; class Insecta; order Coleoptera; family Carabidae; genus Ophonus; species Ophonus ardosiacus. The sequence goes on along the minus strand of OW964828.1, from coordinate 32,461,540 downwards.
TAGCTATAATTTTGTGCTCATTATGTGCTATTTATTTCTGTAAAGTTCTAATTTTGTGCTCATCTCCTTCAATTGTTATAAACAAAATAAAAAGAATACGCCAACTGCACGCTTGCGTATCCACGATGAAAATTTAATTTATTATTAAACCCATAATTTTGTGCTCATTTTGTGTTATTTATTGCTGTAGAGATCTAATTTTGTGCTCATCTCCTTCAATTGTTATAAACAAAATAAAAGTATACGCCAACTTCACGCTTGCGTATCCATGATATAAATTAAATTTTTTGTTATAGCCATAATTTTTTGCTCATTTTGTGCTATGTATTGCTGTAAAGTTCTAATTTTGTGCTCATCGCCTTTAATTGTTATAAACAAAATAAAGAGTATACGCCAACTGCACGCTTGCGTATCCATAATGAAAATTTTAATATTTATTATACCCATAATTTTGTGCTCATTTTGTGCTATTTATTGCTGTAAAGTTCTAATTTTGTGCTCATCTCCTTCAATTGTTGTAAGTAAAATAAAAATTATACGCCAACTTCACGCTTGCGTATTCGGAACGAAAATATTATTTTCTTTTATAGCTATAATTTTGTGCTCATTATGTGCTATTTATTGCTGTAGAGATCTAATTTTGTGCTCATCTCCTTCAATTGTTATAAACAAAATAAAAAGTATACGCCAACTTCACGCTTGCGTATCCATGATATAAATTTAAATTTTTATTATAGCTATAATTTTGTGCTTATTTTGTGCTATTTATTGCTGTAAAGTTCTATTTTTGTGCTCATCTCCTTCAATTGTTATAAACAAAATAAAAAGAATACGCCAACTGCACGCTTGCGTATCCATGATGAAAATTTAAATTTTTATTATACCCATAATTTTGTGCTATTTATTGCTGTAGAGATTTAATTTTGAGCTCATCTCCTTCAATTGTTATGAACAAAATGAAAAGTATACGCCAACTTCACTCTTGCGTATCCATGATGAAAATTTAAATTTTTACTATAGCCATAATTTTGTGCTATTTATTGCTGTAAAGTTCTAATTTTGTGCTCATCTCTTTCAATTGTTATAAACAAAATAAAATGTATACGCCAACTTCACGCTTGCGTATTCTAGATGAAAATTAAAATTTTTATTATAGCCATATTGTTCTGCTCATTTTGTGCTATTTATTGCTGTAAAGTTTAATTTTGTGCTCATCTCCTTCAATTGTTATAAACAAAATAAAAAGTATACGCCTACTTCACGATTTCATATTCATAGTGAAAAATTTAATTTTTTTGTAGCTTTAATTTTGTGCTATTTATTGCTGTGAAGTTCAAATTTTGTGCTCAACTCCTTCAATTGTTATAAACAAAATAAATTGAATTCGCCGACTTCACACTCGCGTAGGTACCTATTAATAGTGAATAATTTAAAATTATTTATAGCTGTAATTTGTGCTATTTGTTATATTTTCCTATTTTTTTTGTTAATTTTCTGTAATTGTTATAAACAAAATAAAATGTAAACGCTACCTTCGTATTTGCGTATTTATACTGCAAAATATAAAAATTTGAGGACTAAAAATATTTGCTCATTTTGCAATTTACTGTTATGTGTTAAACAATGAGTAAAATGTGTACGCTAACTTTAAGGTGAAATGGTACCCCAGCCCGCGAAATTAAAAATTACCAAAAAGGTTTTTCATTTTTTATTTAAAATTGTATGATGTAATATGATTTCTTTGTATACACGAATAAAAAGGAGACAATTTGTCATCAAAATAAAATAGTTACAATAATATTTGTATTTATTTATACACTCAAAAAAATATTTTAAATATTATTTTCAATATATCTCCAGTTCAAAACCTACAATTTTGATTAAACTTGCATAAAATATTTATAACAATATAAGGAATAAAATATGTGAAAATTAAAAAAAATGATTGTTGAGAACAATTTTAAAAATCCAAAAAACCTGCTTTTTTCATGCATTTTAATGTTTATCTTCTATACTAAACCTACAATTTTGTTCATACTTTAATATGTTTTGAAGAATATTGTTATACATAACATATAAAAAAAATCGAAAATTGAATGTGGGGAACATACTTAAAAAAAATAAAATGTTTAATTTTATTTTTTTTCTCAAGTGTGTGAGGTGCTATTTCTAAAATTTATTTAGTGTTACGTACTGTACACATTTCTATATTTCTCAGATAAGTATTGTAAATATTTATCGTTTAATATAAAATATATTCGTAATTAAAACAAATTCTGTAAGTATTTTCATGAAATATAAGGAAGTGGCGCTACGAGTAGACCTAGCGGTAGAAAGCTCAACTATAATGAAATCGGTGGCTCCATGGACAATTGAAAAATATTTTTGTCTCCCGCCAAATTTATACACTGTCTTGTAGTTATTTCGCAGCATTCATTTTATATTACGTTTTGTAGTATAAAAGTGTATTCGGTTTTCCATTTCTTCTCACGTGTTTTTATTTTGTGAAAATGACAAGTGAACAGCCAAAGTTGTTTTGTCGAAAAAAGAGCATCAAACGAGGTTCTCATTTCTTAAAATTGGGGTAAATAAAAACATTTACAAACAGATGTTTTGATTTAGGCACATTACGGTAAAATGAAGACACTTTTGAATATTTTCAAATAAAAAAATTGTTGTCCCGTGGCCGGTCTATTCTTAATAATTTTTTAAAATATAGGCCATACATACGGGCAAAAGAATGATGGAAAAAATCAAAATTAACAATTAACTAATTCTTATGTTTGCACTAGATTATCTCAAAAATTAAGGCGTGTATTTTTTATAATTTTCGGAGGTACCGTAATCAAAATATTTTATGAATTACAAAATAACAAAGTAAAAGATTTATTACAAATTATAATTACATTTTATTTCTATTAAAATTGGTATTGTGTGTGAGAGAGAGAGTGAGATGGTGCTATATAGAATGTAGAGATGGAAGATATGACGAAATGGTGGGGCTGGGGACGAGTACTGCTCAACAAACGCGGAATTGTAGAAAAAACGAGATGGTGTTATAGAAAATGTAGATCTGATGTAGGTAGAAGATATCACGTAATGGGGGAGGGGACGTGTTATTTTATAATTCGTATAATAATTTGAGTATCGTGCCTCCAAAAATTATAAAAAATACACGCATTAGTTTTTCAGATAACCTAGTGCAAACATAAGAATAGGCCCATAAAACATTTTTTTTTTAATTTTAAATAAAAGTTCGTTTCATTTTAAAGCAATAGGCCCATAAACCATAAGAAAAAATAGTAAAATGTACACTTTATCCTTAAAGTACTGCTGAATAAATAACGATTAAGATAAAAATAACATTTTTTAAATAATTGGTTAATTGCTTCAAAATTAAGCGAACTTTCATTTAAAAATATTTTTAAAAAATTGGTTTATGGGCCCATTCGTGGTACCAAAAAGTTATAATTGTTTGATCTTCAAAGAAACCTATAGCTATCTTTCTCACACCAGTTTCTGTAGCAGGCTGCGCGAGAAAGATACCAATAGTGTGATGTCATCTGTGGCCCTGGAAATAAATTTAAATATCTCGCAAAGTAATTATTAAAGAAAAGGTTTTTTTTTTATCTTAATAGTTATTTATTGAGTAGTACTTTAAGAATACAGTGTTCATTTTATTATTTTTTGTTATGGTTTATGGGCCCATTAGTTAATTTTGATTGATTTTTCCCATCATTCTTTTCGACTAAATTAAATGGTATTAATTGGGTTTTTTTAAAAAAAAAAAAAACTTGAAAGGTCCAAATGAGGGTACTTTCGATTGACCAATTACAACCAAAACCTAATCAGCTCTTGCTCTTTTATAAGAATCTAGAGTACGGAAATATAAGGAAATTGAATTTTTTGTACTTGTAGTATTGGAGTTATTGGAGGAGAAATTATCGTCACATATAATCATTGTAAAAAAAATTAAATCTTATTCAAGGGACCTCACAATGTGCTTATTCATTAAATACTCCACCGACTTTTTTGACTAAAGACAATACCTTCCATACCTAAAGAGGACGGAAGGTAAAAATTTATTGATATAAAAACTAAAGTAAAATAGTTTATTCCCAAAGTATAAACACATATTTTGATTGAAAAGCTTACATTTACGTATAGTTACCTCCACGGCATGACCATGACGAATATTAGCAGAACCATTCGGATACTTATGTACCAGAAAGTGTAATTGAAATCTACTTGGCTCACATCATACATAAACATAATGGCATAGATAGTAACATATTTGTAAAAAAAATCCTACTAAATATTGTCAATATTTTTCCAACTTACCGTTGTTGAAATATGCAGCCTTGAACACACACCTTTCTTACAGTAGCACGTGCTTTTTCAGAAATTTCTCTATAAAACGTATACAACTTCCACTAGCACTGCCTAAACGATACTAACCAGGGAATACCTGATACTAACCGTTAGGTTTGCTGAGATACGTGATTAGAGATGTAAGCCCCACCAAAATTTCTATTAGGGTGGGAGAAACTTGACGGCCGAAATTACCCCAATGGTCGGTATTCCCCTTAGACCAGGAATAGAGGGGAGACAGGGCATGCTATGTATTTCGCCGTAAGAAGACTTTCCAAATCATCATAGCGACTTTCGACTTTATTGAAACGTCAAAGTCAGCTGCGATAGCCCAATCGACCAGATGTGTTACATACGTGTGCAGTCGAACGAATAAGTTTTCAAAATCAACAAGCGTCACCCGACGTTATCAATCATTATTTTGACTTCTGACGTTCTTGAATACATACGTCTTTAGTTTGATTCATAGTTTTCTTAGTTTTAAATTGTTTTATTTATGTTATGGATAATCAAGTATTTATTTAGATTTGGTCAACTGTAACATAACAATATTTAACTGGTCGACTAGCTATTCCACCTGATTCAATAAGGGTCAAAATCGCAGAGATGATTTGGAAATATACGCGTGAATATGCCCTGTCTCCCCTCTATTCCTGGTCTAAGGTATTCCCCCAGTCTACCCTATAGGGGAATCCAGCTAAGAGAGACGCCAACTAGCGGGAAATTTTAGAAGCCTCGTATGCTACATAAACGCTTGACATTTAAGTTGCATGTATGCGATCTGATTTATAATTTTGGCAATTTCTTTGTAATATTAACTTTTACTGTTTGTTTGTTGTATTATTTGTTACTGTTAAATAGTTAAGTGTTATATTTATTTGCTACTGTTGAGTTTTTGTTAAGTTTTGTTAAAAATGGCTTCAAATTGTTGTGTACCAATGTGTGATGTTACGAAGAAACGGAATCCACAAATAAGTTTACATAAATTTCCTGCGGAACCAGAAAAGATTAATTGGAAAACAGCCATGGGGCAGAATGAATTAGTCAGTAGACAAAAACTCTGGATAAACAAATTAAAAATTGGAAAAAAAATCAGCCCATATATGAGAGTATGTTCTCTTCATTTTGTTGAAGATGACTTTTTTAAAGGTACACGTTTAACTTATACTGTATTTTAATATTAAAGTAATTTTAATTAACATTTTTAGTTAAGCAACGCAAAAAATTAAAAAAAAATGCAGTACCCTCCGTTAATTTGCCTCAAAAAGTTCATGGAAGTATCTCTACATTGCACAATAATTGTAGTACATCTGGAACAAATCGTAAAGAAAGATTGATTTTAAGAAATAGAGCAAAAGAGACCGTTTCTTCACCTATCACAGAAAATTTGTGTAACACGCATGTGGAAGACGAAACTGAAGTGGCAAATGAAGATGAACTAGAAGCTGCAAATGCCTTATTGTTATTAATGCAAACAGATGTGGATACTCTAGAAAAGAAAACATTTCGTGATTTTCAAGTGCAAGTAAATACACCCTGTAAACTAACTTTATGTGATTTTATAAAATCTGATACTTCTCTAAAAAGTTTGACTGGATTAAATAGTTTTGAAATGTTGAACCAAATCGTTTCAGCCGTTCAGATAGTATATGAAGATAAGCGTATTCACAAATTGACAATATACCAGAGAATTATTTTATCATTTGTTAAATTAAAGTGGAATTTAAGCTACACAATTCTCTCAGTATTTTTTGGATTGACTTCTACATCATGTAAAATGTATATAGTACAAATGATCAAGATAATTTCATCTGTGTTAAAAGCAGCAATTGATTTTCCTTCAATGAGCGAGATTCTACGAAATATGCCGATTTGTTTCGAAGAATTTAAAGATACACAGATTGTACTCGATTGTACAGAAATTTTTACACAAATTCCTAAGTGCTTGTGCTGTCGGATTCGTTTTTATTCGCAATATAAAAATGCTCAGACGATAAAATTTATGACTGGCGTTTCACCAGCCGGATTAATTACTTTTATAAGCAAACCATACGGTGGTCGAGCGTCTGACAAAATTATATTTGAAAATAGTAACTTAATAGAAAAGTTAGAAAAAGGATCAGCAATAATGGTAGATAAAGGTTTTCTAATTGATACCACTTGTTTGTTACACAACATCAAATTATATCGTCCACCATTTCTTCGCAATAAAAAACAGCTGGATAAAAACGAATCAATTTATAATACAAAAGTCGCTGCAGCTCGTGTACATATAGAAAGAACAAATCAGCGAATTAAAATTTTTAAAATTTTGAGCGGAAAATTTCCATGGTCACTTGTGCATTGTGTGGAAGATATTTTTTATATAGCATGCGGGGTTACTAATTTATCCGCTCCAATTTTAAGAGATGATAAATTTTTAAAATAAAATGTAAAAAATTAATGTATATTTATTTTTCACACGTACATATTTCATGTAACATTTTTTTAAAATATTTTTCTTTTACATTAAACAACATATTTTTTGCAAATTTATAATTATAATTGACTTCTATTATTGCCATGCTATTGTCAAATGAGCAAAAAATTATAAAATAAGCTTTTTGTAAATTTAGTATTGACATGCCTAATTGTATTTGTCCATAATATTTATGTTTTTCTTTAAGACAATAAATATTGTTTTTAAATTCAACATAATTAAGGAAATTTATTACATTCCCTAAGGTATCTTTTGAACCTAAAATATAAAATAAATTTTAGAAGTTAGGTATTGCAATCATTTGTAATATCAAATACCTGAAAAGGGGCATTTTATTTCTAATAAATATTCCGGATTTCCTTCCACATTGAAAATTATACCATCTGGCGAAAATCCCAACCACGGATTAAATTGTGCTACTACTAATCCACATTCAATTACATTCAATCCAGTAGTGTTCTTAAAAATATTACGTGCTACAGATTCCTGTTCCAAACCATGCCTAACGTACTTATTATTTAATGTTTTCGGGTAAAAATAACGATTACATTTTTTTGACCAGTCTTGACCCCCATATGTATAAATTTCATATATCCGTGACCCTGTGATTCTAAATTGCCTCTCTGAAATCCACTTGGATTTACAATGTTTCGTATGAAATATCAATGAATCTGTATAATCTAATAATTTTGTTTTATATAGAACCTCACAATCTTTACAAAAAAAATTTATTTCAAAATGAGATAATTCCATCATGAGCGATGACTGACAGGCATGGTTTGAAATAATTACACTATTAATGTCGCAATCAAGTTCTTTAGTTTCTTGTGATTTATCCTGCTGGGATTTTCTTCCAGATCTAAAAATTTTTAAATAAAATATCTGCATTCATAAATAATATTCATATGAACATACTTGTGCAATGCCAAAGCAGAGCCAGGCAGAGCAGATATAAAATTATCTTTAATTTTTTTTAATGTATCTTCATTTACTACCGGAATATCATTTGAAATTTTATTCACGAAGCATGGCATTTCTTCTACAGGAACAGCTTTGTATTTTTCCTGTGCATTCTTTTTTTGGGTGGACCATGCACATGTAATTTCCGTTTGCGATATTCTTTCCAAATTTTCCAGCGGTGTTCTGAAAAAAGAAACGCAAAAGCAAACCACAACAAACTAAATAAGCATATATAAAAATGTTTAAAAATGAACCAGGCATGATAGCGCCATTATATTAAAACCTATGTACACCTTGTACAAAATATTAAAACTGCTGAAATATGTTTACAACGAGCACTCTGACCAGCTTTACATGAACAAATTGCTCTAATAACTTTGCATTGGTTATTGCTTTTGTCGAAAACAACCTCAATTGTATGTGGTGGAGACTGCAAAGCACTCGTTTGCAAACATAATGCATAAATCTCCACAGTCACTGGACTTTCTTTTATTATGCCACATAAAATGACATGCCCGGCGTTGAGGACTTCTTCGCCTTCGTACACTTTCCGAGAATTTTCGGATCCATTCATGTAATTGAAATAATCAATTATCGAAAAACGAAGATTTTGCTCCATAACCTAAAACAATTGTAAATGGTTGTTAATTATTAAAACTTTTCTGACAAAACTTACTCACTTGATATTTATATATTGAGTACAATATTCAACATACAGACCACGTAGTAACACAAAATAACTTTTAAATATGCTAAAAAATAGCGACTCACAAGCACTTGTATTTTAAGCTTGAAACAATTTATGTAGCTTATGAGGCTTCCGACTTTCACCACATTGGCGCTGCATTCTTAATTTCATTCCCCTATAAGGGGAATCCAGCTAAGAGAGACGCCAACTAGCGGGAAATTTTAGAAGCCTCGTATGCTACATAAACGCTTGACATTTAAGTTGCATGTATGCGATCTGATTTATAATTTTGGCAATTTCTTTGTAATATTAACTTTTACTGTTTGTTTGTTGTATTATTTGTTACTGTTAAATAGTTAAGTGTTATATTTATTTGCTACTGTTGAGTTTTTGTTAAGTTTTGTTAAAAATGGCTTCAAATTGTTGTGTACCAATGTGTGATGTTACGAAGAAACGGAATCCACAAATAAGTTTACATAAATTTCCTGCGGAACCAGAAAAGATTAATTGGAAAACAGCCATGGGGCAGAATGAATTAGTCAGTAGACAAAAACTCTGGATAAACAAATTAAAAATTGGAAAAAAAATCAGCCCATATATGAGAGTATGTTCTCTTCATTTTGTTGAAGATGACTTTTTTAAAGGTACACGTTTAACTTATACTGTATTTTAATATTAAAGTAATTTTAATTAACATTTTTAGTTAAGCAACGCAAAAAATTAAAAAAAAATGCAGTACCCTCCGTTAATTTGCCTCAAAAAGTTCATGGAAGTATCTCTACATTGCACAATAATTGTAGTACATCTGGAACAAATCGTAAAGAAAGATTGATTTTAAGAAATAGAGCAAAAGAGACCGTTTCTTCACCTATCACAGAAAATTTGTGTAACACGCATGTGGAAGACGAAACTGAAGTGGCAAATGAAGATGAACTAGAAGCTGCAAATGCCTTATTGTTATTAATGCAAACAGATGTGGATACTCTAGAAAAGAAAACATTTCGTGATTTTCAAGTGCAAGTAAATACACCCTGTAAACTAACTTTATGTGATTTTATAAAATCTGATACTTCTCTAAAAAGTTTGACTGGATTAAATAGTTTTGAAATGTTGAACCAAATCGTTTCAGCCGTTCAGATAGTATATGAAGATAAGCGTATTCACAAATTGACAATATACCAGAGAATTATTTTATCATTTGTTAAATTAAAGTGGAATTTAAGCTACACAATTCTCTCAGTATTTTTTGGATTGACTTCTACATCATGTAAAATGTATATAGTACAAATGATCAAGATAATTTCATCTGTGTTAAAAGCAGCAATTGATTTTCCTTCAATGAGCGAGATTCTACGAAATATGCCGATTTGTTTCGAAGAATTTAAAGATACACAGATTGTACTCGATTGTACAGAAATTTTTACACAAATTCCTAAGTGCTTGTGCTGTCGGATTCGTTTTTATTCGCAATATAAAAATGCTCAGACGATAAAATTTATGACTGGCGTTTCACCAGCCGGATTAATTACTTTTATAAGCAAACCATACGGTGGTCGAGCGTCTGACAAAATTATATTTGAAAATAGTAACTTAATAGAAAAGTTAGAAAAAGGATCAGCAATAATGGTAGATAAAGGTTTTCTAATTGATACCACTTGTTTGTTACACAACATCAAATTATATCGTCCACCATTTCTTCGCAATAAAAAACAGCTGGATAAAAACGAATCAATTTATAATACAAAAGTCGCTGCAGCTCGTGTACATATAGAAAGAACAAATCAGCGAATTAAAATTTTTAAAATTTTGAGCGGAAAATTTCCATGGTCACTTGTGCATTGTGTGGAAGATATTTTTTATATAGCATGCGGGGTTACTAATTTATCCGCTCCAATTTTAAGAGATGATAAATTTTTAAAATAAAATGTAAAAAATTAATGTATATTTATTTTTCACACGTACATATTTCATGTAACATTTTTTTAAAATATTTTTCTTTTACATTAAACAACATATTTTTTGCAAATTTATAATTATAATTGACTTCTATTATTGCCATGCTATTGTCAAATGAGCAAAAAATTATAAAATAAGCTTTTTGTAAATTTAGTATTGACATGCCTAATTGTATTTGTCCATAATATTTATGTTTTTCTTTAAGACAATAAATATTGTTTTTAAATTCAACATAATTAAGGAAATTTATTACATTCCCTAAGGTATCTTTTGAACCTAAAATATAAAATAAATTTTAGAAGTTAGGTATTGCAATCATTTGTAATATCAAATACCTGAAAAGGGGCATTTTATTTCTAATAAATATTCCGGATTTCCTTCCACATTGAAAATTATACCATCTGGCGAAAATCCCAACCACGGATTAAATTGTGCTACTACTAATCCACATTCAATTACATTCAATCCAGTAGTGTTCTTAAAAATATTACGTGCTACAGATTCCTGTTCCAAACCATGCCTAACGTACTTATTATTTAATGTTTTCGGGTAAAAATAACGATTACATTTTTTTGACCAGTCTTGACCCCCATATGTATAAATTTCATATATCCGTGACCCTGTGATTCTAAATTGCCTCTCTGAAATCCACTTGGATTTACAATGTTTCGTATGAAATATCAATGAATCTGTATAATCTAATAATTTTGTTTTATATAGAACCTCACAATCTTTACAAAAAAAATTTATTTCAAAATGAGATAATTCCATCATGAGCGATGACTGACAGGCATGGTTTGAAATAATTACACTATTAATGTCGCAATCAAGTTCTTTAGTTTCTTGTGATTTATCCTGCTGGGATTTTCTTCCAGATCTAAAAATTTTTAAATAAAATATCTGCATTCATAAATAATATTCATATGAACATACTTGTGCAATGCCAAAGCAGAGCCAGGCAGAGCAGATATAAAATTATCTTTAATTTTTTTTAATGTATCTTCATTTACTACCGGAATATCATTTGAAATTTTATTCACGAAGCATGGCATTTCTTCTACAGGAACAGCTTTGTATTTTTCCTGTGCATTCTTTTTTTGGGTGGACCATGCACATGTAATTTCCGTTTGCGATATTCTTTCCAAATTTTCCAGCGGTGTTCTGAAAAAAGAAACGCAAAAGCAAACCACAACAAACTAAATAAGCATATATAAAAATGTTTAAAAATGAACCAGGCATGATAGCGCCATTATATTAAAACCTATGTACACCTTGTACAAAATATTAAAACTGCTGAAATATGTTTACAACGAGCACTCTGACCAGCTTTACATGAACAAATTGCTCTAATAACTTTGCATTGGTTATTGCTTTTGTCGAAAACAACCTCAATTGTATGTGGTGGAGACTGCAAAGCACTCGTTTGCAAACATAATGCATAAATCTCCACAGTCACTGGACTTTCTTTTATTATGCCACATAAAATGACATGCCCGGCGTTGAGGACTTCTTCGCCTTCGTACACTTTCCGAGAATTTTCGGATCCATTCATGTAATTGAAATAATCAATTATCGAAAAACGAAGATTTTGCTCCATAACCTAAAACAATTGTAAATGGTTGTTAATTATTAAAACTTTTCTGACAAAACTTACTCACTTGATATTTATATATTGAGTACAATATTCAACATACAGACCACGTAGTAACACAAAATAACTTTTAAATATGCTAAAAAATAGCGACTCACAAGCACTTGTATTTTAAGCTTGAAACAATTTATGTAGCTTATGAGGCTTCCGACTTTCACCACATTGGCGCTGCATTCTTAATTTCATTCCCCTATAGTGTAACATGTTTTCTTTTATTATTTGAAATAAAAACATACTTATTTATAAAGAAGTTAATTATTTTTCCAATTTCTTTCCTCAATCCTATAATAAAATATATTTGATTAATCTCTCTCCTAAACCATATCACCAATGAAAATATTACGCAAGAAATAGGTATATCAATCCATGAAAAGATGCGAAGGGGCGGCTGCGATGGAATGGCCAGAAAGCGTTGCTGGTAGTGCCTACTGTCTATAAATCCACGACCTACGTCCATATGGTAGGCAGATAGACATGAAAACTCTAGGTTTACGTCCAGAAGACGCGCTGATCGAATGAAGTGGCGTATTCAGATCCGTACAGCGGACCCTGCTCCAGCGGGACAACACTAGGAAGAAGAAGAAGAAGAAGAAGAAAAAGAAGAAGATATATTTGATTAAATTAAATGTGTATAAAATACTCTTATTGGGGATTGAAAATAAGATCGTAGCGCCAAAGTGACTTTCAAAGGAACTAACGTTATTAGGATAACGACATAACCTTACATTTATTATTTGTTTATGTAAAGTATTACAATTTCTAAATATTATGTAAGTATTAGGAACATAATAGATAAATAAATTATTAGGTATGTAGTAGGTATTTTATATATTTAATAATGTTTCAGGTGAGTTCCAATAGTTATTTTTAAATTGAAAGATTATTTGTACAACCTGATGGCTTCGCATAGTTCGTATTGAGTATGTAAGGGTGAAGAAATATTGAATGCGGGACATATTGTGTTATGTGGAAGACTAAATGCCTGCACCAAGATCAAATAAATCTTCAATTAGCTTATTCGTCGTATAAGCGAAAAATATCGCATCAAAATATAACAGCTAAATATATACTGTCATTTGTGTTATGGTTTCGATGCGATATTTTGCTCTTATTCGACGAATAAGCTGTTTGAAGATTTACTTGATATTGATGAAACCAGGCATTTAGTCTTCCACATAACATAAATGTCCCGTATTCAATATTTATTCGCCCTTACATACACCACGCGAAGTATGCGAAGCTATCAGGCAGTCGAAATCTTTTAATTTTAAAATAACTTTATTGAAATTCACCTGAAACTTTATTAAATATATAAGTTTACCTAATATTTTATTTATCTATTATGTTCATAATACTTTTAGAAATATAATACTTTGCAAAAACAAACATATAATAAATGTAAGGTTATGTCGTTATTCAATTATAAATATTTATAACGTGTCTGCAAACGTCCGCATTGAGTAATCACCACATATTATAGAAGGAATTTTCAACTCTACAGATGATGTTTTAAAAGTATCTTCAATAAAATGTTCATGTAAAGCTGGAAAAGTAGCCGTTGCAAATTACAAACATTATCTGTAATTTTATTGTTATGTACAAGGTGTTGTTAGGATCTAATTAAATCTAAAGGGCGCTCATGCTATTTTGATATTTATTTAATTTACACTAAATAGTTTTTCATTTTTATTATCCAAGCTTTCAATCTGTCAATCTTATCACATCCTCCAAATACATCTAAAACTGGATCTTTTTTCCCTTCACTGGAACTTGATGAAAACTTATTGTGTGATCTTTTATGCGAAGAGACTTCCATTCCGGCGTGGAATAATTTATGTTGGCCATTTTTAATCAATTAAAACAATCTTAAACTTATGTTTACAACAATATTTGCATCCAAGTTAATAACACGTAATATAACCTATCCTAACAACGATAGTTCCGCAACGTGCCACCAGATGTCATATTGCTTATTTACAATCCCCAATACTCGAAAGTTAGACAACAATCCAGCAGTGTATTTTATCGGTTTCTATGAGTATACATAGAGATAATGTACAATAAATATTAAATAAAAAATTAAAAGAAACATTAAAGTTATAGAATAAGGATATACCTATTAATTAATAATACTTTACACATTTATGAAATAGGTAGGTACTTTAAACTTAAAAGGAAATTTTATTTTATTAAATGTTCAAATTTATCATTATTAACTTGTAAATTTCATTCGATTTCTATAACGGCTTATTACCCATTCCTGCATGTGCCAATTTCCTTTTAATCGCAAATTTTAGTAATGAAGATTTCACCGTAGAGGATGTTTCCGGACGTTATCTCACGGGCTCTCAAGAACACTACAAAGGACATTTTTGTACTAATTGAAAATTAGAAATAAATTTTCAAGTTTCGACGCCGGTGGGAATCGAACCCGAGTAGTCTAAATCACAACCGGCCACTTGACACAAGCAGCTACGCTACCCCATTTTAAATTATAATTTTATCTTTATTAGAGTGCATGTCATTCTTCCGATGTTGACCCATAAAATACGTAATAATATTGCTGTCAAACTATGATTATGACTTATGACATATCATATGGTACTAATAAAAAAATATGTTATGGCCAACACAAGACCTTCCGTCATTTCGATGTATTTTGTAAAAATCCGGTACCAGAAGTTCCTTCAAAAAGATTCTATACATCCAGTAAAGTTGTAACACGAACATATACTATTTTTTACAAATTCCATACCGAAAGTTCCTCGGAAAAGATTCTATACAAGGTGTATCAGAACTCGTATAACAAAAAATAATAGCGTATTCCTGAGCTCATTTTGAGCAAAAAATACACAAAATAGGTATTCTTGATAAAACTTGATATACGCAGTAGTTTTTGAGATATTTTTATATTTAGAAAAAAAATAATTATGCAAAATATTTAGTTAAGAGTTAAAAATCAATAAACTTACTATAGAAAACAGAGCAAAATATAAAAACGAAACAAAACTGTTTATTGTAATGTTTCTACTTCAAATAAAACGCAATCTTTTTATTAAACATATTATTTACGATAACAAAAATACATTCACGTGCAAACTTGTTTTTCAATCTGCTGATGATTCTAGGGATATATCTTTTTTGTATCTATATCGTACATGCAACGCAAACTTCACATGTGACACCAAATACAAAATATACTTCTTTAAAATAAATAATTATTCCTTATTATGAAATCCCGCTTCTCTTCGAAAACTTTCACAGATCGAGTCGGTTTGGAGGCTTGATGTGTCGACCTGATCTTGTAGTAGAAATTCTACCTTCGGGATTGGTGGGCTGTTGCTGCTGCTGCGAGTTCTCATTGTTCATGACTTGGGCTGGAGTTATCTCGTTCTCATCTCTTCTCTCTTCAACCCTTGAACTTAGTTGACTTGAAATTAGTTGTTGACGATTTCTACGGATTGAATTTCCATTTTCAGTCTCGACTATATAGGATCTAGGTTCTGTTGTTCTCCCTTTTATAGTTCCGGTGTGTCCACCTGTGTGTTATAGGATTTTGTACTCTTACGAACTCACCGTCTTTTAGGGGTTCTAGTTCTCTGCTGTGTTGATTGTAGAACTTAGCATTTTGGTTTTGGTAGTGCTCATGTCGCTCGTAGGTCATATCTTTGTTATTCAGCTCATTTCTTATTTTCGTTGGTATATCAGTACGAAGTTTTTTGCCGAATAATAACTGTCCAGGGCTTGGAATTACGTGGTCTATTGGGGTAGATCTTAAAGACAATAAAGCTAAGTGTACGTCTGTCTGACTGGCTGTTGTTTTCTTGATTGTACGCTTAATTGTTTGAACAAACCTTTCAATGAAACCATTGGATCTTGGTAGGTGTGGCAAACTGGTTATGTGTTCAATGATCCAAGAGCTAGTAAAATTTTTAAATTGCTCTGAGGTATATTGCGGTCCATTATCGCTATATACTCTTTCTGGAATACCTTGCTCAGCAAATATGTCCTTCATCTGGTTGATAACGGTTAAACTGTCAGTTTTATACTTTAGGTGTCTAACGAAAGGAAACTTTGAGTAGACATCTGTAATTAGTAAGTAGTTTTCTTCCCCTATGCTAAATAAATCGCTGTGCAGCCACTGCCATGGTCTTACCGGGATTTCATGCGGGTGCATAGACTCTTTACTTTGCGTTTTCCTGAATTCATGACATGTTTCGCATTTATCAATGATTTTCTGAATTTCTTCGTTCATACCAGGCCAATACACGCAGTCGCGAGCGCGTAATCTTGTTTTTTCTATGCCTTGGTGACCAGAGTGTAATTTTTTAATTATATCCTCTCTCATATCTGTTGGTATAACTATACGATCACCTTTGAGGATAACTCCGTCCTCGACTGCGAGTTCATCACGGAACGCCCAATATGGTCTGAGTTGGAAGGGTAACTCTTTGATGCTATTTGGCCAACCCTTGATTATAACTTTTGCCAAATGTCGTAGAATGTAGTCGCATTCGGTACTATGTCGTAATTGGTTAATTTTCTCGTGGCTGAAATACATATAATATATATTAAAATCTAGATCAATGTGATCCGCATCAGCTCGTATACCGTGCTTATCATAATTCGCTCCGAAAAACTTCACACTCTCTTTTCGAATCTCACACTTTTTGCTATTGAACACAAGACCGTTTTCTTTTGCGGCTTGCATTAATATGTGTAAGTTTTTATCATGTTCTTGTATCGTCTTTCCGAAACATATTATGTCGTCAGCAATACCAATAGTACCAGGGCATTTTTCCAAAATGAAATCCATTTTTTACTGAAAAACATCTTGTGACATTGTTAAACCCATCGGCATTCTCTGGTATGCGTATCTTCCGAATGGCGTGTTGAAAGTAGTAAGTAAACTGCTTTCTTGATCTAATAAGACTGACCGGTATCCATTTTTCGCATCTAATTTACTGAATACTGTGGCTCCATGTAGTTTATAGGTTATTTCTACTATAGTTGGAGTCTTGTGATAGGATCTCTTTATGGCTTTGTTGAGATCTTTTGGATCTAAACATATTCGTATTCCACCATCTTTTTTGGGTGCAGTAACCAGGCTATTCACCTAATCGGTTAGTTCCATAACTCGTTTTATTACTCCTTGAGCTTCCATAGTGTCCAACTCTTCTTTTAATTTATCTTTCATCTGGATAGGAAATTTTCGGGGGGCATGTACACATGGTGGTACCTGTGGATCAATTACAATGTGGTATTCCCCTGGAAATCGTCCGATTCTGTCAAATTGGTTAGGATATTTTTTTACCAATTCTGCTGTTCCTATGTCGTCGACATTTTCGGACACCTTTTTGAGATGTATGTGTTTGCGTTCCGATATTTTATTCTGTTTTTGTATTTCATTGTGAAACGATACCAAACCTAATTCCAGTGATGTTCGGAGACCTACAATGCAAGGACCATCTGTTTCTACTATATAGAAGTTTGTTTCGTTCCAGGTACCCATCTTATGACGTATTCGTGCTTTGATTATTCCGTAGTGATTAATTGATGTGTTATTATATTATACGTCGTTAACTTAGCTTGACTGCTATTAATAAGGTCACTTCTTGGAATACCGTTCTTGTCCACATTTTGTGGAAATATTTTCCTATAAATTCTAATTGGAATCGTGTTATCTTGCGATCCGGTATCAACTTTAGCCTTTATTATCGCAACGGACTTGTCGTTCATTTTGATTTGTATTTCGACGTTTACCTCTGATAAACTGTTATTATCGTGGTGTATACTATCAATGCGATGACAATGGAAACCATCTTCTGTGTATTCTTCTATTTCATGAACCTTTTTCCCCTGTTTTCGTTGTTCACCAGATTTTACTTCGGCTGTTTTTGACCCTGTATCTTCTGTTTTCTTGAACGATTTTCTTAATTTACAGCAGACCTTCCAGTGGTTCATTTTGTTGCAGTTTGAGCATTTCGTACCGTACGCAGGACATACACCTTTTACGTGTTCTCTTCCGCATTTGTTACATTTGAAAGTGCGTAACTGTTTGTTTTGGTTTTCATTTACTTTAATTGGGGCTACTGTTGCGTTCGTAGACGTAGCGTCGGCCAGTGATTTCATGTAATTTATTGATGCCTCGTGAGCTCGCCCGATATCTAGCGCCTCTTGTAAAGTAAGATTTTTGTCCTTTTGGAGCAAACTTTTTTGAACTTCTGTATGACGAGTTCCTATTATTATTTGTTCAATAATCCTCTCTGTCTTCTTCTGTTCTTTGAAGTCGCACTTAAGGGCTTGTAGTCCGCATCGTGCTACAAAATCATCAAAAGTTTCATTTTCTAATTGGGACATTTTTTGTAAGTAGAAACGACTAATTCTAAAACTCGTGGACGGCTCGAAATGAGTTTTAAATTTCTCCCATATAATATCTGGGTCTTTTTTCTCCTCTGCAGTGAGTCCCCATGAATTAAAAATTCGAATACCTTGATCTCCGGCGAAAAGAAGTATGTGATGTACATGTTTATCCTTTTTCGTATCCTTTACTGAGAAATATAATGAACATTTCTGCTTGAATAGCTCTAGCGTTGCTGGCAAGTCTTTGTTTTCCCAATCTAACCTTGGCGTGCAGTTAGCTGTTGACATCTTGCTTCTGGTTGGTATATTACTACACTCAACTCTGTATTTGGTTAGTTGGACCTCTTCGCTGTCACTATGTAATGTTTCTACTTCAAATAAAACGCAATCTTTTTATTAAACATTATATTTACGATAACAAAAATACATTCACGTGCAAACTAGGGATATATCTTTTTTGTATCTATATCGTACATGCAACGCAAACTTCACATGTGACACCAAATACAAAATATACTTTTTTAAAATAAATAATTATTCCTTATTATGACTATTGTTAATTACTTTATTTTTAATACTGTTTTTTTTTTAATTAAAAAAATTGAAAATGTTAGTGCTGGTGAATATGCAGATATGGTGTTTATTTATGGATATTGTAACGGTAATGGTTGTCATATCTCCAAAGAATATCGCCGTCGTAACCAAGAATGAATTTATATAAATTTCATTGTTTCGTAATTGTTACACATTTTTTTCTGAAATTTAAAATATCTCAAAAACTACTGCGTTTATCAAGGTATAACGAGAGTACTTTTTTGTGTATTTTTGTATTATATGTAATATTTTATAGGTAAAAATAATAAAATGTTAATAGGTCAAAAAATAACGATAACAATACGGACATCATCGTAAAACCAGTAAAACCGTATTGTAGGGCGTGTTTATTCATTAAAAACTAAAAAGAAAACTAAAGGTGACGGAAGGTAAAAAAATATAACTGTTTATTTTAGTTATAAACATGTATACATACAGCAACTATAAACAGTTGCCTAATGTCAACATTTTATGTTTATAGTAAACAGATAACTAAATTAAGATTGTCAGTTATAGCATAACCAAAACATAATAAATGAAAAGCAAAAAATTTCTAACTAAAATAAATTTTAATTTTGCAAGATTATGAAAATTCGCATTGTTTTGTTTAATCATAAGCAAAAATTTAGAGCAATCGAAATGCAAAAATGAAATTAGGCTAAAAATAATAGTTTTAAATAATTATAAGTATATTTTCTACTGGGTAAACGCAAACTTAAAGTTAGCGTACACATTTTACTCATTGTTTATAACTATTAAAAGAGAAGAACACAAAATTAGAACCACATAACAGTAAATTGCAAAATAAGCAAATATTTTTAGTCCTCAAATTTTTATATTTTGCAGTATAAATACGCAAATACGAAGGTAGTGTTTACATTTTATTTTGTTTACAATTACAGAAAATTAACAAAAAATTAGGAAAATATAACAAATAGCACAAATTACAGCTATAAATAATTTTAAATTATTCTCTATTAATAGGTACCTACGCGAGTGTGAAGTCGGCGTATTCAATTTATTTTGTTTATAACAATTGAAGGAGTTGAGCACAAAATTAGAACTTCACAGCAATAAATAGCACAAAATGAGCACAAAATTAAAGCTACAAAAGAAATTAATTTTTTCACTATGAATATGCAATCGTGAAGTAGGCGTATACTTTTTATTTTGTTTATAACAATTGAAGATGAGCACAAAATTTGACTTTACAGAAATAAATAGCACAAAATGAGCAGAACAATATTGCTATAATAAAAAAATTAATTTTCATCTAGAATACGCAAGCGTGAAGTTGGCGTATACTTTTTATTTTGTTTATAACAATTGAAGGAGGTGAGCACAAAATTAGAACTCTACAGCAATAAATAGCACAAAATGAGCACAAAATTATGGCTATAGTAAAAATTTAAATTTTCATCATGGATACGCAAGCGTGAAGTTGGAGTATACTTTTTATTTTGTTCATAACAATTGAAGGAGATTAGCATAAAATTAGAACTTTACAGCAATAGATAGCACAAAATGAGCATAAAATTATGGGTATAATAAAAATTTAAATTTTTTTACTATGAATACGCCAACTTCACGCACCTCTCTTAGAGGAAGATCTCGCTACGAGCAGTGTGACTAGGTCCCACGGAAAGGCAGCCGGAGAGGTTACCCAACTACTGAACGTAGCCAGGGTCAAACCAACTCTCAGATGAAGGTGTAAGATAAATGAAAAGAAACTCTCTTGAAGAAGATGTCAAGGTGCAGATAGATTCTCGCAGACTTCTGGACTCTACGAAGATTAAAAATTCACTATCCGAGGCGCACGCTGGCCTTGTTTATAAGCATAATCTTGCACTCACAAACTCCAAGGGCGTCGGCAAACTCAAACGAATGCGAGTACAAAACATCCTATAGCTTCCCGATACTATGCCTATGATCATCGTTGAACACGTGCAAGCGATGACTTTATCACTTGACTTGACTGCATTGTTTTAGGGAAATTAGTCATTGTAATGGTCTGTGATCCGTATAGATTTTCAATTTACGGCCGACAAGGTAATGTCTGAAATATTGTGTCACCCAAACGATTGCCAAAAGTTCTTTTTCTACCGTTGAATAATTTATTTCAGAGTTATTTAACGTTCTACTTGCGTAAGCTACCGGGAGGTCATTACCTATGTTTCCTTGAGATAACACATCTCCAAGAGCCACATTACTCGAGTCACATGTTAGATTAAATTCTTTAGAAAAATCTGGGTATTGCAAAAGGGGTTCATTGATTAATATATTTTTCCATGTGTTAAAGCATTGTATGTAGTCGGGGTTGTTAATGTCTATAGTCTCGCCCTTTTTCACACATTTAGTCATTGGTTTTGTTATTTTAGACAAATCTTTTATAAATTTTCTATAATAACCGACAAGGCCTAAAAATCCTTTAATTTGTGTAACAGTTTTAGGTATGGGATAATTTTGAACACCACTTATTTTATCTGGATTTGGGAGAACGCCCTCGAGGGTCACAATATGTCCGAGATAGGCGACTTCTGTTTTTAAAAACTCTGATTTATCTAACTTAATTTTGAAATTGGATTGTCTGAGTCGATCGAAAACTAATTTTAAATTATTAATATGTTCTTGTAAACTTGTACTAAATATAATGATATATATCGTCCAGGTAAACTAAACAAATTTTGTGAGTTAAACCGCGTAAGATGTTATCCATACCCTCTGAAATGTTGCGGATGCGTTTTTCAGCCCAAATGGCATACGTAAAAATTCGTAGTGGCCATCTTTGGTATTAAAAGCTGTCTTTTGTATGTCGGGTTCGTTCATTTCTATCTGGTGAAAACCAGAGGCTAAGTCTAGTGTCGTGAAGTAATGACATCGTCCTAATTTGTCTTAAGGTCGGTAATATTCGGTAGTGGGTATTTGTCTCCTATTGTTTTGTCGTTTAGCTTCCTGTAGTCTATTACAATTCGCCATTTTCTTTTACCGGAAGCGTCGAGTTTCTTTGGAACAACCCAAATGGGGCTGGACCATGGCGAGTTAGATGGACGTATTATGTTCTGATCTAGCATTGTTTGGATTTGCGTACGTACTTCTTCTTTATGTACTTGCGGGTATTTGTATATACAGTATATACAGGGACTTCATCTGTTGTTTTTATACTATGTTTAATTTGGTTGGTGAAAGTTAACTGCTAATCTTCAAAATGGAATATATCAGGATATTTTTTTATTAAACTAAGAATTTCGGATTTTTCCTCTGAATTCATATGATTAGTACGAATTTTTGAGAGATCAAAATTATTATTACTTGTTTGAATACAATTAAAATTTGGACTAGAAATGTAACATAGTCATCATTTTTTTCGATATTAATTATATAGTCAATAGTGATACGTGCAACACGTGTTTTTTTTTCTCTTAAATATATTGAGTTTTTTCTGTGGTGTATTTTATCTTATAAAAGTGCAATTGTGGAACACACTATAGATAACAGTTAATGTGAATGTTAAAATATATTTTTACCTGTGATAATCTTTGTATCGAGTGACATATTTAACTTTTTCCAAATATATATGTGATACTTAAGTCAAAATTACTTGAAACTTAATTAAACAAGTTTCTACGTAAGTCACTTCATTATTGCATTCAGCTATTTGGAAATTGCATTATAATTTTGGCAACCCACTCAACGTATCTGTCGCACCTTTTCTATATATAACATGCAAGGAATGGATGAAGTAACAAATAACGATATTATGACATATTTGCAAACTGAATTCCACAAGCTAAATGAGAAATTTATTGGACTTGAAACTACATTACATAATTTCAGTGAAGATACAACAATTGAATTGAAAAATCTTAAAAAAGAAAATAAAATCCTTAAAAATAAATTAAACACTTTGGAAAAAGAAGTAAAAGCTAATAATATTATCATAACCGGTCTGCCGGAGCAGGATAATGAGAATTTGCTGGCCACTGTATTAAATATTTTGACCACCAACCTCTCATTAGCAATAAATTCTAATGATATAAATCAACTAAGGAGACTTGGCAGCAAATTACTTGTAGCAAATAAAGCAAGACCAGTATTAGTTAAATTCATAAAATATGACACAAAATTTTTAATTATGAAAAACTTATTTAAATTAAAAGGAACCAATATATTCATTAATAACGATCTCACCGCTCAAGAACAAGAAATTAATAAATACTTAAATGAATATAAGAAAGAAGCAAAAAAATTAGGGTACAACGTGAGACAAAAAAATCTAAAACTTGAAATTAATGGACAATTGTATTTGTATGATACCTTGCCGGCTTTAAATTCCACCGAATCCTTGAGTGATGCGGATCGCGTTGCTGTAGTTGATACGTTTTCCCTACCTCAGGATATCGCCTCCACTAAGTCCTTGTCAACAATAGTCAATGCATCAAACGTCTTAACTGCAGAGGGAAACTTTTCTACGCAGGCAGCAAAGAATATTTATAAAAAACCATCAAATTCATCAACTTCCAATTCCAGTAATAATGGTTCAGTGTCGAAATCCAGCAAATCGTATAATTTTCGTGGCCAACCGAAATCTCAATCTTGATTTATTTTATTTAAATATTCAAGGAATCCAAAGGAAAATACTCGAACTCGAGGTCTTCTTGGATACTTACAACTATCATCCAGACATTATTTTGCTCAGCGAACACTGGCTAAACTCAAACGAAATAAATGCATTTAGAATTCAGAACTATAAAGCCGCCTCTGTCTTCTGCAGAGATAAGAATATACGTGGTGGCACTTGCATTCTTATTAAACAAAATCTGGAGTTTGTTGATATATCATCTTTTAATACACTTATCCAAGAAAAAGATTTTGAATTCTCGCTCATAAAACTTAAATGTGTAACAGTTTCTTTACTAGTACTGGTGTTTTACAGATCGCCAAGTGGAAATTTCCAGAATTTTTTGCAACTATTTGAACAGGTTTTGGATGAAATTTATCAACCCAATATACACTTGTTTGTTTGTGGTGATTTCAATACAGATTTTCTGAATTCATCAGCTGAAAAACAAAAAATTCTATCGTTGCTATCGTCGTTTGATCTAAACTTAAATATTAACGAACCTACAAGAATCACGTCTACATCTTCTACTTGCATCGATAACATAGTAACATCTCAAAACATCCATGGTATGTATCACGTAGTGAGTAATCCCTTATCAGATCATGAGGGTATAGTCTGCAATATAAACATTGAAAAACTAATAAAATCCGCGGAAACTCAGATTTGTAGGCGTATATACTCACAAAAAAATTTTGCAGAGTTTTATAAAAAACTTCAATGTATAACATGGAATGACGTAAAAGAAGAATTAGACATAAATATCTCTACGGAATTGTTTCTGAATAAGTTTACTTCCGCATTTGAAAAATCGTTTCCATTTCAAATCATAAAGTCTAATCAACGCACTGTCCAATGGATAACGAAAGGCATACGTATCTCCTGTAATACAAAGAACAAGTTAAGGAAAGCATTAAAAACAAATAATACACCTGCTAATAAATTACATTATAAGAAATATAGCAAAATTTTAAATGCAATAATAAAACTGGCAAAACAAAAAAGTATATCTAATTATATTTTAAACTCAAGCAACAAATCAAAGGCTACCTGGAAAATTATAGATGACATCAAAGGAAAATCCACTACACATCATTTACCATCAGCTGATCCCACTTCACTTGCAAATGATTTCAACAGACAATTTTTAAAGCCTAATAACTCTTCAGGATCAAAATACATACCGAAGAATGCCGCTGTATCAAACTCTTTCTTTTTACTGCCAGTCATTGAACAAGAAGTCCTACAAGTAATTAATAATTTAAAAAATTCATACTCGTGTGGAAGTGATGGGATTCCAAGTTCTGTGATTAAAAAATGTGCACCTCTCATTGTTGAACCGTTAGTTATCATATTCAATTCATCCATAGAAAGTGGCGTTTATCCGAGGGCATTTAAAAATTCTATAGTAGTACCACTACATAAAAAGGGTGATCCGCAAAACATTGAAAACTACAGACCCATCTCTTTATTGACAACATTCTCAAAAATATTTGAAAGATTAATATATAATAGACTTATAGTGTATTTTAATAATAACAATATTTTAACTAAACATCAACACGGGTTTACGGAAAATAAATCAACAGTGAGTGCGGTTTCCTGTATCTACAATAAAATAATCAGTGACCTAGATAAAAATAGATGTGTTTTCTGCGTTTCCACCGACTTATCGAAAGCCTTTGACTGTGTTTGCCATAACATTATAATTCAAAAACTGGAACATTATGGCGTACGTGGTCTAGCAGCATTATGGTTTGAATCGTACCTGTCAGAGAGATACCAATCCGTTAAGATCAATGATCCATCAAGCAACTTAGTCTACTTATCCGAAAAAGGGCTAATTCAGCGTGGAGTCCCTCAAGGATCTGTCCTAGGACCGCTACTGTTCCTCGTTTATATTAATGACCTGCCCATAAATATTGATAATACATTTTGTACTCTCTATGCAGATGATGCTTACTTTTTGATGTCCTGTTCAAAACCTGATTTTCGTGTTAGTGGCATCAATGATATAATAACGAAAATTTCAAATTGGTGTACTGCTAATAACCTTAGTCTAAATTTAAACAAATCCAACTTCATGCAGTTTTATCTAAATTCAAGTAACAGTATTGAGTTTAATACATCGGAAGTAAGCGTCTCTCGCACAGATAGTCTAAGTTGTCTTGGTATCTTGTTGGATGTGGACACCAAATGGGCTTCCCAATCTAAAGCAATAACAATTAAGTTAAACAAATGTTGCTATGTTTTACGAATGTTAACATCTCACCTAGAAACACATGTGACTCGTAATTTGTATTTTGCTTTTTTCCATTCAATTGCCACTTATGGGATTACCATTTGGGGGTCGTCATCTTTATTGCAGGAAGTATTTTGTATTCAAAAACGTGCCATACGAATAATGTTAAACATGTCCCCCCGCCAATCATGTAGAGGCACTTTTAAACAACAAAAAATATTAACCTTGCCAAGCGTCTACATATTAGAAATCTTAAAATATACTTTTAATAATTTAAATAACTTCAATATGTGCAGTTCGTCATATGATACCAGACAAAAAAACAATAATTTAAACGTACCTGTCCATAGAACTTCTGCATTCGAGAAAACAAGCGAATATACTGGCATAAAATTTTATAACTTGTTACCAAATGAACTGAAGCAATGTTCAAAAACAAATGCACTTAAACTATTAAAAAATATATTTATCCATAAAGAATATTATTTAGTAGAGGATTTTGTCAACGACTGTAGAGACAAACACTTACAAACTACGTAAATTTGTTTTGAGGTCAAGGTTATTTCTACATTTCATTATACAAACACATATCCACATTTGCACAATTCCCTGTTTTATTTTATTTATTTTAAATTATTTTATCTATGTAATTTTATGTTGTTCATTTAATATTTATTTATTTTTGTGAAGCTATGTTTGTAATAAGTTTAAGGTTATCAAAAACTAAGTATGTATATATAAACAATTGTGAAGTCAGTATGAAACTGTGAAACGGTAGTAACTTTTAGTATGTAACTGTTTTGTATTTAACTTATATTTTTATGTTCTATTTTAATTTATTTTTAATGGTTATTTTAATATGTACACTTTTATAAAAATGCCGTTTTACACTTTCTTTGCTCAAAAAAAAAAAAAAAAAAAAATTATCTCGTTTTCACACATTTCGCATATTGTTGCAATTTTATTAATTTTAACTGCTTGTTGAATTAATTGTCTGCTTGTGATCTTATTGATAACCATGTATGTTATAGTATTTTTATGTATGATTCCATAGTTTCTTTGGGGAGGTTGAAAAACAGCTTCAGCTGAACCTTACCCCTTTGTACTGTTATGGTGCAATAAAGTTTATTATTATTATTATTTATTATTATTATTATTATTTGGAATTTTGAATTTGATTTTATCATCAGTTGGGTTTATAACTGTG
Organism: Ophonus ardosiacus; assembly: GCA_943142095.1. NCBI lineage: Eukaryota > Metazoa > Arthropoda > Insecta > Coleoptera > Carabidae > Ophonus > Ophonus ardosiacus. The sequence continues at coordinate 32,434,411 of OW964828.1, read as the reverse complement.
CATAAACAATGGTAGTCTTTAGATACGGTCACAAATTCAGGAATAGATAAGATTTGAAACTTGATATGTGGAACTAGTACAGTACCGTCGTCAGCATTTACTTTAAATTTTAAAATTTGTTCCGTGTTTGGTTCTATAATGTTTTCGATTAAATTATTGGAAATTACTTCTTGATTTTTATTGTTTCTGTTATCAAGATAATGTATTTTATTTTTGAATTTGGAGAAATAATTAAATCGTTTGCGGTATCAATTGATATTTTCAGATTTTTTAAAATTATCCATGCCAAGTAACATATCAAATTGATCGTGAAAATTAAATAAATGATATTTTAAATTTTGTTTAGTATTGTTCAAATTAAATATTTTTGGAACAGGAACTTTTGTACTATACAACTCTGTGGATGTGCAATGAGCTGTTGTAATCTGAAACGGGTCTCGAGTGATAAGGTCTTTATAAAATTTAAATGCAATATTTGGTTTGATAAATGATTTTGTGCTACCTTTGTCTATAAGCACTTTAAAATTATTTTCGGTAAATATTATAAACGGGAATTTGCTTTAATTTATTGTGAAATTCATTAATTCAAAGTGAGTTGAGATATTTGATCTTGGACCGAGGCTTGTTCCTCTAAAAAAATATTCTCGGCTGTTTCATTCGTGTTTTCATATTCTGACTGTTCGAACATTTGTGCGTAATCGTCGTAAACATCGTCAAAATTGTCTACTAACCACTTTGGTTAGGTTCATCTATATTATATAATTCTTCAGAATTAAACTTAGGTCTTTGTGAGTAATTTTGAGATTGGGTCATAGACCCTACTCTTTGTCGTTTTAATGCCATATTTCGTGGCATGGTGTTTTGAGTAGAAATATTCATTGGGGTTGGTTTAGGAAGGTTATTGATTGGCCTCCTTGTTTGATTTCCATAATTATTTCCAAAATTATTTTTTTTGTGTATTTGGATTAAAATTCGTTTGTCTATTAAATGAGTAAGAATTTTGGTACATAGGTTGCTGCGCACTTGATTGAGGCAACATATACCGTGTTGGTGTTGGGTGTGATAAATTTTGGGAACTAGGTTTGTGATTGAATTCTTGTGGCTTACTATTATTACTGAAATTTTCATGTATCTCATCATGTCATTATATTGAAAGTCGTTTGTAAGCATAGACAATGCTAAGTTTAAATCTACGGGATTTGAATATATGCTACATGCAAATTAAGTGAGTGTTGTAATTTATTATAAAATTCAAACACGGATTCTTTATCATTTTGTTTTAGTTCAATCAACTCTATACACAGAGTGTAGCTATCGCGTTTATCCGCGTATGTGTTTACTAAGGCGGTTTGCAAATCTTTCCACGTTTTAATTACAGAACTAGATATGTTTATGGCTGCTTCGCCTTTTACTTTAGACAGGATAGTACTCATCAGATATTCATTTTGAAAATCTGCTGGGTTAGTTGTATTATAAAATATCGTGACTATTTTTGTACAAATGTCAATGAATCTGGGTAGAAGTTCGCGTTCACCCCTAAATTCGGGTATCATATCTAAGTATTCTTTCTTTAATTCATTTGCCATTGTAATTTTGTTTACTGTGGCTTGCAAAATAGATTGTTTCAAACGAAGTGTAATTTTAGGTTGAGAAATTGGTATTTGGTTACGATCTTCGAGATCGGAGTCAGATTCAGAACTTGTACTCAAGTCCGAGTTTATATTATAAATTTCTCTAAGTGATATAAGTGTAATACTACCTTTTTTGGTTTAAGTTCTGTATTTATTTATTTATTTATTTATTTATTTATTTATTTATTATTAAAACTCAACGTTTCGGCACCATAAAGTGGTGCCTCCTTCAGGGGAAATTGACATAAAAATGTGAAAAATCAAGTAACTAAGGTAACAAGAAAAGTACGTAAATGTTACATTTTTTATGTATACAATTTTCTAGACAATATATGCATGCCCGGCAATAACTTGGACGGCGAACATGCAACTTCTCAGGAAAACTCTCCTTTTGCCAGAGGAAAAACCGTCCCAAAAAGTGGCAGAGAAGTGATCTGTATAATTCAGAGACGCTTTATCGGTAGCGAAATACCGCAGCCGTATTCTTTATTAACAGATGTTACAAAAAGTCTAGAAAAAATTGTATACATATTACAAATTAAAAACATATTTAATATTGGAAGCCAAACGCGACTAAGTTCTAATCCGTCACAATGATTGAGATTAATATTTCTTGTTTTTTAAATCTCAATGGCTTCTCTAATTAATCTGTTGTTAAGTCGAGTAGGTCTAGCAATAATTTTAGTATATTCAAATTCAATTTGGTGGAATTCTTCCAAGGCATGCTCTGCAACAGTTGATTTCCCAGGCTGGTTCAATCTGATCGATCGGTGATGTTCACTCAATCTTGTAGAGACAGTTCTACCATTCTGGCCGATGTGAACTCTCCCGCAGACACATGGAATTCTGTAAATCCTTGATGATTGAAGAGAGATGACTTCTTTCACTTGTTTCAACATATGACGAAGTTTAACATATGGAGAAAACGAAATCTTCATGTTCTTCTTACAAAGAATTCTGCCAATCTTGTCCGTTACGTTTTTTACATAAGGAAGCGATGCATATAATACGTTCCTTTCTTTTTCATTGTTTGATGGTCTTTTCGCTTTAAGACATTTTTCAATTGAAGACACAGAAAATCCATTCTTCATAAAAGTATTTTTAATTTCATTCATCTCTTCTTTTAATTTATCTGGATGACATATATCTGTAGCTCTTCTTCTTATATAAGTGTACTCACAGCAGAAGTAGCAGCACTCGCTTCATTTGCCCTGAAGTCGATGATGCAGGTTTTCGTGTGGTGCAGGAGGTCTGGTTGGCTGATGTGGGTTCAGCTGCGGCAGGCCCCAGGAAGTGGTTCGACGGCGGATTTGATTTCTCACTAAGTTTAAGGGTTCGTTGCTAAATGAATCACTGAAGTGAAACGAATTATGTACCTTAATTCGTTTTAGCAATCCTACAGTCGACTGCGCCAGTTAAATATCGAGACAATACAAGTTGCTTTTTAAAAAGTTTATTTATTGCTATAAACCTTAATTTATGTCTTTACAATATAGGCTCTGAATACAGACTAACTAAGATGCTACGATTCTTCAAAAAGGAAAACCACATTATATAATTCATCTAAACTAAGCATAATATGATATATATGAAATGGGATAAATGTCTATTCAGCATAATGTGGCACTGTAACTTGTCTACATACAGGGTGTTAATTAAAAATTTGGCCATAGGAAAAGAGGTTTTTTATTGCGCGAAACTCCCCAATTAATTGTAGACAAAAATGTTTCAAATAAAAGTTGTAGGTAATTATATTCTACGACTAAACAGATTTAATTTTGCTCGTTTGGTAACCTATAAAATCGAATTTGAAATTATACAAAGATTGCTCATAGCCATGGAATTGAAACAATATTACAAAGAAATTCATCTCGTTATAACTGTCCGAAATTTAATTTTGTATAAAAAAATAACGTTTAAGTATTAGATTTTAAAAATAATACCTGTGTTGTGATTTAGTTGTAGAATTATTGAATTATCTGTAACTTTTATTTGAAAACAGAATGGGGAAGTTGTTGTAACGTGTTAGGGTTCTCACGTCGGGTTGTGTTTTAAGGGTTGTTAAATTATTAAGTGTATCTTGTATTACCTATTAGTTTATTAATGTTGAAATAATACAATTATGGATTAATATATTGGATATCGAATATTGAATATTGCTTGACTATTGCTGTCTACTTATTAACTTGACTATTTACAAGTAACTTCTTACTACTCACTACTGACTAACTCCAACTCACTGTCCGGTAACGGAGCAGAAAAACCCTTTTGCATCTCTCCCACTACAATGTTTGATTACAGATTGCAAGGATCGCACTTTCCATACAAAGACTTGGAATATATAGTTCATTCCTATTTACATTAGAATATATAGTTCAATCCGGTTTGCAACAAAGTTTAGCATCGTAAAAATTCTACATAACATACTATTTTCTCACAAATTTAACACAAATGACTGCTGAAATTGAAATTTGGAGGGAGCATGTGGCTGCAAAAGTGAAGCCATTTCCCCCACTCCAGGCCGGGCCTATCTGTCAACCTTCTTTGACCTTAAAGCCATATTTTTTAGCTTGTTTACGTTTGTATGTATCGTTTTAGAGTGTATTTCAATACGTTTTATTAATTAAATAAAAATATTTGATTAAAACACGTGCTTTTTGAATCTTAAAAAATTTAATTAAGTAAATTCAATAAGTAAAATGTATATAAAAACACATTAATATCATATTTCAATAAATAATACATGTACAACACATTTCTTTCAGTATTTAAAGTTTTATAAAATTTTACTTGAACGAATAAAGCAATTTTGTTTGAAAATTGCTACACTTATCCCCTCTCTAGGACGGTCCAACAGCTGTGTTCGTCCGTCCCCACTAGGCTTCATTCCCCTGGCCCACAATATAACCTCATGCTCTCTCCTTTGTATTCCTACCTCCATGGCTGAAGTCGAACCACTTGAACGTAGGTTGTAACAAAGCGTAAAAGCGCTTCACTGGTACCCGGAACCGCGTGCGTCAGTATTCAGTATATAAGTCGACATACGTTGCGCCAAGCCTCTACCGACGTCATCACAGCTTAAAATCGGCTTTTCCGGAAAATCTGGGCATTTTTGAAAAAAATAAATTATGTTACATCATTTCTCAAGTCATTTCCCATGGAATAAAAAAATAAAAAAAAATCGCTAAACTTCCCCATTTCTGACATTTCGAACGATACGCATTTCTTCGTTTCAATTCCACGGCTGTCCGGGAGAGCCACAACCTAGAGATGGCAGCATTAATGACCGCCTTATAGGGAAAGCATTATATTTTACGTTTGTGCTAGTTGTATTTTGATGCTTTGTTTTGAGGATATTTTGTTATTTTTAATTGAAATCAAATATGTTTATCACAATGTCAGATATATACATTTATTTACATGATGCTGTGCGGCCTATGGTCGAAGGAGAAGCAGTATCTATATAAAGCTAAAATAAGATTCAAAATTGAGGTTATCTGCATGTTAACTACTTATTTAATTATTTTTAGCTGGACATATTATCTTGTGCGGATATAAGACAGCTATACAGAATAATATAGAAATAAATGAACTGTGTGTTCAAACATCTAATTTAAAAGGGGCTCCTCTTTCAATCGTAATAACATTAAATACAAATGCACATCAAGTTCTTTGTTTCGCACGTCTTTCTCTTGCTCAGTTTCTGGTATTTTTATAGTTTCTTCTTCTATGTCTTTCCTATAAACAATTTAAAATAAATATATAATATTAAAGAATAATAGTTACTACTTACAGGTAACGTAATTTTTAGCTTTCTAGATCATTTTTTTAAAAATATTTTTCTTTTAATAACTACTCAATGTTTTGAAGCACAAATTTTTATAAATACTTGCATGGAATAAAATCGCTTAGGTAAAAAATGTTGTGAACAAACGTTTATGAACGATGATATGTCCTTTCAGATTTTTAACGCGATTTTCCACTTATTTTTTAATATTTCTCTTTTTGGGAAATAATGAACGGATATGTCAGCACTTGCATAATTATTATACGGTACAAAACATTGGCCGCGTTCAGCACCCCGGCAGCGATGAGCACCGCTGCGTGCCGATAATTGCTGAATGCAATTGCTGGACCAATTATATTCGTCCATTCATTGTGTTCGTCAAACTTCGGAGGTCAGCGATGCCAGCGATGAAAGGTGCTGAACGCGACCAATATCTCTTCGATTTGCTGGTTATTTTTGCTTGTAGTTTACTTATAATTATAACCCGTTTTCCCAACAACTTTTATTTGAAACATTTTTGTCTAAAACTAAACGCCTGTGGCCAGATTTTTAATTAACCTCCTGTATATACAGAATGTTATGTAAGTGTATAAAGCTTAACCCATAGTACAACTGACCCCATAGATAGTAAATCTGGTAATAATTTTTGTTTAACATGCTTTCCACACGAACTAGAGTCCTTCAACACCAACCAATCACGTCATAGTTCAAAATTTTGTAAATATGTAAATATGAATGTGTTCTCTGGAAAATATGTCACCTGTCACAAATGACATAAGATCATTGTCGTCGCGGCATATTTCAGATTTTCATAATGAAAAACTATAATACATGTTTATGAGCACTGATTATAAATAATTAGACTAAAAAATAAATAAATAAAAGTATACTAAATACTTTTGAATTCTAATTATGTCTATGTAGGACCCACTGACAAAAATTTATTATGCGAATATAATCTTGTGGTTTCAAAGCTTGTACGCAATAATATAAAAAATAGTAGTAGATTCCAGGATGTAAATGTTATGATAGATCTTCCTATCATACGGCTTACACTTGTGTAATACTTAAACTGAATTTTCATTAATCAATTCCAAAATTCCTTCATCACGTTCAACAGCGTTGGCATCAGGATTCCTTCCAAGATACCAAGGATGGTAGCGTGAATGGTGATTAGGGGATGACTGAAGAGGATGTTTTAGCGCTGTCAATCGTTTATGGATTATTTAGAGAAAAATACTTCAAATAAAAGTTGCGTACAATTAATTTTTCTATAACTGCAATATGAAATATTTTTCTCTAAAATAATCCATAAACAATTAACAGCGCTAAAACACTGCTAGTCATCTCCTAGCTAATCACCCTTATGGCCGATTTCACCACTGATTCCTAAACTGTTGCCTAGCAAGGAATTTCCTAAATTTAAGAACTGCCTAAACTGATACTTATCCATTTTGGATTTCACCAAACAAAGCAAAGCCCAGCTAGGAATTACATACGTAGGCATCGGATTATTAGTTACTTTTGTAATATTATATTTGCACACTGGAAATAAATGAATATTTTTTATAATTTATGACATTTGTCAACATTGAAATTGGAAATTATGTGGAGATATTAATATTACGTTGAGGGATACGAAATAAATACACAAATTATACACAATATATATATATATATATATATATATATATATATATATATATATATATATATATATATATATATATATGTATATATATATATATATATAAAAAAATTTGTAATACAGAAGTGGAAAATATAAATGAAACAAAGATGATAATGAACACGAAGAAAAAAATATAAATGGAAAAATATAGAATAAATAATTCAAAAACAAAAACTGAATCCTATGATTTCAAGAAACAATTAAAATATGACAACCGGAGCGTATATTCATGACATTTGGCTATGGCATTTTTGTAGAAATTATGAATTTAATTATGTGAATACCCAATGTAATTTCACAAAATATAAAATAAATAATAAAACGACATATTTATGTATTTACTAATTAATTTTATATCATATAAACTAGTATATGTTGGTTTATAAAAATTCTGTTTTCTAATGAAAAGGACATCTTTTCCAAAACCATTTTTCATCACAGAATTTAAAACGATTTATTTTTTCTTTTCTGTCTTGTGTATGTCTTTCTATTTCTTCGTTATAACTATCAAAATATTCGATAGTAATACCACTAGAGGTTTGATTTGGCCGAATATTTTTTTATTTGTATGAACACTTGGTTGCTTGGCAATTTGTTGAAAAGATTTGTCCGGCAAGCTCGAGTGATTTTGACAGGACAAATCTTTGAAACAAATTGCCATCAAGATACCAAGTGTGAATATTTATAAATAAAAATATATTCCGTGCTAAAAATCAAACCTCGAGTGGTATTTGTATTCCACGAGTGAATAGCATTTGTACGTCATTTGTTATAGGTAATTCTTTTTTTAAAGAATTCAGTGTAGAGAAGAGGAAGTATTTGCGTTGTTGTAATCAAGTAATTTACATTTTTATTTTTATAAAATCAATGACATCATATATACTTTACGCGTCTCATGCATTATTAGTATTATTATTATTATTATTATTATTATTAATAATAATAATAATCACTATTTATTTTAATTTTACATTTATTTTAGAAATTAAATCGATTTTAATTTAATTAACAAATTAAATGACTATATTGGGCGTTTCTCTCTGCAAATCAGTCTTCTTAATTATTTGAAACATAAACGAATTACAAACATTGACATTACTATTATTATTTGAAATCACTATATTTGAATTTGGTGCCAAATTTAGTAATTAAACTTTGACAGTTTGATACGTTAAATCAGATTACAGAATTCTAATAAAAACCGAAGTATCCAGTGGTTCCAAAAATGTATTGTTTGCCAAAAATTCATAAACAGGGTAATTCAGTAAGACCAATAGTTTCGGGTATAAATTCTCCCACTGCTTTCAAAATGGTTAGTTAAAGAATTTAGTAATCTTCCTAATGAACCGCAAACTTTTTCTGTTGAAAATTCGTTACAATTTATTGACAAAATTAAAGATATTACTTTAGATAAAAACGAATTATTGGTTTCTTTTGATGTCAGCTCCTTATTTCCATGTACTTATTTCACAAACTTTAGAATATTTAAAAATCTTTTTAGAAAACAACGATTTAAATTCAGAAAAAGTGAATGAGTATTTAAAACTAACTGAACTTTGTATGAACCAAAATTATTTTTAAGTAAACAATAAATTTTATTATCAAAAAGAAGGTACAGTTATGGGCAATAGTTTATCACCATTTTTAGCTAACTTATTCATGAGTCACTTTGAAATTGAATTTAAGAAAAATAATAAAGATTTTCCTAGAGTTTGTATTCGATATGTTGATGATATTTTTGCTATTATTAATACCGAAACTTGCGATTTAGATAACTTTTTAGCCAGATTAAATTCAGTTTTTCCATCAATTAAATTTACGATTGAAAAAGAAACCAATAAACAATTACCATTTTTGGACACACTGGTTATTAGAAACAAAACTAAATTAGAATTTGACATATATAGGAAACCTACTAATACTAATCGATTTATAACAGCTGACTCGAATCATTTTTGGCAACATAAATTAGCAGCGTTTAACTTTTTAATTAAAGACTGACCAAATTTCCGTTAAACAAAACACGTTTTGAAAATGAATTGAAATATGTTAAAGAAATAGCTAAATATAATGGATTCCCGGTTAAAATTATAGATAAACTAGTCCATATATTTAAAAATCGTCAATCCGTATTAGATTTTACAACTTTAACGCCAACTAATAATAAAAATAATAAATATATAACATTACCATATGATAATGCCACCAAAGATTTAAATAAAATTTTTAAAAATCAAAATTTAACGGTAACTTTTAAATCAAATAACACCATTAAATCATTATTTGGTAACCCTAAAGATAAAATAGATAATAATAAAAAAAATCCTGTGTTTATAAAATTGACTGTAAAGATTGTAATAAAGTTTATATTGGGCAAACTAAAAGACAAATTGATACTCGATTTAAAGAATATTTCTATCATTTAAAAAGCGGTAATCCTGATAAATCTAGTGTAGCACAACATATGTTTATTAATAATAATAATATTGACAATTCTTATATAAAATCATTGAAACAAGTTGATAATAATAGATATTTAGACGCACATGAGAGTTTGATAATACATAAATTTAAAGATAAATTAATGAACGCGGACCTAGGTCCCATCCCAAATTCTAAATTATATGACTTAATATAAGACAGTTACTTTGTTTAACCTTAGTTACCTAATTAGGTATCCACTCACTTTTGACTCTTGTTCCTATATAACCCGTGTTCTCTCCCTTATTCCTCAGAGCTGTTTTGACCTCTGGCATGGTTTACATGCTGAGTAATCTTAACTTCTCTGTTTTTACTTTATAGTTTCTACTGATGATGAGAACTTAGTTCTCGAAATACGTATATAGTTTTTAAATTTATTGTTAAGGTTAAGGGGTTTTTTCTTTAGTTATAATTTTACCTTAAGACTCCATTTTAGTTTTATAATTCCATAGTAGTGATATTTTATGAATTTCTTCTTTTTTTAACGCAACTGAACTTTCTCTTCGTTTTTCTAAAATACTCTGAAATTGTTTGCGCCTTGAATCTCGTGCAGCACGAGCTTGTTTAAATAAAATATCTGAGAACGGATCAAAAGAAATACTGAATTTTTCAAAATATATACTTTGTATCATCTTGGCGGTTGTATTCCACATAGTTTTTACAACGTACTCTTTGTATTCCTCTCCGCTTCTTTTCTTCATATTAAAAAAATTTCAACGTTTTCGACCGGTTGTGCAGAATTTAAATAAAAATTTCGTTCCTTACAAAAATCTGTAAATTGATTCCAAATAGAATTTTTGCTTTTCCTGGTGTTTGCCGGTACCGTATTTTCTATTTCATTTAATATTTTGTCTTCAGAAATATGTCCAAATCGAGAATTCATTTTTTCTTCACGTAATAAACAGAAAAGAAAATAAATTTATTTATTTGACATATTAAAAATGTTGAAAACAATGCGTCACCATGGAGAAGGTAAATAAAAAAATATCCAATTTATCCACTTGCATTTTGTCTTCCTTCCTATTTTATCGATAGCAAACTGTGATTTTGATGTTTTTGAATGTCTTTTTACCTTCCATCAAAAGGAAGGTATTGTTTTTGGTCAAAAAATTCGGTGGTGAGTTTTTAATGAATTAGCACGTTTTAGGGTCCCTACAATACGAATGTACTATTTTTAAGATGATGTCTGTGTGTGTGTCCGTGTGTGTCTGTGTGTGTGTGTGTGTGTGTGTGTGTGTGTGTGTGTGTGTGTGTGTGTGTGTGTGTGTGTGTGTGTGTGTGTGTGTGTGTGTGTGTGTGTGTCCGTGTGTGTCCGTGTGTGTGTGTGTGTGTGTGTGTGTGTGTGTGTGTGTGTGTGTGTGTGTGTGACAAATTTTTCTCCGACGATAACTCCAAAACTACAATTCTAAAAATTATGATTCTTTCATATTCCTCTTCTTTACAACCATATGAAGAGCTGATTAGATTTTGGTTATAATTGGTCAACCGGAAGTACCCTTATTTGAAGTTCTTAACAGTTTTTCTTGAAAAATCGCAGTTGAATATCATTTTCGACATTTTATGTGATTATCAATAGAAAGAATATCTTATTATCTATACGGTTCGATTATACATTTTCCTTCATATTCAATAGATATAGAGTTATAGAGAGATTAAGAGAGATTAACTTTCGAAAATCAGTTAGCTTTGTAAAAATTATGAAAACAACAGATATAGGTATTCAAAAAAAATCTAATTGACAGATGTCAGTGGCAAGTGCAAAACCAAAGTGCAAAGTATATGATCTGAAAGTGATATAAGTGACAGAGTGTCCCTCGCCAGTGACTTTCATTTGCGGCCTCGCCTCAAGATAGGAACTTATAATGCCAGAAGTACGAGAAAGGCAAAAGAGAAGATGGAAGGACTGTATAGCAGAAGATTTGAGAGAGGAAGAACTGTGTCACGAAGGTGCTTTGGACAGGAATGAGTAGAAGAGAAGAGTAAGAAACAGCGACTTCTAATAAAATAGGGCAATGTTGAAGCAGGAGGAAGTGTTAAGTGCAATACATAATGTACGTTCGTATTCGTATTAAAATTTTATTAGATTTTAGAATCTTTTCAAAGGAACTTTCAGTATGGATATGTAAAAATAGTGTGTTCGTGTTACAATTATACAGAATATATAGAATATTTTTTAAGGAACTTTTGGTATAGGATATGTACAAAATACGTCGAATTGACGGAAGGTTTTGTGCTGGCCACAACAGATTTTTTATTCAGTAGTGGAATTATCAGCTATAATATCCCGAGGACATTGATAATTACGAAATAATTTTATGACAGATAACGAAAGCGCGTTGCTCGGTAACAGCCCGACGCCGAAGGCGGAGGTGGTGTTACCTAAAAGCAACGTGCTTGAGGAAGTATGATAAAATTATAAGTATTTATCAATGATCGAGGGGTATTCGGTGAGAAATTTTTTTGCAGTTTTAATATTAAATTTGCCTAAAATTTGTATTTGACAGAATTTTTGTGTCTAACATAACCCAGTAGATGTCACTAGTAGCTATGAACGTGAATATGGCTAGGTATATGTTCGGTGTGAAGTGTGCAATGGAAATGAGACCTCTTTAAAACCAAAGAAAAGAAGATAAGACATACAAAAGTCCATAAATATTCTCCACATTTTGTTTTTTTATTTAATATAGTATTTTTTTATGTGTTTTCTTCTATAATTTTGTTGAATAAATCATCATTTTCATTGACAGTGTGAAAATGACATTTTTAAATTAAAACAATTAATCTTTAATTATATGTCAAAAACTGTTTGTTACTTAGCAACTTAGTGACATAAGTGATAATTGTCTTAGGATAATTATCAGTGTAAGTTTGTTTTGATTGGTTACTTTCGCACACGTGGTCAGCAATAAAAGGATTCAATTGGATAATTTTTTAACCAAAAAATTTTCAATAAAATTGTACAATTTTCATTTTGAAGTGTCAGCTGTCAAACGTTAGGAAATGCTTAGCAATTTGGGCATCGGAAAACATACCTAACTAAGTAATTCCTAAATCAAGATAGGCAATTGGTGGTGAAATCGGCCATTAATCCATTGTTCATGCTACCACTCCAAATGTTGTAGTAGTAGATGTTGAAGAGTTCGGATAAAACAGAGTGATGCGGTATATGTCTATTTGGAAATAAATCTTTGCATCGTCTTGCAGCAGCACGACTATTTTGTATAATGTCTCGCTATAAACCATATGCATATCTGCATACTCTTGATGGGGTCCTCCACTCTAATTTTTTTATTTTAAATGAAATTTATTTTAATTTTGAAGCAATTCGTAGTATTAAAAAGACTTTATTGTCTTTAGTTTAACTGCATTTGATTTTTAATGTCAATATGATGTCACGGCGACAATCCTTTCTTTCGCTTCGCACAAGACTCTATAGTAGGCTGCGAGAGAAAGATAGCAATGGTTAATGGTATGACGCAACGACAAAATACAACAAAATATACTCTGTTTTTAAGGCGATTCTCTTTCAATCTTTTGAGTTAGAATGGGGTACAGGCGTGAGGAGGGAAGACATACGGCTCCTGTTCCAGGATTGGCTAGTTATTCGCTATGTCAACGGAAAGTGCCGAACACGCTATCAACGAAAGTCGCATAGTTCAAGACTGGTACAAGCATGAAGCATGCATAATAAGTATAAGCACAGATTAGTATATAATATTAATTTGTGCTCTGTGGTATAAGTAAAAGAGCCAGACGCCTGATTTCTGTATCGTGCAATATATACTGTACTTTGTGCCCAAATATACAAATTAATTTCCGTCGAGAAATCTCGGCCGAGGCGAGACTCTATTAAACGAGACGAGAAAAATTTCGAGACGAGACATCATTTTATGAATTTGAAACGAGACGAGAAAATGAATTTTTTGTCTCGTCTCGTCTCGACCGAATCACTATTCAAAACTATGACGCGAAATGAAAATCTAAAGACTATGGAGTAAAAAAAAAACACTCGCCCCGAAGTTATAAACATTTAAATATACGAACATTAATAATAATTTAAAAATATATACCTATTTACAAAAAAATTCAATTACTATTGAATAGTAGTAGAAAAACTATCGACTATCATGTAATGGCTATTACTCAATAGCCCACATTACTTGCTCATTAAATAATATGTTGTTATTTAGTTATATAATTATAGTAAAAATGAAACAAATTGTGATATTGAATGTTATTTCATGGATAAATGCATAATAAATGTATAAATGAAGCAAAATAAGTATTCTGCTATTTTTATTTTAGTGTTATGTAAAGCACTAAACATTTTATTTTACATAGATGGCGCGCCGCACACTTTAATTTTTTACACTGAAAGTAATTTTGAACCTTTTGCCAAATTTTATTCCCTGGCACTGTTCTGAAGTCTATACAAAACCTAATATTCCCAGCTTGCAACATTTTTCAATATTTTTGTCTAGTTCGATTCTTACTATAATAATACATACTTAATCTTTTCAATTTCGATATAATCTTCATTAGAGTTCTTACTATCTGTTTCACTATTACATGCTAAGGATAAATCATTGTCAGGACTATTATCGTCAGGCAGAAAGCTACATTCAGCTTCAGCAAAGTGTTTTTGCATTATACTGGAAATATATATCACATGTTAAATATTATACTTCTCTTGTTAAAGAACAATGCTGAGTTATAATAAGAAATTATTATTTACCTTTCAAGAAAATTCCTGGTAATAGCTTAATGTTCTTCACAAATACTTGACTGTGATAATCGGGGATACTGACTTAAATTTCTACTTCCCTTTGCCATGATACTGATACTGATGGATAATACGGGTCGTTCAAATTTATTTATATATATATATGACGAAGAACACTAGCTTATGGATAAGTACGACAATCTCAAGATCAGATTCAACTGAGCAACTCGAACATACTACACTACCCAGAAATATTTCTTCCCTCTGATTATAATAAATACATTATATTTACCTTACGTATTCATGTAAGAAATGGTAATAGACACTCATTAGAGAATAAACCGATTGTCCCTCATAAAGTTTTATGAGACTTTGCGATAAAGATTCTATAAGGCAGGTAGTGTCTAATATTATGAAGAGTATCCGAAATTTGCGTACACAATGAATTCTAATTATGTATTTTTAAATTTGGATTATAATATTCAAGTAATTATGCATTTTATATGAAATTCTTTTAACATCAATATAAACTATAGGGAAAGGGATTACAATAAATTCCAACGTAAAAACAAACTACTACTAAATCTCTGTTTTACTAGGTGTTGCTCTCTTGTTATATGTAAATATTTTTTGCACAGATAATAAATTTTGTATTTATTGTATCTTATTTCGTATTAAGTGTTTTCTGTTTATAAAACTTATTTAAAGTAAATTCAATACCATACAAGAATTTGCTATATTGTTGTACAAAGTACAAGTAAATCGTTCTTATACTTAATGTATAGTTATCGTCGGCATATACGAGTATATTAAACATTGCAACATATTTTAGTTACTTTAGTATTTTGCGTATTGTATAAATTCATTTTTTGTGCAACCCGATGCAAAATAAACATTTCGCGAACGCAGTATACACGCCGCGAAATGAGATGTAAACACTCACACCTTTAGAACTGATATGACGGATAATATGGCTAATTGTTTTATCAAAGTAAATCCTATAGCCATCTTCATAGCCAACTTTCTGTATACAGTGGAACTGATGAAAATTAATAAAATATTGTAGACTTGTTATATATCATTGAAAAGCTTAAAAAATAAGCAAAAAGATGAGACTATTTTCAACATAGGTTGCCATTTAAAAAATCATAAGTTTGTGTTATATCTCAAGAATTATGATGTTTCCAAAAAATCTAATTACGCCATTTTATTTTGCCTAAAAAACGGTATAAAATTTGTTAAAACAATTTTTCTCTAACTACCATAATAAATGAGTTATAAGATATTTTCGAAATGAGCGAAAAACAAGTTTTTGCCTGTAGCTCAGAAACAAAAGAAGATCGAAAATTCCTGTGGTAATTATTAAACTTTTTTCAAAAAGTTGACTCTGGAATGTGCAAACGATTTTGCTCTATCATTAATATTTCCCGAGATACCCTAGAAAAGCATCGAAAATGAGACACCTTGTTCGCAAAAATCTTTATCGCCCTCGAGATTGTCCTGAGTCGGCCGCAAGCAGTCTCGGCGACAATTTTTCTCTCGGAACGCGCCAATGAGTGATTTCGCGACCTTGGTGTGTACTATTTCCAATAACCAACAAGAATTATCTGGGCAACTGTACTTTGGACTGGTCATGGTTAGAGAGTGGGGAGCTAGCCGATTAGTGACATGCAGCGACATCTGCCGTGAAAAGAAAAGGTAAAACAAAATAAAGTTTTACTCAAATACTGCGGGGTAATAAACAATTATTCATTAAATAATGCATTTTTTACATTATTCTTCATACGGAACTATAGAGTTTTTCTTCTTAAAATAAAATACTTTCTTGAAAAATGCATCGAAAAATAGAGAAAAATCAACATTTGTTACATTTAATAAGTGCAGTACTATCTACTATATTAAAAACATTTCTCTATCTCCGTGTAATCGTGCATCTCAACTCTTCTTTCAGAAATTATAAAACGCCTCTTATAAAAAACAACAGCAGGATATGTTATTTCCTAACACACCTTTTTCGTTAGAATTTTGCAGCAAGAGACAGGGCCGGATTAAGATATTTTCGGGCCTGAGGCGCTAATAATTTTTGGGCCTCTAGAATAAAACATAAGATCCCAAAAATATAATTTATTTCATAAATTAAACAGAAAAATAATTACAACAGAAATAAATTCATAAAGTAAATAAATAAAATACAACTCTAAAAAAATAAAAACTCGACAAAATGGTGCCGTAGCCGGGCCCCTAGCAGGCCCGGGCCCTGAGGCGCGCGCCTCATGCGCCTCAGGGTTAATCCGGCATTGGCAAGAGAATCGCCTTAAACAAGGAGCAGTAAATGCTTAGATCATCGACCTTTAAACTAATGGACCAAGTGTTTCCTATTCTTTTATTGTTAGAATAATGCTCCAACATAAAAGGATAGAAATATATATTCTGTCCTTCAACAACACGGAAGTTCTCAGTTAAAGTATACTGCGCATGCGTTCGTACTCATTGTACATCTTTTTCAGCCATATGTAAACCTCTATACATCGCTCTCTATCACTAAATAGTTGTCAAAATCTATTTGACGTTTCGTGACTGTTTGTGTATTATTTTACTTTTTTGGAGAACATTTACAATTATTTCTGTCAACATATACGAATATGTGTTGTGAGGTGCATATGCGACAAAATAATGGGAAAACGGTGTATTTTGTGCAGTCAGCAGTACGTACGCCGTTTAGCTGTGTCATTTCATATAAATAAATAAATAAATCTTTATTTACTCAACAAGGTTAAGGTTCACCTCAATTACAGAGTAAAAATACATAGAAAAAAGAACATAGTATAAATACATGTAAATATTACATATTACAATTTAATATAAAAAAATGAAATGTGAACTTTTTTGAAAATTACACACATATGCCACTATGCGAAATTGAATTTCTGAAAGTAGTAAAATTCATTCCAAAAATATCTATATCCTTATTACCATTCACATAATTGTTATACGTTATACACATTGAGACAATTGGTGAGTCAAATAAAATATTTGTTCTAGGACATTTGTATGAAAAAGTTATTTGTAAACGAGTATGCTTTGATGGAACATGAATATTTATAAAAGATAATAAAGCCATATCATCTATTTCATTATTAATTAAGTTGTATAAAAATAAAAGTTCAAAATTTTGCTTCCTGATAACAAAAGAAGTAGTACGAAAATATTCTAGTAACTCCATATAATTCTTATTTGTAAATTCGCCAGAGCTTTTGTAATAACAGTACCTAAGAAATTTATGATGTATTCTCTTGACACTATTTATTGCATAATTTACATCATTAAACCATATTATTATGCAATATTCGATTTTAGATCTAACAAAGGCATCAAATAACTTTAAAAGAGTAGCAACATTTTTGAAATATAATGAATTTCTAAATATAAATCCTAAGAGTTTGTTACAAGTAGGAATTATTTTATCAAGATGTGATTTGCAGGTTAAAGTTGTAGAAAAATTTATTCCTAAATCTTTTATAGTAGTAACACGCTTTAAGTTGATGTCATTTATCTTGTATTTATAATATTGTGTCGATATTAATTTAGAAAAAGTCATTGTAACACATTTGTTAATATTGAAATGTAAATCATTTTTTACTGACCACTGATATAGGTTATTTAAATCGGTTTGCAAATCAAGCGAATCATTAACAGAATTAATTTCCTTAAATATTTTAACGTCATCTGCATATAGTAAATTTTCGGATGATGTAACTTCATATACAATATCGTTAATGAACAAAACGAATAATAGGGGGCCTAAAATAGACCCTTGCGGTATTCCACTTGTAGAAATATGTAAGTTCTTATTAATTATTACTTGTTCCCTATAATATAATATGTGCATACAATATATTGTATTAAAAATATATAATGAAAGTAATTATGCACAAGAAAATAAATATATACTCTTAGCGATTATGCACCAAGTATAACAAGTTAGGGACAAATCAAATTTTTATTTTGCCGCGTTTTCTTAACTTCCGTACTGATGAAGGATAGAGATACTGTGTCTGCACCGTTATGGCGGGACAAGCGTTTTGCTCGTACGCTGCGTCTATTAGTTTAAAGGTCGATGGCTTAGATCATATAACTTAACTAGATACGCGGAGCGTGATATGCGTAGGATTGAGAGAGGTAGCGAGATATTCGAAATAGCACACCGCGCAAACTCATAGGAAATGACCCGCGCAATAATTCAATTCAAATTTAAACAGTGTTGAACATATATTCAGTTATTATAATTAGACTTTATATCTATCTACATTTCACGAAAAAAAATCTGATGTGGCCAGCACATAACCTCCCGCCAATTTCATGTTTAAAGGTGGGTTTATGCTGAAAAATTTAAGAATAGGAATAAAAGTAAGAATAGTGTTAAGAATAATTTTAAACATAACGATAAATGGTGTTTATGCTGCCAGTTATAAGAATAAGCGTAAGAATAAGAGTAGTGATATTAAAGTTTTTAGGTTAGTGAAAAGTAGTTACATTTATTATTCTCATAGTGGTAGCAGTGTTGATTTGACATTTATAAGATTTATAATTTCATTATTATTTTTTAATTTGTTAAAATGGAGTACAATCAAAATATTATTTTGTCTGCACTAATTCAAATAATTGGGAAAACAGAGAATCCATCACTAAATTTGACATAATTATGTTTCGCCAACACCGATTATTATGAAAGAATAATGAATGACCAATTTTTTTGTTTGAAGTATTTGACAGTTGACACGCATGCGTACTCGCTAACAGGAATAAGAATAAGGCATAAAGTTAAAAGTAAACGAACTTTGGCTTATTCCTTATTCTTATTTCTTATTCCTTATTCTTATTTCTGCAGCATAAACCGAGTCGTATGTTATAACTGTTTTAACTTTATCACTATTCTTATTCTTAAATTTTGCGAGCATAACCCACCATAAAAAAGCAATGAGCTTTAAGTAAAGTATCACTTCCGCTTGATCGTTTGTAAACAAAGTCTACTTTGTTGTTCCAATAAATAGAAATATTTGACACTTCTTATTGAGTAAAGCTTCATTTCCACCGATTGTCCAAATGCGTAAAAGCTATAATTAAGGCTTAAGAATTAAGAGCAATACGTAAGAACAAAAGATTGCAAACTTCTAACCTGAACTGTCAACTGTCAATTTTTTTTATAATTATTAAATTTTTAATTTTTCGGTACGGATATAGATACAGAAAATTATGTATATAACATATTTAAAAAAAGAATAATTGCTGCCGCAATTGCAGTCTGCTAGACAACAAGTAATAAGGGAAAAAATTGTGACATTTCTGTTGAATAGGGTCCTATACCATAGTCATATTTTAACTATCTTAAATAAGAAGACGAAAATATACATAAATTAATGAGTATTAGTGAAAAAATTTTCTTTAAATATTGACTAGGTCAGAAACTACAAGCGATTGAAGTTGATTACTAATTGGGTATGACGCGTTAGGTACTAAGAATTTGATTGGTCGCCTGATTTTAAAAAGGAGAATCGCGCGCCTGTAGCGGTCACCTTTGAAAGAATATGAAATGTCATGTTGTTCCATAACCTAACAAAACATTTAACAAGTTTGTGTTTGATGCATTTGTTTAATTATAACATCTAGTAATATTAACAATAATCATGTATTTATAATTAAATCAATTTGTAATATGAATTAAATTAATAATAATATTAATTAAATTAATATTGAAACTGCAAAACAGGCAAACATTAGCGCCATCCGTCGTCATACTTTGTGTAATAATATTGTCAAACTGTTTCAATGTTCTGTAATTTATTAGGAAGAAACCCTTGTTAAATGCTTATTATTTATGTTATTTATACTTAATAATAATTTCTTCGTGAATATAACGTATAAGTTTTTATATAAAAACATTTCAGCTATGCAAACATGAAAAAAATTGTTTCCAGTATAACTAACAGTTTGTCCCATTGTTTGTCGATCACTTGTTAGTACCCGCTACGTCACGCACAAATTCTTAAACTTTAAAAATTCATATCTCGCTTATTACGTAAAATTTTTAAGTCGCGTTTGCACTGAAGTTCTTATTTTATCCTGTTCTTACAGGAAAAAAAATAAAAGAAAAATGGTATAGGACCCCATTAGTCACTAAACAAAATAGCTGGAAATGGTAAATTTTCATAATACATTAAGTCTTATGCACTAATCATTATGCATTAAGCAATAAAACATTCGGTGGAAATGAGGCTTAATGCTGAAAAAATCAAACTTAAATCGAATTATCCTGTATATCTAATATTTATGTATGATGGAAAATATATTATTTTTACAAACCTTAATTTCATTAGAATCATATTTAAACTACTAAGTTCTTCTTAACACGGTTTCATTATTAATTTTAATGTAATTGCTCGTGACAGTAACATTTGTTTAAATATGTCAAATTTGTTATTAAAGTATTGTTTTTGTTTGACGCAGAGGCAAAGTGATGTACAAAAATAAATTATTTTATAATTTAATATTTAAAGTTATTTCAAGTTATTTACTAAATGCTATTATCGTAGAACTGAAGATCGTGCCATTATATTCAATTTGTATTGGTAAAAGTTGCTAAAAAATTATATTCAATGAATTTTTTATAAGAAAAACTGTTAAAAGCTTGTAATAATAATAATGATATATTTGCCAAGAGAGATCTCCATACAAATAGGAAAGGTAACATTTGCATTTAATGTGAAATACAATAGTAAATAATAATACATACATAGTTTTTATAAATTCATTGCGAAGGCTCTTAGTTTTATAGCACTCTTGAAGTAATTGGCTAGGTCCATCATAATTGACGTGGTTGGGTTTGAGAGTAAAACGTTGAAGGGTTCTCTGAAACAGAGCAAGATATGTGTTTTTCAATGTACTTGGATCGGTTGGGATTATATATAGGACAGTACAACAGGAAAAGGATTAAGGTGTTCTCTTCTTGAAGATTACATATACTGCAGTTCTCCCCTTTATTAAATTTGTGGCAGAAACCATCCTGATGATAGTAAAAGTTATTCAAATTTGAAGTTCTGAGCTGACTATATAATTTTAGGAGAGGGAAAGGGATGTTTGTTGAAAAATAATTATAACTTGTTAGGTATGTTTGGTAGAAGGGATTATGTGATGAAGGAATTATTCTTCTTGTGTCTTCTTGATATAGTAGTTCCTTGTAGGCTTTTACTATGTTATCCATCTTTGACTGTAGTATTACACAACTCTGTTTTTCCCATATCAACATAAAGTTGGTTTTTCTCAATATGATTTCAAGTTGTCTGATCCTGTTATAATTCATTTGTTTTTCCTGAGAAATAATGTTCGTTTGTTTTTTATTTAGCTCGAATAGTTTGTTGTAACAAATTTTAACGAATCTATGTTCCGGCATTAGTAGGATTTTATGCCAGAAGTTAAGCACCTGCTTTATTATTGACACTTCTAGTTTGTCTACGCCCGTCTCCCTTCTTATGATATATCCTGGGGTTGTAACTACTAAGTTCTTCTTAACACGGTTTCATTATTAATTTTAATGTAATTGCTCGTGACAGTAACATTTGTTTAAATATGACAAATTTGTTATTAAAGTATTGTTTTTGTTTGACGCAGAGGCAAAGTGATGTACAAAAATAAATTGTTTTATAATTTAATATTTAAAGTTATTTCAAGTTATTTACTAAATGCTATTATCGTAGATCGTTGAAGATCGTGCCATTATATTCAATTTGTATTAGTAAAAGTTGCTAAAAAATTATATTCAATGAATTTTTTTTATAAGAAAAACTGTTAAAAGCTTGTATAAATGATAATTTCGGTTATCCGACATACACTAAAAACTAATGCGCTCTTCCCACATTAGTATTTTTTGATTGATAGTATTTGAGTAATCGTGTCTACACACACACACACACACACACACACACACACACACATACACACACACACATACACACACACTCACAGACACACACACACACACTCACACACACAGACACACACACACACATACACACACACTCACACACACACACTCACACACACACACTCACACACACACAGACACACACACACACACACACACACAGGTAGGTATCATTGTAAAAATGATAAAATCGGATTCTGGGGATATCAAAACGTGCTTATTCACTAAAATCTCTATATGCAATTTTTAGCACGATCCTATACCTCCCTTACCCAGGGTAGCCGGAGGTAGAAAAAGAAATATAAAAATGTAGTAAATGTAAGTTAATGAGAGGAAAAAAAAACAATTCAATATTTTTAAACCATTTCATTCATTTACTCATTGTCCAAAGTTAAACAAGCACCAAGAAACACAAATTAAAAACTTCAATAATCGACAAACCTTCGCAAAGGGTCTTTCATCTCTTTTACTCTTACAGAATTCCTCATTCCATCTTTCTTAATCACTGACTTGCATTGTGGATAATACGTTTTCTCGTATCTATAGTAAAAATTTTTAGGCAGAGTAGTCACGTAATCATTTCATTACAAAATGAAAAAAACACTGTAGTATTGTATATGTTTAGGAAAACGAAGAAAATAAATGCTATTTTTTGCATACTATAAGTACATTTTAATTAAATTCACAATTATTTTAAAGTCGAACATTATGTTTTTAATGAGTTTTAATTTATTTAAAATAATTGTAGTTCATTTTTTCACCACATGTTAGTACTATTGGAGTTCAATATTTAAACGTTTACATGACATGTTTCTCCCGGAATTGTCAAGCGTCTGCTGTCATTAGTTCGTTACTTTTTCGTTTGATTAACATTTGTCTACGTTGTTTGTTGTGTTTTCTTTAGAATTCCATTACTGTTGCCTTGTTGCGTATCAAATCTGTATTTTTCAATACAAACAGTAACTGTTTTTCGAGTTGTGTTTCTTTGTTTTTTTATTTATTCATAACCTCTGTACGTACTCTGTACTGACTGTTCAATTCTTTCTGTGTTCAGTTGTGATTTTCGTTTTGTCTCTTTCATTTTATTGGTGTTTTGTCGTTTTACAATGCCGAAAGCATTATCGAAACAATCGCAAGAGTTTTGTGCACATGTGATTTCATATTTTGACAGAGAATTGGCCCACGGTGGACCTTTGCTGCCTTTGAATGCTGTTCGGGAGGTATGTTTATAAATTTTTATATTTTGGTATGAAAATTTATATCAATTATTTATTTCTAGAGAGCTTCAGAGTGCCTCCAAGTTTCCAAAGGGGTAATACATAAAATTTCTGCGAAAGTTTCAAGACGCGAAATGTTAGCATCGCCAAAAAAGCCCAAGGAAAGAAAGAGACCAGTTACTGCTGTTAATTCGTTTGTGGAAACTGCAGTAAGAAACAGTATTTTTTCTGAATACATGCAAAATTATTTTATTCCTTTTTCTTTTTATTTTGAAATTATTAACATATTTATATAGTTGTTGAATAAACAAACAACAAATAAAATTTATTTACTAAATAAAACAGTATTTTCATGAATTAACTAATTTAAACGCTTGATATACCCGGCTCGCTTCCCTCACCACTGCGGGAAATAGAAATGCTTCACCTTTTTGCTGCCTGTGTCCTCTCCTTCTTTATAATACTTCGTGCCACATACCAAGCCTATTTTCAAGTGGAATCTCTTCAAAAAATCGTATAAAACATTATTTAAAAAGTCAGCATACAATGTAGCCGTCAAATTTTCTTCATTAAAATAAGGTCCAAAAATTTTGTTTTTTAAAATCCCGCACCAAACATTTATTTTAAAACTAATCTGGTGTTTTGTTTCCCGAATTTAATGAGAATGTTCCATACTCCAATAGTGGCAGTTTTTATTATTAAAAAGTCCATTTCTAGAATAACTAGCTTCGTCAGTCCAAAAAATTATTGCGTAGAAGATTGGATCTCTACGTGTTTTTTCCAAAAACCATTCACTAAAGTCAAGTCTATATTGATAATCGCCTGGTAATAGTCCTTGTCCTGTTTGTATTTTATATGGTCTGTACCAGAGCTGGGCAAAGTACTCAGCCAAAGTATTTCAAGTATCAAGTACTAAGTAATGCTATGAGTACTTGTCGTTGCAAGTACAAGTATAA
This sequence comes from Ophonus ardosiacus, assembly GCA_943142095.1. NCBI lineage: Eukaryota > Metazoa > Arthropoda > Insecta > Coleoptera > Carabidae > Ophonus > Ophonus ardosiacus. Next base: position 32,409,948 of record OW964828.1, on the reverse strand, counting down.
GTAAATTTTGAAAAGTACTTGAAGTTTAAAGTACTTTAAAAAAGTACTTCAAAAATTCGAAGTAAATTACTTCAAGTATAGTTTGTGGTACTTGAAGTTCTATAAAGTACTTGAAATACATTTATATGTATTAATTAAAGTACTTTTATGTTTACTTGAATTAATTTCTGGTACTTCAAATGAATCGATTCACTAATAACATTGTTATGGTTTATGTGATATGGAATGCGGGAATGTGGGCATAAAACACAATTTTCTTGTGTTTTTTTAAATTTTAATTGAATATAGTGGAATAGCCTATTGTTTAAGTTAATTGTTTTATTTGAAGCCACAGTCATGGCTCACTATTCTCTTTCCAATAGGCTATTCCACGATATTTTTTTTCATCTTAAACTACATAAGTATGTAAGACAATATGCGAAAATCCGAGTCCACGATATTTTTTTTTCATCTTGAACTACATAAGTATGTAAGACAATATGCGAAAATCCGAGTTTAAAATTCCTCCAAATAAGCGAGATATTAAGTTATGAATTTTAAGTATCATTTGTGACGTAGGTAATGTGGGTATACCAGAAGTAAACAAACAGTGGTTCACAGACTTACGAAAAAATGTTGAGCAAATTACAAAATAATGTATATTTGAATTGTAATATTATATTTTATTATTAGGGAAAGAAAATATATTATTGCAATTAACTTATTTTACTTTTTTTCTTATTTTACAAAAACGTTTTGAGTGCAGCAGTTAGAGGTCAAACTTGAATCATATATACACCCGTGCACATGTCTTACGTCATCAAAAGTAGAACTCCCCGTATTTTTTAGAGAAAGTAATTTAAAAAAAAAATAGTTGGTATTTTCCGTATCGTTTAACTGTTATCTTTCATATTTTTGATAAACTTTTACTCTTTTCGATTACGGTGGAATAGCCTATTGTAACATGTATAATATGTATAAAAAAGTGCCCGCCATTTTACTTTTTAATAATGTAACATATGGATTATTTTACATGATTGTAAAGCAAATTTGATGTACTTTTCAAATTTGTAAAAATATAGTATGTTCCATTTGAAATTTCTAAGTTGATATTGATTACTAATAAACCGGTAGTGGTATCATGAATGTACATCCGTCATTAAGTAGCTTACATGTTGCTGTATAAATCATGTTATATGAAAGAAATTAATTACTAACTTAATAAATAAGCGAGATATTTGCTGGGTCCATGATAATATAATACCATGTATATATATAAATATATATATATATATATATATATATATATATATATATATATATATATATATATATATATATATATATATATATATATATATATATATATATATATATATATAGGAAACTGGATAGTGGGTTTGACAGTCAATTTGTAGGCTTCAGTGTAATACACTCTTTTTAATTTGTCAAGCTTTCGGTTATAATTTTAACCATCTTCAGGACACTGTAATACAATAATGAAATACGTACATTTTGTTTAAGAATTAAATTTGGTTATTTAGTACTCACATTAGTTGAGATTTTTTGTAGAATAACAGCATTTACAGACATGTAAATTTTGAAACATGCACACGCGCATGGTTTATTAAAATAATGCGTCGAAATAACTGAATTACATATTAAAATTTTTGGCCAAAGTAGGTATCACAGTAAAATTGATAAATTACAAACTAAATAAAGCAAACAATTTTGTTAAAATAATGTTAAACTTTTAAAAATGTGCACAAGTTGTCGACGTAAACACGTGTACAACACCATTTTGTGAAAATTAACTGTCAATAAAATCCACTAAAACATAGAAATAGTTGTTCCTAAAAAGTGTGCGTTCAGTCGTTACATGTTACTTAATAGTAAATAAAAGAAAATGTTTTTAATATTTTTTGAAATTTAACCCGGATCTAGGTGTGGTGGATTGTGAATATTATTCGACAATTTTAACAGGTAAGTGTATATATGGCTCAGTCCATCAATGTCTGTCCGTTTGTTTATGGGGTTTTCGGTATTATTGATATGAATCATTTCTAGAAATGTTCGTTTATATAAATTTTGTTCTTTATCTAATATTTCAGCTTCATCGTATAACATTTTGTGTTTGAATTTATTGCAGTGTTCTGCCAAAGCACAAGCTGTAGGTTTAAGTTTAGTGTCACTTTTGTGAGATGTTATTCTACTTTTGAGTGTTCTACAGGTTTGCCCTATATAATTTGCCTGGCAATCAGCACAAGAAATACGGTATACTATATTAGATTGATTTTGTGTAGGAGTTTTGTCCTTTAATTTTGAAAATATTTTGTTAACTGTTAAGCTACTTTTTAAAGCAATTTTAACCGCGTCATGTTGGAGAACTTTCGTTAATTGAGGTGTAAGATCTGGTATGTATGGTATAGATGCATATTTGAATTCTTGTGGTTCATTCTGTTGATCTTGTACCTGATTTTGTTGAGGTTGATTGTTAGTATTAAAAAGTAAGTTGTTTATTAGATGTTTCGGGTAACCATTGTTCAGTAATACATCCCGGAGTCTGTGTAAGTTTTTATTGTGAAAGTTGGGGTGGGAAATACGCAAGATGCGACTTTTAAGACCAAGAATAACATTTATTTTTGTACGTTTAGGTTGTTCTGATAAGTGGTGGATGTACCTTTGTGAGGCTATTGGTTTGGTGTACCAATCTGTTTTTAGGTTGCCTCTTTCATCTCTAATCACCAAAGTATCAAGAAATGGTATACATAAATTTGCTTCTATTTCTATTGTAAATTGAATTTGGGGGTGGTAGTTATTGAATGTTTGAAGAATTTGATCTGCTTTTTCTGCAGGTACCGCACATATAATGTCATCCACAAACTTTTTTATAAATGGTAGTTGAAAGTCTAGTTTTGGTATACATTCATCGAGGAGTGTATCCATGACATATTGGGCGATGATGGGGCTAATAATGGCACCCATTGGACTACCAAGTAATTGCTTGTAAAAATGACTATCATATGCGCAATAGCTGCTAGAAAAAACAAATTTAAGTAAATCTAAAAAATCTTGTAGATCTAAAGTCGTGTAGTCTTGTATTTGTTCCCATTTTATGGTTATACTGTTTACCGCCAGTTCCATAGATATATTACTGAACAATGAAACAACATCAAGACTAATTAAAACATAATTATCAGGTATTGAAGAATTGTTAATAAAATCAGCAAATTCGAATGAGTCTTTTGTATAATAGTTGTTTTCTTTGTTATAAGCTATAGTAAGAATGTTGGTGAGGAATGAAGCTATTTTAGAATTAGGCGCGTCTATTGAAGCTATTATAGGTCTAAGTGATAAGGTACTTTTATGAATTTTGGGTTGACCATAAAATTTTGGGGCATTCGAATTATAAATTGTTAACGTTTTAGCTATTTCTTTGGTGATCTTATTAGCATTCTTCAACTTACTGATAATTTTGTTAGCATTTTGCTGTATAGTGTTAGTCGGATCATGATTAAGTTTTTTATAAGAATTGGTGTCCAACAAGATTTCAAGTGCTTTGTTATGATAGTCCTCTTTTTTCATCACGCAGGTAACATTGCCTTTATCAGATTGTAAAACAATTAGGTGGGGGTTTTCATTCAAAAACTTTTTGGCATTGTGTAATAAGTATTGAAAGTAATTATTGATTTTATGATCATTTTGTAAACAATTTGTCAAGACATTGGTGACCTGAGCCCTACATACATTTTTGTCGCTTTCTGTGAAGCTGCTAATAATATATTCAATATCACATAACAGTTTACGAACACAAATTTGTTTAGTACAAGGTCTTATACAGAATTTAGGTCCAAGACTTAAAATTGTTTGTACATCATTTGGAATTTGAGTATCGGTTAGGTTTTTAAACCACTTAGGTTGTGTTTGTATCCTGTTATGCTCTATTTGTTTAAGGTTGTTAAATTTTGTACGATTTTTTTGTTTAATTTTGTAAAAATGTATATTAAATTTTATATTCTGTTGATGTGTGTAGTTGTCAAATAAGTATTTAGGTAGTTTTGTCAAAATTTGAGTTTCTAATTCTAAAAGATTTGTTTTGAATTTTGAAAGTTGTCTAACAGTGTTGTCTATTTCAATGTTAAGTAATTGTTTCCTTAACCTGTAGTATAGCTTGTCTAGTTGTTGTACACTTCTAGGATCCTGTGTGTAGGTGGTGGCTGGTGTTATGGTTGCATTGTGCGTGATGTGGGTTGGCATGATGCCTTGTCTTCGGCATTGGAGTAAAAAGATTCTTCTGTTCGTAAATGTTGCAATTCTGATGTTCGTTTTCGCCCAAAGTTTGAGTTGCCTGGTTGTTGGTAGGCCATATCGTTGCGTAATCATTTGGAAAAAACCCATTTCTGTAAGTAGGTGATAGGTAATTACGACTGTAATTAGTTAAGGAAACTGGATAGTGGGTTTGACAGTCAATTTGTAGGCTTCAGTGTAATACACTCTTTTTAATTTGTCAAGCTTTCGGTTATAATTTTAACCATCTTCAGGACACTGTAATACAATAATGAAATACGTACATTTTGTTTAAGAATTAAATTTGGTTATTTAGTACTCACATTAGTTGAGATTTTTTGTAGAATAACAGCATTTACAGACATGTAAATTTTGAAACATGCACACGCGCATGGTTTATTAAAATAATGCGTCGAAATAACTGAATTACATATTAAAATTTTTGGCCAAAGTAGGTATCACAGTAAAATTGATAAATTACAAACTAAATAAAGCAAACAATTTTGTTAAAATAATGTTAAACTTTTAAAAATGTGCACAAGTTGTCGACGTAAACACGTGTACAACACCATTTTGTGAAAATTAACTGTCAATAAAATCCACTAAAACATAGAAATAGTTGTTCCTAAAAAGTGTGCGTTCAGTCGTTACATGTTACTTAATAGTAAATAAAAGAAAATGTTTTTAATATTTTTTGAAATTTAACCCGGATCTAGGTGTGGTGGATTGTGAATATTATTCGACAATTTTAACAGGTAAGTGTATATATGGCTCAGTCCATCAATGTCTGTCCGTTTGTTTATGGGGTTTTCGGTATTATTGATATGAATCATTTCTAGAAATGTTCGTTTATATAAATTTTGTTCTTTATCTAATATTTCAGCTTCATCGTATAACATTTTGTGTTTGAATTTATTGCAGTGTTCTGCCAAAGCACAAGCTGTAGGTTTAAGTTTAGTGTCACTTTTGTGAGATGTTATTCTACTTTTGAGTGTTCTACAGGTTTGCCCTATATAATTTGCCTGGCAATCAGCACAAGAAATACGGTATACTATATTAGATTGATTTTGTGTAGGAGTTTTGTCCTTTAATTTTGAAAATATTTTGTTAACTGTTAAGCTACTTTTTAAAGCAATTTTAACCGCGTCATGTTGGAGAACTTTCGTTAATTGAGGTGTAAGATCTGGTATGTATGGTATAGATGCATATTTGAATTCTTGTGGTTCATTCTGTTGATCTTGTACCTGATTTTGTTGAGGTTGATTGTTAGTATTAAAAAGTAAGTTGTTTATTAGATGTTTCGGGTAACCATTGTTCAGTAATACATCCCGGAGTCTGTGTAAGTTTTTATTGTGAAAGTTGGGGTGGGAAATACGCAAGATGCGACTTTTAAGACCAAGAATAACATTTATTTTTGTACGTTTAGGTTGTTCTGATAAGTGGTGGATGTACCTTTGTGAGGCTATTGGTTTGGTGTACCAATCTGTTTTTAGGTTGCCTCTTTCATCTCTAATCACCAAAGTATCAAGAAATGGTATACATAAATTTGCTTCTATTTCTATTGTAAATTGAATTTGGGGGTGGTAGTTATTGAATGTTTGAAGAATTTGATCTGCTTTTTCTGCAGGTACCGCACATATAATATCATCCACAAACTTTTTTATAAATGGTAGTTGAAAGTCTAGTTTTGGTATACATTCATCGAGGAGTGTATCCATGACATATTAGGCGATGATGGGGCTAATAATGGCACCCATTGGACTACCAAGTAATTGCTTGTAAAAATGACTATCATATGCGCAATAGCTGCTAGAAAAAACAAATTTAAGTAAATCTAAAAAATCTTGTAGATCTAAAGTCGTGTAGTCTTGTATTTGTTCCCATTTTGTGGTTATACTGTTTACCGCCAGTTCCATAGATATATTACTGAACAATGAAACAACATCAAGACTAATTAAAACATAATTATCAGGTATTGAAGAATTGTTAATAAAATCAGCAAATTCGAATGAGTCTTTTGTATAATAGTTGTTTTCTTTGTTATAAGCTATAGTAAGAATGTTGGTGAGGAATGAAGCTATTTTAGAATTAGGCGCGTCTATTGAAGCTATTATAGGTCTAAGTGATAAGGTACTTTTATGAATTTTGGGTTGACCATAAAATTTTGGGGCATTCGAATTATAAATTGTTAACGTTTTAGCTATTTCTTTGGTGATCTTATTAGCATTCTTCAACTTACTGATAATTTTGTTAGCATTTTGCTGTATAGTGTTAGTCGGATCATGATTAAGTTTTTTATAAGAATTGGTGTCCAACAAGATTTCAAGTGCTTTGTTATGATAGTCCTCTTTTTTCATCACGCAGGTAACATTGCCTTTATCAGATTGTAAAACAATTAGGTGGGGGTTTTCATTCAAAAACTTTTTGGCATTGTGTAATAAGTATTGAAAGTAATTATTGATTTTATGATCATTTTGTAAACAATTTGTCAAGACATTGGTGACCTGAGCCCTACATACATTTTTGTCGCTTTCTGTGAAGCTGCTAATAATATATTCAATATCACATAACAGTTTACGAACACAAATTTGTTTAGTACAAGGTCTTATACAGAATTTAGGTCCAAGACTTAAAATTGTTTGTACATCATTTGGAATTTGAGTATCGGTTAGGTTTTTAAACCACTTAGGTTGTGTTTGTATCCTGTTATGCTCTATTTGTTTAAGGTTGTTAAATTTTGTACGATTTTTTTGTTTAATTTTGTAAAAATGTATATTAAATTTTATATTCTGTTGATGTGTGTAGTTGTCAAATAAGTATTTAGGTAGTTTTGTCAAAATTTGAGTTTCTAATTCTAAAAGATTTGTTTTGAATTTTGAAAGTTGTCTAACAGTGTTGTCTATTTCAATGTTAAGTAATTGTTTCCTTAACCTGTAGTATAGCTTGTCTAGTTGTTGTACACTTCTAGGATCCTGTGTGTAGGTGGTGGCTGGTGTTATGGTTGCATTGTGCGTGATGTGGGTTGGCATGATGCCTTGTCTTCGGCATTGGAGTAAAAAGATTCTTCTGTTCGTAAATGTTGCAATTCTGATGTTCGTTTTCGCCCAAAGTTTGAGTTGCCTGGTTGTTGGTAGGCCATATCGTTGCGTAATCATTTGGAAAAAACCCATTTCTGTAAGTAGGTGATAGGTAATTACGACTGTAATTAGTTAAGGAAACTGGATAGTGGGTTTGACAGTCAATTTGTAGGCTTCAGTGTAATACACTCTTTTTAATTTGTCAAGCTTTCGGTTATAATTTTAACCATCTTCAGGACACTGTAATACAATAATGAAATACGTACATTTTGTTTAAGAATTAAATTTGGTTATTTAGTACTCACATTAGTTGAGATTTTTTGTAGAATAACAGCATTTACAGACATGTAAATTTTGAAACATGCACACGCGCATGGTTTATTAAAATAATGCGTCGAAATAACTGAATTACATATTAAAATTTTTGGCCAAAGTAGGTATCACAGTAAAATTGATAAATTACAAACTAAATAAAGCAAACAATTTTGTTAAAATAATGTTAAACTTTTAAAAATGTGCACAAGTTGTCGACGTAAACACGTGTACAACACCATTTTGTGAAAATTAACTGTCAATAAAATCCACTAAAACATAGAAATAGTTGTTCCTAAAAAGTGTGCGTTCAGTCGTTACATGTTACTTAATAGTAAATAAAAGAAAATGTTTTTAATATTTTTTGAAATTTAACCCGGATCTAGGTGTGGTGGATTGTGAATATTATTCGACAATTTTAACAGGTAAGTGTATATTAATTAGTCTTGATGTTGTTTCATTGTTCAGTAATATATCTATGGAACTGGCGGTAAACAGTATAACCATAAAATGGGAACAAATACAAGACTACACGACTTTAGATCTACAAGATTTTTTAGATTTACTTAAATTTGTTTTTTCTAGCAGCTATTGCGCATATGATAGTCATTTTTACAAGCAATTACTTGGTAGTCCAATGGGTGCCATTATTAGCCCCATCATCGCCCAATATGTCATGGATACACTCCTCGATGAATGTATACCAAAACTAGACTTTCAACTACAATTTATAAAAAAGTTTGTGGATGACATTATATGTGCGGTACCTGCAGAAAAAGCAGATCAAATTCTTCAAACATTCAATAACTACCACCCCCAAATTCAATTTACAATAGAAATAGAAGCAAATTTATGTATACCATTTCTTGATACTTTGGTGATTAGAGATGAAAGAGGCAACCTAAAAACAGATTGGTACACCAAACCAATAGCCTCACAAAGGTACATCCACCACTTATCAGAACAACCTAAACGTACAAAAATAAATGTTATTCTTGGTCTTAAAAGTCGCATCTTGCGTATTTCCCACCCCAACTTTCACAATAAAAACTTACACAGACTCCGGGATGTATTACTGAACAATGGTTACCCGAAACATCTAATAAACAACTTACTTTTTAATACTAACAATCAACCTCAACAAAATCAGGTACAAGATCAACAGAATGAACCACAAGAATTCAAATATGCATCTATACCATACATACCAGATCTTACACCTCAATTAACGAAAGTTCTCCAACATGACGCGGTTAAAATTGCTTTAAAAAGTAGCTTAACAGTTAACAAAATATTTTCAAAATTAAAAACAAAATATTTTCAAAATTAAAGGACAAAACTCCTACACAAAATCAATCTAATATAGTATACCGTATTTCTTGTGCTGATTGCCAGGCAAATTATATAGGGCAAACCTGTAGAACACTCAAAAGTAGAATAACATCTCACAAAAGTGACACTAAACTTAAACCTACAGCTTGTGCTTTGGCAGAACACTGCAATAAATTCAAACACAAAATGTTATACGATGAAGCTGAAATATTAGATAAAGAACAAAATTTATATAAACGAACATTTCTAGAAATGATTCATATCAATAATACCGAAAACCCCATAAACAAACGGACAGACATTGATGGACTGAGCCATATATACACTTACCTGTTAAAATTGTCGAATAATATTCACAATCCACCACACCTAGATCCGGGTTAAATTTCAAAAAATATTAAAAACATTTTCTTTTATTTACTATTAAGTAACATGTAACGACTGAACGCACACTTTTTAGGAACAACTATTTCTATGTTTTAGTGGATTTTATTGACAGTTAATTTTCACAAAATGGTGTTGTACACGTGTTTACGTCGACAACTTGTGCACATTTTTAAAAGTTTAACATTATTTTAACAAAATTGTTTGCTTTATTTAGTTTGTAATTTATCAATTTTACTGTGATACCTACTTTGGCCAAAAATTTTAATATGTAATTCAGTTATTTCGACGCATTATTTTAATAAACCATGCGCGTGTGCATGTTTCAAAATTTACATGTCTGTAAATGCTGTTATTCTACAAAAAATCTCAACTAATGTGAGTACTAAATAACCAAATTTAATTCTTAAACAAAATGTACGTATTTCATTATTGTATTACAGTGTCCTGAAGATGGTTAAAATTATAACCGAAAGCTTGACAAATTAAAAAGAGTGTATTACACTGAAGCCTACAAATTGACTGTCAAACCCACTATCCAGTTTCCTTAACTAATTACAGTCGTAATTACCTATCACCTACTTACAGAAATGGGTTTTTTCCAAATGATTACGCAACGATATGGCCTACCAACAACCAGGCAACTCAAACTTTGGGCGAAAACGAACATCAGAATTGCAACATTTACGAACAGAAGAATCTTTTTACTCCAATGCCGAAGACAAGGCATCATGCCAACCCACATCACGCACAATGCAACCATAACACCAGCCACCACCTACACACAGGATCCTAGAAGTGTACAACAACTAGACAAGCTATACTACAGGTTAAGGAAACAATTACTTAACATTGAAATAGACAACACTGTTAGACAACTTTCAAAATTCAAAACAAATCTTTTAGAATTAGAAACTCAAATTTTGACAAAACTACCTAAATACTTATTTGACAACTACACACATCAACAGAATATAAAATTTAATATACATTTTTACAAAATTAAACAAAAAAATCGTACAAAATTTAACAACCTTAAACAAATAGAGCATAACAGGATACAAACACAACCTAAGTGGTTTAAAAACCTAACCGATACTCAAATTCCAAATGATGTACAAACAATTTTAAGTCTTGGACCTAAATTCTGTATAAGACCTTGTACTAAACAAATTTGTGTTCGTAAACTGTTATGTGATATTGAATATATTATTAGCAGCTTCACAGAAAGCGACAAAAATGTATGTAGGGCTCAGGTCACCAATGTCTTGACAAATTGTTTACAAAATGATCATAAAATCAATAATTACTTTCAATACTTATTACACAATGCCAAAAAGTTTTTGAATGAAAACCCCCACCTAATTGTTTTACAATCTGATAAAGGCAATGTTACCTGCGTGATGAAAAAAGAGGACTATCATAACAAAGCACTTGAAATCTTGTTGGACACCAATTCTTATAAAAAACTTAATCATGATCCGACTAACACTATACAGCAAAATGCTAACAAAATTATCAGTAAGTTGAAGAATGCTAATAAGATCACCAAAGAAATAGCTAAAACGTTAACAATTTATAATTCGAATGCCCCAAAATTTTATGGTCAACCCAAAATTCATAAAAGTACCTTATCACTTAGACCTATAATAGCTTCAATAGACGCGCCTAATTCTAAAATAGCTTCATTCCTCACCAACATTCTTACTATAGCTTATAACAAAGAAAACAACTATTATACAAAAGACTCATTCGAATTTGCTGATTTTATTAACAATTCTTCAATACCTGATAATTATGTTTTAATTAGTCTTGATGTTGTTTCATTGTTCAGTAATATATCTATGGAACTGGCGGTAAACAGTATAACCATAAAATGGGAACAAATACAAGACTACACGACTTTAGATCTACAAGATTTTTTAGATTTACTTAAATTTGTTTTTTCTAGCAGCTATTGCGCATATGATAGTCATTTTTACAAGCAATTACTTGGTAGTCCAATGGGTGCCATTATTAGCCCCATCATCGCCCAATATGTCATGGATACACTCCTCGATGAATGTATACCAAAACTAGACTTTCAACTACCATTTATAAAAAAGTTTGTGGATGACATTATATGTGCGGTACCTGCAGAAAAAGCAGATCAAATTCTTCAAACATTCAATAACTACCACCCCCAAATTCAATTTACAATAGAAATAGAAGCAAATTTATGTATACCATTTCTTGATACTTTGGTGATTAGAGATGAAAGAGGCAACCTAAAAACAGATTGGTACACCAAACCAATAGCCTCACAAAGGTACATCCACCACTTATCAGAACAACCTAAACGTACAAAAATAAATGTTATTCTTGGTCTTAAAAGTCGCATCTTGCGTATTTCCCACCCCAACTTTCACAATAAAAACTTACACAGACTCCGGGATGTATTACTGAACAATGGTTACCCGAAACATCTAATAAACAACTTACTTTTTAATACTAACAATCAACCTCAACAAAATCAGGTACAAGATCAACAGAATGAACCACAAGAATTCAAATATGCATCTATACCATACATACCAGATCTTACACCTCAATTAACGAAAGTTCTCCAACATGACGCGGTTAAAATTGCTTTAAAAAGTAGCTTAACAGTTAACAAAATATTTTCAAAATTAAAGGACAAAACTCCTACACAAAATCAATCTAATATAGTATACCGTATTTCTTGTGCTGATTGCCAGGCAAATTATATAGGGCAAACCTGTAGAACACTCAAAAGTAGAATAACATCTCACAAAAGTGACACTAAACTTAAACCTACAGCTTGTGCTTTGGCAGAACACTGCAATAAATTCAAACACAAAATGTTATACGATGAAGCTGAAATATTAGATAAAGAACAAAATTTATATAAACGAACATTTCTAGAAATGATTCATATCAATAATACCGAAAACCCCATAAACAAACGGACAGACATTGATGGACTGAGCCATATATACACTTACCTGTTAAAATTGTCGAATAATATTCACAATCCACCACACCTAGATCCGGGTTAAATTTCAAAAAATATTAAAAACATTTTCTTTTATTTACTATTAAGTAACATGTAACGACTGAACGCACACTTTTTAGGAACAACTATTTCTATGTTTTAGTGGATTTTATTGACAGTTAATTTTCACAAAATGGTGTTGTACACGTGTTTACGTCGACAACTTGTGCACATTTTTAAAAGTTTAACATTATTTTAACAAAATTGTTTGCTTTATTTAGTTTGTAATTTATCAATTTTACTGTGATACCTACTTTGGCCAAAAAATTTAATATGTAATTCAGTTATTTCGACGCATTATTTTAATAAACCATGCGCGTGTGCATGTTTCAAAATTTACATGTCTGTAAATGCTGTTATTCTACAAAAAATCTCAACTAATGTGAGTACTAAATAACCAAATTTAATTCTTAAACAAAATGTACGTATTTCATTATTGTATTACAGTGTCCTGAAGATGGTTAAAATTATAACCGAAAGCTTGACAAATTAAAAAGAGTGTATTACACTGAAGCCTACAAATTGACTGTCAAACCCACTATCCAGTTTCCTTAACTAATTACAGTCGTAATTACCTATCACCTACTTACAGAAATGGGTTTTTTCCAAATGATTACGCAACGATATGGCCTACCAACAACCAGGCAACTCAAACTTTGGGCGAAAACGAACATCAGAATTGCAACATTTACGAACAGAAGAATCTTTTTACTCCAATGCCGAAGACAAGGCATCATGCCAACCCACATCACGCACAATGCAACCATAACACCAGCCACCACCTACACACAGGATCCTAGAAGTGTACAACAACTAGACAAGCTATACTACAGGTTAAGGAAACAATTACTTAACATTGAAATAGACAACACTGTTAGACAACTTTCAAAATTCAAAACAAATCTTTTAGAATTAGAAACTCAAATTTTGACAAAACTACCTAAATACTTATTTGACAACTACACACATCAACAGAATATAAAATTTAATATACATTTTTACAAAATTAAACAAAAAAATCGTACAAAATTTAACAACCTTAAACAAATAGAGCATAACAGGATACAAACACAACCTAAGTGGTTTAAAAACCTAACCGATACTCAAATTCCAAATGATGTACAAACAATTTTAAGTCTTGGACCTAAATTCTGTATAAGACCTTGTACTAAACAAATTTGTGTTCGTAAACTGTTATGTGATATTGAATATATTATTAGCAGCTTCACAGAAAGCGACAAAAATGTATGTAGGGCTCAGGTCACCAATGTCTTGACAAATTGTTTACAAAATGATCATAAAATCAATAATTACTTTCAATACTTATTACACAATGCCAAAAAGTTTTTGAATGAAAACCCCCACCTAATTGTTTTACAATCTGATAAAGGCAATGTTACCTGCGTGATGAAAAAAGAGGACTATCATAACAAAGCACTTGAAATCTTGTTGGACACCAATTCTTATAAAAAACTTAATCATGATCCGACTAACACTATACAGCAAAATGCTAACAAAATTATCAGTAAGTTGAAGAATGCTAATAAGATCACCAAAGAAATAGCTAAAACGTTAACAATTTATAATTCGAATGCCCCAAAATTTTATGGTCAACCCAAAATTCATAAAAGTACCTTATCACTTAGACCTATAATAGCTTCAATAGACGCGCCTAATTCTAAAATAGCTTCATTCCTCACCAACATTCTTACTATAGCTTATAACAAAGAAAACAACTATTATACAAAAGACTCATTCGAATTTGCTGATTTTATTAACAATTCTTCAATACCTGATAATTATGCTTTAATTAGTCTTGATGTTGTTTCATTGTTCAGTAATATATCTATGGAACTGGCGGTAAACAGTATAACCATAAAATGGGAACAAATACAAGACTACACGACTTTAGATCTACAAGATTTTTTAGATTTACTTAAATTTGTTTTTTCTAGCAGCTATTGCGCATATGATAGTCATTTTTACAAGCAATTACTTGGTAGTCCAATGGGTGCCATTATTAGCCCCATCATCGCCCAATATGTCATGGATACACTCCTCGATGAATGTATACCAAAACTAGACTTTCAACTACCATTTATAAAAAAGTTTGTGGATGACATTATATGTGCGGTACCTGCAGAAAAAGCAGATCAAATTCTTCAAACATTCAATAACTACCACCCCCAAATTCAATTTACAATAGAAATAGAAGCAAATTTATGTATACCATTTCTTGATACTTTGGTGATTAGAGATGAAAGAGGCAACCTAAAAACAGATTGGTACACCAAACCAATAGCCTCACAAAGGTACATCCACCACTTATCAGAACAACCTAAACGTACAAAAATAAATGTTATTCTTGGTCTTAAAAGTCGCATCTTGCGTATTTCCCACCCCAACTTTCACAATAAAAACTTACACAGACTCCGGGATGTATTACTGAACAATGGTTACCCGAAACATCTAATAAACAACTTACTTTTTAATACTAACAATCAACCTCAACAAAATCAGGTACAAGATCAACAGAATGAACCACAAGAATTCAAATATGCATCTATACCATACATACCAGATCTTACACCTCAATTAACGAAAGTTCTCCAACATGACGCGGTTAAAATTGCTTTAAAAAGTAGCTTAACAGTTAACAAAATATTTTCAAAATTAAAGGACAAAACTCCTACACAAAATCAATCTAATATAGTATACCGTATTTCTTGTGCTGATTGCCAGGCAAATTATATAGGGCAAACCTGTAGAACACTCAAAAGTAGAATAACATCTCACAAAAGTGACACTAAACTTAAACCTACAGCTTGTGCTTTGGCAGAACACTGCAATAAATTCAAACACAAAATGTTATACGATGAAGCTGAAATATTAGATAAAGAACAAAATTTATATAAACGAACATTTCTAGAAATGATTCATATCAATAATACCGAAAACCCCATAAACAAACGGACAGACATTGATGGACTGAGCCATATATACACTTACCTGTTAAAATTGTCGAATAATATTCACAATCCACCACACCTAGATCCGGGTTAAATTTCAAAAAATATTAAAAACATTTTCTTTTATTTACTATTAAGTAACATGTAACGACTGAACGCACACTTTTTAGGAACAACTATTTCTATGTTTTAGTGGATTTTATTGACAGTTAATTTTCACAAAATGGTGTTGTACACGTGTTTACGTCGACAACTTGTGCACATTTTTAAAAGTTTAACATTATTTTAACAAAATTGTTTGCTTTATTTAGTTTGTAATTTATCAATTTTACTGTGATACCTACTTTGGCCAAAAATTTTAATATGTAATTCAGTTATTTCGACGCATTATTTTAATAAACCATGCGCGTGTGCATGTTTCAAAATTTACATGTCTGTAAATGCTGTTATTCTACAAAAAATCTCAACTAATGTGAGTACTAAATAACCAAATTTAATTCTTAAACAAAATGTACGTATTTCATTATTGTATTACAGTGTCCTGAAGATGGTTAAAATTATAACCGAAAGCTTGACAAATTAAAAAGAGTGTATTACACTGAAGCCTACAAATTGACTGTCAAACCCACTATCCAGTTTCCTTAACTAATTACAGTCGTAATTACCTATCACCTATATATATATATATATATATTTACATTCCACTACCATTGTGGCGTCCCCTGTGTAATTTTCTACATTCAAAGTGACGTCCTTGTGCATCAGACGTCCGTATACCGGACGTCATATGCACATTGCCTTATAATTTTTTTTCGGACATCAGGGGGGCCTCTAGTATAGTATAACAAAATTTGTTATGGACGTCAGAATGATAGCGGAATGGAAAATGCATATTTTTTGTAGTTAAAAAAAATCCATTTTCGGCGCTAGTGTCGTCCGGCGTATACAGGTGTCCCAGATTTAAACGGCATAACTTGAACCATGGATTAAACACGTAAAAATAAGGTGACAAGTTCATTTCAGCAAATGTCCGTAAATGCTTTGTTTCAGAGATATTCATGTTTTTTTTATTGGAGCAGCGCTACCATAAAAATCAACTTTATAACGAGATATCAAATATCTTGCTAAGTTATGACATAACAATTAAATTAATTATAAGTAAATGATTTGGCTATTACCTAATTTCGATACAAAATTTAGTTTGCTTGCCTAAGGTCAGGGCAAAAATGAAAATTATTGATGAATTCAAACAAATTTATTATTTATGTACAATAAAATAATAACGATTTTATATTTTGTTCAAAATGTTCACCTGTAGCAAGCAAACAGGCACGACAACGATCTGCCACTGCACTGGTCTCTGCGCGACAGCGTGACAGTAGGTATTCGGGCGATCTGGATAACTCCCTCCACTACCTGAAGAAATATTGTCATTTAGAGGTATTGAGAAAGGTGATTGGTAGAATTAATTTTGGGTGGTGGGGGAGGTTAACCTTGAGTTATGAGGATTGTTGTTTAGTTATTTTGTTTATTTAATTATTTATTAATTGTTTATATTTATTTTGTAGTGCAATGAATTTTAGTTATTAAAAGATGTGTGAAATAGACATGTTATATCTGTAACAGGAAGTGTTATATCTCTTATAAAATAATACATAAGCGTCGACTGAGTTTTTGATATTATATGTAGCTAAGCGTTTAGTACCGTGCCGGTGACACAGATTGTTGGGCAGACCGCACTCGGACGTAAAATCCCACTATGTTCTACGCCAATGTACATTGTTTGCGTCGGTAACAATATGATTTCTGTTAGAAAATTGCATAAGTAACACATTATTTCAGCATTTATGCATTGTTAGAATGCTGGCGAATGTATATTGCTTATTTATTTAATTAGTTGGGCATTTTTTAGTGTACTATTAAAATAGCGATTGTAGTACACTAGATTTAGTGACTTTTTGAAAAGTTGGCAAATGCAATTCAATATGGCGTTGTAGGGTACCCTTGGCTGCAGTAGCGTAACAAGACCGTCTGGGGCCCCGAGGCAAAATAATCACCTGGGCCACCCCTCCCAAAGAAAATTAATAATTGAAATAAAATAAAAACGAATATATTTTTTCACTGATATTATTTTATTTTATACCATAACAAGTACAAGTAAAAAAAAAAAAATCTGTTGTGGCCAGCACAATACCTCTCGCCATTTCCATTTTATGTTATATGTATAAGTATTGTATTGCACTTCGCTAACGTACCGTCGTTGTATAACAAAAAAATTGTAGAACATTTCCCAAATATTGTTTTCATTGTATTTAACATGTCTTCTGTACACATACAATTTTAATTATATCTATTTTTCATTGTATGAGCAAGTTCCTATATATCACAGATTCTTCCAGTTCATTAACTAGATTGGCGGAATTTCTGATGGATATATGCATTTTACCTACAATTTTAAATATTTAATTAATAAAACAATAAGAAAGATTAAATGTAGAAAAAAAGCTTTCAGAATGTCATTAAACTTTTGAACTTGGACACTGACATCTGTCATTTCCAAACTATGTTATAAACATTACTATGTTATAAAAATTTGAATTTGTCAACTGGTTTCCTTAGTGTCTTAGCCTCTGCGATGTACTACATTAAATTATTCTATATATTATAGTGCCTTTATCTCTAAATCTATACAAGATACAATAGTATATTGTGTTATTAGGAGTAAAAATGATTCTTTGTGTGGCGAGCATGTAAGTTTGCACGACGAGCGGTACGCGAGTTGGACAATTACATGCTCATGTGACACAAGCTCGGTTAATAATATGAAATAGTTAAAATATTTTTTTTTTTCTATAAATTAATGAGATTATATGTTAAAGCTTTCGTGACAAGGATGTTACGATGGGGCCTCTAAAATCGCTGGGCCCCCGGGCTTTGCCTCGAACTGCCGCATGGTAGTTACGCCACTGCTTGGCTGGGAGATAGCAAATCTAAATTATTGAGGTGATATGAAGGGGTCAGACGTTATGAAAATCTTAAGATATGAAGAAGAGAAGAAGAAGCAGCAGCAGCAGAAGAAGAAGCCAGATAGTGAAGTTAAGTACTTATATACTAAAGACAGGAGTGAAAAGAGGAAATAAGTAACTTTGCTTTTAAAAATACAATTTATTTATATCACAATAAGTAAGTACATATATTTTATATATATTTATAACAATAAAAAACATTAACATTTATTTATATTACAATAAGTAAGTATATACATTTTATTAAGGATGAAGGAAGGTTTAAAAAAAAGAAAAAACGAAAAAACCCCGCAGTCTTATTCACACTGTTCTTTAATTAAAACGTGGACCGGTTTCGGTTACTTAGTAACCATCTTCAGCACCGGTTTTTGACTACAATTAAAACAAAGCAATATTATAGCCACACGACACAATTTATAAATAAAAATATTCAAAAACAAAAACATATTATTAAAAAAATTGCCTTAATTCATTGTTAAATTAAATTGTTGAGTTATAAAAAAGTGTAACATTCTAATACTACAAATTGCAAAGTATAAAATTAAAAAAAACATTAAGGGCCAGTTCTACAATGCTAGTATAATTCGTGGTATAACTATTCCATGGATAAATAATTCTTTAATTTTATACTCCGAATATAATTGTAAATGTTCTACAAGATATATTTATTCTTTGGTTTGTTATTCCTAGTTTATGCTATAATACTGCAACGTTGGCTATACTGGTACTTGTAAAATTGTCGTTTAACCTAAGATTTTTAAGATCAAACGTCAATCTGTTTATGTAAACATAACTTTAAATATTAAATACTTTCTGCGGTAATAATTCTAAATAGTTCTGCATCATTTCCACCAGGTGACTGTATTTTCACGTGTGTACAATCCAAGAAAATTAGGAAATCGTCCTATTTCATAAAACCGTAGAACAGTCCGTTCGTTCTCTTCTTGTGTTCTAGGTAAATAAATATATCGTTCTGTTTGTAAATGCAAGTGCTTCAGATACAGTTCTTACAATCATACACGCTGAAGTTTTGCTAACTTGTTACGGGAGCTATGGAATGACTTCTACAAAAAATAAAAACTTGTCAGAGAATAAAAATATAATTAAAATAATACATATCTGTCGGTAGGAGACTCGATAAGATGCTCAATTTTAATTAACAAACGCAAAACTGTTGGTTTTTTGTAATCTGAGCCTAATAAAAAATTGTCCGTCATCTAGATCATCGAAATAATTGTATCGTTCACCATACACTTTAGCTCTTCTTGGTCTCGCTATGTAATTAACTATTTCTTCGTCATCATCTGATTTAAATACCCGCAGATTATAAATATCATTATAAGCCATTACTAAAACTGCTCAAATATAATAAATAATTAAATAATGCTAATTATTTGCGAACAATATAATCTGACATTCCAATTTATCTATGGAATAACTTTTTATTCGGTCGATTTACCAGCGAATAAATTAACCCCTTGTTTATACTAACGAATAGTCTCAAATAAACTTGTAGAATCAAGATTTGAAATTTATACCAAGAATAAACTTATTCGTCAGATAAATAGGCATTGTAGAACCGGCCCTAAATGTATTTATAAATAAATAAATAAATAAGAATATATAAAAAAATAATCCATAATTAATACTTACACTAGAAAACTACAAAAGTGTAACACTACTACTGCACGAGGGAATTGCACAAAAAACCCCAAAAAACATTCAAAAAAAAAAAAAAAATATAATTCTAGATTATACTTATACTATTATATGTTAATTAAGCTTTTTACTTAATTTGGTTAGTAGTACGGTGGTGACTGGCTATTTCAGATTTAAGGGTTGTATTTATATTTAGTAAACTAACTCAGAGTAACATACGTTATCTTTTGGTAACGTATCAATCTTGAGCTCACCTTCAAAGAGGTACTTTACTCTAGTGAATTATAACAAAATTTTGCTGACTGGCTATTTAGAATGAATCGATTTGCTTCAAAATTAGTAATTTACCTAAAAATAATATATGCCACCCTTTGGTAACGTGTCAATCTTGTGCTCTCCTTCAGAGAACTACTTTACTCTAGTGAATTATAACAAAATTTTGCTGACTGGCTATTTAGAATGAATCGATTTGCTTCAAAATTAGTAATTTACCTAAAAATAATATATGCCACCCTTTGGTAACGTGTCAATCTTGTGCTCTCCTTCAGAGAACTACTTTACTCTAGTGAAATATAACAAAATTTTGCTGACTGGCTATTTAGAATGAATCGATTTGCTTCAAAATTAGTAATTTACCTAAAAATAATATGTCACCCTTTGGTAACGTGTCAATCTTGTGCTCTCCTTCAGAGAGGTACTTTACTCTAGTGAATTATAACAAAATTTTGCTGACTGGCGATTTAGAATGAATCGATTTACTTCAATATAAGTAATTTCTCTAATAAATAATATATATGCCACCCTTTGGTAACGTGTCAATCTTGTGCTCTCCTTCAGAAATCTACTTTACTCTAGCGAATTATAACAAAATTTTGCTGACTGGCTATTTAGAATGAATCGATTTGCTTCAAAATTAGTAATTTACCTAAAAATAATATATGCCAGCCTTTGGTAACGTGTCAATCTTGTGCTCTCCTTCAGAGAACTACTTTACTCTAGTGAATTATAACAAAATTTTGCTGACTGGCGATTTAGAATGAATCGATTTACTTCAATATAAGTGATTACCCTAATAAATAATATATGCTACCCTTTGGTAACGTGTCAATCTTGTGCTCTCCTTCAGAGAACTACTTTACTTTAGTGAATTATAACAAAATTTTGCTGACTGGCTATTTAGAATGAATCGATTTGCTTCAAAATTAGTAATTTACCTAAAAATAATAAATGCCACCCTTTGGTAACGTGTCAATCTTGTGCTCTCCTTCAGAGAGCTACTATACTCTAGTGAATTATCACAAAATTTTGCTGACTGGCTATTTAGAATGAATCGATTTACTTCAAAATTAGTAATTTACCTAAAAATAATATATGTCACCCTTTGGTAACGTGTCAATCTTGTGCTCTCCTTCAGAGAGGTACTTTACTCTAGTGAATTATAACAAAATTTTACTGACTGGCTATTTAGAATGAATCGATTTGCTGCAAAATTAGTAATTTACCAAAAAATAATATGTCACCCTTTGGTAATGTGTCAATCTTGTGCTCTCCTTCAGAGAGGTACTTTACTCTAGCGAATTATAACAAAATTTTGCTGACTGGCGATTTAGAATGAATCGATTTACTTCAATATAAGTAATATCTTTAATAAATAATATACGCCACCCTTTGCTAACGTGTCAATCTTGTGCTCTCCTTCAGAGAAGTATTTTACTCTAGTGAATTATAACAAAATTTTGCTGACTGGCTATTTAGAATGAATCGATTTGCTTCAAAATTTTGTTATGTATTTGAAATATATGATTAAGATTAATCGGCTTATGTGTTGTGTGTAAGCACTACAATGATTTTTGGCGCGTGTAATTATAATTGAATATAAAATCATTTTTTTGTAAACCCCCTGGAAAAATAATTCCAGGGAAATGAGTAACATGAAACATAAGCTCGAAAGTGTTTTCGTACTGGAGAATTTTTTCAACAGACGAAACATGAGTTGTGACGTGTGATCTGTCACAAGAATATTAGTTCAAACCGCTTTTGCCGCGCTCTCCTTTTTCACGCGACGCTGAAAACTTTTCTTTGCTATGCCGGACATAAAGTACACCGCTTACATTAAGTACGAGGGTAATATCTCAACTAGAAGTCCGCGTTCCATTTTTCTCCAAATTTTGGTTAAAATCCCACGTGCTCTTTTGATTCTCGAACATTCGCAAAACAAGCTAAAGCCTGAATAGCCAGCCTCCGGCTATAAAAGCCGTGCCGCCGAGATGCGAAAGATAGTATTCTCCCGATGTAGATTTCGACTCCAAAGTCTTCAGCCGGACCCGCAGAAATCTCCAGGTGAGAAACCGTGGTTTTTTTTTGATCTCCCGCCGTGAGCTCCCCGCGAGTTTGTTTTATTGTTTTTGCCCATCATCGTGGCTCGTTGTGTGACTCAGAGCGTCGAACATCGTTACACTGGTAGCGTGTAGACCGCCAGCGTCTTTGGGAGACGTACCTGAGCAACACCAGGGTCACCACGGTGAAGCCGCCGCCGTCCGTACACCTAAAGTATAGTTTGTTTCGCGAGCATCGACGCTTGTAGTGGCCCGTTGCGAGACCAACCGTCTTAGCACTTCGACGTCGCCGGCGTGTAAACCCGGGCGTTGCCGTCGCCAAGGTGCGTGACTAACCAGAGCCATTACAAGTGACCCGACGCCACCACGCCGACGTTATCTCCGTATTTCATCCCAGAGAGTGGCCTGTTGTGAGATTAACCTCTTTAGCGCCTCGACGCCATCAGGTGTTGACGCCAATAAGGTGCGTGACCGTCCAGGGCTATTACCGACCGACGACGCCGTCCCGACGCCGGGCGTCGTTTTTGAGAAAACCCCCGATTCGGATCCTCTTCGGTATAAGTGTAATGTCCCGGCATCTAGCCGCTATATCTTTATTGTTACTCTTTAATATAAATACTTGGCGCTGGTCGTCAAGAAAATGTTTTGTAAATATTATATTAATGATTTTTGTTATGTCAATATAGTAATAAATTTCTTCCGTCTTTTTCATATTTTATAGTTCTACAATTTAAGTTTAATATATTTTTACATTGGTGACCCCGAGCTAACTACTCGCACCTTACTTTTTTAACAAATGCCTTTGTCGGAAGTCAGGACTTCGACGGAGGGCAGTGCAGTTGAAGTATCCGCCCTTTCATCTTCGTTTAAAATACCTGAATTCTGGCCCGCTGATCCCGAATTATGGTTCTCACAGCTGGAAGCCATATTCGTTTCTCAAAGGATAACTAGTGAGTTCTCGAAGTTTCACAAGCTCACTGGTGCCTTAAGTCCACAATATGCCAAGGAAGTTAGGGATATCATAGTTGCACCTCCAGACGATACTCCGTACACAACCATCAAGAATGCCTTAATTCAGCGAATCGGCTCGTCTGAGAAAGAAAAATTACAGCAATTATTAAACTAACTTTTGATGGAGACATGAAACCTACACAAATTCTACGTTTCATGAAGCAGCTAATCGGCACTAAATCTCTGGATAACACAATTCTTGAAGAACTTTTCCTCCAAAAGTTGCCAACCAATACACAGGTTATTCTTTCTTCGTTAGTTAACTCTTCTTTAGAGGAAAAGGCAGAAGTTGCTGATAAGATTGCAAGCATTAACCAACCTTCGGTTTCTTCAATTAATCAAGACTTGGTTACTCTACAAAAGTTATCACAGGAATTAAAAGAACTTAAACATCAAGTTACTGCTCTAGCACCTAAATCGTCTTCACTCTGTTGGTACCATCTCAACTTCGGAGCCAAGGCGAAGAAATGTGTTCCCCCTTGTCAAGGAAAATTTATTGATAATTCAAAGGTGATTCGCAATCAATATTGTAATAATTCGTTTTTTGAAAAAAAAAAAAAACTATCATTACCATCAATTTCCAGCAATAATTTCGTTACTTCATCTTCACGTCTTCTTTATTTGACGGACAAGATCTCGGGACATCGCTTCCTAGTGGATTCCGGAGCAGAAGTAAGTGTTCTCAGGGTTTCATTATGTGAAAGACGATCACAACAAAATTTAACTTTACAAGCTGCTAATAATTCTTTAATCCAAACCTATGGGACAAAAAATTTGACTTTAGATTTTGGTTTGAAAAATAAATTTAGTTGGAAATTTATTGTAGCGAATGTCAAACATTCAATTATCGGTGCTGATTTTCTTAAACATTATAAATTATTAATTGACTTAAGTTCCAATCGTGTTATTCAAAATTCCCAAATTAACATCATTATTTCTGAATCAACACAAAATAATTCTGTTCCAGTTAACTCAAATAAAACTTATACGTCAGACGATGTTTCACTACTTTTATCGAAATTTCCTACTTTGACAAATCAGTTCAATCCACAATGCAGAATTTCTCATAATATTAAACATTCTATTATTACTAATAGTTCTCCTGTATTTGCACGCCCTAGACGTTTAGCACCAGATAAGTTACAAATTGCAAAAAGGGAATTTGATAAAATGTTAAAGATGGGAATGATCCGTCCATCGTCCGGTATCTGGGCCTCACCTTTACATTTAGTTAAAAAGAAAGAGGCCGGGGAATGGCGACCTTGCGGTGATTATCGCGCCTTGAACGCTATTACTATCCCAGATAGGTACCCAATTCCCCATATTCAGGATTTTACAGCCAATTTACATGGTAAAATCATATTCTCCAAATTAGACTTAGTTAAAGCCTATAATCAGTTGCCTATGGACGAAGAATCAATTTCTAAAACTGCAATCATTACCCCTTTTGGTTTATTTGAATATCTAGTCATGCCTTTTGGTTTGCGTAATAGTGCACAGACCTTTTAACGTTTTATCAATGAAGTAACAAAAGGTTTAGATTTCTGTTTCGCTTATATTGACGACATTCTCATAGCCAGTGAATCCCGTGAAATACATTTACAACACCTGAATACAATTTTTGACAGACTTAAACAATATGACATTTTAATCAATAAAAACAAATGTCAATTTTGTGTCAAAGAAATCGAATTTCTTGGACATAAAATTTCTTCAAAGGGTATAGAACCTCTAAAAGACAAAATTGATGCTATTTTAAATTTTCCTTTACCCAATTCTCAACGGAAATTAAGGGAATTTTTAGGTTTAATTAATTTTTACCATCGTTTTATTTCAAACTGTGCAAATATTCTACAACCAATAAACAACCTTTTAACTAATAAGCCCAATAGTTCTATAGAAATTTCTTGGTCTCGAGAAGCCAAAACTCCACCAAATTAAACACAAACTGGCTAATAATATGACACTTTCTTTTCCGAAACATAACGCCAAAACATCCATAATGGTAGACGCCTCTGACACTGGTATTGGGGCTACTTTACAACCTATAGCATTCCACTCTAGAGCTTTATCTTCAGCTGAAAAGAAATTCAGCACGTTTGGCCGAGAGCTATTAGCAATTTACTCAGCTGTCAAAAATTTTCGTTATTTTATTGAAGGTAGAAATTTTACAATTTTTACAGATCACAAACCTTTAACTTACATTTCAAAGAAAATATCTGACACTTATTCACCTCGAGAAATTAGACACCTCGATTTCATACTTCAATTCACGAATGACATTAAACACATCTCCGGCAAGGACAACGCAGTAGCTGACGCACTATCTAGAATACATGCTTTACATTTAAATACTAGCATTAATTATTCGAACATAGCTTCAGCACAACAACAAGACAGTCAACTGAAAATGTTAATACAGTCAAGGAAAACCAATTTACAGTTTCAAAATGTCAAAATTCCAGATTCCAATCTTACCTTGTCATGTGACATTTCGAGAGGAACTTCCAGACCATATATTCCAAAACAATTCCGTCAACAAATATTCAATCTTTTACATTCACTTTCTCATCCTGGAATTAAAGCATCCATTAAGTTAATTGGCTCTAAATTTGTTTGGCTTGGCATGAATAAAGATATTCAAAATTGGGTGAAAAGTTGTCTAACTTGTCAATTGTCAAAAGTAACTAAACATACCAAGTCTGTAATTATCCCTTGTTCTCAACCAAATTTCCGTTTTGAAAAG